>JAHLEY010000007.1:0-600000 GCA_019059555.1 Alternaria longipes
TGACGAAACGCAGTCGCAGCAGGCTACGTACATTCTGTTGGGCCTCGGCCTATCGCCAGATGAGCAAGCAATTAGGTGGTCGGAGTGCGATGCATACAGTCAGGGTACAGGCGCGCAAGTATCCGGAGTACCGGTAGTGATAGCGCACATGGATTACAGAAACATGAAACTCGGGTGCGCATCGACCGTCGGAACATGCGACTATGACGAATCGCGGTCGCTCGCTGACACTAAGCATGCCTTGCTCAGATCGTGGAGCAGATGCCGATGTATCTCGTACTGTACCGTGGAACCAAGCAGAATTGCAGGAATTTAGATTCTTGACGTGGGGAGAAGGGAAAGGATAAGCGCCCTGATACGTTAAAATCTTACATAGCATACGGGCCGACCGACAGCTGAACAAACACCATTGACTCAGTAATCAGGCGAGATCCACGGTCCATCCAGCCGTCCACCGGCGCATGCTAACAACCTCTGCAAATGATGTGTAAGTTACATTGTAACTCAATGATAGTTTGATTGGCTGCAATGCTCGACGCGAATTGGCTTAGTGTGGCAAGCCTGTCCTAATCCCTGCGTACTGGAGTCTAGATCCTCGCACGTTAAGCCAAAGTGCGCAGCGCTAGCGGTCTCCATGGTTGCACCACCTCAGGGCGATGCTTTAACCAACCCCGACAACTTTAACCATGGTAATGGCGGAACAACAATTGGCACCAACCCACGCTGAACTCTGCGTCTGGCACTGCGGTTCCAAATGCTGTGTCTCTTTCCGCCATTCCAGCAGAGATATAAGGAAGCTGTCTCCGATTCACGTAAATGTTTTTTCAACCCAAACCCAACCCCTCTCGACACGAGCCATTGTGATCTTAAGCTCATTGCGTAGAAAATCAAACAGTAGAACTGCTTTGAGATGCGATCACGAAACGGATGGTAGGTAGAGCATGTTCTGTAGGCTGCCACTTGCTGACTGTTGGTACGGTCTCACCTGTCGCCAGAGGAAGTTGAAGTGTGATGAGAGGAAACCTGTGTGCTGACGGTGCACCAAAGCCTCCCGAGAATGCATCGAGCTCAGGCATCGTCTTCCGCCACCAGCAAAATGCTTCTCTGAACAGCGGAGGCTTCGGAGATGACAGTTCTATGAAAGGCTTCTTCGTATACAGGGACACTTTCGATGTAAATGCGACATGGGTGGATGTCCCCAAGCATCGTGAGCTTCCTATTCTATCACTCCACTTGGCTCATCTAATGTGATAACAGTTACGTTCGTCTATGTGATCAACCCATATCTTGACCCAGGCACACCCAACTCGGATACCATGACGGCATCTTCAACAGAGTCGCCAGAGGCATTTGAGGCCTGTTCTCTGACTCCACGGCACACACACCGCGATCTCTGTTCTATCGCTACCGCAACGTCAACCTTGGAGTCGAATCAGCTGATGCTGAAGCACTATCGCCACTGATACAGTCGTCTTCAGGCCCTGCCGTAGTAGAGTCCACCACTCCGCCTACATCATCATACACCAGATGCTTCTACCCGGCGATAGGTCTTATCACTCCTACAAGCTTGCCACCTGCAGACCACTCCTTCAACCCGCCGTTTGACGCGACCGATCAAATGCCTCAATCGGTCTTGACATCAAGCTTACCACAGCCACCACCTTGCTTCAGCGAGAAGTTGTCAAGCCAAAGTCAAGACGAGATGGCCTTCCTTCTAAAGTCGTTTGCAGAAGGCCCTGGACGCTGGATGGACTTGTTCGACGTTGACACGTATTTCACATCTCACGCTTCCACGCAGACACATAAGAACCCACTGCTCAAGCACGCAGCTGCAGCCTGTGCTGCGAAGGCTCTTGCGCACGTTCAAGGACGCAAGTCTGCCACGAGAGGTAACGGTGTGCGAACCTGAGATGAAACCGTATCCTGACAAGCCACTAGTTGATTGGAAGCATAGAGCAGCGGTCTACTACGATATCGCCGTGTCTCTGCTGCTGCGCGCTCTCGATACGGAGATTGCCTTCTTTCTTGAGGAACCAACGTGTGAGTTCATGCAGCGCAACGGCAATCTGATTTCTGCTAATGATGAATCAGCACCAGCGCGGCGACGGTCTTCAAGTAAAACATCATCTATGTCTAGTACTGACGAGCTTCTTACTGTTTCTGCCATTCTTTGTTTTTTTGAGCTCCTAGACACATCTATGTCGGAGTGGGAGAAGCACATGACTGGCGCAGAATCTCTCCTGGTGCTCTCGCAGGAGAAGGCTGTGCTGCTGCATTCGCTGGCTCCCAAATCTTCAATGCTTCCCGCCAGCTTCAGCTTTAGCTTCAGCTCTAAGGCCCACAAAGTAGCTTTCTGGAACATTGCCAGACAGGATGTGCTTGTAGCGTTTAAGTAGCCACGGCCTTACAAGCTGGATCACCACTGACATCTTCTTAGTCACTAACAAGACAAAAACGAGGTTTGATACCGACAACTTAACGCTGTGGAGGGACGCTGGTCTCTCAATCGACAAGCAGGCCTGTGTTGTGCCCTATAACAGAAAAGCATGCGGGCATATCGAAGAAAGCGATACATTGGCGAGACAAGAAATCGCTTGTAATACCCTCGTTTGCCTTCTGGCTAAGCTGGTCAACTTTATGGCTTCAAGCGTTGAGGCCTCGAACAAAAGCAGCATGGCTTGGTTGAATGCTTACCAGCCAAACGCTTTCGACCAGTGGATCAGCCTGCGAAAGCAGTTCAAGTCTGGCATGAAAGCCTCCCGGTCTCTCTCAGACGCTGTGCCAGGGTATCTCCGTCGCACACATCCGCCCGAGCCTCACACGACGACAACGCTTCTATGTTTGATCGGTTCTGGTACTCGAATCCTATGGCGGCCTCGACCATGCAGACTTGGCACATGTCGCAGATCCTCTTGCTTATGAATAAGCCGCAGGGATTCACTCTAGGGCTCGATACTACAGCCACTGGCCTGAACGAACGCCAGTCTGTTCTGACCACCTGTCAGGGCCACGGCCATGATATTGTTGGCATTTCGCTCGCACGGCCAGATGAAGCGGTCCGGATCTACTCGATCCAACCTCTGTTCACTGCGGGTCAGTGTTTCAGCGACGATCGAGAACGTCGAGTAGTTCTACGCCTTTTGCACGACATCGAATCCGAAGTTGGCTGGGCCACGGGCTATCAAATACGGCAGCTGTTGGGTCAGTGGCAGGCAGAGGAACCAGAAGGCCGAGAGCCGTGAGTACTCCACCTGAGGCTCCAGCAGCGACAAGCTTTCTCGCTCGCCAAGCTCAACGATCTGTTGCCGAACTTCTACGTTAATCTAGATACTAGCGGCGGAAGCTACAGTGCTCTGGGACTGCCACTCGCTCGACCGCTAACACTGTGTCTGCGCGTTCTGTCCTTCCCCTGCCAATGCTTATCACAAGGAGACATAACAGAGACGGACTCGCCCTGCATAGGACGGCGGCCCACAGATTGCTGTACAAACTGTGAGCGGCTACGCTCGAGGAGCTATCGCACAGGTATGCTGGAGTTGCATCCGATGGAGAAGAGAACTATAGACTGCTAGAGTAGTGAAGGTCAATCGGTGCCGGCTCGGATCGACCTTCGACCGGGGTTTAAGAATTTGCCCTGAGCGTCGTTCAGACGCGTACCGTGCGCATGCGCACGTGACCGAATATCATCGAGGAACCCACTAATTAGGCTTCAGCCTATTACATCAAGTAAGGTAACGTTCACCCCTGTGCAACGAGATACCTGGCAAGTCGAAAACAGCCAACAAGAACGTAAGGATGGCAGATTTCTCGACCTAGTATTGTGTCTCATTAGCTTTTCTCGGCCCGGCTCCGGACTCGATCTATTGGATGTTCGGCCGTGTTTGGCAGGGTCCGTCGGTGAAGGCAGAAGTGCGAGCAGCCGGATGTTTCGTCAAGCAGGAACACCCTCGCTGTCCAGCGCAGCCGACCAGACCTCACGCCGGCGTGCTGGAGAGCGACCGGGCTTGGGCACCGGACGCAGGCAAGTCGGCTGGCTGAACGAGGCAGGTCCGCCTTTCCGAAACAGGCAACCCCGCAGAACCTTGCGGCACGGAGAACACGAAGCTGCTCCGCAGCAACTGTCGAACCACACTGTCTTGCGCTGGACAAGTGCGCGGTGTGTACACTTGGATGAGGGCTGTCTGGCTCGCTTCTAGGCAGGCGTGTTGACTGCTTACCCCGACTTGTACACCGGCTCACGGAGAGACATCACTGCACTCCCATGAGACGCGCCACGCCTACCAGGGCCATGGGTGCTCTCTCAGGAAGAAGCCGTGCTTCTCAGCCGCTGATGAAGGGATACGAGCGCATGTATGTCGATCAAGCGCCGGTCGAAACGCACCAGAGGCTGACGGCGCTGCGCTTGAACTAGACGGGCTTCGGCGGGAGTAGGGAGGACGCGACCAGTTTCACCAGGCGAGCTCCATGCAGTGAGTGAAAGGCAACAACAAGGGCGCAGACAGGAGAGAAAGTGCAGGACTCAGCCGCAGAGCGAGGGAGAGCCAGTGGCCGCACCGGGTGTCGCACCGGGTGTCACACTTGGTGTCGTTACGACTGCTTGATGCTACAAGGAGAAGGGCAGCACGACAGGCGGGATTTCCAGCATCTCAGCAGCTGCTGACGCACACTGTTATCTGCCTTGCTCTTCCGCTGCCTCGGCAGAGTTGGTGTTAGTGCGACGCCGACACAGACATTCGCACAATGTTCTTAGGAAAATGGTAGAGGAAAACGACGTTTCGGATCTCACGATATCTGTGTCGAATTCCGTAGCGTCAGTCGAGATCTACGATAGCAATCGCTTTTCTAATTTGCTTGTGCATCTATCATAAATCATCCTACTTCATTTTATACACCCGGGGCTTCGCCGCACTGTTCGCGTTCTACATAGAAAGGCTTGCTATTCAGATCTGCTCCCCACCGCTCTATCACGGTCAATGCCTACTTCGACTGTGCTTTGCACTGCTTGCAACGTATAAGCTTGTTCGAGCGAGATCAATCGCTCACCGGGCGTCGTCATGGTACGGTCTGCTTGTGGGGCAGCGGCAGGCATGGATGCTTATAGCAAACCAGCTTATTGAGGCTTCCGCACGTCTGCTTTCAAGGTCTCGTTCTGGACAGAACTGCGCCAGGCACTCCTAGGCACGTACGCAAGCTGGCATGTACGGATACGAGCACTTCTCCTCGAGGAAGGCCCCCGACCTGAGCTCCAACGCCTGCGAACCGGCCTTTCTCTTAGGCTAGGCAGACAGGTCTTGTCACGCGCAGCTTGTAACATGTCAAGAAACCCCCTCCACTGTTCTCAAGCAGGGCTTCCGGCACCTGCCTCTCTTGCTCTGATCTCTGTAGGCGCGACTGGGTCGAAGTCTCGCACAGTGCCGTCGCTGTAGAACATACTTCCCACAAGCAACGCCTTCCTGAGCTCTTTGAGATGGACGAATACCCGAGGTGGAGGCGGTGCTCTTTGGGACCCCGTGGTCGTATCCGTCCGATATCTCCCCGCCTAGGAAAAGGTTTCTGGCTACTCGGTCGGATAGCTCTAACCACCTGGACACAAGTTGTGCTCGGCTCAACATACTGCCTTTATCTTTCAGTTTCTGAAATGAAGCATAACCTCCCTCCTGCACGGCGAACAACGCAGTGGGCCAAAATCAGCCAATGAGAGGTAGCGTAAGGTCGGACAACCTGCTACACTCGCGCTCTCATCGGTTGTTGTCGGCCCACTGCATTGTTCGTCGCGCAGAGGAGGTTAGTGTGTGCACCGAGTCTGAGAATTTCGCTGACACCTGAAGCGACTCCTCAAACACAATTGGTGTAGATTGTTCGCATGATGCCTTGTCTGTAGCCATAGATAGCGATGATAGTCTACGACATGATAGAACTCGCTGTGTTGTGCCGTGTTGACCATAGGCTGACAATGACGTAGCTGCACAGAATGTCCAGTCTGTCACACCCGAAGCGGAATGACAGATGTTGTAGATAGGGCTTGGTTTAATGTTCTGATCTTAGTCTACGAAGGCGAAAGCTATGTTGGTTCTGCAATCGATATTGGTAAGCATCCTGCGCTTGCCAGCAGCGGCATGGTAGGAGCCATTTCTTCTCGCGACTCACACAGCTGCAAGGTCTGAACACAAATCATTCGAAGCTCGGTGTACATTCGAAGCTTTCGGTCAGAGTGCGCCGAACGTTCCGAAATGAGAGCGGCAGACTCGGCCATGCTTAGCGTACGGTGAGCGATACGCTAAGGCTGGCTGCATAGCTGTGCGAAGAGGCTCGGCTCCTGCCGTGGATTGTGCGTGAAGCACATAGGGTGAGAACACTCGAGCATCGAACTAGTTGACATGCTACGTAGGGACGCTATGCATTAAGACTCGTCCACGTTGGTATTACGTAGCTGTTAGCATGCAGCTGTGCGACGTACTGGTAGTAACCAGTCAGCAGAAACATACTTTTTTAAGCTTCGGCTGTACGTGGTCGATGACAACACGCATTCAAGGCACCTCAACGACAGCGTTGATCGTGATTTTGTCTTTGTGAAAGGCTTTGGGTCGGAGAGGTTGACAAATACAGCATCGGCGTTTCGACTTACTGCATCTTGTTGAGAGTTACAAAACTTTGGTGAAGTTTTAAATTTGTAACGGCAGTCGATTATGCTATGCCATGCGGTTCGTGACCAGGAGCGGGTAATACATTATCACCAATTACACACGAGCCACGCAAGGAAAGATTTTGCACAGCCTCCTCAATACCACATCAGGACATAGAAACGCGTTGTTCACTGCTAACTAATCATGATCTCTGTGATGCGCGAGCGAAGGGCCACTTATCGTCCCGACTCAGCGATCAGCACGGTCCATTCACGCTATTAATATACCACTGCTACACTATCAAAGACCGACGCTCAAGAACCATAGGGATATGGCCATTCAATCTTGCAGGGGCACCTTGTGTGCCATTGACCTTCTCCCGTTGTCCTTCCTTTCGCACCTTCGCCTGAGCTTTGCCAGCTCTGCAACAATAGTTCTCAGCCTTTGATTTGTACAAGCGCTCCCCTTTTGCGTTGTGCCGTAAATATCACCGAATTTTCTCGGCCTTTAGCCTCGAGAACACTACTCTGTCACTGGTCTACGACCACATTACTCTCGCTTCGACATCTCGCCTACTGTTACTCTTGCCGTTTGCATATACTCAAGCCCCGCCAACACCACCCCTCACCACCTCCACCACTTCAGAGCATAACCCAAAACAACGACTCCATTGTCGGAATAATCGAGCACGAAATCCCTCGAGGATACTGCACGGTCCGCATCTCACTTTCGCTCCACAGCTTCAAACCTATCAAAACCCGCCAGCCCATTCAATGGCTGGTCGAGGTGATAGCCGCTCAGGCGCAGTCACACCAAGTCTCGAAAGGGCTGCAAGACTTGCAAGAGAAGACACATTCGCTGCGATGAAACCTTCCCGCAATGGTAGGTTTCCAAGCTTGCTCAAGGCATTTTTGCTTGACGTATCTCAGGCACTGATATGTTATAGTCGCAATTGTACCAAGCACCAGGTTCGGTGTGACAACATAAACAGCCCTAGTGCATTGGAGACATACTCTCCACAGGCAGCTCAGCAGCCTAACCTTCTCTGGACCTCAGAAATCGAGGCTATCATTGGGTTGTGGAAGCAGACTGGAGAGTTCCCGTTCCCCGAGCTTCCAATCCACCCACAACCTCAATGGCGAGCATATGCAAAGACCGACCTACGTTTGATTCATCACCTTTTGTTCATCACAAACGAGATGTTCAGGGACAGAGCCTCGAAGATGACGCTGTGGGTCGACGTGATGCCTAAGTAAATACTCAGTTCAACATCCATCCTTAGAACTTCGTATGACTGACCAGTGGCAGAATGGTGAGCCTTGCTGCTTCACACCCATTCGTCATGCATTCCATCCTCGCTTTCTCCGCCTCTCACCTAGCCTGGATCTCACAGTCTACTGGAACACAAAATCTCGCTTTTCACCATGCAAGCATTGCGCTCAAAGGCCTGCACGAGGGCGTTACAAGCAACTATGCTGAACTCAGATGCAGTGCTGGCTTCGTCTCTTCTTCTAGCTTGGCAAGCTACCGACTGGAAAAGCTGGGCTTCACTCGTCACTAGTACGAAGACTGTAATCCAAGTCATGCAATCCTGGAGACACGAGTCTGTATTTACGGAATACATCGCAAGGCACAGCCCCATACCGAACCAGCACTTCATGGATGCCGTCAGCCTACCGATATGCCAAAAGCACATACTCAGCGACTAAACACACTCACGGATATCTACAACTCGCTGCAATGCATGCAGCCGTACCTCGACCGTGACAGTCAGGAAACGAAATGGGTCGATCAACTGAAGAGTTATCTGGATCGCCTTCAAGTATCCAGCCAAGCACAAACGCCTGAGGAGCAGTTCAACCAGCTTTACACGCTCCGCAAGTGGTTGTTCTGGGTGCCCACAAGTCTTCTCTCCGCCAAAAGCGGAGACATCAACGTTCTGTGCGTTCTAGCCTATCTCTACGCAACTGCCCTAGCATTGGAGCCTATATTCCCAGATGCTGCTCCAGCCTTCGTCTCAGATCTTTCCCTTTTCCCACTGGAACAAATTGTCACGGTGGTACAAGCTTATCAGGATCTAAAGCACGACTCGAGGATCCAAACTGTGTCGTACCTTGTCCAATATCCCGCCGACATGGTTTCTTCATGCAATATCAGGAGAGAATGGAAACAGCAACAGGCGTCTTTCATCTCTCGCGTGCAGCAATCACCTCACGCCCTGGAAACGACCAGACTGGGCTTTGGAAAACAGGTCGCACAATACAGCTACAGGCAGTCCACAGCCTGAGCCCAGCGCTCGCTCCTGTACCTCTGAAATGTTTGCCGGCTGAAACGACTTGTAAGCCATACTTGCCGTTCCTCGACGTTCTACGAACGTCAATGGATGCGTATGGCTCAAGCACCCAGTGTGTCCAATAACCAAGTAACTTGGCTTGGTTGGTTGACTTTGGTTGATTACATAACAAGCAACCACGAGTAAACGTCTATCCGAGCAACCACAAGTAAGGGTTTTCGCATTACTCGAGTCAACTCAGGTTGGTTGACGACCTTACCGCATTAGGCATTTTTGTAGAGGAGGTGGGCGACAGAAGTTTTTGGGGCATCGGGATAGGAAGAACTATTAGCCCGGATGTTCTGATTGGTTGGAAATTGCCGCTCTTGAGATTTGCTGTCGAAAACTCTCACGCCTGCAGCCTCTATGTACGAAACCGCCAGATTCCAGGTTAAACATGCCTACCCATCCATTTTTTCTGACTCGTAGAGGATCCACGTGTTCCCCTCTACCTAGGACTCCCTCTGAATCCCTTAGCTATAACCTAGAAATCATAGAGACCCCAAGTGTTACACGGGGTTAGGCTATACTTCTCTAAGCTCGGTCCGTACTAAGGCGAGATAGACTAAAGCGGTAGTCCGTGAGGTATCGTATGGAATGATCAGGTGGAAAAGAGTTATCGTTGTAACCAAAGGATAAACAATACCAATTCTATAAACGATAGAATAACTAGTTGACAATCTGTGTGAGAGATGAACTATTTGAGTTGACCACAACGAGTGTAATAATGAAATCCGTCCATCCTTTATACCCATTGCAATCTGTTCCTGTCCTCCCTGTCCTCCCTACCAAGAGGAGGTGTGGGAGGACCGTGGCTTCCCAACCCTCACTGGCCTCCCGGAAGCCAGGTCTTGGCGGGATGCCACTCTTGTCACGTGATCAGGCCCGCCTTGGATCCACATTCTTCCATCGTGTCCGCCCGATGGTCTTCCTTCATGCGACCTGCATGAAGAAGCAATTCCTTGTTACCTTGTAACACCAAGTTCTGTTTCCACCAATACTGCTGCCACCTTCGAAAGAGAGCTGCCGACATCTACTCAATGCCCATTTCCTATTGACTGGGACAAAATTCGCTATGAAAGGAAGGTGTTGCCATCGATTCGGTATCGTCAGCCTCACAAGCGGGCCCTCAACTCTAAAACCCAGCCCTCGCCAATCTACAAACACGGTGCGCAGCTCACAGCCAATGGAGAGAACAAGTTTTGGCTCTGCAAATACTGCCATCTTAGTGGCCAGCACGATTCTGCTCTGTACAGTAGTGAGAGTACTACTAGTATCATGTATCACCTAAAGAATCAACACAAACTTGAAGAATTCGGTTACAAAATAATGGCATTAAACCCGTTCGACATGGCCAAGGGAGCAACGAGCTCCATACCATACCTTGGAGGCCGGCGCTTGATGTTCAACGACTCTCAGTTCAAGAAAGAGTTTATTGACTGGGTTATCGATCTTGACTTCACCTTTCGACAAGCGACACATCAACGCACTCGGAACATGTTTACTGGCTGCTTAGAGGATATCGATAAAATTCTACCTAAGAGCCCATCAACTCTTAGCACCTGGGTTAAAGACATGTGGGACGGTGATACTGGGAGACGTGCTTGGCTAAAGGAAAGGCTTCATCTTGCGAAAAGCAAGATCCATATCTCAACTGATGCCTGGACTTCTGAGGAAGGAACGAACTATGTGGCAGTTGTTGCTCACTTCCTAGACGAGAAGCATAAGTTGCAAACAGCCCTTCTTGACCTCCCGCCTCTAAAGGCCCACATTCTGGAGAGAACATTGCGAAATTGCTGTCAACGGTTATCGACTTGTACGATATATCCGCTGTCATTGGCTTCTTTATGATGGACAACGCTGGCAATAACGACACGTGTATTGGAGAACTAGCAAAGCAGTACCCCACAATCACACAGCAGAGTCGCCTTCGGTGCGTTGGCCATATTCTAAACCTCATCGTCAAAGCTCTTCTGTTTGGGACGGGGTTAGCAGGTTGGAGAAAGAGCTCTGTGGTGCATCTGATGATGAGCGGTTTGAGATATGGAGGAAGCAGAGTTTTATTGGTAAGCTCCATAATTTCTGTGTGTGGATCAACCGGAGTGATCAGCGGCGGGAGTTTCTGAGAGAGTATGTTTTGCAGGCGTACGATAGAGGCAGCATCGAGAACCTTTACACTAGGGTACTGGCTGACGGTGGCGTCCGCTGGAACTCTGTGTATGCCATGATTGAGAGAGCTCTCAAGCTCCGTAACGCAATTGATTTGTTCTTTCTCCACTATAATCATAGTGGTGAAGGATACGATATCTCACAGGACGCCATTACTCAGCGCGATTGGACTAATCTGGAGCACTTCTTCAATATCTTGAAGCCGTTTAAAGATCTGACCAAACGCATGGAAGGCCGAGCCAATAAAGCTGGCCTTGAAGGATCACATGGCTCACTCTATGAGACACTCGAGTCGCTTGACGTCCTCTTTAGAAGCTTCAGGAAGCCGGAAAGTTCGCAGACAATCACCCCGAGGAGGTTTCGGAATACTATTCCTGTGCTATTGATACTGCCCGCCTCAAGCTTGAAGAATACTACGGCCTTACGGACGCTACGCCAGCCTACCGATGCGCTGTCGCCCTCCATCCTGCGAACAAATTTAGCTATTTCGATATCGAATGGCAGCATGAGAAGAAATGGATTACTGAGGCGAAGCGGGTGGTGCATGATGAGTATGTACAATACGAGGAAGCAGCTGCGGAAGCAGAGATAGCAGAAGCAACACAAGAGGAGGATAATGAGGTTGGTACGGATAGCGATACAACGCTTGATCTTCTCCAGCAAGCTCGTAAGCGTCGGCAGCGGGTCGCCGCTAGTACGGCGTCTACGCGAGGAAAGAAGCGCGCAAGAGTCACCTCTGACCTCGATCAGTTTATAGCTAGGACTAATAAGGCTGATGGAGATGTTGATGACCCTCTAGAGTGGTGGATTCGCCATGCACCTGACTATCCTGTGCTCTCTAAGATGGCGTTTGATCTGTTTAGTTGCCCTGCAATGAGTGCTGAGTGTGAGCGGGTATTCTCACAGACGAAGAAGGTCATCACGGATGAACGGAATCGGCTCGATTCAGGGACTGTGGCGGCAATTGAGTGTCAAAAGCACCTCCTTCGAACTGGTATGCTTCTGTAGGTTGGTATAGATATCAAATCGGGAAATTCTATCGAGTAATGTCAACCAACCAAGCAAAGCAAGGGCTTCTCGTCAACCAACCAAGCAAGGTAAAGGATTCTCGTCAGCCAAGTCAAGTAAGAGGGTCGATCTTTGGTTTACTTGGTTGATGGACACTGACAATCGCCATTGCTTTTCATCGTCGCGGGAGCGGCCATCTCCTACATCCTATACACCCGCATTGCACTTTATCTTGCGCGACAACGCTTCAAGAAAGAGAACGGCTGCCAACCATGTATGGCGCAATTCTACAAAGACCCTATCTTCGGAATCGACAATGTCAAGGCCATGGCGTACAACAGCAAGCACCATATTCTGCTGCAAGAGAACCGGAAGCGCTTCCAAAGGCTCGGCAACACCTTCCACAACAGAATCATTACTGAGCCTTTTATCGCGACGTGTGAGCCAGAAAATGTCAAGGCGATATTGAGCTTGACGTTCAAGGACTTTAGCCTTATACATAGGTCAGCCGCCTCCACTCCTCTTTTGGGCCATGGTATCTTCAATGCGGATGGCGAGCGATGGGCTAATAGCCGTCACCTACTGCGACCCAACTTCGCCAGGGATCAAGTCGCCGACGTCGAGGCTTTTGAGCGCCACTTCAAGCTTATGCTCAAACATATCCCAAAAGATGGCTCGACTGTCGATCTGCAAGAGCTCTTCTTCCGCCTGACGATCGATACTGCAACCGAGTTTCTCTTCAACCACTCTACCAACTCGCTCCGCATGGTTGGCCAAGATGACAGCAACAACGAGGACCTCATCTTTAGCAAGTCGTTCAACTTCGCGCAAGAGGACATTACGGTCCGCGCCCGTTATGGTATATTCGATCGATTCCGGAAGAACGATGAGGGCAAGAAGGCCATCGACATCTGCCACGCCTACATTGACAAGTTTGTGGATGATGCTCTGCGTTTCAGACAGGAATTGGACACTGAAAGAGTGCTGGAACCAAGGACGACAAGTACTATTTCATTCAAGAGGTGGCCAAGCAGACTACCGACCAGAAGCGGATTCGCGAGGAACTCATCAACATCCTCCTTGCAGGACGCGACACAACAGCCAGTTTGCTCAGTAACATGTTCTTTGAGATTGCCAAGAGGCCCGATATCTATGCGAAGCTGAGGGATGAAGTTGCAACGCTTGAGGATCGCACGCCAACGTATGAGGAATTGAGGAACCTAAAGTACCTCAAATGGTGTCTCAACGAATGTAAGTCTGCATTCTGAGCTAACAATTGGCGACATGCTAATCAAGACCAGCACTCCGCATTCACCCAGTCGTACCCGGTAATTTTCGCCGAGCCATCCGTGACACTGTACTCCCCCGGGGTGGCGGCCCAGACGGTCAAGCGCCCTTGTTCGTACCCAAGGGAACGACGGTCGGATACTCGCCGTACACCATGCACCGCCGCCACGATCTCTACGGCCCAGATGCGGACGAATACAAGCCTGAGAGATGGGAGACACTCCGTCCGGGCTGGGAGTACTTGCCTTTCAACGGCGGTCCACGTATCTGTCTCGGCCAGCAGTACGCGCTTACCGAAGCGAGCTACGTGATGGTCCGTATGGTACAAGAATTCAAGACTATGGAGAGCAGAGACCCCGAAGTGTGGCGAGAGAGTCTGACGCTAACTCTGTGCTCGATGAACGGTACCCAGGTGGGTCTTACGCCTGCCTAGAAGGAGCGTAAGCGACAACGAACATCAAGTTGCTTCGAAAGATGTCATGCTGGAGAACATGGCGGAAAGGCACAGCACGACGAGTTATGCCTGCTTTCCGAAACAGAAGAGGATTTTTCATCTATGCGGTTCACTGTGCATGAGCACATGAAGGGGCATAGGAGCAAGGTTAGGAAATGGAGGAGGCCGTCTCTATACTAGCAGATTCAAAGCTTTTTGAATTTTTGCGAGGGCTCTTGGGTAAGCTCGGCCATATACTTTTCGGCCACATATACTTCTCGGCCACCCAATCAAAGCAGCCACACAATACAAAGTCGCGATTTTGGTTAACAACAACGATTATATTTGCCACTCAGTACACATAGAGTTGAGAGTACGTGCTGCTGCTGCTTCTGCTGCTTTTGAGCCTTATTCTCTGGTGAAGTGCTTGCCTGTTGAGCCTGTTGAGCTGCTGCTCGGTCAATAGCAGCCTTAATACTCTCAACGTTACTAAACCGCTGATTTGGATTAACTTGAACTCGCTTTCTTACGCGTGTAACTGTAGTACTATGTAGTTGATATTTAAGTCGTTGATTTTCAGCTTTAAGCTGAGCTGCCGCAGCGTTCCCAACGTAACGTAGTACGGCGGGGTACGGTACGTTGATACGACGTACGTAAGCCGTACGTAGGAGACCCCTCATTGATCCGTATCGTATCCGTAGGGGGTGAAGTTTTGGGAGCCGTAGTACGGCGTACGGCCCGGAGTTATCGGGTTTTGGCTGGGGATCGCTGTGAAGCCGAAAAAACAGCGTAGGAGTCCTATACAGCTGATTTCTTGGTGTTGCGATTGCTGTAGGCGTACCTGTATCCAGAAAGAAGCAAAAAGAGAGGTTTGTAACCTAATTTGAACAAAAAAAAAACACTACAGTGGTTCCAACTACACCCGAGAGAGGCTTATGAAGAAAGCCGGGACAAGTCCCTATTGGTAACCGCACTACGCTATTGTGGGTGTAGTTAACGGAGACAGCAAAGTCTCTATTCACAACAGCGTGTATATATACCTGCGCTACGGGGGTCCTTGTATGTTGCATGATGAGATATAGCTGGTTTACGCGGTATAGAACCTTGCCTTTGGCGTACGGCAGGTCCTCGATGAGGAATTACAGCTACCGTGAGGTCTATCTAGCTTTCCGTGGTGTTGTGGGTTGACTGTAGCCCATTTAGTGGCTCCTCATCGCTCATTGTTGAGATATCGCGCAACAGAGGCAACGACAACACCACGGAAAGCTGGATAGACCTCACGATAGCTGTACAGGGTGTATTGGCTCGTGGATGAAAGCTGGAGACCTCGTGGGTATCGTGGGTATTGTGAGAAGTTTTGTTTTGGTGACTGAGTATTGCGGTGGCTGGGAGGTGGCTGGGATGATGGGCTTGTTGATATAGAGGCTTCTCGCCAGCTGTATATCGTCAGTATCATCAATTGAATATGTCTCAATCTCAACTCAGAAGCTGGGTACGGGGTACTCCTTCAACCCCGTCAGTCAACTCCTCCGCGTCAAACTATCCTGTATACCACCATGCTGCCTCTCGCCGTACAGCACCATCAGAATCGCCATCTCAATCACCTCCAGTAACCCCTACGCCGTTGGGTATATCCTCACAGGTTTCTGAGCTGAGTTTTGACGACAACGAGCCTGCGTTTGATGTTGATTTCAGCCACGTATACAAGCTTGGGCAACGCTTAGATCCACAGAGCTTATCGTACGCAGTAAAATATAAAAGTCAACTCCTTGGCAAACGTACTGTATCCCGAATATGGCGTTATGGGGTACATCTCACGTACAAGGAAATAGACGGGAAGATAAAGCAGTACTGGCTTTGTAAGCGCTGCCACAATGAGCAATTAAAGGACCAAATCAAGACTGTTGACGGCTACAATCATATCATCAACCATATGAAGAAGGTCCACCGGATTGACGTCAATACAGGCCTTCTGCCTGAGGTTGTACAGGAAGATCTAAGATGGAGCTCCCCGTTTGACGCTGCGAGGGTTGCTGGTTTAAATCGACTTGTATCGCATACGCCGTGGGCAGGAGCAACTCCAAGCCGCTCTTATTGACTGGGTAATACTAAAAGATATTAGCTTTCTGGTTGCAACCTCACCTGAGCTACGAGGGTTGCTTACATGGAATCGAAGCGATCTCTTGAAGGCGCTGCCTACGTCAACCGCTACGATCGCTGAATACACGAGTAACCCTGGAGGAGCGGAGAGAGGAGATCAAGAAGCTCGTAACGACAGCGCGAAGCAAAATAAGTATAAGCGTCGACGTGTGGACGTCGAGTAACCACCTAAGCTTCCTTGGTGTTGTGGGTCATTTTGCGGGTGAGTCCTTGTCGATAGCTGTATTTTGACAACAGCTAACAACTTCAGACGCTCAATATCAACAGCGTGATATACTTCTCGCGTTTCGCAACCTCTACGGCGATCATACAGGCGCTGCGCAAGCTGCTGTTATCCTCCAAGTCCTCGATAGCTTCGAAATAGCACCACAACTCCACTGCTTCGTCGGCGATAACGCCACCAATAACGACAACGAGCTTATCCAAGGCCTCAACGAACACAACGATATTGAGCTTACGTCAAACAACCGCATACGCTGTGCTGGGCATATTATAAACCTCGTCGTTAAGGCGACGTTGTACGGCAAAGGCGTAAGCCGGTTTGAAGCCAAGCTCGTAGAGGCGTCCCCAGCTCAACAATATGAGCTCTTTCGATCCCATGGAGTTGTCGGTAAGCTACACAACTTCGTCAACGCTGTTTGCGCCTCTCACAAGCGTCGTGAGTTGTTTCTATCGCTCCAGAAAGAACCACGCGACGACGACGACCTGTACACGTACAACACGCTTCAATTACGTCAAGATGGAGGCGTCCGCTGGCACTCAGTATACTACATGCTCCTCCGTTGCCTGGAGCTTCGTAACCCGATTACGCGCTTTATGACCAGACTACAACAACAACCTTCGCAAAGGGCAAGACGAGGACTATAACCCACTTAAAGACGAGATTACTAGCGAGGAGTGGGAGGGCGTACAACAGCTTGTCGACTTTCTACAAGCGCCTGTTGAGATGACGAAGCGCTTAGAGGGTAACAACAGCGCGTCTGGCTTCGGATTGTTGTGGCAAACCTTGACAAGCTTGCAAGCTTTGTGGACTCTCTACAGCTCCACCAAAGCTAGGTTTGACGACGATAGCAATAACAGCGATTACTTTGTAGCTGCTGTAAAACACGGCCTTGAAGCTCACCTCATACTTTGAAAAGCTAATTATACAACCCCAAATTAGCTATTACGTCGTCGCAACTGCCCTCCATCCCGCCCTACGCCTTGCCTGGTTTCAAACCCACTGGAAGCAGTACGTTGATTGGGTAAAGCGCGCAAAGGAGTCTATAATCAAGATCTTTAAGCTCTATATGGCGGCAGAGGTAGACGACGACGATACAGCGTTGCCGCTGCCGCGTCGCAAGGTATCTGGCGGCAACACTGACCTCTACAGCCAAACGATGGCTGTTGATCTCATGTTTCTCACCGGCTCAAAGTCTCACAAGCGTCAAAAGCGTGCAAGCCAGCTAGAGGAGTACTTTGACGACCTCCGTGAGGACCTCACGAACGCCAGCGAACAACAACTCGCTCTCCTCCACAATCCTTGGCGCTGGTGGCTTGAAATCGGACGCCAGAAGTACCCAATAGTCTTCAAGATAGCCACCGACTACCTCTCTGTCCCTGCTACCAGCTGTGAGTGTGAGCGTATCTTCTCAACCGCCAAACGGACGATTACAAGCGATCGCAACCGCCTCAGCGCGGCCACGATAGAGGCTCTACAACTTCAGAAGAACTGGTTACGTCACAGCGTCGTCAAAAGCGAGGTTTTGAAGCTACAACAACACGTACAACGCTGGGATAGCAAGCAAGGCAGCAGCTACAAATCCGGCAACAGCGAGGTCGCTGGCAGCAGCAGCAATACACCCAGCAACAGCAGCTACCTGGGCGACAACGCTGGCTGAAAGCTCTATCCTCAACGCCACGATACAGCTTCTCAAGCGCCTACAGCAGCTTCAATTTACAAAACAAGCTTAGCGGTTGCCTAATTAGGAAATTATACGATCCGTATGTGGTCCGAGCGACCGTACTACGGTTACGGTTCGTACTTGGAGCTTTTTTTGGACCTCCCGTACGTATAACACCAGAAATCGACCCGTACGTGCCCCAAGATAGCTTCAAACGTACCGTATTACGGTACGTTGGGAACGCTGGACTTAACACACACCAAGTGCACCACCCGCTGTTGGTCTACTGCGTACAACATCCCTACGATCTTACATGGAATCCTTGCCAAAGAGTTAGTGGTCCATCCAATCACCTTCTAGAGTAGGAGACGGCGCTATTGACGCCGCTCATTACTCTAACTCAGAATCGTGGTCACTTCGTGCAGGAAGCTACCCTAGAAAAACAAAAAAGAACTCGTCAAGAAGCTTTCCTCCAAACCGAGGCTTTGAGGCAGGCTGCGACCACTCACAATCCGCATTCGCCGCCCCTTCAAAACTTTCCAGCTAGACGAGTTGCTCCACCCGTCCTACATCCCTGAACAAGGTCTGTGGACGTGGGGCTCATGCACTATGTAGCGCAATGCAAGCCTTTAAAATAAGCCACAGTAATCAGTCGCAGTTTACCGACAGCTGATTCGTTCGAATCGAAACTTGGAGTGTAGCAAAAGCTCGGACACTACGAGACGACTGAAATCCGTATCTGATAGACGTCTTAACTGTCGAAGCAATGTCAACATAAGACTTGTGCTGTTCAACTCCTAGCGGGTAGGAGACTTATCAATTTCTGAGTCACTACTGATAACTTCGCTTCGTCCTCAATGGCCTATGCTACTATCGTACCGTTACGTTGTGCAAACCAAAGCCGTCATAACGGCTGCACCCTGGAAGGCTTCTTTACTTGCAAGAATTGCAAGCTTGTTTCAGTAAGCCTTATGAGTACATCCATCAAGCAGTCTGCAACGTCTAATGTCTACCAGGTACTGTGGATCAGCATGTCAGTAACTGCATTGGGATAGCCATAAGGTGAAATGTAGAAGCCCTCTCAACAAAGCTAGCTGGCTTCCTGACTGGGATCGTGACAATCGGCAGCCAGCCTGGGCGAGCATTGAAGCGTCAAAAAAGTTCCACAATCCTTATGGATCTAGCAAATACCTTTGGGGAAACACACCAGCCATCGACATCGCGCAGTTCTCTGGAAACGAAGGCTCGACGTACGATAGCAACGTCGCTTTGTTGTTTGCCGGTGAGTTGACCCTATGCCCAAAGCATATCATTGAAACATTGTACTGACATAGCAAAGCCTCAGGCGATCTTAGAAACGTGGTCAAAACGATACGTGATCTACCAGAGTCCATTCATCATGAGGTTGAAGTGACTGTGAACAACTGGGACTTTGATGTCGCTGCACGCAACGCAATCATACTCCTCCTGGCTTTTGCTTCTATGGACGACGTCTCGTCTGATCCTGCAACCTATGCCATAGTCGCTGAGTCTCTCATTCACGTGTGGTACTCAGCTTTCATCACCAGGACCTACTTTCCTTGTTGCAGACGAAGGTCAGAAATCTATTACACGATGACAGTACCCACACTGTCGAAGTGATGCACGACGGAGGAGTCAAAAGACCTGGATATTTCACCGAGACAAGGCTTTGAGTGTCACCCTCCAGGCAGATCAGTGGCTGAGAATGGATGCCTTTCTCGAAGTTCCTGCTGGACTGACTAAGGAATCTGCTGAACAGCTGCGAGCAGCCGTGGTCATGGCTCCCGAGAGAGCCGACTACAGAGACAGATGGTACTTCAAAGACGCATGTCCATCTATGCGTCTCGCAAAGCAGCAGTTTAGGGAAGACGGCTTACTGCTACCTTTTGGTCACTCGCGTGTCGAGTTTAATGTGCCAAATCCGTAAGGCACATCGTTGATTTCTAAGATGTCCACTAACTATACGCAGGACCATGTTTCAATCACCGGACTGCTGGCCATTTGACGACAAATCAGACCCAATGGCCGGATGGAACATTCTAGAAGTCTATAAAACACCATGGGTGGCTTCCGAAGATGCGTACGGAAAACTGTTTGCATATCTGCGCAGAGAATTTCAGGGTTCCTGCACCGTATGGCTACTCTCCCGATAAGCTTTCAACTCCATAACGTTGACGCAAAGCTGCTGCCTCGCTTGCTTATACCAAGGTTATACGGACGAATTGAGGTAAGCGTACAGGTTATACCTATGTCTGTTCCCAGCTGACAAGGGTACGTGCAGGTCTCCAATATCTCAGATTCTGGCTACGTGGGTACCCGTCAGATTCTTTCTTTGTTCGCGCCCCTTCTTCAGCCTCAAACACTGAATGCACATGCCACCATGATAACTTGTTATCTCAATGCCGTCATGGAAATTGTGAAGACGACGAACGCGGACGCGATGCCAGACATTGACTTCCTGGCTAGATACCTGCCTGAAGGGTTGGACATTGCCAAGATCGTTCGTCAGGGGGCAGAAATCTACAAAGCCTGGGACTGTCGAACGTTCTCCATCGAAAGTGACCGCTACTTCAACAAGTTCGTTCGCACCTACTGCTAGTGTTTCTTGTCACCATGTTAACGTATGTCTAGGTATATGAAGCTCCAGGATTTCAAAGGCGCGGCAACAGATGCAGGAATGAGGATGAAGACAGCAAACACGATTGTAGACTCGTGGCCTTTGAGACTAGGAGCTGGAAAGACAGATACGGCTGCGCAACAGGAATTCAACCTCCTACTATCATCTAGCTCGAGTGGCGTAGAACGTTACGTAGAGTGGTCGAGGAACTCTAGCTTACGACATACTATTTGCGGGACTTCAATAAGTGCTTGTGTAGTAAATCAGACTGTAGCTTCCATTAAGCGAGAAGATCCGTTACATGATATCTTAGGTAGCGATGCTAGGAAGCTACATGCTCGTGAGTGGGAGTGAGGTAGTGAAGCAATACAGCATAAAGAACACCTTTTTGATGATTCCAGCGCCTACTGCTACGAGGCAAGTGCCACCGTATATTGGAGGATGCAAAATATGAGAAGAAGGTTGTTATAGGCACTTCAATATTCAGTTCGGGACTCGGCAGGTGTCGTCAGTGTTGAAATCTACGCTCAAGAAGACTCGCAGACCCGGGATTACAGCGGTTGACTTTTCATGAGGTGAAGCGTTGGCGCAAGCACGCCCCACCCATCAGAGATGTCAACAATCAAGCCAATCAAGCTGAGCTAGCTTTATATAGTAGGTGGCTAGCTTAGATAGGTTAGTAGCTTACTATATGAGGCTAGCTCGGCTTGGCTTGATTGTTGACATCTCTGGCACCCATAGGCAAGCGAGCAAGTCAGCTGAGAGAAACTGGAATGGAGACTGAATAGACGCGGTCATATAAGCTCTAGCGTCCTAGTATAGGAGCGATGATTCAATCTGTCTTTGGGCTTGAGTAGCTCGAAAGAGCAAGTTCAGAAGTACGAACCCTCACTGGGTTACCAGTGATGCATAGCCTGTGACGTTTGCGCTACAATCAAAGTGAGTGGTTTGTGCGCGAGAGAACGCGCCCATCCGCGCCTCTGAAGTCAGTCTATGTTGTCGTCATGCTCCAGCTCATCTTTAAGGAAGTTTTCGCACGGTAGATGCGGGCACTACAGACTAGAAGACTAGGGGATAGCGTATACTTTGTTCTTTGCAAGTGTCCCAGCCCAGCTTCTTTGCCGTCTCTTTTACTCATTGTCAGAGTAAATCAAGAAGTGACCGATGTAATGAGCACCGGAATCTAGACACTTTTTTCAATACCACACTACGCACTTCTTAGCCGGCCAGCAGGAGCGACTCATCATTTATCACGTCATCATATATACACAGCCAGATTCTCAGTGATCTCTGAAACTAGTGAAGTCTCGAACGATATTGGTATACTCCCATGCACCTGCAGTTTCCGCACACACGGCTTGTTTGTCACCCTGCGCGGGCGTTTTCTAGAAGACACATGCTTTAAAAAGCTTAGACCCTGTAAATATCTCGATCCCATTGGTCCGAGTATCGAGCGGCGGGTTGACTCATAGCAACGCCAGTAAAAACTAGCACTATCTGGGTAAGGTCACCACTAAACGAGAAGGGCTGGGCATGGGACCAAGAGTCGCCTGCTTACAGAAACCGGAAGCTGCAAGTGCATGGGAGTGTACGGTAAGACACTCAAGGATAGCTAGTTGGTCGGCTGCACTGAGTTGTTATCATTGCTGTCATCGCTCGAAAGCTGACTTCTGTACTGGGCGGCGTTGCTGACTTGGTGTTGTGCGGGAAGAGGGCATCAAGGGACGTGCATAAGGCTATTTCTACTTTTTTCGTTGAGAGCTACGAGCGAATTGTCCAGCGATCACCGTGTGCTTATTGACGTGATCGGGAGATATTGCGATAAGGCTGCAGTAGTACCCAGAGGGTTAGCACAGGTCAGGCCATTACTATCACATCCTTTATTCGTGTGATGCCTAGGACCGCGCAAGACTTGATTGTCTTTCTAGACCCGCGTTCTAGCACATTCCTAATCAAACAAGGTGACTAAGATGAAACTGCGATTGCCCAGATCAGTACTCTAGGATTTGGCAAGACACTTGTACACTTTCTTGTACACGCGCAATTCTCGAACTGGAGGAAAATATCAGGCGTGGCCACTATGGTTCCGTATTTTTGAGTGCATGCGTGTGTATATACGAAGCGTTTGACATAATGGCGTGAGCAGACAAGTGCGGACGCGGGGTAGATCGAGTCACTAATCTGGACCACAAATCTGATGGGGATCTGCGTCAGATGAGCCTTGACAAAGTCTAGGGTAAACTCTGTTTGGCACCGTGCTAGTGGATCATTAGTGGTCAGAGATGAAATTCTATGTGATGTACATCTGAACGTTCTGCTCGCATCACTGCTGTCGCACCTTCAACGAATTTAGGACTTCGTCACCGAACTTCCAACCGCAAATCTACGTCTTTGATACAATGGGCAAGAGCCACCTTGATCAGAGGCTAGTATACCTAGCTCTTAGAAGTATCTTCAAGGGAGCAGATGCTCGTGTTCGTAAATCCAAAAAGATTCACGAGCTAGTCCAGAAGCATCACCACCAACACGGCATTAGCAATCTTTTGGAAGAGCATAACATGGACATGATTTGCAACGTGGCCAAGACCCTTCTCGAACAACAAGTATTCGAATCAACACTAAGAGCAAAAAGCCGATTCCCCGAGGTGTCAGAAGATTCGCAAAGTCAGAGCGAAGGACAGGCAACTCCATCGTCCTCGGCATCAAGCACAGAGACAGGTGCCACTCGACGCGTAGTTGGAGGCAGACACGATATTGCTGCAGTAAACGATGACAGGGATTCTGTTCATCAGATCTCAAAGAACAAACGAACACGTGAGCATCGGAACATTCATCTCTTTATGTTAACTAAGACGGCGTAGCTCTCCAGAGTGTTAACAAACAAGTTCCAGAACGCACTTATCAGCAGATCGGTAGTCCTATACCGTCGCTCTACCCAATTTACTTACCATTCTCCACTCAACACAAGGTCCTCGTCAGCGTCCAGCACATGCTTGAAAGCGCCTGTTACACCTTTGCTCAAAAGAAATTGAGATTTGTACTGGAAACAGAAGGACTGGAGTGTGCTGAAGCGGTTGAGCTCCATCGATGGTCAAACATATTCCAGACACAACAAGTTGAGTTCCCTGAAGACAATCTGGAAGCTCTTGGCAGGCCTCTACCCGAGCTCCTTCGCTCAATGACAGAACTTCGGCATGCGACAGTCCACCGGACCCGCCTGAGTGCAAACGCCGTGTTACAAGGTAACAAGGAATTGCTTCTTCATGCAGGTCGCATGAAGGAAGACCATCGGGCGGACACGATGGAAGAATGTGGATCCAAGGCGGGGCCTGGATCACGTGACAAGAGTGGCATCCCGCCAAGACCTGGCTTCCGGGAGGCCAGTGAGGGTTGGGAAGCCACGGTCCTCCCACACCTCCCTCTTGGTAGGGAGGACAGGGAGGACAGGAACAGATTGCAATGGGTATAAAGGATGGACGGATTTCATTATTACACTCGTTGTGGTCAACTCAAATAGTTCATCTCTCACACAGATGGTCAACTAGTTATTCTATCATAGAATTGGTATTGTTTATCCTTTTGGTTACAACGATAACTCTTTTCCACCTGATCATTCCATACGATACCTCACGGACTACCGCTTTAGTCTATCTCGCCTTAGTACGGACCGAGTCTAGAGAAGTATAGCCTAACCCCGTGTAACACTTTGACCACCTTGGATATCAGTGGACGTTTTAACCAACAAGTTGCCCGAATAAGATTCAACAATGGCTCACCAGGGAAACGCTCAGAACAACATGGCTCAAGGACCTGCCATGCCAGCACACCCTATGCCGGAAAACGAAGAAATGCTCGAAGCATCTGACTCTGACACTGAGGACGACCCCAGTGCCCGAAATTAGGAATCTTAGGCGACAGGCCCATGTCCAGGCACAACAAATGGCTGCCATGATGGACATGATCAATCAGCTTTCGAACCAGCTGATGGCCACTCCAAACGAACGACCCATCGCTACTAGGAAGCCAAAGATAGCGGCACCCGAAAAGTTCGGAGGAGATCGGGAGAAATTGCGAACATTTCTCACCCATACCGACCTGTATTGCGAATACAATGAGGTCCCCACTGACCAAGAAAAGATCCTCATGGCTAGTACGTACATGAAGGATAAAGCCTCTAACTGGATGCAACCCTACGTGGACGACTACCTGCTGGATGCAGAGCACAGGGAACCAAAGCCGAAACGCGAGCCTTATTCGCCGGTTGGATGGAGTTCAAGGAAGAAATGGGACGCATCTTCGGAGAAGTAGACGCGAAGAACCAGGCCGAGAAGAAGATAACTCGCCTGAGACAGCTTACGTCAGTTTCAGCCTACACAGCAGAGTTCAAGCAACTGCAGGCAAAGATTGATTGGGACGACGCAGCACTTCGCACAGTGTTCGAAACAGGCCTCAAAGAAAAGGTCAAAGACGGACTTGTACACCACGATAAGCCCGAGTCCCTGCACGCTTTAATTGAGTTGTCAACTCGCATCGATAACAGGCTTTGGGAAAGAGACGACCAGAAGAAATACTTCCGACCCAATATGCCCAACACTAAGAGGCAGCGTGGAAGATTCGATAGAGATGGCGACGCCATCATGACCGGCAAGGTACAAGACAAGCCTAAGGACAAGAAGACCCGAGGATGGAGACAGGATGGTCTCTCCAAGGAAGAACGCCAGAAGCGTTATGACAACAAAGCATGTCTCCGATGCGGCAAAGTTGGACACTTCGCCAGAGACTGCAAAGAAGAACAAGTCAAACAAGCGGCTATCAAGATCAGGATGATCAGACAAGGCACGCCATACCCGACGCAGATGGAATCGGATGACAACCTAAGCGATATGGACCTGTACGAGGAGGCACGCTTAGCGACCAACGAAGGGTTTGTGATGGTATCACGACCCAAGGTCGTGGTCTCGGTAGAACCAAGGACCACAGACTGGAGAATCAAGGGCCGAGTCGTAAGGAAACGACTAGCCAACAACCAGTGTTGGATATGCGGAGAGAAAACACACTACGCCAACGACTGCACGATTCAGAGGCGAATCATGATCATCGGCAAAGACGCTGAGGAAATTGGGCACGAAGCCGTGCGCCAACAACCCTACTTCGATAACACGGAAACTGAGGTCTCGGACCAAGAAGCTCCCGAAGTAGAGGATACCGAGGAACACGAAAAGTTGTGTTGGTACGACTGCAAAATCGACTGCACGTTCCATAAGGAGGACAAGGAGGCATGTAGGACGGACCAAAATCGGTGCTGTCACATGAACCTATGGCCGGATGAATGCTTGGCAAAGGAATGTCACATCCATGATCCAGAACCAACAGATCCTCACCACAAACTTCTATGGACGCAATGCAAGATCGGCTGTGACTTCCACCGCGAACAACTCGAGGAAGCACACAAGGTAGACGATTACTACCACCGTACCTTATCATCAAACATCTGCAGGATCGCAGATTGCCCGATCCACCAAGCCAAGAAGGCAAGGACTAGGAAGGTGATTCACGAGGAGGAGATACCTCACATCAACATTCATTGGAGCCACTGTTACGATGACAGGTGTTTGATACACTACAGCTCAAAGAATGACACCGGCTACTTTCCCAAGTACAAGGGAAAGAAGCAGCCAAAAACTAGGACGCTACCAGGGACAGGGTCTCACTGGTGAAGGCGCACCTACAACGACCCTTAGGAAGGTACAGGATACCGATGGCCAAGCAAAACAATTGCTCACGACCGTATCTGTACAAGGTCAGGAGATCAAGGCGCTCGTAGATAGCGGGGCCGCACACACGATAATCTCACCCCGAGTGGTGGAGAAGCACGGAATACAATATAGGGTTAAGAAGAGACCCATACCGGTAGTACTAGCCGACGAAAGACCCATGGAATATGGAAACGGCATGATGAGGTTGGAAACCGAATCAACGAAGCTACGAATAGCAGGCATAGAGTGCCATATGAACATCGGCATTATGGAGCTAGGAGACCTAGACATGCTGATTGGTTATGACTGGTTGGATGCCCATAACCCCGCCATCGACTGGCGAATGAAGACGATACTCAGAAGAGAACCTGTGCACAAGGTTGCTGGAGTACGAAGAGAGACACGCCCGACGAATCAGAGCTCAACCCAGGACGGGAGATTCGGCAAGATCTCGCCTCATAAGATCGGGAGAATCTATGAGAAGGACCCTCAGAGAGTAGGAGTCATTTGGATAAGAAGAGTCGCGACCATGAAGGAAGGACCCTTACCACTGGAGATACCAAGAGAGTATCAGACCGACGAGTTCAAGGAACTCTTCGAAGAAAATGAAGCCACGGATTTGGCGGACCATCAGGATTGGGATCACGAGATCATCCTAGATGAAGGGGCAAAGCTTAGCCCAGGACCAATGTACCCAATAGCGCCCGAGCACGATGCTGAGCTGCGGGACTACATTCAGAAGAATCTAAAAAAGGGATTTATCCGACCGGGATCAGGCCCGATGGCCTCATCCATCTTGTTCGTAAAAAAGCCTAACGGGAAATGGCGACTGTGTGTCGACTTCCGAAGGTTGAACAGCGTCACGCGAAAGAACCGATATCCCTTACCACTCATTACAGAGCTCATGGATCGACTCCAGGGAGCCAAGTGGTTTACGAAATTCGACGTCCGGGAAGGATTTTACCGAATCAGAATCAAAGAAGGTCATGAATGGATGACAGCGTTTAAAACAAAGTATGGACTGTTCGAGTATACGGTTATGCCTTTCGGATTAACGAACGCACCGGCAACCTTTCAATCAGTCATCAACAACGCCCTTCATGAGTACCTCGGAATCTTTGTCACAGCGTACCTAGATGATGTACTGGTGTACTCTAGCGGAACGCTCGAAGAACATGTTGAGCATGTCAAGAAAGTGCTCAGGAAGCTTAAAGAATACAAGCTATACCTACAACCAGGGAAGTGCGAATTCCATGTCAAGGAGACAGAATTCCTAGGCTTCATAGTGTCTACAGAGGAGTTAAGATGAACCCGAAGAAGATCTCGGCTGTACAGGAATGGCCAACTCCTAAAACAGTCAAGGACGTGCAATCCTTCCTGGGATTTGCCAACTACTACCGGAAGTTCATCAAGGATTACTCGAAGATCACAGTACCCCTCTCAGAGATCACAAAGAAGAAAACAGGATTCAGCTGGGACGAGGAACAACAAGAAGCGTTTGATCAGATCAAGCAGATATTCCTCGAGGCACCCGTACTAGAGATGTACGACCCGAAAAGAGAAACGCGAGTCGAGACCGACGCGTCAGATTATGCACTTGGAGCTGTATTGTCACAACAGTGCCCAGACAAGAAATGGAGACCAGTGTTCTACCATTCAAGGAAGTTCTCCGGAGCAGAACTCAACTATGATGTTCACGACAAGGAGCTACTAGGAGTAGTCGATTCCTTTGAACAGTGGGAAGTCTATCTGTTAGGACTACCACACCAGATCGAGGTTTTTACCGATCACCAGAACTTGGCAGGTTTCATGACAACGAAGAAACTCAATCGGAGACAGGTCCGATGGGCTGAGATGTTAGCTCAGTTTGACTTCAAGATAACCCATCGAGCCGGAACGCTTAACGGAGCGGCGGATGCTCTAAGCAGGAGATCCGACTTACGCGAGGAAAACCATAGGGAACCGCACGCAGCCATGTTCAAGAAGATGCCCGACGGCAGTTTACGTTACAACCAGCCGGAACTAGCTAGGATAGCTAAGGTAGCCGAGCGAGTAGACACACTACAACAGCAATGGCAGCAGAAGGCAGCCAGCTGGAAGTTCGAGCCCGAGGAAAACGGCTCCGACGAACTATTACAAGACGAACGAGAGTACCGAGATATGATTCGAGGAGATCGAACATATGTACCTCCACAAATGAGATCGAGTCTCATCAAGGAACTGCATGAGTCCAAAGAATACGGACATGCATCGCTAGAAGAAATGGTCAGACGACTGGCTAAGGTATTTGCGATACCCCGCTTGCGAGCGAAGGT
This sequence comes from Alternaria longipes, assembly GCA_019059555.1. NCBI lineage: Eukaryota > Fungi > Ascomycota > Dothideomycetes > Pleosporales > Pleosporaceae > Alternaria > Alternaria longipes. Next base: position 28,605 of record JAHLEY010000007.1, read on the forward strand.
GCAGGATGTATTAGGCAGCTGTTTGGCTTGTCACCAGAACAAGCCCAAGAGACATAAGCCCTATGGCCTGTTACAGCCCTTACCGCCGCCAACGAGACCATGGAACAGCGTAACGATGGACTTCATAGTGAAGCTCCCAAAGTCATTGGAACCAGGATCCGGACGATTGTGTGACACAGTCCTAGTTATCGTGTGCCGACACACGAAAGGAGCAAAGTTCGTGCCAACAGAAGAAACCATCACGGCAGAAGAATGCGCGTATGAGGTCAGCAAAGCACTGATGTCAGAGCATGGGATACCTGAAGAGTTCATCACCGATCGTGATAAGCTATTTACGTCCAAATATTGGGACACATTCCTGGCGAAACTAGGCGTGAAAAAGAAGCTATCGACTAGCTTTCACCCTGAAACGGACGGCCAGACGGAAAGAACAAACCAGACACTGGAACAGTATCTGAGGATGTACGCCAACAAGCTGCAAGACAACTGGGTTGAACTCTTGCCGACAGCACAACTGGCCTACAACAGTACTAAGTCAGCAACGACGAAGTACTCACCACACTACGCAAACTACGGATATGAGCCGACTGCTCACCGGGATCCGAAGGATATTGAAAGTATCGCAGTAGGAGCAAACGACAAAGCCCGCTTGATGCGAGAGCTACACGAAGAATTGAGCAAGAACATAGCTCACAGGAACCTCACATCGGCTAGAGCAGCGAATAAGCAAAGGATTGAGGGACCAACCTTTAAGAAGGGGACAAAGTTTTCCTGTCACGACAGAACCTGAAAACTAAACGGCCAAGCAAGAAACTGGATAACCTCCGAGTAGGACCCTTTGAGATCCTAGAGGAAATAGGCACAGTAAACTACAAACTCCAACTGCCACCAGGCATGCGCGTCCACCCTGTCTTTCACACAAAAACTCCTGGAAAGAGCACCTCCAGATGCCGAGCTAGCAACAGATGTAGAGCTCGAAGACGACGAGTACGAGGTCGAAGAAATTAGGGACCTGCGGAAAGTCGGTCGTCAGTGGAAATACTTGGTCAAGTGGCAAGGATGGCCCGAAAGCCAGAACACTTGGGAGCCAAAAGAAAATTTGACGAACTGCAAGTCACAGGTACTTGAGTACCATCGGAAACACCCAGGAAGCGAGGACCGGGTCCTCGAGGAAAGGAAGTAATCAGAAAAGGGTCGAAAGAAGCGTCAGCCTGTAACCAGCCCAAGTCAGTCGACGATCCGGGTAGCGATGGTTCGGTTGCCAGAAGGTCCGTACCCGGGGCAGAATCCCCTTCGGCCTGCTCTTTCGCACGATCCTGGAGATTCAAAATGGCGTGATCTCGATCGGCAAATGCTCGCTCTTGCGCCTCAACCTCTAAAAGCTCACGCCGAAGACGCGCAGTCTCCAGCGTCGCCTGAAGTTGACGCTCTTCCGCGCGAGCTATCTCGAGGCGCTTCTGCCGTTTCTCGGCTTCCACCCTCTCCCACTCTTCCTCAGGGACGAAAAGACTACACTCAGCAGAAACCGAAATACAGCCTGCACAGCGACCCGTCGCAGTATCCACGAAACAACGAAGATTCTTCTCTTCACAACGCTGGCAACGAAAAGTCATCTCGTTCCCTTGTTTACGAACACGGTCAGCACGCGCCTGGCGCTGTTGAGTTGAATTCTGGGTACGAACACGTCAGGAGGACTGAATCTTGGGCATGGTCAGGAAGGCGGGGAAAGAGAGGAAACGGGTACGACACCACGGACCTACAGAAGCCTTATATGCGACCTGCTCACCGAAACGCGGCGCGGGAAACGATAATCCAGGGTATCGGGACGATACGCCTAAGAGGGGATAATGTTACAAGCAACAAAAGGAACTCCACCCTTGATGAAGGAGTCGGGGCTGAACGCCAACCGACGACCACGTCAGAAGGTAACGATCACCGCGGGGCGATAATCACGTGACTGGCCTCACGCCAAGGAAGAACGGCCCCACTGTTATGTGAGGACAGGCCGGCACGTGACCAGACATCTTCAGGTCTTCAGAAGATACAAGGATCAGTATGTGAGGACAGTGAAGACAGGTACAGATTGCAATGGGTATAAAGGATGGACGGATTTCATTATTACACTCGTTGTGGTCAACTCAAATAGTTCATCTCTCACACAGATGGTCAACTAGTTATTCTATCATAGAATTGGTATTGTTTATCCTTTTGGTTACAACGATAACTCTTTTCCACCTGATCATTCCATACGATACCTCACGGACTACCGCTTTAGTCTACCTCGCCTTAGTACGGACCGAGTCTAGAGAAGTATAGCCTAACCCCGTGTAACACGCCGCCATACAGATCATAAGCGATGCAGAGTCGTTCGTAAGGCTGATAAAAAATGACACATGTATCAACGGCATTTCAAGGTTGAGACGCGAAACAGAAACTATCGTCAAGGCACTGAAGGCTAAGAAAGGCTCGTTGGAGCTGAAGTTGACAGGTACGGAGAAGCGTCTGGAAGCTCAGAGGGCTGATTTGGAGCGTCAGAAACTTGAAGCGATCGAGAACGCATTTAAAGAAGATCGGATATATACTTTATCTGCAGGAGCGAATTTGGAGCGCGCCTTGACATTGCCAGTGACTGCGATGTACAATAGAGCCGCAATGGAACACGAGCCGGCTTTGGAGGCAGATATCGAAGAGCATGTATGCGAAGGTGGAACCAGCATTTAGAACTGTGGGATACAATAGGCAATTAAGTGCAACGGCTTTGAACCGTAAGATCGTAGAGAAACGCAGACACGATGTGGGTTTGTGTCGGCATGTTCATCCACCACCATATACAGCACCAACTGATTGAGACCTCAAAGACTGTGCCCGTGGCCGTCTTGAGTTGCGCGGAGTTTAGAGCTATCCCAACAACGAGAAACTGGCACGAAAATGAGGCTGCACTATCGCCTAAGAAGCTGGTCTCGCGGAGTCCCTGGAACTTATAGTGGCTACGCTACGATGATCAGCTTGGGATATTGTGCTGAATATAGCGGTGTATCCTAGACGGCGGTATGGTGACCTATGTCTAGCGATTACGAGTTGTGAGTTGAATGACGAGGACAGATAGATGGAAGGAGGTGACTGACATCACGAAACCTTAGGAACTTGCGCGTTACATGGTTGCCGTGACGACCAGGGATTAAAGGACACCAGTTAATGCACACTTTCGATCAGTATAACGATCAAGCCCTTACTGAAGGTAACTGCTACAAGAAGCAGCCCTAAATCAGTACAAGCATGCTAACAAAAGAATTCTGTAAGTTAAACATTCAATCCAGGTTGGAGACTCCGGTGAAGACGGATAGTAGAAGTGTAGCGAAGAAGACACCATAAGTTCACTATGGAGGTATCTCAGCGTACGCATGACGAGAAGCAGGCGGTCCTCGCATCCTATCATGAAGGTTGAACGAGTATGACGCAGACATAGCGAAGGAGAGCTGAAACAATATGACAACAAACCTGGAAGCCGTGACCGAGACGCCAACATGAAAAAGAGCAATCCTGCAACGAATGCGATAGGGAATACATTTTCCACGCCGACTGACGCCTGACGTCATCTACTGGCTTCGAGACCGAAACAGACATTCCAAGGCTCCTCTCATTTTCGTTTTCTGCCCCCAGGAACGTCGCCTTTCTCTTACATCTGATAAACAAATGTCGAGAATTGCTATCAAAGCCTCTATTTTCAACTCTGGCATTGAAGAATTCTTGCTGTTGCGTGTTGCGTGTTGCGATACGCTACTACAAACATGAAGGTCTGGAGGAACGCGTCCGCGCCAACCCAACAACTGCAAAAACCGTTGCCCATCGCGCGCCAAGCCTGTTCAACCCACCAGCACGCTCGATTGGAACAATGGCAGTCTTTCACTTTGTCCCCAACAAAGCTGTTGCATGTAGGCAGCATGTGATAGTGATACAAGATTAGATGCGCATCTGTATTAACATCACCGTATCAGAAATGCTCTGTGAAAGCAGATTTCAGGCAACCGCAGTACATGCGCCTAGCCTCTTACACAAGAGCAAGTATGTCCTCCTGTAAAGCTTCCAATGACTTGCTTGGCGGTTACAAAAAAGCAGTGGATCATTCCAGAATCAGGGTTGCTTCTACAACCCCAAGAAGTCGATGGCTGCAGGTCGGCTACGACTCCGGATCCATTGGCACCCAGATTCATACTCCCAGCAAGTACTTCCTACTGCTCTGACCAATGCTTCGCTCGCAATGTTCTGTCTCGTAGGGCGCTACTGTCTTCATGCTTCATACCATCGCGTTGCGGTCTAGGCGTTGTCAAGTGCACAATGCTGCTCGAACAGACGCGCGAATGCAGCTCTATATTAGCATCATGTCGCAGGCCAAGCGCTGTCGGAAACCTTGTTACTAATAACGCCGTGCGATGACCTTTTATATAAGCTCAGCTAGGAGGTTACAAACAATACAACATACACTCTTCCCTAATTTTCAGTCTAAAATACCCGCACCCAACCGTGCGACACATCACGAGTGGCGCGGATGGAATTAAGCAATGTGTGACGATCTGATTGAATCATCGGCTTAGTGCTTCTTACCCAGCGCGTAACGGCGTGAGTTGTACAACAAAGCCGTGTTCTGTGCACGGGCCACAAGAGATCTGAATCTTCTTGTGGCCTATGCGCGTCTCCAGCATTTGCTCCCACAGGCACGTGCACATGCTAGATCAAATGGTTGCCTTTCTTCTTGGTAGTCCCAAAATTCACAAAATGGGAGCATACTATCGCTAGACTAGCATAGTATAGCTACGGAGGAACGTAGCCACAAAGCATCAATGCAAGCCGCAACCATGGAACACAGACATCCTTCTGCGTATAACGGTCACAGCCTAAATGAGCGCCAACACAGTTGTTAGTTGAACCCTCATCCGAAGATTGCCACTCAGCAGTTTTCACAAAGTCCCGCATCTACGAGCACTCAGGCTGAAAAGCATCGCCTTTCATGCAAATCAACTCCCAAGCATCTGGCATGTGATCGTCAGTACTACAGTATACTTGCTTGTCATCTGGTAATTAGTCCCGTTTATTGCTTCTTGAGCCCCTCTTCGAAGAACTGGTGCCCCGTGGCCACCCTCGATAGGGTTGGAGGAGATTCAGGTAAGCACTATCATGTTCAGTAATCTTGACGAGGCGTACAAGCAAAGTGTGGTTCCTCGAAAGCTACACCACTATAAGTTGCTGCTACTATTGTGCGCGTACATTCAATGTAGGGCTTTTACATCATGAATGAAGACCTGCGTAGTGCAGCACTCTGTACTTCCCAGATACACTGCCCCAGCTCTAGCAGCTCAGTGCTAAAATCCGACAAAACATCATCTACAGTAGCTTGAAACTTGGACCGGTTGTTCCTGTACTCTGTGTCACTCCCGAACGTTGCGATGTACCACTCCTTCTTCCAAGCAGCCACAGACGCTTGAAGCCATGGGCTATCCGGTTTGATCTGCTCAGCAACAACGTAGAACGAAGACCTTATAGCATGTTTCCTGCGCGGCTTGAACAATTGGAGCGACGAGAATGTTCTTAAAGTGTACAGGAGGTATACCGTATCCCAGGCCTCAAGTTTGTGTAGTAAAACCACAATTTTGCTGTTCTCTTCCACACGCTGAAGTGCGAACACAAGTTGACTCGTCATTAGCCGCCATGCCTCACGTCTCTCGCGATATTCCGCTCTGGGATGAGTCCGCAGGACTTGGCCATCGCAGAAGACCAGATCAAAGGCTTCGCCGTAAAAGGGACGGTCGAACACGAAGCTTTTAGCATCTGGGTGCTCCACTGGAATGTCGGTAATGTCCATTTCAGCCGCCAGCATTGTGATATCAAGGAAGCGGACTTGTATCCTCGGATCTTCTCGCCGATTGGGAAGTATCATCTTATGACCGCCCTGAGAAACGGGAGACTGATTCCACATACCCTAGCATCGTAGTTTCTCTTGAGGATAGAGGCTGTGAAGCCACCGGGTGCCATGCAGCGATCGAGAATGGCAGGATTTCTGCTAAATGATGAAGTTGATGGCAGGACTGAAGTCATCTCGTCGAGTTCGTCACCGATCTGGCACATCATTCTGTAGAATATGCGTTTGCCGGACTCATCCGCGTTATCTGCTCTGTAGCGCTGTACTCTAAAGTGGTCATCTCCTTGGGGATTCTCCCATCCCTGCTCATGTAATCAGCACTGGATAATTTGAGTTTACGAAGAAGGCTTACTCTGCGCCGAAGATCCGTGAGTTCCCTGAATATAGCTGCATGCTTGAGGCAGTACTCCTTGATGATCAGGTTCGAGCATGGGGTCGATGAATCGTCCGGCGAGGTTTTGGGACGCTCGTCATTTGAAGTTGCATTTTCCAGTTTGCTATCAAGCATTGTGTCTCTGATTGTCAGTAATTTCCAGCTTGGCGGTGCGGAAATCAAGAACATTCCAGGGTCGAAACCGCAAACGGGTCACGTCGTCGATCACCACTTTTTTCAATTTTTCTTAGTCGCGGTTCAACAACGGTCGTCGGAAGCAATATCGCAGTTCCGACTGCAGACGTGTCACCGTGTCACTCGAGCATTGTCGCAAGCCACAGTTACACAACAGCATCCCAAATGCATGTAATGCATAGCCTGAGGATCGCCGATGCGACACCAATTTGGCGATCTCTGGGCATCACTCGAGCGATCTCCAAGCGTCCGTGAGCTAGACTTGCAGTGTAAAGTCCAGCTTGTGGTCAGCCATCGGATCATGTGATCATGTAGACCTTACAAAGGTATGGAGCATAGATGGATGATGATAAGAAAATCGACGTATCGGGCACGATAGGTTCAAGGAGTACGTCAATTACTGCCGGTACGTAGAAGAAGTAAACTCCACGACATAGGCCACTATCCAACTTGGGTCCCGCTGTGATATGATCAGGGGATCGGTCTTCCGCAAAAAGGGTGATTCCATCGTTTCTTGTGCGACAGCTAGATGCGCATGGAGGCAACTTTAGTTCATTTACTAGCTCTCTTTCTCTGATAGTGACAATGGCAAGCACGGTCGGTTCCTGGTTCTGCGGTCAGCTTCAATCTCACCACACCGTCCACATGGCAAGGGTTTTCCACAACGATACGAGCGTTTCATGGGGGTAACGTCCATCCCTGCGTAACAGAACACCCTGCGTGTCGGGACCAGCCAATCGACTTGCAGTTTTTGGGCAGAAGTCTGAGATCCAAGTGAGCTGATTGGCCGGTCCCAGCACGCAGGGATGGACGTTATCCAGGTAACGTTTGGGAAGGTGTCTAGTAAAGATCAAGCGCTGGCGAGCGCCTGGAGATTGTTGAGCAAGTCGAAGCGTTGACTCAATTTTCTTACAAGGCTCATGGCCTCAAGCCTATGCAGGAAGTGCTGCTGCAAGTACAAGAGTGCCACCGTACCGTGAACGGAGATTGTAGGGCGGGCTACCGACAGCGGCACAAGGATCGACGGGGTGTAACACTTCGTTTGCTCGTCAGGGACAACGGTCGTCGCTGGTAGTGGTGACGGACGCAGTGCGTTGACTTGAGTAATTGTCGGACTCGGATCTGACTCAGCAGCTGCGCAAAGGTTCGACGGCGAGCATATGAGTGTCGCAGCGTGATCGCTCGTTGGAGTCCGCGGGTCCTGTTAACGAGTGGCGTTGAGCCTGTGGTCTGTGGATGGGGACAACGCGTGCAATGTCGCCACGCTGATCGGTATCTTGAATCTGGAGGCTCTCTTCCGCCCGTCCAACCGCGCACAAGCACCTGACGACTTAGAGGCGCCCAATGCATGCTGTCGTGCAGTTAACATGGACACCTCGGCAGCCTCAAAGTCGCTCTGGCGGCAATCGAAGCCAGTGGACTAACGTCCCTCCCTGCATGACGAGAAACCCTGTGGGCCGAGAACGACCAATCAAACTGCAAGGATGATAGATTTTCCGACACAACGCTATGTCTGATTGGTCATTCTCGGCCCACAGGGTTTCTCGTTATACAGGGAGGGACGTTACTCGTTACAGACCAACGCCATCAAGCGCCCGTCTCATCGCAACGCCCAGTCCATACAGCTGTGTCGAGGAGATCGGTGGATGAGGGGACTGAAAGTGTTGATGTTCCGACAGCCTTGTCATGAAGCGACGGCGTGCACGGCCTCCCGCGGCTTGCGAGCATGCGTAAAGGCACGAACAACTTTGCATCGTTTTCTGACGTACGATATGAGCAACGACGAATGTGTCTAGTTCGATGTTGCAATAAGATCTTGGGTATGGAAACTCTGCCCAATGGGCTGTTGTTTCGTAAATGGTTTTGACAGGGAGATGTGCCTGCGTCTTGGCAGCATGACCTCACATTCGTTGGGGGGGCAACACGGCGCAAGCGCTGGTGCGCCGAACGTTTAGGCAACCAAAACAGAGCAGCACTCCTGCACACGAGTCCCGCGACCCCCTCCTACACTAGCTGTCAACGCAACCTTATCCACTACCCAAGTGCCTGCTGTGAGCACTTGCGCCTCCGCTCATGGAGTAGGTGCATTTGTGTGTACATTTCGCGCCAACGAAGAACGCCATAGACGAACCCACTGCAGCAGGCCGGCATTCAGAAAGATTCTGTCGCTACAACATGGCCGAAGAGTCGCCAGATTACAAAGCTCTTTATCTGAAGGAACAACGTAGGCGCGAGGAGGCGGAACACAGGCGCGAGGAGGAACAACGCAGACGTGAGGAGGAACAACGCAGGCGTGAAGCGGCAGAGAACGCCCAGAAAGAAGCGGAAGCAGCACGGGGAAGAACAGCACAGGCGCGAGGAGGAACAACGCAAGCGCGAGGAAGAACAACGCAGGCGCGAGGAGGCGGACCACAGACGCGAGGAGGAACAACGCAGGCGCGAGGAGGCAGAGCAAGCTCAGGAGAGGGCCGTAGAGCAGACGCGCAAGACAGCCCTTCCCGAGTTCCTCCATGCCTGCCACACCCATCTCCACTCCGGCCTCACCGTCCAGACCGACCCGACCCTATCCACGCAAGGCAATCCTGCCAATGCAAACAACAAGCTTCGCCCGGAAAGGGTGGTCCTATGGACCGACTTCCCAGCACGACAGACCACCATCTGGAACGATCTGATGGAGTCCGGCTTCGCGTCCGAACGGCACTTCACGTCGCTGCACACACTCGAGGAGACGGGCGAGGCTGTGCGGCGGCGGATGATGAGCTCGGAGCTGGACCTGAACCTCTTCCAGCGGCACACCGTCGAAGACCAGGTATCGCTGATCATCCAGGGCATGCACAGCGACCGACGACTGCGGCGCAAGTTTGGACTGCAGGGCTCGGTGAACTTTGAGAACCACGCCAACACGCTCAGCCCGGAGTCGCAGCTGGAAGAGGGCATGGAGCAGCTGACGATGTCGGGGACCGGGCGACGGCGGTCACCACGCCTGCAGGCTAAAGCAAAAGAGACACGGCCGTCGGGCTCGACAGATACGGCAGAAGCGGAGGACGCTGGTCGCAAGAGCACAGCGAGCTCGTCGCGTCCTCGGGCCGACCAGTTCTGCGTATACAACACGGGCACAACTCGAAGCGCTCAGGATCGAGTCGCAGCCTTCGTCCTCGAATACAAGGCGCCGCACAAGCTCCCGCTTGGCTACATCTACGAGGGGCTGGGCGAGATGGAACTCGACGAGGTAGTGCAGTGCCATGATGACGAGACGATGAGAGACCGCTTTCGCCGGCTGGTCGCCGCGGTCATCACCCAGGCCTTCTCCTACATGGTCCGGATCGGAGTAGAGTACGGGTGCGTGTGCACAGGCGAAGCGTACATCTTCTTGCGGGTGGGGGACGACCCTCGGACAGTGCACTACTTCCTCTCGGTGCCAAAGGGCGACGTGGGAGAGACGACGGGGTGGACAGCCGGCTCGGAGGGTGCGAACCGGTTGCACCTAACCGCGGTGGGCCAGATGCTGGCCTTTACCCTCCAGGCACTGAAGACACCGCCGCGGTCGCAGCGATGGCGGGCTGAGGCAGCGGAGCAACTGCGCAGCTGGGAGGTGGTGTACGACGAGCTGCTGGACGCGATCCCCGAAGGCACGACGCAGTCATCGGAGTACCAGCCTCCAGAAGACGACAGCTTTCTGCGCATGTCGCCTGTGCAGCTGCGTGGTGGAAGAGCGAAGCAGAGCTCGCCTAGCTGCCGACGAGCAGAGCAGCGACACGAGGCCAGCGACGACGAGCCAGAGTCGGAGCCTGATCCGGACACGCCGAGCCGACAGCAGTCGTTGTCGCAGCGCTTCTCGCGCCCGCAAAACATAGGCGCTAGCTCATCAAGCGGTCACAAGCGCGGGCGCAAGCGTGGCCAGAGAGCAGAGGACGGGCAATACTGCACGCAGGAATGCTTGCGCGGGCTTGCAGATGGCGGCGTGCTCGACAGACGTTGTCCCAACGCTCGCCACCACGGGGACAGATACCATCAGATTGACCGGCCAGCCTTCCTTGACCTCATGCGTCGACAGCTCGCGGATGACTTGGACACGGATTGCAGTCCCGTGAGCCTGCCGGGAGCGTGTGGCGTGCTCTTCCGCGTCCGTCTGCGATCGCACGGATACGTCGTGGCGGCCAAGTGCACGCCCACCTACTTCGCCCACCGCCTGCGATGGGAGGCGTCTGTCTACGAGCGGCTGCAGCCCATCCAGGGCATCCACGTGCCGGTGCACCTGGGAACATCGACCTGGAGACGCCGTACTTCTACGAAGGGATCGTCGACCTTGTGCACATGATGTTTCTCAGCTTCGGAGGCCATCTTATCAGCCAACATCTCACGACGGAGAACAAGGCATTGGTCAGCGAGCAAGTAAGGCTGTCGGCCGACGCAATTCACAGGCTGGGGGTGCTGCACAGGGACCTGATGCTACGCAACATACTGTGGAACAGGGAGACTGGGCACGTCATGGTGATCGACTTCGAGCGAGCAGAGATGGAGCAACGGATCGTACTAGGTGCTATGTCGGCCAACCGCAAGAGGAAGAAGCCGGTAGGAAGCTCGGTCAAGCCAGGGCAAAGCAAACCTCCTGCATGCACACTGGAGATACGGCGGGCGATGTTTGAGCTGAGCGGCATTGCACAGTCGATTCGATGTGGGTGATGCCAAGCTTACGACTTGTCTGTACCTTGTAGCAGACGGTGGCCACCACAAGTGGGCACTTGATGTCGCTAAGAACGGTCTCCTTTAACGGAGAGGGCGTAGGTGCCGTCGAGTGGTCAAGCAGTGGGAGGCTGTGGCAGAAATGACCTACCGAGCGCCTTTGTGTCGGCCTAGGATGTGGACTCAAGCACAACCTTGGGTAGACCTCGTCGTGCTTCCTGAAGACTGCTTTGGGCAGCTGCACGAGGCGGGGCCAGGCCATCGAAGATCCGAAGCTTGACACATCGCTCTCTACCGTGTGGCACCTGGATGAGCTCCATCAAGAACTCTCGACTAGGATTAGCCATACGTTCGAGTCTACTGCGATGCGATCGCTGGAGGCGGAGTCGTGACACTGGGCCTTGTGGCAGGCTGTTGTCGAGCGAACTTGCAGCTGCGGCTGGGCGATCCAGTCCCATAGTTTGCTGGTCATCTACTCCGTGGCGATCCAAATCTTGAAGAGGCGTCTCTTCAGCCTCATGGTCGCCAGGCCACGCTGACAGCTTCCTCCTTACACGGTAGCTCTTCGACAGATGGCGGGCTGGCAGTTCGTCGAAAGCACTTCTGGACCGGTAGTGCTTGCATGCAAGATCTATGTGCATAGGCGACTGCGCCAATCGAAGGCGCACCTGTCCCGGTCAAAGCTGGGGAGCAGAGTCAATAACATACGCTCTAACCAGCGAGGAAGCGATGTCCCGCCTCGCGTACCGGAAGACCTACCGTACCGAGAACAGAAGATGCTACGCACACACGAAGCTTTGCCGTGTGTGTGTATGTGCGTGAGTGTGGGTCGTGTACTGTAGCTAGTTTTGAACACCTTAGATCCCACCTCTCTCTCTCTCTCAGTGACGTTCGCATAATCGCTTTCGTGCTTGATTTGCAAAAGGTCTCCTTCTCAGACCTGTGGAGAGTAAACCAGATCAGCGCGAACCATCCCGTCTGTTCTCTCTAAACAGTCCCCAGCAGTCAGACTGATCACGCTGCTTGGTCTAGGCTGTTGTAGAGCCGTTCTGGGGTCATATTCGGCAGTCGTGATCGCGGTTCCTCGAGCTGGGTTTCGTACAGTTTGTGACTAACGTACGTCCATATGTGACGAGAAACCCGGTGGGCCGAGAACGACCAATAGGATCGCGACGATCGCATCCTTCTCCATTGTCTATGCGATTTGATTGGTCATTCTCGTCCCACCGGGTTTCTCGTTGCACAGGGAAGGACGTTAGTGCTCACATCTTTTCGGCCGAATGCACACCAGCTGGTGTTCAAGCCAACGCGTCTTCGGCTTCTTCCAAAGCTATCGTATCGTTAGCAAAGCTCATCACGATCTTACTTCCTGCTGTGCTTCATGTCTGCCGAGCCGACCTTGGCTTTATGATGTCTTTATGAGCGCGGTGAAGCCATCTCTCTGCTACTAACTTACAAATGCTATTGTAGTGACACCCACAGACCCAGTGGATGAGAGAGACTTCGAATACCTTGACGAAAACTGCGTCGCGCAGCTGGAGCGGCGTCAGCTGGAGCAGACTAATTACTCCAGCCGGTCCTCACAGCTAGGTCTGTCACCACGACTGGCCGGTTTGGCATACAAAAGTCAAGGAAAAAGATTGGCTTTGCGTCATGGCTACTAGCTTGGCGTCACGTGCAACGTTGGACTTCGACCTCAAGCACCGCTGCCCGCCTTCAGAAGCCTACAAGAAGTCGCTGGGTCGGACTCAACGGTGCTGTGTCTATCCAGAGCCCCGAGAGCAATATATCAGCTGCTGTTGCGTGATCAGCGGTGTCAAAAATGAAGTCCAAAGGACTGAGGTAACGTTAACGTAAAACATTGCAAGTGGGCTGGTGGCTGGCTTCTCAGCCGACCAACCAGGAAGCGATGAAAGACTGAGTAGCAGCGGATAGCCAATGCGGAACAGTGAAAGAGACGCCGCAGTTTCGACGGCTTCTTGAAGCTGTAAACCCATCGGCTCAAGCGGTACTTCGGCATGACCACCGAAGCCTACATGGCAGTATCGCCGCCGAGTACTGCGCGTACATACCTATCGTTGCCGCTTTCTTGTGTGAAGTGCAGCCGCTTGTAACATCCCTCCTGTGTGACGGAAATCCCGGTGAGCAGAAATGGGCCAATGAGAGGGCAGGGATAGCATCTTTCCTGACACGGTGCTCTGTCTCATTGGTTGCTTCCGGCACATAGGATTTTCCGTCACACGGGGAGGGACTTTACGCGTCTGCTTCGACGACTGGGCTTTGGCTGGCGGGCAGCCTGCGTTGACGGGCGTCTGCGTGCACTACCTCGACAGCAAGGGCGGACTCAATGGTCACATGCTCGGCTCACTGCCCTGCACGGCACGCACACTAACAGTCATACCGCGTCAGTAGTGATTAGCAGCAATGTTGCGTGCGTTCAAGGTGGATGGGCGACGTGTTTGGGTATCATGTACTCGACAACGCTTACAACAACCATACTGCATTGCCTTGTTAGCCGGTCAGTCTGGCTTCCATACAGCGCAGCAGCGACCACGTTGCTGTAGTCACATACTCAACTCAGGTGCTCGGGTAGTGATATAGAGAATGTCGCGAGGCCTACGAGAATGATAGCATCGATCTTGACAACCAGGTGCACTTCATGGAAGAGTGGTGGAAGCCTGGGCCAGTCAACATCTTTTTCGACGTGATCGCACTGCGCGCCGCAAACTTGGCCGCTCCTGGGGCGACTTCAACATATTGAAGTCGACTTACTCGGTGTGCATGGAGCCTAACGGTCAAGATCGAGAGTGGGATGTTCATGGCCGACACTGTAGAGGCGTCGTGTTTGAGAAGCCTTTGCTGCTCCGCCGATGCGGTACTGACGAACCCGAAGACCACGATACACTCTGAGCGCCCGTGGGCCTCGGGACCAGTATCGTCTGTGGAGTGCCTGCTCACGGTGGTCAAGTGCTTGCATGTAAGCTGGGGGTATGGAAGCGCGACATACCAAGACACGAAAAGCCCATTGTCTTTTTCGTCAGCAAGTCGCATCATTGACCAAGTAGGGTCCCAATCGAAGGGTCTGGTGACCATTCTATGTCTAATCAGCAGAGATTGTCCAAGTGAGTCTAGTGTTCAACTCGGCTTCTACACAGACATTGCAGTTGAAGCGACCTTTCCATGTGTGCCATAGACAGGCGGCGTGAGCCACACATGGGTACAAGCGTTGGCTGCGTACTGGTACAGGATCTCCAAGTGGGAGACGAAGTGGTGACAACGAGCGCTAAGCACGCGTGTGGTGTCTGCGCAGCGGAGTCGGTGTCTCCAGCGCTGGTCCAAAGGTCGCAGCGTACGCAGATACCACCGTTGTACTTTACGAGATATCCTCTGCTGCCGAGCTTGTTCGATGCAAGACATGGCATGAAGGGAACACGATTGTCCTTGTACCTTCGGATGCTTCTCACAGCCATCTATCCTTGGCATGCTCGTCTCCCATCGCGTAGATCTGACGGTTCGTTTCGTGGAAGAGGGGTAACTCCTTGCGATGTTTATAGCTGCAGTTCGAAAGAAAGTATTGTGTGACGAGACTGCACCGCTAGCAACTTTGCAACTGCACCTGCTGGATTAGCTTGCACGCCCATTGCTCATGCCAACGCAGTCCGATACTCGAGCTCACATCAGACACCCCTGTCGCTTGAACATCGCCTGGGGCATGCATGGCATACCTTTACTCTGCTTTGCTTCCGCGTCAGCCTGGTAGACTGTGTAGAGACTGGGTACCGCGTATACGAAGTGAGACTGTCACATACAGGAGAATGGCACGAAGACGTATCGTTGCTCACCCCGAGCTGCGCAGCCGTGGCTCTGTGGGCTGATGGAGTCGTACTGGAGGAGCTCTTCTTGTCGCCTTCCTTTAGTTGCAGCACGACACGTATGTAGCGGTGTGTGTTGGGCGGTGTTTTGAGGCATCTCTCGACTCGCACGCGATCCATGGCCATCTAAACTCGGATCGATCGGCATCGTGGCTTCATCAAGTCTTGACTGTACGCTGCAAAGATCTGGAGGCACAGAAACTGGTTGGCATTAGTGAGATCCATAAACACATTTCAGGAGGACATGACGGATTGCGGATACGCGCCTCAGCCTCAGCCGAACGAAGTCTAGTGGTTGGTTGGCCAGCCTTCAGGCTTTTTCTCGCAGTCTCGATGCACCTCGGATGATGATCGAGGGCCTGAGCAGAACTTACGGCCTCGCAGATTTCGAAGGTTCCGCTTCCGCTCGACGGAGGTAGGGTTGTGGGTCTGTAGCTGCCATTCGACAGAATCGAGCGACAATTCTATTGCCTTACCGTTTGGGTTGACTACCCCCTGCTCCAGCCTTGAGGGTGTCGAACGACGGCTTCTACCACAGTCACGTTTAGCCGCTTGTTGACGCTGTGAGAAGTGTAGAAGAATGACGAACGCCCAAGAGGCCACGGCTCCAGATCAGAGGACGTTGTCGTAACATCGAGTGGCTACTCTGGCAAGCTCCGAGGGCGATCCACGGCGCGATCGACCTTTTCACGTCGCTACACTTACCCACGATAAAGGGAGTGGCCACTTACTTGGCTGTCAATAGTGGCGGGACTTTCGTCCCGTCTATGTGTGAGGCTCGATAGAACCGACGCCTGTAAAGCCCGGATTAGCAGAAATGGAATTGCAAAAACGAGGTCAACGCCTCCGTGTTCTGCTTAAGTACAGTCCCGCAAAGAAACATACAGCTTCGTGGATTGCTTACCTGAGTAGACACCAACAGGCGCTCTTGATCTCTGTGTCGGGTGTACTGTACTAACGTTACTATCACTATGGTCGCCTGTGTCCCAGCAACGGAAGCAAGATCGTCATCCGGGCACGACGCAATGACGCAGGATGGAGCCGTCGTGGCCGGTGTTCTGTCAAGGCTCTAAACGCAACGAAGTCAACTAGAGCCCGAGCAGTGTTCAGTACAGAAAGCGGTGACAAAGATACTTGCTCTTACCTTGTAGGTGGGCAGCCATGTAGATAAGCCGAGAGCAGTCGACAAGCACGAGCAGCGCATTGGAGAGATCAGAGACCATGGCGTTGACCTGTTCCAGCAGTCAGTCGCAGAACATTGATACTGTGGAGCGCGCCTGGCTTTCGGTCATCGATCCTTTCCATATTACCATATGAGCTGACCTGGAAGACAGTTTCCTTCTCAAGCGCAGTCATTTCTTCGGCGATGGGCGCTGAAGCATCGGTACAGAGCTGGCCAAGGCGAACCAGCCGCTCACTCTTTGGGCTCGGGGCTTGCGTAGAGTGGACGATTGTAGAGAGTGTCGCAAAGGTACGGATAAGCTACTGACGCCTCGCGCGACTCGAGTAGTCTTCTCGACATCGTCGGGGATTGCTTGAGGATATCGTTGCTCAAAAGCACCATTGGGACTGTGTGGCTGGTCAGCATTGATTGCATCGAGCAGTTCAAGAACGGCAAGCAGTCTCGACGTGTAGGTCAGCCACAAAGTTGTTGCACAGGAAGTGCGGATGCTAGTCAGAGAAACTGGGTGATTTACTGAACCTCGATTCCATAGTATGTACATGAGTGTCAAGTTGCCCTGAGAGAGGTCAGCGAAGATCGTTGAGGCAACGTTGTAGGGAACAGCGGGTGATACGGGTTGTACAAGCCAGTAGGATGATACCTCCTGGCTCGGCCACGATGATGCGCGCTCACAGCCGGCGCGACCGTGTGCATACCACGACGTCCTGACGCACAAGTTGCACGGGATAGCTGTCGAAAAGGATAGATGTCCTAACAGCTAGGCTTCGGCTCTCAAAGAGTCTCGATGAAGCTTTGACGTCTCGTCGAGCAGCTTGGGAAACACTGAGTTACAGACCTAACGTCCGTGGCTGTGTGGCGCAAATTCCCGGGTACCGTAAGTTGCCAATCAGCTTGCGAGGACGACAGACTTTCTTCGCGGTGCTCGCGAGCTGATTGGTGGAGCGCGGCACACCACGATTTGCGCCACACAGCGATGGACACTAGGTCTCGAGCACAGTTCGCCGCCAAGTGGCGTCGACCGTACTGGCATGTTAGTGCCATACAGAACGAAGGCCACAGGATGCTTACTGCGTGGACAGAGCCGGACGCGAAGCCGGACGCGGAACTGAGCACGTGAGGCTTTCCGAAGTTTTCCGGGGTTTTCGAGGCTTTCCCTAATGTCGGCTAGCGCAGTGCATGCCTTCCCCCTTGCGTCTCAACAAAAGACACGGTGGCCAACTGGCGTTGCCAGCACGTTGCAGCCCAGCCGTTCAGTATAAGAACATTGTTTCGTAGGTCCCCGCCAGGAGTGAGCCTCGAGCGTAGCGATGTACGACCACAGATGAGGTTTCCAGACAGGTCGCATCGATGCGGGCACCTTTATAGTCACTGAACCACAGCATGCTTATGCTGATGGATGGCCGTCTGTAAAGCAAGTGCTAGCAATCTGCACTACAGTGTCAGCCTACATCCCCGTACTTACTGTCTACCGTGTCGAGAAGTCAGCCTTCTCAAGTGATCAACTTCGACAGTATGATGCATATCCTCAGTGCTAAGCAGGAGAATAGCACAACGACGATCGGAGCTGACCGTGATGCGTTTGCCATCGCTGACATGGCAGCGTAATGTGGTCAGAGGTAGACACGACGGTAATGCTGCTGACCGTGTTCATGAGTAAGCAACTCTTACCGAAGCCATGGCTGTCGCAGCGCTGCTCGCGTTAAGTCGCATCTGCTTATCACGCATCGTGATATGCCAAAGTTGGTCTCGCTGACGCCGCAGCAAGCCGAACGGTTCGCACACTCTCACGCACTTGCAGCTTCCAGTGTCTGTGAGCGGGCGACCTTTGGTCTGACGCTAAGCCTATCTGGCGTAGTGGCGACCTTGCCCAGATAGTGCTAGTGCTTGCTAGCACCGCTATGAGTCACTCTTCTGCTGAGTCATACTCGGATCGATCGAATTGAGATGTCTACAGAGTCTAAGCCTTTTCCGAGCAAGTGTGGACCAGACGAGCTGATGCCCCGTGCACGATGACAACTGAGCCGTGTGTGCAAAGTGGAAGCTGCAAGTGCATGAGCGTGTGCTGCTATGTTGTTCCGACTCTTATCTGCTGTGTCCGCATCAGACTCTAGTTTGAACTCTACGATAGAATACAAGAGACACCTGCTCGTCGCCGTGCGTGCGTTGAACTGCTTCCCAGGTCGAACTTGTGATGTCTTCGTCGCTACACTTCCACCATCTGTGTTTGCCCGAGCGAACAAACGCTACAGCATGTTCATGACCTTTGCCCTCAAGCTTAACGACCGCCTGCAGTCTGTACTTCGTGGTGTGCTTCCGCCCGGCGTTCGGCACGTAGATCCTTCTGTCGAGAACGATGTCTGAGAAGAGGAACTTGTATCTCGTTCGCTTGTCAGCTGATAGTTCTCGCTCATATGTCTTGATCTCTATGGGCAGTATCTTTGGTGCAGTCACAAGTCCGCTCCATGTGTAATTCTTCTCCGTGTTTTCCCTGCACTGGACACATCGCTCTCCATCTGTCTCCGTGTACTTCCGGTGGGCATTTAGAAGTTCTTGAATCGTTGCTGGCAACTGGTTCGACGTCAAACAAGGCATCCCATTGGGATCCAGACGCAGTCCCCAGTCCGGAACGTCCGCTTGAAGCTCCCTGTGGAGACATGCGTTGCACACGTGAGCGGATGCACTTTGAACCTTGAACATCTGATCTATGACTGGGTGCGATGCAACTCCAGACTGGCCACTGAAACTCACGCCTTCGCAGAGGGAGTTGAGGGTAAACCGGAACCAACAATAAGGGTACGCACCCTCACCAGAAGCAAATTGCTCGCCATTCTCCCCCTCCCCCCCTTTAGCAGCTAGGATAGCTTGGAAGCAGTATGGATACACAACACTCGCCTGTTCTTGTTGCATCAGGTGTATTACGCGGACGAAGTCTGCAACTAGGTTGATGTGTCTCCAGTCAGTCTCGTGCACCCGCCGATCCACTTCGGAAGTACTTGTAACGTCCAGCCGCGTATCCAAGAACCCGCGATTTTGAAGGTGGATTATCCCAAGCTTGCGTCCTAGGTAAGAGGGGTCTATAAGCTTCGCAAAGCACTGAAGCACAGCATTGGAATAGCAAACCTCCTTCTGGTTCGCCAGCCTGCAGGGAGTGCGGTTTCCGTCGTTGCAACGAACGAGACCGGCAGCGACCATGTTAGCCACCCTGGGTTGCGGAAACTAGGAGACCCAGAACCGTCTTGCAAGCTATACGCAGTATAACATTACTGTCCAGAAAACACCAGGGCCATGTCCATACACATGCTGATCTTGACGACATCAGCATAAGAAGTATTCTTTGCGCTGACAATGCGCTGACAATGCGCTGAACATCACGCAACGGCTACTCTTCTTGTCGAGTCACTCTTATTACATGCTCTTCATCACGCGTGAGAGCAGAAACCAACGTAGTTCTTGCATACAGTAAGTATGGGTGCTCATGGTAGTAGATTGAGGTAAGCAGTGCCCAGCCTCGCCAGCCCTCGCCAGCTTTGCTCGTCGAGTGTACACTCGCATGCACTTGCAGCTTCCGCTTTGCACACACGGCTTGTTTGTCATCGCGCACGGAACAACGATTCGTCCAGCATGCACTTGCTCTGAAAAGGCTTAGACTTTGTAGACACTCCAATCCCATTGGTTTGGAGATCGAGCAGCAGAATGACTCATAGCGATGCTGGCTAACGCTAGTACTATCTGGGTAAGGTCATCGCTAAGGGGGAGGGGCTGGGCGTGGGATCAAAAGTCGCCTGCTCACACAAACCGGAAGCTGCAAGTGCATAAGAGTGTACTGTAACACACGCGCGTTTGTCGCTCGCGTGAGTCTCCAAGTGCTGAGCATATGCAGCAGCAAGTTCACCAGCTGACGCACTACAGCCCGTACCAGGAGAACGGATTGGCCACGATATTGGGGCCCGGCGTGCTGAGCGTTGGTGCCATCTGAAATGGTGACGTCACTACTCCTCCCCAGGTGTGTGACGGAACAGCCTTGTCAACCGGCACTAGGCTAGACAAGGAAGTCAAGCAAAGCGGTGCGCGACCAATTCGGCGTCCCCTTGCGGCCAGGCCTACCACTGGACAGTTCAGTACATGCCACCCACCAAAGACCTCTGCATCGAAGATAGCATTATTCAAGCCTCGTTCCATTGCCGCATTACCACGGTTCGTCATAGATTCATTCGATGAGCTGGAGCAACTGCTCGGTGAGCAAGCTCACAGAGCTTTCACAGAACTTGTTTTTCCTAGTCACACCGAGTCTGACGGTATAACGAACGGTCCACGCAAATGGGGTGAACTTCCGGACAACTACCCAAAAGCACTCAACCTTGGTTTCGGCATCCCGACCAACGACTCGACCCAAGTCAGTCAGCAAGCGCAGAGTTTGTTGAACCTGGGTTCTGGGGACGAGTGTCTGCTCGAAGTGGAGACTGTTACAAGTACTGTACCAAAAGGGATCCTCTCTTTGATACGGAACTGAGGGCCGAAGGCCAACCAGGGCCCACATCAGAATGTAATGATCACCGCGAGGCGTGGGAATCACGTGATCTGCCATCATGCCAAGACAATACCATTAGTGACGACAAGACTGTTCGTGACGGCAGGGCATCAGAAGTGGAAAAGACGACCAATGATGGCAAGCGACATCTCTAATGGCAGGACATGCCGGTAATAGGTATAAAGATTGATGGACTTCATTGTTACACTCGTTGTGGTCAACTCAAATAGTTCATCTCTTACTTACACAGACTGTCGATTAGTTATTCTATTCTTATAGGATCAAACTGTCTTTCCCTTTAGTTGACATCGATAGCTCTTTTCCACTACAAATCGCCAGACGAACCGCACGGCTTACCGCGTTCAGTTACTTCGCCTCAGTACGGATCGAGACTAGAGAAGTATAGCCTAGCTCTGTGTCAAAAGACAAGATGATATCAACTGTTGAGAAGCTAGTGAAACTACTGAAAAGGAAATCCGGCGGGAAAGTGTTCAAAGAGCTTCAACGCTACTTACAACTCACGCAGGAGCAGCTGTGTGTTGAAAGGCAAACTGCTGGTGTAGCACTGCGTTGCTTTGAATAGTTGGGTCACACTCCTGTGGACCTTGTCTTCTGCCAGTCGTAAACCGGGCATGCGGCTCAACGTCCCTCCATTCTTTCATTCTTGTCTGCTAATCAACAAAAAGTGCATGTCTTCCTCTGAAAATCACATCGCGAAATGCAGTTCACCCACGACATGGGCCATAATTCACAAACAATATGTCTAGAGTCACACGGTCGTGCCAGTCGTGTGCACGGAACCACTAAGCACTGGAAAGAAGCACAAGTTGGGCACTTCAGCATGCTGTAGGGTCTTGAAGGTCGTCTGGATATCTGCTCGTTCATACTGTCACTTTCCGGTCCCGTCGCATTGCACCTGCACAAAGAGTTCGACTAGCAATTGCGACAAATCCTCCAGATCCTGCAGCCATACCGAGCAAATGTGCTGTGTTCACAGTGCAAATGAACGCGAACGGTAGGCTATGGTAAACAGTTGAGTAATTCGTCTAAGATATCAACCCTTTGAATCATTCCAATCTCCGTGTGAAAACCCACTTTACCTTTCCGGTAGAGCCAGAAGGCGTGAGCAAAACCCTGCACTGTGTGATTGCCGAGGGTCATGAACAGTAAGCAGTGGAAGGATTGCCTCTGTTCAACCCTTGTTACCTGCTTGGCATATCGATTCTGTTCCTCGCGTCTCTCGCGGTCTGAGAGTAGCTATCCATACAAAGGCCCGTCCGTCGTTACTGGAACGGTCTTGAGATCCTTGATGAACTCAATCCGCTTCTACCGAGCTACCATCGCGTCTTTCCAGTCGATTGACATCTGAACGCTTGCCGAAGTTATGCATCCAGAGTAGATACCCTGCTACTGCCGTTGAAGATGATGGACCGAAAGTGGTATTGTAACTAGCACCGTTGCAGTAGGCACGAACCCATCAGTATGTGTTCAAGTCCAATGACGGATGAGCGCGCTGTGAGTATAGACCCAAGGTCAGCATCGTCGAGAGCGCTTATGTGAAGGCTGGCGTCCGAGCAGATAGCTGCTGCAAAATCGGGTATAGATATCAAAAGCTACGTAGAACAGCATAGTCATGTCCGCGTGCTGGAGACGAAACAGATCAGACGAGGTCGCAAGCGAGTCAAGATGAGGTTGTCATGCTGAGGATTAGAACACATCTGAAGAGAAGGTCGTGTGCACTACTGCAGTGCGTAGAAGAAGTGCAGCGATGATAACCTGAATATATATCTCAAGAGGTATCGTGCCTGAGGAACGAGTCATTAGACATGAATCGGAAGCGAAGGCAGGTAGATAGTTAGTTTGACTGATAGTGCCACGCCATGTGAGCGTAGGGTAGTAGCAGCAGCAGCAGGGGGAGTAGTAGTAGTAGTAGTAGTAGTAGTAGTAGTAGTAGTAGTAGTAGTAGTAGTAGTAGTAGTAGTAGTAGTAGTAGTAGTAGTAGTAGTAGATGGTCTCATATATGACTGTATTGTTCCCCATATGTACGAACATATGATCTGAGGTCTCAGACAGCCAGACGCGTCAACCATGCCTGCAAAGTGGTCCTGTGATCTAGTCCTAGGCTTCCATGTAATCTTTCTGCTGCAAATTGAGTTCAACTTTTAGTGGCGGATGGGATCGTACCACGAGATTCGCAGATTATATGGGATAGATTGAGTGAGATTGATTGTACCTAATTGAGCTCCAAATCGAATCTTCGTTGGTGTCTCACCCTCATCGCTACTTCCAGGGCCTTGAGCCTATTCTTCCAGATCTCGAATCTCTTTGCACAATAGTGTTGCTGAGATTGCCTGTTGGTCTAGTGATGGAACGCACTCATTTGTGTTTGCATTTGCCTGTGTCGGTGGCTCAGAGTTATTCCCATCGCGTTTTCACATAGTATCAGTCGAAAGGGTACGGATATAGTGATGTGATGATGGTAGTGAACACATGAAGACAAGGTTTCTGTTAGATACAGCATACACGAAATCAGGTAAGCCAGCCTGGAGGCAAGGACTTATGGTACACTTTCTCCTCGTTAGCGGTAGCCCACAACTGAGAAGCAGGCTAGTTCTACAGAAGAGTTGGGGTCAATGATTTAGGTCCGTTAGGTAGGAAACGTATGGAGCGACACCTGCAGTGCTATGTTTCTATCACACAGCAGCAACATACATGCGAGGCTGAATTCGATGTGCGCAGCACCAGTGGTCAACACAAGAATTGCCGACGCAAGACTGACGGCAAGACAAATGTACAGTCATTCCAGAGTGCCAAACTGATTCCCTCATCATCTCACTGATGACTATACACCCTGCCCTATAAAACTTGTCCAATTCTCATCCCTTCCTGTGTACATGTCTCCCAACTGTACCATCACTATGCACAAACAAACTGCCCATTCATATGCCAATCCGGCTCCCATCACCACAAGATACTCGCGCATCCCCTCAGCCTTCTCTGTTTCAGCAAATCCCAGCGAAGATTGGACCAAGATTTCAGATCTCGCTGAGCGCAGGCGGGTACAGAACCGCATTGCCCAACGCAACTACCGCAAGAGGCTCAAGAAGAGGCTCGAAGAGTCAGTGAGTTCTTGTGCTACCACGCCTCGTGTCCCTCGGAACAACATACTCATCAGGTTGCAGGAGCGTCGTGCTGCCTCTAGCTCTGCTTCAGCTGAGCATAAGCTTGCTGAGCTGAAGCCACCACAGCGATTCTCACGCCAGGATTTTCCATCTCCGTCATCTTCGAAATCCTCGTATACACCACCTGCCGAGGATCGCATGTTCTCGCATCAGTACACATGCCAGCTTTCCACCAGCCCACCGCCTCTCTTCTGCATAGCGTCGTATCCATCGGCACACTCAGCACCAGATGCAGTGGCATACTCAACGTCGTACTCCACCATTCCCTATCACACACCGAGGGTGCAATCCTACACAAATCTGCCTCTAGGCTACCCCCAAGTGGCTGCATCTGATTCCACTGCGATTTGAAGCTAGCGCAAGTGCCAAGGCCCAGGGTCAGAACGAGTGAATGACGGAAGCGAGGCGCGACATGCACGTCTTACTGTGTGCGAGTCTAAGCAAACCGGTAACCTCAGTTGTATGTGCATGATGAAGAATTCTACCGATCGGCACTAGGCTACACGAGGAAAGCCGGGCCTGCCTGGTCACTGGTAGCGCTGCGTAGATATGATAGGGTAGAAGCCGTACCTTACACTAAACCAGGGCAATCTATGCGTCAAGCTCTGGTGATGTCTCTGTCGTGCGATGAAGGGACTAGAGTAGGGCTTCATGTGGCTGACTTGGCATCTGACTACGGACAATAGCCAACATCAACTGGCTCCAGCAGGCTAGATCAGTAAGCAGGTAGACTGTCATGCACTTGCATCTCCTGGTCCCTCCACACAATCTATGTTTCGTCTCAATACCAAGTCTCTTTCGCCTGATGACGATCGTGATGAAAGAGCGCTAAATCTTGTCAACGGTATCTTTTGTATGGAGACAATGATGTATCCAAACCAACTCACGTCAGACGCTTACTGTGAACGTCTTCCAGAACTGAAGAAACCTTAAGTCAGCGCTCACCAGTTGATACCACAGACCGTGTGAGATGATAGCCAGGCAGTACGAAAGGAGCGGAAACTGCATTTACATGAAAGCGTAGAGAAACAAGTTCCAGATCTAAGTCGAAGCATCACACTGCTGTGTCTAGTACTGACGATAGTCCGCATATGCGCCGGCAGATGTAATTAGAGTATAGGCATTCTGCCAGCAGCATAAGCTCGAGAAGTCTCTTTTGTTCAATGTTATATCTTGCTCTCGCCCTATCCTTATTTTGACCGCACCTGGACCGCACCGACACACTTATCACATATATGGCGGAAACGCACGAAGATGACGTGCCCAGACCCAACTGCGTACTGTGTGAAGTCACTCTCGATGCCGTCAAAAGTTTCATACGCCATCTCACTGAGGAACCCTGCCATGGTAGCCTTCGTCTGAAATGCGGACACAGCACTTGCTTTTACAAGCCTCATGACCAGAACGAAGAAACTCAGCATGACGAAGATCACACGCTCACTCCTGGAAGGCAGCCGCAGATAAACAACTGCCTTTCCGACAAGACCGAAGCGACCAATCTCAACGAGGACAGATATGGATTTTCCGCCTCCGAAGGCAGCGCAAGCCGTCTCCTGTGCTCTCAGTCCGTCCAGAACGATGAACTCGCCCTCGCAGAACATCTACGATCCATCAGAGATAATCCAGTCGCCCTGGTCGAGTTACTCAAATCTGATTATCTGGGGATTCAACTTGACATAGAACCTTTCGTGGCCGCGCTCGAGTGGCCGATCCAAGCCGCTCGGATGCTTTCGAAAGGACACCAGTATATCTCAGTTGTTCGATCTCGAAACTGCCGAGCCCGATCTTGACCCAGACGATGTGTCAGGCGCCGCAATTACAGACCTTGGTAGAAGCACCATCTACCAAGGGCATAACAACAGGGCGCCCATACCGTACCAGGAGAAATATATCACGGACTTCATCGGCTGGAACTGTGAGGGTCTCCCTAAGTATGCGATAAACATACCTCTGCCTCAATTCTCGCTGCACCCACCACCAGAAGTAGCAGCGAGGTACCATGTGCACGAGTCCCCGAGCACGAATCTTTATGCAGTCTCTGCAGACATCTGCATGAAGGGGGCAGTAGTTGACATTCGCGAAGGTGCCTGCCGCCCTCTAGTGTAGATGCATCCGTTGCTGACGGGAAGCAGATAGAGGCACCTTGGGCATTACCGCCATGGACAACCACCAGATGAAGCTATGGGTTCTTTATCCAGCACAGGGCAATCGACATGTGTTCGAAAAGGAGAGCGCAGTCGGTCAGCGATTCGCTCGATGCGAAAAGGCGCTGATCAATGGACGATTCGTGGTTACACTACCCGGTGAGATTATCATATTGCCTCCAGGATGGCTCTATGCGACGCTGACCATCAATCGTGGCGTTCTGTTCGGGTCTACCATGGCCGTCGCCGAGGGCGTGTCTGCAGCTGCACAGAGCTACAAGCACGACGTTGTCACGAAGGAAATCGTTTCGTTTCATGATCTCAATCCTCTCGTTTGCAGTCTGCTGCAAGCATTCATGGCGGAACTGGATGATCAGTGGCAGGAGGCGCTTGGCTTTCTTTGTTGGTCGAGCGTTCCTAAGTTTATGAACAATCAAGGTCGAAGCGCTATCAAGGATGTGGTTGATAGAATGCGGTCTGTTGTCATGGACAAGAAACACCAAGCATGTAAACACTGTCGAGTTGATCTTCTGGAGCATTTTCCTCTCAATATGGGAGATGAGCTTGTAAGGTCAACAAAAAGACGAAAGCTGGGTACTTGACACTCCGAGTCATCAGTATCAGACTTATCCACCGTGCCGAGGCTTATGGCACTCAGCCTGGGCCTGAGAAAGAGTCCAGACCACGTACATAACAAATTCAGACTGACTTTGGTTGCCGACTTCTTCGTCGTCTGTGTTGAGAACTATACTGTAAAATACCGCAATAGGTCCTTACTGATGGTCAATGGACGAGGTTATCCGTTTGTTCACTTGACGACCCCCAAAACGAAGAGCATTTACGTCTCACCGACATGAAACTCAGGCTGCGATTTTGCCAGTTCCACTCCCGCTTCCTGACTATCTTCACTGATGATAGCCTGGGCGATATCGCCTCACGGAAGTGCATCAGCAGTTCCCAGCATTGCGTCAAATAGTTCCGATGAGGAGTCGAGGCAGGACAAGACACGTCATGCGGCCACAGCTTTCGGACAGGCTCACTATGATCCTCGCTGTGTTCTTCGTAAGAGAACTAGCGATAGACTACAGAACAATGCAGACTGAACGCATCTAGTCTTAGCGAGGGCCAGCACAAACTCTATAGTATACCTTCCGAACACACCATTCGTGAGCCTAGGACTACACCACATGACCGCTCTGCAGCCATGACCAACACGTCCAAACTCTCTCGGAGCTTAGACACATATGTGTACATGCACATAACAATACACTCGTACATGAGATTCTATCCTACTACCACCCTTTGCTTACGCGATCTTTGCCTGCGCTTACAAATAAGCTGCTACAGGTCAGCCCAATGCAAATGGAAGCTCGGCATGTAATGTATTTCAGTATGCTGATGGAGTTCAGCATGCTCACTGCACTGCAAAGGTTTCTCATGATACACTTGCGCGGTACAGTACAATCACGCGACAGGTCAGATTTCACCCATTTCTCACTTTCTCTTGATGCATAACCCTAACCCGCAATTGCTGACGATTGTATCATATGTCACAAGGTAATGCTGGTACTCAAAGATGACAGGCCCAGGGATCTCCATAGACAGGAAGCGATATGCTGACTTCCACTCGGGCAGTTGCGGCAAAGGCTATGTCAGACGACACGAGGGTGAGCATAGGGTGACAGGTAAGCGACACAGGTAAGGCGGAACCTGCAGTGAGAGTGTACGAATCGAGCCTCGATGCCTAGTTCGTTCGAGACGCTAAGCACTCTGCTGCTTAACTTTCTCACGCATGGCCGCTTGAGAAGCGCAAGCTGCTTACTGCCAAGCAGACCCGCCATTGCGGCACGGTTCCTGTGACGGCAGCCGTGTGCTGAGACGAAAGATTGTGCAAAGTGCTTATTGCGGTGGTTGATTCAGGTCATGGTCGGGCGCTTGGCTGTGTTGTGAACGCTTGCATCGCCAGCTCTGCCCAAACAACACAAACACAGATATTGGCCTCATCGAAGACCCAGTTATCGCAGCATTTACGCGACATGCAGCGGCCCTGCATACGCATGCTCACGATGTGGCACGTGCTGGCAGGGTCGCTGTGATGGCTTGACATGCCTGTGGGCGCAATTGTGCTGTTTGACCAACCATACACCCTCCTCACCTCGGCGGCCTTTGAAGTCGGATACGCCTAGACGCCCAGCGACAAGATGACCCCGTCACCCTCACTGCCCAGATCACCGCGGCGACATCACACCCTCCTCCGCCACCCTGGCCACAACGACGTCAACGACGTACTCTTCGAACTGCGTGCGATCGACGCGGTGACGGTTGGCAGCCATCACGGCGAGGAATAGGCATCTCAGCGGCCCGAGACCTCGAGCGTCCATGCGCGACTCGCACTCGACGCCTGCGCGATACTCGGAGCAAATTGGTTCAACGGCTCGCTTTCGACATCACGCAACCCTGACGAAGCGCGCGACACCCGAGTCGATGCCAGTAGCATATTGGCCGCACGCGGCTACTACAACCACCTCGACCGCCACAGTGATATCAATAGACCCGACCGACCGTATCGTATCGTCCCCAATTTTTGCGATTGCCGTTCTCTGCACGAAAACATGCTCGCGCATTGTGAGCAGGTTTCAGCAAACGCGGTGTCCCAATGTTCGACCTTTCCACGCTCCGACCATACGATAGCTTTGCATATCCGCGACGGAAATTGTCATACAAACGGTTATCGAGAAGAACTGCTGGTTGCGCACATTGTACCGCAGGGTGAGCTGAATTGGCAGATGACCGACAGCACGTTTCAACACAATCGTAGTCTGACCAGCGGTATGGACGATACGGGCAATGTGTTGCTCTTGCAAGCCAGCCTGCACATTGCCTTTGACAGGCCTCGATTAGTCTTTATGCCGAAGCTTTCGGGTAACGATGTTGGGGCGCGGTTAGTTCCCCATCCACTCGACCCTTCAGCAGAGTTCGAGCACCTCTACCACGACCGTGAGCTGCACCAGTCAGACGTCGGCGTTGGGATAGTGTTCACGCGCTTCGCATGGACGCAATCCTGCACGACTGCGCAGTGCAACTGAAAAAAGTACGTATGATCAGTGGACTACTGACCATGATCTAGGATAGTACATATCGTCAGCTAGGCTTCACAACTAAATACTGATGAGTGTCGTGCTGCTCAATGCTGTTTGTTGTGCCAGGAGTACTGTGAGCAAAAACGTAAAACTTCATTTCCAGATCTAAATCGAGCTATTGAGTGCTTGCATGACGAACAGCTTGGTGTTCCCCAGAACGGCGTTTTCTTTTTTTCTTGCCTGGACCAAGCACGGCGCCTGAACTTGCCACAGAATCGCACTCAGTAGGTTCCTGCTCGGGGGCTCTTGCCGTACAGGGTCGAACCGCCAACTGCCCCAATAATTTTCGCCCATCTTCCACCCATATGTGTCCATGACTTCCAAGACGCGCAATACATCTTCAAACTCCAGATAACCCCAGCCAGATTTCTCTTGCGACCATTTACAGCCCTTCATCTTCGGCAAAATGCTTTCTTTGAAGTAGTTCTCCCATCTGTCGGACAGTCGTTGCGAGTACTCGGGAGGACCGAATGCGATCATGAAGCGGGACATAGTTCTAGTAGAAGTCGCAATGAATAACATGGTTGGCAGGCGAGCGGCCCACCCCACCAACTTTCTGCGCCTTGTGAACTCGTCCCTATCATGGCTCCTCCAATTCAAGCCCTACTAACCTCTTCTGAAGTTAATATACACCTCGCAATCTCAGCTATCAGCAGAAACCAGATTCAGTCTGTAAGAGATGCTGCGCAGACATTTGAAGTCCCCCGAAAAACGCTCCGACGCCGACGCGCTGAAAAGCCTATCCGAGGCGATTGCCCACCTGACTCGAGGAAGCTCACCCAGTCAGAAGAGGAGGTGATTATTAGCTATATAATCGATTTGCAACGTGAAGTTTCGCCTACGTACGCAGCTATACGTGATATGGCTGATAAGCTGCTCGCTGCGCGCGGCGAAGGCCAGGTTGGACAGAAGTGGCTAGCCAACTTTATCAAGCGTACAGACAGTCTCACGACGTGTTTCGATCGAGCGTACCATAGACAGGGAGCTCTGTGTGAGGATTCTGCATTGATTAGACGCTGATTTGAGCTCCTGGAGCAGACGAAGGCCAAGTACGGCATCTGTGATGATGACGTCTACAACTTTGATGAGGTTGGCTTTATGATGGGGAAGATCACGACTCAGCTGGTCGTGACAGCGTCAGAGAGGAGACGCAGGCCGAAGGCTATCCAGCCAGGCAATCGCGAGTGGGTAACGGCGATCGCTGCGATCAACGCTGCTGACTGGTCAATACCGCCGTTCCTCATCTTTGCTGGCCAGTATCACCTCTCTACCTGGTATGAAGAAGCAGATATCCCACACGACTGGGCTATCGCAGTCAGCGATAACGGCTGGACAACTAACGAGATAGGAGTTGAGTGGCTAAAGCACTTTGTTAAGCATACTGAGGGCAAAGTGGTTGGAGCACGTCGGCTGCTTATCCTTGATGGCCACGAGCGCCACCAATCGCTTGAGTTTCAAGAGCTCTGCAAGGAGAACAACATCTACACGCTCTGTATGCCACCTCACTCATCTCACCTACTTCAGCCTCTCGACGTTGGCTGCTTCTCGCCATTGAAGCACGCGTACAGCCGTGAGGTTGACGCCTCTGGTAGAGCAGCTGGAGTAGGCGTACGGAGCTGCACGTCTAGCTTTGATAGGACAACGTCTGGCTGGAGAGGAACAAGGCTTGCACCTCGAAAAGCTGAGCAGATATTGGCTGACATGAAGGATTGATTGAAGGCTGCCTCAAAGGCTGGCAGGAAGTCAAGCTTGGTGATGTAGTTGATGTGGTGGCGGATCAGGGCTCCCTGGGAGGCTCGTACGCCGAGCAACGTACATGAGCTTGAGACGCAATCAACGTTAATACGTGATCGCGTTCAGCGGCACAAGAGCTCATCGCCTGCCTCTACTATTGAAGCGTTTAATCAGCTTAAGAGAGGGGTTGAGGTTATGATGCTCTCGGCTGAGCTGATGCGTGATCGGATTACCAGCCTCGAGCGAGCCAACGAGGCAGCGTCAGCGCATAAACAACGTAAGAAAAAGTGTATACAGAAGCAAGGGACTTAAACAAAGGGAGAGGGGGAGGATTTAATCGCTCAACGCGAGGTTGAACAGCAGATTTCTCGTGAAGAGCGTCAAGGAGGAGCGCGATCAGGCCTTAGCCGCCAGGTTCTGGCGCGCTGCACGAGGTGCAGGGAGACTAGCCACAACTCACGTACATGCAAGAAAGATACTTAAGATACTGCTCAATCTACTATATACATTTGTATATATTATCTCTTAACGTGGCTCTAGTGTGCGCTTAAACAGGCGCTAAAAGTTGGTGGGGTGGGCCGCTCGCTTGCCGACCATCTTATCGAATATTATGAAGTCCGGACGTTCGTTGTCATCGTATAGCGGCGGGTCGGGCATTCTCTGCTGCCGATAGCGGTATTAGGGGCCAAAGCACCTTCCATGTTTTTCGATTATGCTTCTGGCCGCGCTCACTCGACCACGTGATGCTGATCCCTGTCGACCCAGCCAGCCTGCCGCTGCTTGCCTCAGTCAACCTCCAACCCCATGTTCCTGGAATCTCCCCACAGCGTGTCTGCCATCGAGCTCGAATTATTGCGTCCTTCACCCCTGCCTACAACGCTTGCTATGCGGTTGTTTCCATCGTCACTCCGAGTTCAGAAAGCAGACAGGTGCTACTTGCACAATGTCACTGCTCGATCTGCCGAATGAGCTACTCCTAAGTGTATCAGAATACCTAGCGTCGGAGGGAGACGTCAACGCCGTTGCGCAAGCCAACCACCACCTCAACCGACTCTTAGGATCCTACCTATACCGCTACAACGTACAGCAATCTGGAAGCTCAGCGCTGTTGTGGGCTGCCCGACATGGTCGAGAGGCGACAGCGCAAAAGTCGCTGAGGGAAAGAGCCAACATACAGGCCACAGATGACGAGGAGGCGGAGGAGATAGCGCTATTCTTGGCGGCAGAAAATGGGCATAAACAGGTGGTGAAGCTGCTACTGGACAAAAGCATCGATGTCAACGCACAGGATGGATGCTACGACAACGCACTCTGCGTGGCTTCATATAAAGGCCACGAGGCGGTGGTAAGGCTGCTGCTCGACGAAAGCCCTAACTCGAACGCACGGCGCGGATACTACGGCAACGCACTTTACGCAGCTTCACAAGGAGGTCACGAGACGGTGGTGAGGCTGCTACTGGACAGGGGCGCTGACGTCAACGTACAGCGCAGACACTACGGCAGCTCACTCCAGGCGGCTTCGCAAGGAGGTCACGAGGCGGTGGTCAGGCTGCTACTGGGCCAAGGTGCCGACGTCAACGCGAAGGGCGGAGTCTACGGCAGCTCACTCTACGCAGCTTCGCAAGGAGGCCACGAGGCAGTGGTCAGGCTACTACTGGACCGAGGTGCCGACGTCAACGCACAGCGGGGATACTACGGCAATGCACTCTACGCGGCTTCATATGAAGGCCACGAAGCGGTGGTGAGGCTGCTGCTCGATGAGACCGCCAACTCGGACGCCCAGCGCGGGTGCTACGGCAACGCACTTTACGCAGCTTCACACGAAGGCCACGAGGCGGTGGTCAGGCTGCTGCTGGACCAAGGTGCCGACGTCAACGCGAAGGGCGGAGTCTACGGCAGCTCACTCTACGCAGCTTCGCAAGGAGACCACGGGGCAGTGGTCAGGCTACTACTGGACCGAGGTGCCGACGTCAATGCACAGTGCGGACACTACGGTAACGCACTCCAGGTAGCTTCAGCTAGAGGCCACTGGGACATCGTGAAGCTACTGCTGAGCAAAGAACCAAACAAGGCTATTCTGACAGCAAAGAATACCCCCGCTCAACATTACGACTAGCAATGTCCACCTCGACGTCGTCAGGTTTCTGCTGGAACAGGGGGCATAGATTACGGGTCCCGGTATTGACACTGCCACTCTATCTCAAGCCGTCTGATTTTCAAAGATCGTCAGAGTCTGTTGCGTCTCTTTCATGACCATTGCCACAGCCACATATATCCATCTGTATGCAGCCTGATGAAGCGCATGATGTAACGACGCAAAGCCACCTCTAAGTTTCCGCTTTACCTTGACCAGTGCTCACGGGCATTTGACGACCGTGACTCCCTCACCACCGTCAGAGGTCACGCTGAAGCACCTCTCGAATGTCCTGATCGTTGGCTGGTCTGCGAAGCTGAAGAGCGGTGCGACGATCAGCCTCCCTAGCACCGAAGCGTACGTGTCAGATATAGTCGCCAGACTCCGCAACAAACAAATCAATCAAATATCGCCTGCTGTATTTGATTGTTTGGTGAACTTAGCAACCGCGCCGTATTTGATTGTTTGATTGGTGTTTTCAAGCTGTATATTTGATTGATTTGCAAATATTTGGTGTTGCATAAAAGTCTTGGCGTTTGTTTTTAGTGTTGTAGGCGGCTGTTAGACGCCTCATGCGTCGCTCTGATTGTCCTCTACCCAGTTTTGTATATTATATTTGCGGGCGAGCTCGTCGTCGCTGATAGCGCCGTCGCCGCTATTGTCGTCGCCACGCTTAGCGTTGTAGGTGTGTCCAGCCCGGGTCCAAGAGCGTATAAGCTGCAAGGCGGCGAGCAGCTCACTGCTGATAGCGCGACGTTTTGGCTCTAGTAGATCGCCGAGCTCGCTGAATAGTCGCTCACACTCGCAGCTTGATGCTGGGATAGTTAGTATATCAATGGCAAAACGGCTCAATTGGGGTATTTTGGCGCTATCGTCATCCAATATCGGACTGCGTTGCCATCGTTGTGATACGTTGCAGTACTCCAACTCGGCTCCTCCTCTAGCCAGCGATCGTACTCGTCGCCGCCGTCTCTTCTCGCACAGTTACGACGCGCGGTGAGGGCTTCGATCACGTCGTCGATCGCGCCTGTACGAGCTGGTTGTGGTGGAGGAGTCGGCGGTGCCTTCTTATATGACCGCCACAACTCTTGAAATCTAGCGTTTGCAGTACGTAGCCATCCATCTTTATGCTCCCATGAGTTCTCGCAGTAGTATTTGTAGTACGGGTGGAGACAAGTAGCGGCGTAATATACTGGTGAGTCGTCGAGCTTACGGTAATACTCCTCAGCCTTTACCCAAGCGTTGCGTAGGTTAATGTGAAGGTGATCTTCAGGCGCCTCTTCGTGTGCGTCAAACACTACGTCAACGTATGGCTCAGCTAGCTTTTCAAGCTGATCGAGTAGATACTCAAACACGGGCAAGACCTCGTGGATAGCTCGAAGCTACTGCCGTGGTGTTTGCCACGCCCCTCTAGCCGTTTTGTAGTGATTTTTAGTGGTTCAAGGCATCGTTGGTACTCAGTAACGACCGCCCAATCTGCTGCCTGGAGCCCGCCCGACCTCATCCACGCCGGAGCGTCGCTCTGGGTGCCACGCCGCTCCTCGTAGGCGACGCGGCTCACATGTTTCTCAATATAGAGATCGAAGCCGCCCTTGAGATAGGTTGCCCGCTCGAGAGCGCTGTAGTATGAGTTCCAGCGCGTAACAACTGGCTTAATCGGTCGCAGTATTTTAACGCGCGCAGCGGCGGGGAGGTCGTTGTTAGAGGCCTCCAGGCACTCAGTAAATAACGCGTATTGCTGTGGTGTTTTAATGTATGTGATCACAGAGAGGAGCGTACCGAGAGCGCCATGCTTACGCCACGCTGCTATGAACGCCTCCTCGTCGTCGATATGTTCGGCAGGTTGCCAAACAACAGAGCCTGCCCGATGAGGTTGATAGTGTGAGGGCCGCAGCGGAGGCGTCGCTGCGTCGGGTTGAAGTCTCCAAACTCGCGCGCTACAGCCGCGATCGTAGTGTCGTTGTTGCTAGCATTATCAAGTACGAAGTAACCCAGCGTATCTGAGGTGATCCCGTATGCCCGTAGTGTTGCAACAACAGCTGTAGCGATCGCCTCACCGGTGTGGGCACCATTGAGCTGCTGCAGAGCGATAGGCAGGTCGTGGATTTCACCTAACGCTGTGGCAAAGTGAGCAACGATCCCAAAAAGCCCCGCGCCCCTCCTTTGTCGTCCAGCCGTCAAAGCTTATATGTATTTTGCTAGCAGCGCTAGACAAGGCGTCGACAATCTGCGGCCGTATAGCGTGGAACAGCCGCATCGCGTAGGTTGCAATACTGCGCGGGGATCGCCACAACGCGCCCTCTGCCTCTGTACTCACTTCTCTGAAAAGCTCGCGCGTTGAAGCTCTACTAATAATCTCCATTGGCAAGTTGTTGTCAAGGAGCCATAACACTAACGCATGGCGGAAGCGCTGCATGTCGAAGTTGCCCATCGCGTTGGCTGTAGATTGTGATATTTCGAAGCCACCGTTAATCGCCTCGCGTAGTGAGAGCTGTCAATCGGACGTTTTGGTGTAGTAATTGAGCCCGTACGGCAAAGGCTATGGCCCTTGATAGGCTGGGCGAGGTGGGCGGCGGCGGAGGACGTGGCTTTTGAGCAGTCGATGATAACGGATGGTGCCTTGTGTATATGGCAGTATTTACACACCCAAAGCGGGCGTGTAGGTTGATCTATACGCACGACGCGGTATCCGTGTGCATATACCCAGCTTTGTGTTCTCCCGGGTTGCTTCAAGGGCTTGATATAGCGACCCCCAAGCCGCTCCCAATCAAGCCCATTGAAGTTATCGCCGCCGTTATCGATATAGCCATCCTCTGCTATCTCTGTTGTTGTTGCTACAGAGCCAGTGCCATCGTGGCTGCCCTCGGTGGGCGTGGACAGTGATTCTTGAGGTTGTGACTCGAGCTGCTGCCTCTCCCAAGCTTGTGAGGGTGTTGTGGGTGGTGGCGGGGTTGCTAAGATTCTCAATCGCTTCGTTGAGGTTGTAGGAACGTTTGACGAACGCGCGCGCTTCTTAGAAGCTTTAGGGGCATAATGGTGGGCGTCGCGATACTTCGATTGTCACGGGATCGCGCGCGTCGGCCGGGCTGAAGTTGATAATATGCGCTAGCGTCGTCAGGGGCGAGTTTAGATAGCTAATTTAGAACACTAAAACACTAAAATTAACGCGCTTATAACCTAACAAACTACAAAAACTTAGCCTAATAAAACACTTAATACTTGCAAATATTTGCAAATATTACAATCTTTATGCTTGTTTGTTTGGCAAAGAAAGCTACCTATGTTTGATTTGTTTGTTTGGTAGTTACCAAACAAACAAGTCAAATATTTGATTCATGTTTGTTTGTTGCGGAGTCTGGTTTTCACAGGCGCAGAGTGAAAGTTGCAGAGTGTTATGGCAATGACGAATGATGGAGAGTGAGATTGTCAACAGTCTTCGTGACTGAGCCGAACACCTGGATGCCTAGGCGACCTACAACCCCTGTGCGCGGGTCGAGCCACCCCACCAAGACCAGACGATCGAAAAGAAGAGGTTATTGAACCACACACAAAAGCTATGATTGCGGGAATAGCTGGTGTACTGCTATACGGAGGTTTCTAGAGCATTTGCACTACTTGTATCTTGCTGGTGTCTTAGTTCGGCGCTTCGGCAGCTTGGCGTTGCAAAACTTTTGACCTAGTACTGTAGATAAGAGCGGGCGGCAGTGCATCTCTAGAAGCGCATACGCAAGCTAACAGCGTAATCCATTCTCTGTTACTATCTCTTATTGCTTGGGTACGCTCTCCCGCCTTCTAAACTGCATTGGAGAAGATCCTCTTTCTGCGGTCGGCGATACCGACAAAGAAGCCCTTCTCATCCATATTGTACGTATTGCGCTCGTCAATCCCGTGTTCTACCATCTTGGAGTGCAGCAAGTTGAAGTACAACTCGTACTTATACTTGCTGTCAGCTACGTGGCGCTCACGATCGATACCGGTGTCCCATTTGGTGATGAGCTTGTCGGGATGACGACGGCGAAACCGCTTAACCCAGCTATCGGAGACCTCTTGCTGCGCAACAGCGGATCCGAAATTCTTCGAAATACTACCTGTAGGCGGTACACCATCTCTTGTAGCTCTGTCTATGTGACTGATAACCTCCTGCTCTTGTTGTGGGTTGAGTCGTTGTTGATTTGCTATTTTGGCTCCACAGGTGCCCTGCGAACCCTTGTGCTGCCGCGACAGCGTTGTTCGATCAACTCCGAATATTTTTGCAACTTGGCGGTACGAGAATTCATCTCCAGCCTCACGCGATTCGACATATTCAATCGCTTCTTGAATCGGGTCCATGGTTGTGGAGTTATGACGTGTTGAAGTTGGGACGACGCGCAATGTTGGGATGGCGGGGTGGCTCGCTACGCGGACTGGCTCGTCACGCGGCCATTTAGTGTAACTCGCTTATCATGTACGTTACTAAAACTTGCGGTGTTTTTTCTCAGACCTTCCAGAGACTGTACACTAGCGCCTCGGAGTTCGCTGTTCCAAAATACCGAAAAGCGACACCAGCTAGCTAATCATTTAGGGGTTGACGTATGCCAAAGGAAACAAGAAGAGTGCCGGATCTGCGCAAGCTTCTGTTGTTATCTCGTTTATTCCTGCGTCATCTCTTGAATCAGCTCTTTTTACCCTGTTGTGCTGCTCATTTATAGTAATCTTACGCTGAGGACACTTAGACTATGTTATGTTCCTCTTAAAACACTCACTCGCTGCCTAACATGGCGAGAAGCTAGGGCTGGCCAGACACGTGAACTTGTCGCTTGTACGGCGTGAATACTGTAGAACATGCTTGGCTCACTTCCAGATACTGTTGCAAATTTGACTTGCGCGTTCCTCTCGCTTCTGCGGGCCAATTTCAGGAAGCAAATCATGGTCATATGTCGTTTGGAGAAGAGGAGTGTTGGGGAAGGGTAAATCACTCAGTATGATTAATCAGTCGAACGCATTAGTCGTGCCTGCTCTGCAGTCATGTGATGTAGCCCAGGCTCACAGTATTCGGTATTGAAGAACTGCACAACGTTAAAGACGCTGTGCGATGACCTATGTACAAGTCGAGCTATGATACCACAAACAGTACAACATGTAACTTACACTCTCTTCTAATTGACTATTCTGTCTGCAATATCCGCACTCGACCGTGCGACACGTCTCTTCGCAATGCGATTGTGCTGGTAACTAGCTCTTTCAGACACGCACGGTAGGCATGGTCGACAATGCGTTCAAGCCAACGGAGGTCGACTGGCGCTTCGCCGACTTGGATTTGTGATGGCCAGTGGGCGAGTTCGGCGATTGCATTATTCCCGGTGCAGAAGCGGCCGACCTGGGACAGCAAGGCTGCTGCGACTCTCCCGCAGCGTAACCCCTAACCCTAGCCCGTTTGCGGACTTGCGCCTGAAGCCGTCCGAAGCCGCCCAACACTGCCGTCCGGGGCAGAGGCTGGGGTCTGATTGGAGTCACGCCATGAGTGTGCACAGCGCGCAGAGACTACACTACAGTGAAATCTCAGCTAATCCTCACCAGCGCAAAGAGTTGTCGCAAGCTTTGACTCGTTATTATCACTCCGCGCCGACTGCAAAGTATCGACCGAAGTACTTTCAGCGGGTGGTAGGATATTGAGGAACTACACGGCAACCTGCTACCTATCGTGCCGAGGAACACACAGCTTTGTAAACATGTTGACCGACTGTGCTGGTTAGTTTAGTTCATAATTTAGTGTCCACGGTTGGCCAGATGACAGATGCAGCATCCGATAGCTTCTGAGTGGCCAGCATGTCTGGGGTGGTCTGGCTCAGCCCTGTCATCCAAGATTCAACAAGCCAAAATAGAGGATTATAACAACATAATAGTCCTTCCTCACTAGGTATTAGTAGATAATTAGAAATTATAAGATACATATATTAAGAAGAGATATGATAGCTGGATTGTAAATCTCTACTGATTGTGATAGCTGCCTAGGGGCTAGAGTAGACAATTAGACATAACAGCTGATTGATAGCTAACG
This sequence comes from Alternaria longipes, assembly GCA_019059555.1. NCBI lineage: Eukaryota > Fungi > Ascomycota > Dothideomycetes > Pleosporales > Pleosporaceae > Alternaria > Alternaria longipes. The sequence goes on from JAHLEY010000007.1 coordinate 67,724, forward strand.
CAACCTACGTTGCGGGCGAACGCCGCACCTCAGCTTACATTAAAATTACAGGGATTGTTTTAGACCACTTTTCAATATCTAGACAACTATGATGTCTAGAGCCTAATTCTTTCAGTAAAGAAAGATTCTATATATGTAGTACTAACAGATCTGAATTTCAGACAATCCTTTCTACTAGATCCAGAGTTATAAGGGTCTAGGTTGTTGATTTTCTCTAGTGAATCCAGGCGCGGCGTTCGCCTATGATGTACATTATCATTCGGTGTAATTTAGTTAAATTGGCCGTTCCGCGCAATCCGACGGGTATCCCTGCTGTGACGGACTCTTCTCGGCATTATATTCTGGTATGGTCGACACCAAAAACCTTCCACATGTACTCATGCAACTCTCTGACCCATAGCCTCGCTCGTGATATATTTCAAACTGCTCTGGGACTAATTTAGTATGAACAAGTTAAGTACTCGTCCTCACACGTTTTGGCTCACATTCCAGTTTCTTCCTTGTTGATACACGTAAAGAATCTGTCATCAAAGAGATGATCACTCAACGTCCCAAGTTGACTCGTAGAAGAGGTGCGTGTGCAGAGTGCCGTCAGAAGAAGGTTCGATGTAAGTTATCCCTTCGTGATCCTGAACCGGGCTAAGAGACACAGGTGATGGAGGAAATCCATGTGATCACTGTCAAGTATGCGAAATCCTTCGTTCTATCCTAAAATGCGCGACCAACACAATGACAGCGGAGCGGTGATCCATGCAAATACAATATGCGTCGCTCAGAAAATCGTACAGGAGAGAAAAACGTCCGCAGTCGTGGCGAGCACTTCTACACAACAACACAAACAAACACAACAGTTGACAGCATGATGTTGAATTCGCCAACTACAGAGAATTCCGCTGAAGCTATTGTCTATCGGCATACCGAGAGCTCAGCAAATCCTCCCATCACACCGTTCAGTGAGCTGTATTCCTCACAGCTTGTGTCTGATAGCGCACACTCGTATCTGGATCTTGATTTCGCGAATGAGGACGTTGCAGCCACAGACCAATTCCAACCGTCAGGTACATATCCGAGTACTCTTTTCTTCTACCTCCCACTTATAAACAGGCACATCCATACCTCAATCCCCTGGAATACTCCGCATAAGTGAAACATCATTAATTGTAAAGTAGATTCAGCTCAGCAAGCAAGCAGTCTCGAGACACAGGTGGCAAACCACACGCCTAGGCCGGACACATCCATGCTGAATTGGCCCAGACTTGGCCGCGACCAAAATTTACATCAGCAAAGCACTAACCTGTTCCATGATCTATCAATCACAGAGCAGATTGGCATGTCCACTAAGGGTACTCTCAGACTCTTTTTAGATCGCATAGTGCCTGATGAAGCAGAGGTCGACATCCTGTTTTCCTTCAAAGATCGTCAGCTCTAATCACTAATGATACTCAGATGAAGTCAGTTTCAAGTCATAGATCATACAGAGTCACCTCTCTGTTCCAGAACAGAGACGGAAAGAACGGTAGGAAACAAGCGGTGTTAGACAAAGTCAAGGCGCTACTTGATTCGGAGCATAAAACTGGTATCTGTAGTCTCTTGCGCAGAGCCGATTGTGGTGGGGAGCATCCGATCCTGCAACCAGATGAGCTTCCCGCCATGAAATTTATTCGAAGTATGACCGTGGTAACGTCTGCGAGAAGTCTGCTAATTATTTGACAGGGGCCTATGAAGAGCTAGGAGGGTATATTGGACGAACGTCTAACTCACAATATGAGCTGACTTCTCAAATAGATTGAGCTTGTTCATCAAACAACAAGACGTCGCCTATATACAAGAGCAGTTCTTTGGTTCCAGAGATCTGGTTCTATGCGTAAGCGATATGTCAGTGCTGATTGTTTCACTAGCTTGGGGAGCTTTGTTGGATGCGGAAGCAAACTCATCCACCAAAATAGCACTACTAGACGCTGTGCTACAGATCTCAACGTTGCTGCTCTATCAGAAAAGTAGCGTCCGTCACTTCTTGGCAGGTCCCTCCATTTCATGCCAGTCAGGCTTCCGCTAATACGAGTCAGGCGCTAGTTGCTGTAGTTCGTCAAACCGATCGTTCTTCCCGAAATCGGTTACTAATCCATGCAGCTCTGTCTTGCGGAAAAAAATAGGATCAGACAATATACATGCACTTCTAACTGGCAGCATTTCAACAGCAGCCTCCTTGGGTCTCCACTTGGAGTCCACTACGAGCAAGCTTTGCGTCAGCGATGAACAGGTCGTTCAGATAAAACGAGCCATGTCATTGCTTGACTGTATTGATAAGTCTTATGCATTGAGATGGCAAACCTTCTCCGTACGCTTTACATCCCTGTTTCGAGCAGGTTGCAATAAGGCTAATTCAGGAAATAGCTAGTTGGTAACGACTTTCTTCTCACAACAAATCCACCCAACAATACACTTCAGTTTCAAACTTTCACAGCAGCATCCTCGGAATGGTTGCGGGTGCGATCTCAGTATTCCGGAATCTGCTCGAAGATCCTACAGCTCCGAGCAAGCGCAGGAGAAGAGACATCTGAGGACCATATCAACAAGGCCTTCGCGCTGTCGACGGCACCAGAAGAATGGCACAGGTCAACTCGGTGTAGCCAATTGCTACTCTCTGAGACGAATAGCGATGATAAGCGTGTCAGGCTTCAGATATTGTACTATAACCACGAGGCGCGATTCGAGTTGCTAAATCTGAGCCTGGCAGATCCAACATCGTCTTCACTCATAGGATCTCAGAATTGTAGGACACTTTGCCGACAATCAATACGGGAAATCATCACCTACTCTAACACCATACCTTCCGAGTATCTACTTCAAGACTGGTATGTGTTCTGTGAAACCTGGTCTCCTATAGCAACCTTTTCCTGACTAATCGAATGTTAGCAACCATCTATTCATCAATATACTTGCTCTATGTCTGCTGGCGCTTGACATCGTTCTGGGGTCCGATCAGGATTGTAAGAAGGAGAACCGGGTATTACTTAGCATCGCTGCTGGCTTCTTTGCTAGGGTAGAAATCATGTTGCCGCAAAGTACCATCTTCGAGGAAGTGTCTCATCTGATCGAGAACCTTACGTATAATTGACGTTATTGGGGTACGTAGATCCATCAGATGTAAGAGGTTAGGTTCGTTACGGGCTGAACATGCTTTCGAACGTCTGTTGTTCGGTTCGAATCAGTAAACTGACATAGCAAGCCCTAACCAACATGAGGCGACGGATGACTCGTAATCTGTGCCGAATTAAGTTTAGCGTCAAGGTTTCCCCGCCGAATTCGGCGATTTTGACCCCTCAATCCGCGAATCTTGGACCCCCGGTCAGCAAGCATTGTGCTACTTAAAACAATTTTTTTTCTCATACAAGAGTATTTTGTACATATTCTAACGATATATTAACATGGTTGGCAAGCGAGTCGCCCACCCCACCAACTTTGATCACCTCTCCCATCACAACGTACACTAGCTCAACGCAGCGCTACTCTATTAGCTTTGAATAAAGCAGATATTCAACTTGCTATCTTATCTACTAATGCCAAACAACTTAGAGGCAACCGTGCTGCTGCTGCAATGTACAGCGTAGCTGAAACAACGCTCCGCCGCCGACGCGCTGGCACGCTTGCCCGACGCGATTGCCAGCCCAACTCAAGGAGGCTTACCCAGCTAGAAGAGGAGGCAATAGTGAGATATATCCTCGATCTAGACCAACGTGGGTTTGCGCCTACGTGCGCAGCTGTACGTGATATGGCTGATAAGCTGCTCGCTGCGCGCGGCGCTGGCCAGGTTGGGCACAAGTGGCCAACCAACTTTGTTACGCGTACAGACAGTCTCACGACGCGTTTCAATCGAGCATACGATAGACAGAGAGCCCTGTGTGAGGATCCAGTCCTATTCAGCTCCTGGTTCAAGCTTGTAGAGGAGACAAAGACTAAGTACGGCATCTGCGATGAGGACGTCTACAACTTTGACAAGGCTGGCTTCGTAATGGGCAAGATCACGACCCAGCTTGTCGTGACAGGGTCAGAGAGGAGAGGCAGGCCAAAAGCTGTTCAGCCTGGTAGTCGCGAGTGGGTGACGTTAATCGCTGCGATCGACGCTGCTGGCTGGGCAGTCCCACCGTTCCTCATCTTCGCTGGCCAGTATCACCTATCTGCCTGGTACGAGAAGGATATCCCACGCGACTGGGCGATCGCAGTTAGTGACAACGGCTGGACGAACAACGAGCTAGGAGTTGAGTAGCTAAAGCACTTCAACGCTCACACGAAGGCTCGTGTTGTAGGTGCGCGTCGCCTGCTTATCCTTGACGGCCATGAGAGCCACCAATCTCTCGAATTTCAAGAGCTCTGCAAAGAGAACAATATCTACACGCTATGTATGCCACCTCACTCATCTCACCTGCTCCGGCCTCTTGATGTTGGCTGCTTCTCGCCATTGAAGCGCGCGTACAGCCGTGAGGTTGAGGCCCTAATGCGCTACCACATCAACCACATCACGAAGCTCGAGTTCCTGCCAGCGTTCAAGGCAGCGTTTGATCGAGCGTTTACGTTGGCCAATATCTGCTCAGCTTTCCCCGGCGCAGGCCTTGTTCCTCTCCAGCCAGATACCGTTCTATCAAAGCTTGATGTTCAGCTACATACGCCTACTTCAGCTACCCTCGTACGCCGAGCAACGTACGTGAGCTTGATGCTCAATCAACGTTAATACGTGATTGCGTGCGACAGCACAAGAGCTCATCACCAGCTCCGATTATTGGGGCGATTAACCAGCTCAAGAAGGGGCGGAGGTGATGATGCTCTCCGCTGAGCTGATGCGCGATCGGATTACTAGCCTTGAGCGAGCTAATGAGGCAGCGTCAGCGCGTAAGCAGCGCAAGAAAAAGCGACTCCAGAAGCGTGGGGTCTTGACAAAGGGAGCTGGAGAGGATATACTCGCTCAAAAGGAGGTTGACCAGCAGATAGAGCGTGAACAGCATCAAGGTAGAGAGCGATCAGGCCTTAGCCGCCAGGCTCTTGCGCGCTGCACAAGGTGCAGAGAGACTGGGCATAACTCACGTACGTGCCAAAAGGATACTCTAGGTACTGCTTAACCTGCTCTATTGATGTCTATATATTATCTCAAAAGGTGGTTGAGTTGCACGCTTCAAAAGTGATTAAAGTTGGTGGGGTGGGTGATTCGCTTGCCACATACATTATATATGTTGTTGAAACTCGGATTTGCAAATCGCTTCTAATACATCCATGCCTATGATATAAGTGTATACGATTTCCTTCCTTATGTGTGCGCGCACTGCAAGTTATCAATTCCACATTACTGTGGTCTTACAATAACTTAGATCTCTAAAGTCCCTCCCGTGTGACGGAAAACCCTGTGTGCCGGAAACAGCCAATGAGAGGAAAGGGATAGCATCTTTCCCGATACGATACTATATCTCATTGGCTGGTTCCGGCATACAGGGTTTTCCGTCACACGGGAGGGACTTTATATGTTACAAAGGTAGGTTGTGAGAAAAGCCTGTAGCTTTGAGCGTGCCTGCTATAACAATTTATATATAGGTCTGAGCGGTCTCCTTAGCAAGTTGGACAATAGCCTTGAATCTATAGGGCCTATTGTCGCAAGCACATATCTTGTCGAACCCTTCTGGATCATAAGCTAGCTAAGCTTGAACTCCTCCCGTACGGCCTTGCCTAGCCTTATTATGCCTTCTACAAGTTCCTCAGCCGGCGCTGCAGCATATGTCGCCCTAAGGAAAAGTCTATCAAGCCTCTGTTTTGAATCTGCTCTGAACCAACTACCACACATAATCAAAGCACCATGACTGATTATTCGCATGAATATCTGCTCTTCAATAGTTTCCAAATCTTTGTGGCGGTAATCTGGGTGCTGTTGATAATCTAGTTGCAACCAATGGAACATGCCCGCCATTGGCGGATCCCATGATACAACCTGACGAGGCAGAAATTTTGCGCAAGCAGATAAGATAACCCCCCGCCGTACGCTATATTCCTGGCGCAAGTATATCAGCCAGTCAAGATAGCCGTTATGGCCCCAGTGATCATCTAGTAATTTCCAGAGAATGAGTTGCGACATTCCCGAGGACCCTGAGTTGACAATCCAGCGTGAGCTTTGTATCTCTCAATGATCTGTTGAGATGCCGTTACCCATCCTACGCGAGAGCCAGGTGAGATGATTTTTGAGAAAGAGTCGAGTCGTATGACTCGACCGTCTGTGTCTATAGAGAGCAAACTCGGCACGAGCGATTGTAGGAACTCAGCGTGTGATGAAGGAGCTGGAATGGCTGCGCTAGAGTCACCACGGTAGGGCTCCATTTGCAGGAAGTAATAGGGATCATCCTCAATGATTAATATATCATGTTTCTGACATACAGAATAGAGAGACCTACGGCGAGTCGCAACTTGAGTTGCTCCAGTAGGATTCTGGCCCGTGGGTATTGTATAGAGGAGGTGTGGCTTACGAGCTCCATATATGCGAGCGTTCCAATTGGAGAGAATATCGTCCATTACTTCCGGAATAATACCTCCAGAGTCAACAGGAATGCTAACCGAACGAATGCCGAGTGGAGTGGCAATTTCGACAGCAGCGGAAAATGTATACTCTTCAAAAGAACCATGTCATCAGGTCTTGATAGCATCCTGAAAAACATTTCAAGAGCAGATGTGCTCCCTACGCTCATAGCGCAACGCCAGTCTTCGTATGGAGGATTATGGACCAATTCTGTATGTTCGGTGACCCATCGCAAGAGCTGAGCTGAGCCTGAGCCTTGACCGTAGTTGAATGATGTTGAAATATCGAATATAGATCTGTTGAGCGCTAGATCGTATTTGCCTGCCGTAACAGTGATACCAGAGACCCTTGTCTGCGTCTCTGAAAAGTTTCCAACCAAAGGAACTCTCAAAGAGATCCTCTCAAAGGGAAATATTCGCTAGATGGGAGACCTGTGCCTAGGAGATGATTCCAGGATTGCGAAGGAACTTAGCAGCCTTCATCAGCGAATGACCTTGTCGGATGCGTGCTTCTTGACTGATGATATCTGCTTCCATGTTAGTAGGGGTTGTGGACTACGATAATAGTATCAGCATCAGTAAGATGCTTCAAATGTAGTCGTAAATGTGATCGATAAAAAGTATAACTCACGATCCCATCGCCTGGCCTTTGGTTTTCCTTCGTGGCTGAGAATCTGGAAATCAATACTATCAGCTGGCGCGCCAATGACCCATTGCCCTTCCTTTGGCTCTGGCCTCGTTGCAACAATCTCGTCTGTCAAGGAAGCGCAGTCACTAATTGTGGAAGCGATGCACTAGGATTCATTGCAAATAAGGTACGTGAAGACAGTCGGCTTGGTGGAGATCTTGAGAACTTGACAGGATGATGATAAGGCATGCTCAGACTAGGTATTTAGACCTTTATACAGATTGCTACCCATGCGCTTCTTGCGTCCCAATTTACAGCGGACAACATACCTATCTCGTGTAGAATTCCGCGGCGCCTCTCGAAGTTGTCTCAGCATTTACCGACAGAACCGACAGAACCGACAGAACCGACAGAACCGACAGAACCGACAGAACCGACGCAGGCAATGGGTTGCAGGAACTTGTCACGTTGGCGCAGTTCTTTGGGTAACTACAGCGCCTCTCCCTCACGATTGTCCGAGGCGAAAAGACTGTTGCGATGTCACCTTTCCTCAATTATCTTGACCCCTAGCAAGTATTCCGTATCCCCGCTGCCTGTAGATGCAGTGGTACTCAAAAAAAATCATTCCTGTAAAACAGGATGCTTATCGCGTTGTTGAAATCGGCCACACCCTTTTCCGAGATTATTCTTGGGGCAGTGATAAGAGTTTTCCCACTCCTAGACAACGCGAAAACGATGCGGATCGAATCTGTATTGGTTTATGTCGCAGGCCAAGCGCTATCAGGAACCTTGTAGCTAGTAACACTGTGCGACGACCTTCGTATACTGTAAGCTGAGCTAGGATGCTACAAACGATACACTACAGTAGTGTAACGTAAGCGGCAAGCGAGCTGCGCACCCGTGCCAGACTACGTTTCATCCACCTTCTATCCTCATGTCTCAACAACTCGATCTTGAGCTGCTTCCTCGTGAAGACAGGATCATCCTTGCTATCCAGGCTATTGAATCCGACGCATCATTAAGCCAGCGACGTGCTGCCGTCATCTACAATGTGTCTGGAACCACCCTTCGGACGCGACGCGCCAAAACCACCTCACGACGTGATTCTCATCCTAACTCATCGAAGCTTCAAAGACACGAAGAGGAGACGATTGTACAGTACATAAGGAAGCTTGATTCACGAGGCTTTGCCCCTACGCTTAGCTATGTACGAGAAATGGCCAACCAGCTGCTAGCTGCTCGTGGTGGTGGCCAGGTTGGAGAAAAATGGGCTAGGAACCTCGTACGCCGAAAGCCTGCAATCACATCAAAAATTACTAAGCAGCGCGATCATCAGAGAGTCCTATGCAGCAATTCAGCAATAGTCAGCCCATGGTCAACCTTGTACGCAATGTGAAAGCCAAGTAAGGTATTCTGGACGAAGACACCTACAACTTCGACGAGACTGGCTTCCAGATAGATGTTGGAAGGTCTGTTAAGGTCGTGACAGCGTCTGAGAGGCTCACTAAGCCGCTTGGAGTTCAACTTGGCGACCGTGGTGGATAACGCTTATCGCTGGCATCAACGCGATAGAGTGGTCGATTCCACCCTTCCTTATCCTCAAAGCAAAGCACCACGACCAGGCCTGGTATTACAATAACCCAAAGGATTGGAGGATAGGCGTTAGCAATAACGGCTGGACAACGAACGAGCTTGGTCTTGCCTGGTTGCAGCACTTTATCAAACATACAGAGGCCCGTACGGTGGGTAGCCTCTGGCTGCTTATTGTTGACGGCCACGAGAGCCACAAGTCGCTTGCGTTCCAGGATCTATGCGAGAAAAGCAAGATTATCACCCTCTGTATGCCTCCACACTCGTCGCACATCCTACAGCCGCTTGATGTAGGTTGTTTTTCCTCACTAAAGCAGGCGTACAAGAAGGAACTGAGAGGCTTGGCAGACAGCTACATCCACTACATCGACAAAAAGGCCTTTCTAGCCACCTTTGGGCCAGTGTTTGATAAGGCGTTTTCAAAGGATAATATTTTATCAAGTTTTAGAGCAACTGGATTAGTCCCACACAACCTAGAGGTGGTGTTATCTAAGCTTGAAGTAAAGCCTCGTACGCCAACGCCACCTGCACTAGGGTCTACCCTCTGGCAACTTAAAACACCAAGCAACGTCTGGGAGATAGAAGCTCAAACAACGCATATTATGAAGAGAACAAGAGGCCACAAGAGCTCATCACCTAACTCTACTATTGAGATGGTGCTGCAGGTCAAAAAGGGATCAATTTTAAAGGTGCACTCGCACACGCTGCTTGAGCCTAGAATAGCTAGCCTTGAGGAGGCAAACCAGGCAGCGTCCGAACGTAGAAAGCGCAAGAAAAAGCGGATCCAGAAGGGAGAAACCCTATCGCAGGCAGAGGCGGAGGATATAGTTGGGCAAAGGGATGTTGAGGCTCAGTTAGAGGCGGAGAGGCGTCAGGAGAGAGTACGCACAGGTAGTAGTGCAGAGAGTATTCGACGCTGCAAGAACTGTGGCGAAGCAGGTCATAACAAGCGCACATGCAAGAGAGATGCAGCAGAAGTAGAGGACTAATTTAACGTACTGTGCACCATTGTACGATGTTGTAGTAGTGAGTTGTTGATGTGTTGGGGTGGATGGCTGCGTTTAGTGCGCAGCTCGCTTGCCGCTCACGTTATAACGTAGTTTACAAGCGAGTCGCCCGTACAAGCGAGGCGCCCACCCCACCAACTTTGATCACCTATCTAACTATGCAACTCAACCACCCTTTAAGATTATGTATAGATATTAATAGAGTAGATTAAGCAGTATCTAAAGTATCCTTTTGGCACGTACGTGAGTTATGCCCAGTCTCTCTGCACCTTGTGCAGCGCGCCTGAGCCTGGCGGCTAAGGCCTGATCGCTCTCCTTCTTGACGCTCTTCACGAGCAATCTGCTGATCAGCCTCACGTTGAGCGAGTATATCCTCTCCAGCTCCCTTTTTTAAGACTCCTCGCTTCTGTAAACGCTTTTCTTGCGCTGCTTACGCGCTGACGCTGCCTCATTAGCTCGCTCAAGGCTAGTAATCCGATCGCGCATCAGCTCAGCGGAGAGCATCATCACCTCCGCCCCCTTCTTGAGCTGGTTAATCGCCCCAATAATCGGAGCTGGTGATGAGCTCTTGTGCTGTCGCACGCGATCACGTATCAATGTTGATTGAGCCTCAAGCTCACGTACGTTGCTCGGCGTACGAGCCTCCCAGAGAGCCTCTGGTAGAGCAGCTGGAGTAAGCGTACGCAGCTGCACGTCTAGCTTTGATAGGACAGCGTCTGGCTGGAGAGGAACAAGGCCTGCACCTCGAAAAGCTGAGCAGATATTGGCTGTGGTGAACGAGCGATCAAAGGCTGCCTTAAAGGCTGGCAGGAATTCAAGCTTAGTGATGTGGTTGATCTGATGGCGGATCAGGCTCTCAATCTCACGGCTGTACGCTCGCTTTAACGGCGAGAAGCAGCCCACGTCAAGAAGGCTGAAGTAGGTGAGATGAGTGAGGTGGCATACAGAGCGTGTAGATATTGTTCTCCTTGCAGAGCTCTTGAAACTCAAGAGACTGTTGGCTCTCGTGGCCATCAAGGACAAGCAGCTGACGTGCTCCAACAACCTTCCCCTCTGTATGCTTAATGAAGTGCTTTAACCACTCAATTCCTAGCTTGTTGGTTGTCCATCCGTTGTCGCTAACTGCGATCGCCCAGTCGCGTGGGATATCTGCCTCCTTATACCAGGCAGACAGGTGATACTGGCCAGCGAAGATAAGGAATGGTGGGACTGACCAGCCAGCAGCGTTAATCGCAGCTATCGCTGTCACCCACTCACGGTCGCCAGGCTGGATAGCCTTTGGCCTGCCTCTCCTCTCTGACCCCGTTACGACGAGCTGGGTCTTGATCTTGCCCATCATAAAGCCTGCCTCGTCGAAGTTGTAGACGTCCTCATCGCAGATGCCGTACTTCGCCTTCGTCTGCTCTACGAGCTCGAACCAGCCTCTAATTAACACAGGGTCCTCACATAGAGCTCTCTGCCTATCGTACGCTTGGTTGAAACGTGTTGTGAGCCTGTCTGTACGCTTAACGAAGTTGCGCGGCCAGTGGACGCCAACCTGGCCTGCGCCGCGCGCAGCCAGCAGCTTATCAGCCATATCACGTACAGCTGCGTACGTAGGCGCAAACCCACGTTGATCTAGGCTCAGTATATGGCTGACAATTACCTCCTCCTCTAGCTGGGTGAGCTTCTTCGAGTTGGGCTGGCAATCGCGTCGTGAAGGCTTGCCAGCGCGTCGGTCGCGTAGCGTCGTACGAGGGACATCAAAGGCCTGAGCAGCTGCTCGTACAGTCTTAATCTGATGCTTGTTAAGAGATAAGATAGTTAGCTGTATATGAGCTTCAGATGAGCGTGATACAATGTGGTGGGGTTGAGGCATTGTACGCAAAAGCGAGGTGGGTGATTAAAATTGGTGGGGTGATTGATTTATTTATTTATTTATTTATTAAGTCCTACTCGGTTTCAGCCGCGTACTGCGCAGCTATGCCCGGAGCGACAGGCTGTGGCAGACAGCGGACGCGGTGCGGACGTTGATCCGCGCCGCCCCACTTCATCCCTCCTAGAGAGGGACCAGCTGTCCCCAAAACCTGTTGTTTTCCATCAACCATTATCTAAACATGCTTTGGCCGGCCATCTAGATAACGGTTCTACTGACTGTGTGCTGTGATTCTAGGCTCGTAGAGGCGCGTTGCCTCGTCTGTCGCATCCGCTGTACCTACAGTCTCCCCCCAACGCTCGGCGTCGTCTACGTATCTCTGATCCCCACTTGCCCAGGATCGGCGTCTGCTCCATATACTCGATGGCTTTGGTGGCTAGCTGCGGCGTGCTCAGGATGGTCCTGAGGCTGTTCCGTCCGGATAGGTTGGCGAAGATGCGGTTCCGGAGGTCCTTGTACTTGCTGCAGCGAAGGAGGACGTGGGCGACGGTCTGTCGCCTCTCTCCACAGCTGCAGCGGGGACTGGTAACAGTCGGGACGTGTCGGTTGAAGAGGAAGTCGTTGAGACCGATCTTCTCGGTCCGCAGCTGCACCAGCAGCGCGCTCTCTCGCTTGCTGAGCCTCTCGTGGAGCTGCAGCACCTTCTTGGTGGTGGGCACTGGTGTGTGCCTGTATGTTGCGCGGCCTTTCTTGTCTTCTCTCCATGCGCTGATCCACGCGCGCTCTGCCTGTGTTTTGCACCATCTACTAAGCGTTGTCCTGAGTGGGTACAGCTGCGAAGGTGCGTCTGCTGGCTGTTGTCTGCGACCGTCTTCTCTCCATCCGGTGGCCTCCTTGGCAGCCTGGTCGGCGGCTTCGTTTCCCGGGATGCCCACGTGGGCCGGTATCCATCGAACGGTCACCGAGTATCCTTTGTCCTGGAGCTCCAGGACCTGTCGTGCTATCTCCTTGAGGATGTAGGCGCCTGATCGTCCTTCTGCCTTGGCGATGGACCAGATGGCGGCCTGGTTGTCCGTGTATATGGCTATGTCTTTCCGCTCGCCGTTCTTGTCTGCATGCCCCTGTGCAATCTGCAGTGCCAGGCTGATGCCCTGCAGCTCCGCAGCGTACACTGTAGACAGAGCGTCCGATCCCATGTGTACAGAGAGTGTCTGCTGCGTTAGTAGGCATACTGCTGCAGAGCCGATCTTGCCCTCAATGCCGCTGCCATCCGTGTAGACGCTAAGGCTCTTGTTTGTTGCGCATTCTCGGTTGTGGCGTTCGCGAGCCTTTTCCGCATCGTTGTCGATGTAGGTGTGTGGCCCTCGTCGCCACGGAGGTGTGATGAACGGGGGGATAGACTCTTGCTTGTCGAGATCGCACACCTGCTTGCTCCTCAGTGCCTCGTAGGCTTTCTGCCAAGGGCTTTTGTGTGCCCTGTAGTTCTTGTCAACGACTACTGGTACCAGTTCGCGTGGCTCGTAGCGCGCAGTCTTCGCGATGTCCCTTGACGAAGACAGTCGAGTGACGACGTCCGCGTTGTGCTTCCAGATCTGCTGCTTGATGGGAAGGAGGAATGTCTCTACGTCGAGCGCGACCCTTGAGGTCGCTCTATATGCGCCGCATATGCTTCGTGCTGCTCTTGCTTGGATGCTGCGCAGAGCATCTGGCGTCTTATGCGTGTAGCCGCGCTTCTTGTCGTTGAGGTTGGCGTTTGACCAGATGGAGCAAGCGTACATCATCTGTGGGAGCGCGACGGCTTCGTACAGTCTGCGCATATCTTGCAGTCTAACGCCCCAGGTAGAGCTTCCCAGGCTGCTCAGCATGTGCACTGTACGTGTTGCCTTCTGCCTAACTGTCTCTACGTGTTCCCTCCACTTCAGCTTGGTGTCTAGGGTCAGGCCGAGGTACTTGCACGTTGTTGACGGCTTTATCTCGCCCCACTCTGTCTGGATAGGCGCGTTAATGTTGATGCGTTTGCGCGATCTTGTGAAGTGCGTCAGCTGGAACTTGTCAGGGGCGAAGACTGATGCATGCGTCTTTGCCCATCGCTGTGCATTCTCGAGTACTGTGCCCAGTACTTCGCATGTTCGCTCTGTGGTCTTTCCCCATGCAAGGATAGCTACATCATCAATGTACCCTGTTGACATGGCATCTGTCTGCTCGTTGCACTGCTCGATCAAGTCAGCGTTGTAGAAGAGATAGAGCATGGGGGAGAGTGGCGAGCCCTGGGGGATGCCCGTGTTTATTGCGTAGTCCTTGGACTTGTATCCGTCGATCAGGATATGAGTATGTCTGTCGCTCAAAAAGCTTGCTATCCAGCGCACTGTGTTCTCGTCTACTTTCCGCTTTCGCAGGTTGTGAAGCAGCCGTTTGTGTGATACGTTGTCGAAGGCTCCGGACACGTCTAGTAGCAGGAGGCTGGCCACCTGCCCGTCTTTTCCGTTGTTCCACTGTTCGTAGATCTTCGCTGTGACAGCGTGCAGTGCGTGCTCCGTGGATCGATGCTTCCTTCCACCCACATGGGTCGGCGGAAGCACGTGGTGGGTCTCGACTAGGTAGCTCAGTCTCCGAGCTATCACCGCATCCATAACCTTGCCGATGGTGTTGAGTAGTGCGATCGGACGGTAGGCTTTGGGGACTGCGTAGTTGGCTTTGCCAGGTTTGCGCAAGACTGCTGTGATGGAGGCTCGGAATGAGACTGGGCAGTAACCCAGTCGTAGGCTTTGGTTGAAGATCCTCGTCAGATGCACTGCAATCAGGTCGATCCCGGCTTGCAGTGCCTTGTTCGTGATTCCATCCGGGCCTGGGGCTTTGAGGGGCGATGCTGCTCGAATCGCAGTCCACACCTCCTTTTCTTCGATCGGCGGCATGTCGATTTGGCTACCGTACTCGGCGTTCTGTATGTCTTCCAAGTCTGCTTCAAGTGGTGTAGGGAAGAAGACATCTCGAAACAGCTCGGCCTTGTCTGCCGGTTCTTCTAGTTCGCGTTGAGTGTCAGGGTGCTGTATCCTTGGTATGGAACCGGTCGACTGGTCGTGCCGTGTACGTGCCCATCTTGCTAGCTTCCACAGCGCGTCTGGCGACTCTGTTGCCTGCTCTATACAGTCCCTATGTGCTTTGCGCAGTGCTTTGTTGATTGTTCTTGCTTTGTGGTTTCTTGCAATACGATACGCTTCCCAAGTCTCTTCCGTGCGGTGTCGACCGTGTGCTCTCTTTAGTCGTTTTGTCTCAGCGAGCACCGCTCTGCATTCTTCAGTCCATCCTGCGCGTGCGTGGGAGGAAGGAAGAGTCTCGGGTACTGCTTTTTGTATAGCGTCTTGGATTGCAGAGGTCACCTCACTAGTGTATGCGTCGAGCGCGGTCTTGGTGAGTGGTCTTCGGAGCGGAGGTAGGGAGCGCCTTAGCGTCTTTGTATACAGTTTCTCGTCTAGTCTCTTCCAGTCTTTGCGCGGCCTCTTCTCCGGACGTTGCACTGCGAGGTCTAGCGTTGTGCTTATTGGCAGGTGATCCGAGTCGTGGTCTGAGGCTTCTGTCCACTTCGCTTTTGGTGACTTTGTCGATTAGCCCTGACGTGACGAGGCAGAGATCGATTGTGGACTGCGCTTGGCCTTCTTCGTACGTAACCGTGCCCGGCGGGAGGGTGTTATGGAGCGCGAAGTCTCCTATGATGTCTATCAGGTCTTCTGACTCTGAATCGGTGACTTCCCTGTTCAGTCCTCCCCACAGGGGGTGATGCAGATTGAAGTCGCCTAGCAGCACTTGTTCGTCCGTGTGATACTGTCTCAACGCCTCTCGAACCTGTGGCAGCGCGCTCTGTCGGTTACTTGAGGTCTTCGGCGGGTTGTAAATATTGTGTATAACGACCCGCTCTTGGCTGTTGGTCGTCTCCGGAGTTGTTGATAATGATTGAGCAAGTGTCCTAGTCCGTTCCTCGAAGCGCCATCGTGCTTGATCAATCATCTTGTTGATGAAGAAGCAGACCCTTGCTGTGCCTTCTGTGTGTCCTGTCGGGTAGCAAAGGTGGAACCTGTCCTTGGCTGGGTGATGGGTGGTAGCGGAGTAGGGGTTCCTCCATGGCTCCTGGATGGCGATGATGTCGAAGTCGTGGATCCCCGGGTCGCGCAGGAGTGTTGCCATGACCATGTCTCTCGACCTTCTTACGTTGTACTGTAGTATGTTGAGTTTGTTGTGTCTATTCATGCTTCATTGTCTGAGTCGATCTCCATGTGCTGGCTGTTGCCGCTCTGTGTTAGCTGTGTGCTGTTCCCGGTTGCTTCCATGGCTCTCCGGGTGGGTACGATATGCCTCTGTGGCCTTTGGCTGCCACCTGCTTGTGTCGACGGATTCTGTTGCTCTGCTGAGTCAACGGTGGTCCCCGCATTGGTCCTCTTCTGTCCTCGTCCGGTCTGCGATCGATTCCTGGTGATCGGTGCTGGCTGCGTGGATGCAGGCGCTTGTGCGGTTCTGTTCCGCCGGGCAGCGGTAGCCGGTACCTCTGATGGGATGCTGCTTCTTGGTGTCTCCGCGACTGGGTGATAGTATGGGCGTACATCGTATGCGGCTCTTGCTTTCGCCCTCTCCTCCTTCCTGGTGGGGCACTGGTAGCTCCATGCTTCGTGCCCGCCTCGGCAGGCGGCGCATTTCCTGGGTATATTCCGGTCGAGCTTCGAAGGACAGTCCCTGCTCTCGTGGTCTTGCGCGCAGTAGCCACATGCGATTGTTGCCTTGCACTGGGTTCCTATGTGGCCGTAGTGTTGGCACTTGAAGCACTGCTTCACTCGGCACTGTCGCTCGTATCGCTCGCACTGAAAGACCTCGCCCTGCCAGATCAGACCCTCATCAATGATCTTGTTAGCATCCTCTGGCTTGCTGAACTCTATGATGATGCTAGAGAAGGCTTTTGTGGGTGCATTGCGCGTCAGCCACCCGACGTACTTGATCTCTGCCTGCGGGATGAACGGCTTGTTGTCCTGCAGCAGCTGATCCCTTGTCTCTTCGAACCTGTCCATGTCCATTGTGCTGGTGCGTATGCTGTGTGCGATGATGCCGTAGGTTGTGATTCGTATCGAGGCTCTGTTGCCGACGCGATTGACCCAGTCGTCAGCGAACTGCTTTAGTGCTTCTGTCTCATTGCTAGTAGCTGTCCTGATGCTGAGGTCGCCGCTCTTCAGCTGGTTTGAGGAGAGAACCTTGATACCGCTTATATTTTCGTTTCCGCTCTGCGCAATGGCGCGCTCTACATGCGCATTAAGGTTACGTGGGTTCATCGCCCGCAGGCTGAGTACTGTAGCAGGATCTCTAATAGTCACGACGACTTCACGCTGCGTCTGCATGGGAGGCATTCTAGGAACTTGTGTATTCGCTGTACTTGCTAGCGTCGCGCCCCTCGCTGCCATCGCAGCGTAGCTGACCGCGCTACCTGTTTGTGGTGCTGCGTTTTGATCTGTCTTGCCATCTGCAGGTTAGCTTTACCTACCTCTACCGCCTCCTTAGCCGCTCTCTTCGCATCTTCTCCAGCTCGTGTTTAGTTGTACGTTCGCAGCGATTGCGTGGACGCTATCGGTGGTGTTCTTGAGTTCTGTCTTGAGCTCGTGCTTGACCGCATCGAGCATTCGCGCGGCGTTCTCTGTAGACGCCTTGGCCTCGGTTTGCAGGATGCTGAGCGCGTCGCACACCGTGCTGAGGTCAGGCGCGTGTTGCACCTTCAGTATGAACGTCAGCGTGCCGTGAATGATGACCTTGACGAGGTCTGCCGGCACTGGCTGGCTTTGCGTGCGATCGATACAGGTCAGCGCGTCCTGAAGGTAGGTGCTGAGGCGTGTAGCATGCTCGCGGAATGGGGTTGGCCACGTGGGCTGCTGAGGCCACGGTGTCGCCATGGCACGTCAGGCGCAGTGGGCTGCTGCGGCTGGGTGCTGGCCAGTCACTTGGCGTCAAGAGCGACCGTTTGAGCACGAAAATACGACTGAATTCCAAGAATCGAGTTCTCGCTATGTGTGGTGTTTTTTGGTGGGGTGATTGATTGATTGATTGATTAGATCCTACACGGTTGCAGCCGCGAAAAGCAGCTATGCCCGGCTGACAGGCTTGGCAGACAGCCGACGCGGTGCGGACGTTGGTCCGCGCCGCCCCACTTCATTCCAAAGAACCATCTGTCCCTAGAGGCCTGCCGTTTCCCTCCCACCACTATCTACATTTGCCTGTCCGCTCATCTAGATAATGGCTCTACTAACTGAACACTGTACTTCTAGGCTCGTAGAGGCACGGTTGCCTCGTGTTCTGCGTCTGCAATACCTTCAGTCTCCCCAGCGCTCGGCTTTCGTCTTCGCGCCTGCGATCCCCATTTTGCCCAAGGATCTGCGTTTGCTCTACATACTCGATGGCTTTGGTGGCTAGCTGTGGCGTGCCTAGGATGGTCCGGATGTTGTCTCGTCCGGACAGGTTGGCGAAGATACGGTCCCGGAGATGCCTGTGCTTGCTGCAGTGGAGAAGGATATGTGCGACGGTCTGTCGTCTCGCTCCGCAGTCGCAGCGCGGGCTGGTGACGTCTGGCACTCTTCGGGCGAAGAGAAAGTCGTTAAGTCCGATCTTCTCTGTCCGCAGCTGCACCAGCAGCGCGCTCTCCCGCTTAGTGAGCCCTCGTGGAGCCGGAGTACTTTCTTGGTGGGCGTTGGAGTGTGTCTGTAGGTTGCTCGGCCCTTGGTGTCCTTGCGCCACTTTGCTATCCATGCCCGTTCGGCTTGTACGCTGCACCATCTTTTCGCAGTCGACCTTATGGTGAACAGCTGGGGAGGCGCGTCTGCCGGCAAGCTTCTGTGGCCGTCTTCTCTCCATCCGGTGGCTTCCTTGGCCGCTTTGTCGACGGCCTCGTTCCCGGGTCATGCCGACGTGGGCCGGTATCCATCGGACGGTCACTGTCCGTCCGTTGTCCTGGAGCTCCCGGACCTGTCGCGCGATGTCCGCGAGGATGTAGGCGCCTGACCGTCCCTCCGCCTTAGCGATGGACCAGACGGCGGCCTGGTTGTCTGTGTATATGGCGACGTCTCGTCGCGCACCGTTTCGGCTCGCATACTCTTGAGCGATCTGCAGTGCTAGGCTAATGCCTTGTAGTTCTGCTGCATATACCGTCGACTCTGTGTCTGAGCCCATGTGTACGGATCGCGCCTGCTGTGTGAGCGGGCATAGTGCCGCAGAGCCTATCTCGCCTTCGATACCGCTGCCATCTGTGTAGATGCTAAGGCTGTCTTCCTTTACGTGTTCTTTGTCGTGTCGCGCCCGCGCTTCCTCACCGGTCGCATCAATGTAAGTGGTTGGGCCCTGTCTCCATGGCGGCGTAAGGAAGCACGGAATCTGCTCTTGTCTGTCGAAGTCTTTAGTTCGCATGCTCGTTATGTCGTTGTAGACCTTCTGCCAGGAGCTGATGTGCCTGCGAGTCTTGTCTGCGACTGTCAGCTGTGCTGTGTTTGTCTGAAATCCTGAGGTGGCTGCGATGTTCTTGCTCGAGAGTAGACGGACGACAGTGTGTGAGTTGTGCTTCCATATTTGCTGCTCGATGGGGAGGAGAAATGTCTCTACGTCTAGTGCCGCTCTGGATGTAGCTTTGTATGCCCCGCTGATGACCCTGGCTGCTCTTGCTTGTATGCTCTGCAGTGTGTTGAGCATCCTCTGGTGTAGGGTTTTCCTTTCATGCTAGCGTTTGACCACACTGAGCATGCATACATCATCTGCGGGAGCACTGTGCCTTCGTATATTCGCCGCAGGTCGCGGAGGCTAGCGCCCCAGTTGATCCTCCCAGGCAGCTGAGCGCATTTACTGTCTTTGTCGCTTTCCGCCTGATCTCCTCGGTGTGTTGCTTCCAGTGCAGCTTCGCGTCCATCGTTAAGCCAAGGTATTTGGATGTTGCTTTAGGTCGTATCTCGCCCCACTCCGTATGAATTGAGGCTTCCGTGTTAATGCGCTTGCGTGACCTTGTAAAGTGGGTGAGCTGGAACTTGTTTGGGGCGAAGACCGATGCGTGTGTGCTGGCCCATCGTTGTGCTTTCTCAAGGGTCTTGCCTAGTGTCTCACATGTCTGCTCTGTCGTCTGGCCCCACGCAAGGATGCCGACGTCGTCAATGTAGCCTGTGGACATAGCGTCTGGCGCTTGGTTGCATTTATCTATCAGATCGGCGTTGTAGAAGAGGTAGAGGATAGGCGACAGCGGCGAGCCCTGGGGTATGCCCGTATTGATCTGGTATGCTGTGGACCGGAAGCCGTCGATTGCGATGCTGGTGTGCCTGTTGCTGAGGAAGCTTGCGATCCACTTTACTGTTTTCTCGTCTACTCGTCTCTTCCGCAGATCGTGAAGCAGGCGTGTGTGTGAGACGTTATCGAAGGCTCCGGAGACATCAAGCAGCAAGAGACTCGCCACCCGTCCAGTGTTGTGGCTCCATGCTTCGTATATCTTATGGGTCACGGCGTGAAGAGCGTGCTCAGTCGAGCGCATCTTCCTGCCGCCCATGTGTGTCGGCGGTAGGACGTGATAGGTCTCGGCTAGGTAGCTGAGTCGCCGTGCTATGACGGCGTCCATGATTTTGCCTGTGGTGTTCATCAATGCGATGGGCCTATACGACTTCGGTGCCGTGTAATCGTCTTTGCCTGGCTTGCGCAAGACGACCGTAGTCGACTCGCGAAAGTGGGCCGGACAGTATCCTAGGTGTAGGCTCTGGTTGAAGATCCTCGTCAGGTGAGTTGCAAGCTGGGCTAATCCCGCCTGCAGGGCTTTGTTGATGATGCCATCCGGACCTGGTGCTTTGAGTGGTGAAGCTGCCAGTATGGCATCTCTAACCTCTTTCTCTGTCACTGGCGGCATGTCTACTTGATCGTCGTAGTGTGCGTTTCTTATGTCCTCCAGATCTGCCTCCGGTGGTACTGGGAAGAAGGTGTCTCGGAAGATGTCTGCTTTCTTGGCCGGATCTGTTACCGCCTGCTGCGTCTCTGGGTGTTGGATGGCAGGTGTGACCACCGGGGCCGGGTTCTCTCGTCTTCGCCCATTTGACGAGTCTCCACAGTGCTTCTGGCGACTTCGCGGCCTGCTCTACCTGTTCTCTGTGAGTGTTTCTTAGTGCTTTCTTGATCGTTCTCGCTTTGTGGTTTCTTGCACGATAGGCCTCCCACGACTCGCCTGTGTGACGCTGGCTGTGTACTCTCTTGAGTCTCTTTGCTTCTGCGAGCACTGCTCTGCACTCTTCCGACCAGCCTTCCCTGATGCGGTCTGACGGCCGTGAGTATGGTATTGCTTTGTCAATGGCCTCTCGAATTGCCCCAACAATCTCTTGGACATACGTGTCAAGCGCTGTCTTATTTGCGGGTCTGCGAAGTGGCGGCAGGGCTTGTTTTAACGCTTTGTTATAGACGGCCTCATCTAATCGTTTCCAGTCTCGCTTTGGTGTTGCATCGAGTTGCTGTATCCTCATATCTATCACAGTGCTGATAGGCAGGTGGTCGGAGTCGTGATCGAGGTCCCGGTCGACCTGGCTTCGAACCACCTGATCGACCAACCCCACGGTCACCAGACAAAGATCAATGGTTGTGCGTGAGGTTCTTTCTTCGTACGTGATGGTTCCAGGTGGTAGTGTGCTGCCCAGTTTGAAGTCCTCCATGATCGCCAGTAGGTCTGCAGACTCAGGGTCGATGTGCCTCACGCCTGTGCCTCCCACATGGGGTGGTGCAAGTTAAAGTCGCCGAGCAGGATCTGCTCGCTGGATTGACTGTCGTGCAGTATTGTGCGGACATCCACTAGTACGGTACTGTCGCCTCGCGCTGCGCCTCGCTGGGTTATAGACGTTGTGTATGATTACGTTTTGCTCCTCCTGTTGATCGTCGCCAAACTCTACTGTAAGCGAGCAGATGTCTCTGCTGTGCTCCTTAAACTGCCACCTCTTGTGGTCTAATCTCTTGTTGATGAAAAAGCATACCCGGGCGGGTCCTGCCTCGCTTCCTGCTGGGCAGCAAAGGTGGAAGACGCGTTTCGCTGGATGGTGTGTCGTCGCCACGAAGGGGTTTCTCCATGGCTCCTGGATGGCCAGAATGTCGTACTCATGGATCCTGGGGTCCCGCAGCATGCTCGCCATTACCATGTTTCTTGATTTGTGCACGTTGTACTGTAGTATGCTTAGTGTGTTGTGCTTATTCATGTATCATCGTTGAGTCGATCTCCATGTGGTGACTGCTGTTGTTCTGTATCGCCCGGGTGTTGAGTCCAGTCGATTCCAGAGCTCTCCTGCTAGGTATGATCTGTCGATGCGGTCTTTGGCCTGCGCTGCCTTGTGTCGATGAGATCTCCTGATCCATCGAGTCGACATTGGTTCCTGCATTGGTTCTCTTCTGTCCTCTTCCTGTTTGCGATCGGTTCCTGGTAAGCTGCATCGGCTGCGTAGCTGCCACTGGTTGACTAGTCCTTCTCCTTTGAATCGTAGATATCGGGACATCAATCTGCACGTTTTGTCCGGCTGTTTGCGAAACGTGGTGGTAGCGCGGCCGCATTTCGTACGCGGTCCTTGCCTTGGCTATCTCGTCCTTCCTGGCCGGGCACTGGCGGCTCCACGCTTCGTGCTCGCCGCGGCAGGCGGCACATTTCCTAGTCACGGCTTGTCCGGCCCTCGATGGGCAGTCCCGGGTGTCGTGCTCCTGCGCACAGTGGCCACATGCTGTTGTTGCCTTGCACTGGGTTCCTATGTGGCCGTATCTTTGGCACTTGAAGCACTGCTTCACTCGGCACTGTCGCTCGTATCGCTCGCACTGGAAAACCTCACCTTGCCAGATCAGACCCTCGTCGATGATCTTGTTGGCGTCCTCTGGTTTGGTGAACTCGATGGTGATAGTTGTTGCCGTCTTGGTGGTAGCATCTCTAGTAAGCCAGCCTATGTGTCTTATCTCGGCCCGGGGTATGAACGGTCGGTTGTCCTGCAGTATCTGTGCTCTGATCTCGTCAAGCTTGCTCATGTCCATCGTGCTCGTGCGTATGCCGTGTGCGAGGACGCCGAACGTCGGGATCTGCACTGTAGTCCCACTGCCTATGCGGTGGGCCCAGTCTAAGCCAGCAGCATGCGCCGCATCTATTTTGAGAGGCATACGCGACTGGCATAGCGCTGTATTGTTTACGATAAGTTACAGAAGGCGACGAGAACGCTAATGCAGGCCTATGCATGCTAAGCGATGTTAGCGTATCCCAGCAGCTCGGGCTCGTTTCCTGAGATCTCCTACATCGCACTACGGGGCTGCCGGCATGCTCGCTCCCACGTCGGAGTGATCTCTCGAGCCTAGACAATCGATCTTCCTTCGTCGCGCTGTCTCTACAACCTCCGAGCGCTGAAGTGGTCCTTAAAGTCGCCAGTGAACAGGGGTGTAGTTGACGAGTTGATTGACGACGGTAACGAACCGATCGATAGCAGGGCCAACATAGCCACGATTTATATCGGACGATAATTATCGTAAGGAGTAATCACCATTTAGTTTTGATAGACTAATAACAGCTTTACAAACCTGCAAATAGGGTAGCGCCGAAGGTCCGAAGTGCAAACTTGTCTCGCGACACAGTGTGTCTCTTCACCTAGGGACGCACCTTAGCTATATATTGTAAGTTATGGTACACGGCGCACAGAGAGATGTTGCAAAGCTCGATGTGCCCGCGAGCCTCAACTTTTCGGCCCGGTAGGTTTTCCAGAGGGAGGCAACACTTGCTCGCCGTTCAGAATGTACGCCGTTGACTCGGCCTCAGAGGTCCCGCTGAGAGGGTTGCGCCTGCGGTCGGACGAATTGCTTTTGCACGCCGACTCTGCATGCAAGCATTGCGGGTTCAGAACTGCCATCAGCGAACTGCTCGCCCGCCACCTGCCCAACTACCTGTCCATCCACCTCTTCAACAGTCATGGCGTAAAGTAAAGTCGTCGACGTGGCCTCGCGGCCATAGAGTAGAAAGACTAGCTCCTCCAAGCTGGTGATCAGGACGGAGAAGACGGCTCAATCTATTGTCTTTGGAGCTCGATCGCTCAGTCGCAGCTGCTAGTCCGCTCGACAGCAGCCTGCCACAAGACCCAGCGTCACGACCCCGCCTTGAGCAATCGCGCCGTGATGGACTCACACGCATGGCCGATTCCAGCCGAGAACTCTTGTTGGTGCTCGTGCAGATGCCGCACAGTGGAGGGCGGCACATCGAGCTTGGAGGTCGGGATGACATAGCCTCGTGCAGCTGCCCAAAGCAGTCTCCACGAAGCTCGACCAAGTCTCCTCGGAGGCAGTACTTGGGTCCGTACCTCAGGTCGACATCCAAGGCATCGGGCAGGCCATGTCTGCCACGATTCCCCACGACTGACATGCTCCACGGCACCTGTACCCTCCGCTAAAGCAGCTCGTCATGGGCGACATCAGGTACCTGCTTGTGGTGAACGCCATTGATTACAAGGTGGAGACAAGTCGTATGCTTGGCATCACCCGCATCGAATCGACTGCGCCATGCCGTTCAGCTCAAACATCGCCCGCCGTATCTCCAGTGTGCATGCAGAAGGCTTTCTTCGCCCTGGTTTGCCCAAGCTTTCTGCTGGCTTCTTCCTTTTGCGGTTGACCGAGATGGCACCTAGTACAGTCCGCTGCTCCATCTCTGCTCGCTCGAAGTCGATCACCATCACGTGCCCAGTCTCCTCGTTCCACAGTATGTTGCGTAGCATCAGGTCCCTGTGCAGCACCCCCAGCCTGTGAATCGCGTCGGCCGACAGCCTTACTTGCTCGCTGACCGATTCCTTGTTCTCCGTCGTGAGATGTTGGCTGATAAGATGGCCTCCGAAGCTGAGGAACATCATGTGCACAAGGTCGACGATGCCTTCGTAGAAGTACGGCGTCTCCAGGTCGATGTTCCCCAGGTGCACCGGCACGTGGATGCCCTGGATGGATCGAAGCCGCTCGTAGATAGACGCCTCCCATCGCAGGCGATGGACGAAGTAGGCGGGTGTGCACTTCGCTGCCACAACGTATCCGTGCGATCGCAGGCGGACGCGAAAGAGCACGCCACACGCCCCGGGCATGCTCACGGGACTGCAATCCGTGTCCAGGTCATCCGCAAGCTGTCGACGCATGAGGTCAAGGAAGCCTGACTGGTCGATCTGATGGTATTTGTCTCCGTGGTCTCGCATGTTGGGACAACATCTGTCGAGCACACCGCCTTCCGCGAGCCCACGCAAGCATTGCTGCGTGCAGTATTGGCCGTCTTCTGCTCCCTGGCCACGCCTGCGCTCGCGCTTGCGACCGCCTGATGAGCCAGCGCGTGTCTTCTGCGTGCGCGAGAAATGCTGCGACAACGACACCTGTCGGCTCGGCGTGTCTGGATCAGGCTCCGACTCTGGCTCGTCGTCGCTGGCCTCGCGCCGCTGCTCCGCTTGCCGGCAGCTGGGCGAGCTGTGCTTCGCTCTTCCGCCGCGCAGCTGCACGGGCGACATGCGAAGAAAGCTGTTGTCCTTTGGAGGCTGGTACTCCGATGACTGCGTCGTGCCTTCGGGGATCGCGTCCAGCAGCTCGTCGTACACCACCTCCCAGTTGTGCAGTTGCGCCGCCGCCTTAGTCCGCCATCGCTGCGACCGCGGCGGTGTCTTCAGCGCCTGGAGGGTAAAGGCCAGCATCTGGCCCACCGCGGTCAGGTGCAACCGGTTCGCACCTCCGAGCCGGCTGTCCACCCCGTCGTCTCTCCCACGTCGCCCTTTGGCACCGAGAGGAAGTAGTGCACCGTCCTGGGGTCGTCTCCCACCCGCAGGAAGATGTACGCTTCGCCCGTGCACACGCACCCATACTCCACCCCGATCCGGACCATGTAGGAGAAGGCTTGCGTGATGACCGCGGCGACCAGCCGGCGAAAGCGGTCTCTCAGCGTCTCGTCGTCACGGCACTGCACTACCTCGTCGAGTTCCATCTCGCCCAGCCCTTCGTAGATGTAGCCGAGCGGGAGCTTGTGCGGCGCCTTGTACTCCAGGATGAAGGCCGCAATGTGGTCCTGAGCGCTTCGAGTCGTGCCTGTGTTGTATACGCAGAACTGGTCGGCCCGAGGACGCGACGAGCTCGCTGTGCTCTTGCGACCAGCGTCCTCCGCTTCTGCCGCATCTGTCGAGCCTGACGGTCGTGTCTTTTCGCTTTAGCCTGCAGGCGTGGTGACCGCCGTCGCCCGGTCCCCGACACCGTCAGCTGCTCCATGTCTTCTTCCAGTTGCGACTCCGGGCTGAGCGTGTTGGCGTGGTTCTCAAAGTTCACCGAGCCCTGCAGTCCAAATTTGCGCCGCAGTCGTCGGTCGCTGTGCATGCCCTGGATGATCAGGGATACCTGGTCTTCGACAGTGTGCCGCTGGAAAAGGTTCAGGTCCAGCTCCGAGCTCATCATCCGCCGCCGCACAGCCTCGCCCGTCTCCTCGAGTGTGTGCAGCGATGTGAAATGCCGTTCGGACGCGAAGCCGGACTCCATCAGATCGTTCCAGATGGTGGTCTGTCGTGCTGGGAAGTCGGTCCATAGGACCACCTTTTCCGGGCGAAGCTTGTTGTTTGCATTGGCAGGATTGCCTTGCGTGGATAGGGTCGGGTCGGTCTGGACGGTGAGGCCGGAGTGGAGATGGGTGTGGCAGGCATCGAGGAACTCGGGAAGGGCTGTCTTGCGCGTCTTCTCTGTAGCTCTTTCCTGAGCTTGCTCCGCCTCCTTGCGCCTGCGTTGTTCTTCGTCCCGTGCTGCCTCCGCTTCTATTTGAGCATTCTCTGCTGCTTCACGCCTGCGTTGTTCCTCCTCGCGCCTGCGTTGTTCCTCCTCGCGCTTCCGTTGTTCCTGTAGATACAGAACCTTATAGTCTGGTGACCCCTCGGCCATGTCGTGGCGATAAGATCTTTCCGACCGCCAGCTTGCTGCAGTGGGTCCGTCTGTCGCGTTCTCCGTCGGCAGAACACGAACAACTGAATATTCCTATTGCATGAGCATATGTAACGATACTTGCACCAGATGTTTGGCGCAATGGAGAGAGTTGCTTTGACAGCCGTGGTAAAAGAGAGTTGCGAGAGTTGTGTGGGAGCGCCGCTGTGTTTCGGCCGCCTACACTCCTAGTGCACGAGCGCCGCCTGCGCGCCGTTGCCCTGCCAACAAAGGAGGTCGTGTTGCCAAGAGGCAGGCATGTCTCTCGATTATACTCGTTCGCGAAACAGCCCATCGAGCAAAGTCTCTATGCCTTTAGGTATCGTCATGGTGTTAGGCTGGAAACCACTCGTTGTTCCCTGTATCGTAGGCCGCAACATGGTACGAAGTCGTTCTGACTGCCGTGCCTTGGCGGGTACAGGCAAGCGTCGGTAGTTCGTGCACGCCATTACTTTACGACAAAGCGATCAAAAACGTCAACACTTCCAGGCTCCTCACCCACACTTCGTCCTGACCTATAATACGGCTTCTATTATAAGTAACTAGTTAGAGACTTAGGCGCAACGGGCAGAACCGTTTCAAAACTCGTCGTTCACGTAGGTGTAAGCAAGGGGTGACAGTAGCATGGGGTGTTATGTATGAATGTATTGTTGTGGGTACGCACGAGTCTAAGCTCTGGGATAGTCCGACGCATTGGTCGTGACTGCTTTGCAGTCATGTGATGTAGCCCTAGGCTCATAGTATTCGGTATTGGAGAACTGCACAACGTTAAAGACGCTGTGCGATGACTTATATATAAGCTGAGCCAGGCTACAAACAATACAACATACAACTTGCACTCTCTTCCGATCGACTATGCTGTCTGTAACATCCGCACTCAATTGTGCGACACGTCTCTTCGCAATGCGATTGTGCTCGTAAATTTGGCTCTTCCGGACACGCACGATAGGCATGGTCGACAATGCGTTCAACCCAATGGAGGCCGACTGGCGCTTCGGCGACTGGGATTTGCGATGACCAGTGGGCAACGTCAGCGATTGCATTGTTCCCGATGCAGAGGCAGCCCACCTGGGGCAGCAAGGCTGCTGCGACTCTCCCGCACTGCAAGCGAGGCTGACTACGACATGACTCCATGACGACCGTAAGCACTCTGCAGGATCCGCCGGCTCCGCGCAAGGTGATCACGACGGGAAAGGTACCGCAGTGGCGGGTAAGCAGTTTACAAGTGAGCAGCTTACGCTTCCCAGATGGGCTTATGCGTGAGACTAAGCGACAGAGTTCTTGGCGTCTACAGTAAGCGAACCACGCTTGCCATCGCATTTGCTAAGCACTATACTGTCTAGCCAGAAATCTGGCCCTGCCCTACGCCTCGATGTTGACTCAGCCGTCATCGCCAAGAAATCTGGAGCCATTGTTTTCGGCTGTCAACAACGACCAAAACACATGGTCATCATCACACCTACGCATCTTCACAGCCTCGTAATCAATGGGAGGTTCGATTGGATGTAGCACAAACGCTTTGCACAAGAGAATCAGCAGATTGGCGGAGCGTAAGCTGCTTACCGGTGATCAGACTTACGTCTACGACACGGTTCTACAGTTTTGTTTTCCGGAATGCGAGCAGGCATCCTCAGATCACATCGCCGACAGTCTCACAGTACTGACAGTACACTCCAGTCTACTACTCTCACGCACTTGCAGCTTCCGCTTTGCACACGCGGCTCACTTGTCATCGCGCATTGGACATCAACTCGTCCGGTGTTCGCTTGCTCCCGAAAGGCTGGGACTCTGTAGATATCTCAGCATCGCTGGTCTGAACGCAGAGTAGAAGATTGACTCATAAAGGTGCTAGCTTTTGCTAGCACTATCTAGGTAAGATCACCACCGGGCGAGAAAGGCTTAGCGTCATACCAAAAGTCGCCTGCTCACAGACACCGAAAGCTGCAAGTGCATGAGAGTGTGTCACGAGTTTTCATGCTCATGCAAGAACCACCTTGACTTCGGCTCTTTCAAGCATAATGAAGAGGATGTAATAGGGATTATTCGAGTCAAGAAGAGCAACCATTTGGTAACATTAAGCGCATCGTTAGTGCAAAGAGTGCCCCTTATGCTTACATTGTCAGGATGACCATGTGCATGAGCATGACCCTATTGTTTTCTAGACAGTAACCTTATGTTATACATATCTTGCAGGAGGAATCCAATTCTTCGCAACGCAAGATGGCTGACATGATTGCTGTGGATCTCAATCGTTGCAACGACGGAAATCACGTTCCCTGCAGGTTAGCGAACCAGAAGGACGTCTGCTAACGTCCATCCCTGCGTGATGGGACACCCTGTGTGCCGGGACCGGCCAATCAGCTCACTTGAATTACAGATTTCTGCCCAGAATCTGCAAGCTGATTGGCTGGTCCCGGCACGCAGGGTGTCCCATTTCGCAGGGACGGACGTTACTCCAACGCCGTGCTTCAATGCTTTGCAAAGCTCATAGACCCGTCTTGTCTAGGAGTCAAGCTTGGGGCAACCCACCTTCAAAACCACGGGATCTTGTGTACGCGGCTAGACACTACAAGCACTCTTGAAGTGGACAAGTGCATACAAGAGACGGACGTGACACACGTCAACTTAGCTGCAGACTTTGTCCGCATCGTGGAACTAATGCATAAGGAACGGGCAAACGTTGTGCATCCATATTACTTCCAAGCTATTCTAGCTGCTAAAGGAGGGGAGAACGGCGAGCAATTTGCTTCTGGCGAGGGTGCATACCCTTACTGTTGGTTCCGGTTCACCCTCAATTCCCTCTGCGAAGGCGCAAGGTTCAGTGGCCAGTCTGGAGTAGCATCGCATCCAGTCATAGATGAAATGTTCAAGGTCCATAGTGCATTCACTTACGTGTGCAATGCATGCCTCCACAGGGAGCTGCAAGCGGATGTTTCAGACTGGGGACTGCGTCTGATCCTAACGGAACACCTCACTCTCCTCCGAATCAGCCGCCAGTGACTGTGCAAGAGCTTTTGGATGCTCACAGAAAGTACACAGAGACGAAAAGAGAGCGATGCACCAAGTGCAGAAAACATACTGAGAAGGACTGCATCTGGAAAGGACTTACCACGGCGCCTGAGATACTGCCTATCGAGGTCAAGACCTATGAGCGGGAACTATCAGCTGAGAAGCAGACGAGATACACATTTCTCTTCTCCGATATTGTTCTTAACAGGAGGATCTATGTACCGAACGTCAACGGCAAGTACGCTACGAGGTACGAACTGCAAGCCGTCGTTAAGCTTGAAGGCAACGCCCATCAACATGCTGTAGCATTTGTCCGCTCGGGCCAACACGGGTGGTGGAAGTGTAGCGACGAAGACATCACAAGTTCCACCTGGGAGGCAGCTCAACGCACGCACGACGAGGAGCAGGTGTCTCTAATATTCTATCGTAAAGTTCGAACTGGGGTCTGACGCCGATACAGCGAAGAAGAGTAGCAACAATGTAGCAGTAAAGCTAGATGGCCTGACCCAGGGCCCTAGCGACGTTCAGCTCTAGCCTTGATCTAATCTAACTTACTTTTCGATGCCCTGTAGCATCAACCCATGATTCTTTCCAGTCAGGTAATCGTGTATTCTGCCCCCAAGACGCGTTTGTGCAACGCCGATCAGGTGCTGGTTTCTTGGAGACACATAGATGAGTTCACTTGACCCTCACTCGATTTCTCCTGACTCTGATTATTTCATGTGTTTCGTGGACGCTTCAGGCGAGGGCCGTAGACGGATTGATGAGAGAGAAGGAGAAAGCTTAGACAGCCACTGAACAAGCCTCCGGAGCAGCTGCTTGCAGGACTGTAAACGACTCAAACAAGCTCTTCAAACCCTCTAAACGATCGAGACACCGTTCCAAGGCTCCTAGGAGAGCTGATGTAACCAAGGGACCTACGGCGAGGTCTACAGGTAGTGGAGAATGGAAGGTGGGCGTAACTCCTTGGGGTAGTTGGCGATTCGATCCCATACGGCAGGAGCCCCCAGAGCAGCAGCCTTCAGAGTGCAATTCTAGGGCAAGTCCCGGCGCCGTGCTTGATCCAGGCAAGAGAGATAGAAAATGCCGTTCTAACACTAAGCTGACGGTCATGGAGGGACTTGACAGCTCGTTTTAGAGACACTCATCTCTACCTACCTCCAACCAACTGCGCTGAGTTCCACTGGATTCTACATTTAGCGCGGATTCCGCTTTCTGTTTTTTTCCGCGAGAGCGCAGGTTCCCACCCCGTTCTCGCCTCCCCTACGGCCCTGTTTTTTAGCCTCGCCTGCGCTCTCTGTATTGCGTTGCTAGTACAACGCGCTTGACACCACGTCTATGTTACGACCGATCGGAAGAGAACTTTTGCACGTGAAACTTCACCTCTTTGCCTGCCGTACTCTCAGCACAACTGAGCAACCCTGAGCAGCACGACACTCATTGGTATCCAGTTGTCAGACCTGGCTGACGATATATACTATGCTGCACCATAATCAGTAGTTCACTGATCATGCGTATCTTTTGGTTGCATGGCGTAGTGGTGCAGAGCTGCGTCCTGACAGGAACAACGTCCATGTGAAGCGCGCGAACAGCATCTCAACGCCGACATCTGACTGGTGCAGCTCACGGTTGTGGTGAAGGCTCGAGCAGATGGAAAACCAACCGCATCCCGCCATCGTTACCTGAAGGCTTCGGCACAAAGACGAATCGCGGCCTGTCAAAGGCAACGTGGAGGCTACCTCGCAAGAGCATCGCATTGCCCGTATCGTCCATGCTGCTGGTCACACTACGGATTGTATTGAGACATGTTGTTGGCCGTCCGCCAATCCAGTTCAGCCTGCGGTACAGTATGCGCAACCTGTAGTTCTTCTCGATAATCGCTTATACGACAACTTCCATCGCGCATTTGCGAAGCCATTATGAGGTTGGAGCGTAGAAAGGTCGAATCTTAGGATGGCGCGTTTGCTGAAAGCTGCTCACAATGTACGGGGATGCGTTCGTGCGGAATACACCATTCGCGAAAACTGAGGACGATGCGATACGGTCCGTCAGGTACATCGATACCATCTTTACCGTCGAGGTGATAGCGATAGCTGCGTGCGACCAATGTGCTACCGGCATCGATTCGGTTGTCGCACGCTTCGTTGGGGTTGCGTGATGTTGAAAGCCAACCGTTGGACCGATTGCCTGCGAGTACCGCGCAGGCGTCCAGTGCGAATTGCGCGTGAAGACTCGAAGTTACGGGCCGCTGTGAAGCCTCTTCCTCGCCGTCGTGACTGCCAGCCGTCGTGACTGCCAACCGTCGCCACTGCCAACCGTCGCCGCGTCGATCGCACAGAGTTTGAACAGCACGTTGTTGCTGTCATCGTAGCCAGGGTGGCGGAAGAGGATGTGACGTCGCCGCGGTACTTTGGGTAGCGAAGGCAGCGGGGCTGGAGGAGGAGCGTACGGCATGGCCGTCTTGTCGTTGAGCGTGTAGGAGTTTCCGACGCCCAAGGGCCGCCAGGGGAGGGTGTATGGCTGATCAAGCAAGACGACTGCGGGCATGTCGAGCCGCCACAGTGACCCTGCCAGCACGTGCGATATTGTGAGCATGCAAATGCAGGGCCACTGCATGTCGCGTGAATGCTGCGATGACTTGGCCTTTGATGACTTGGCCTTTGATGAGGTCGATATTGGTGCTTGTGTCGTCTGGGCAGAGCTGGCGATGCAAGTGTTCATAAACAGCCAAGCGCCTCACCAGCCACCGCCGGTTTCCACTAGCTGCTACAGCCGCCATCCACGATAGGACGCTGCAACCACCGCGGAGGCCAGTCAGTAGCAGCAAATGTGGTTTGAGGATACTATCGCTATCGCAACGCAATGGCGACCGATTTGCACCAGACACGCCTTCTGCACTACAAGTGACACAAGCTTGGCAGGACAAGCTATGGAAAGTCCGTCCGAAGGAGCCAGAATCAAACACACGCTACAAGCGAGGCTGACCGCGACCTGAATCAATGACGACAGTAAGCACTTTGCAGCATATTTCGGCTCAGCGTAAGGCTGCCGTGATAGGAACTGTGCCACGGTAGCGCGTCTGGTTGGCAGTAAGCAGCTTACGCTTCTTGCTCGGCGTCTCAAGCAGACTAGACAATGAAGCTTGATTCATACACTCATTGCAGCTTCCGCCTTCCGTGTGTCGCTTACCTGTCACCCGATGTTCACCTCTGTGTCGCCTAACACAGCCTTTGCCGCAACTACTCCAGTGGAAGTCAGCATATCGTTTCCTGCCTGTAGAGATCCTTAGCGTCCATCCCTACGTGCCGAGACGCACGGTGTAACGGGACAGTTTTCGCTTTAGAGCCTCGCTTTCTCTAATCCGTATGGGGATCGACCTATAGTTGGCGTGTTAATATTCTATAGCTGGTTCTTTCCTGGGGCATTTACCCCGAGCAGGAGTTCTCGTGATGTTGCCCTTGCTCTCAATCATCTCAGCAGAGTTTACAAAGAATAGATCCCCGAGATCTAAAAGGTATTCTAGCTTGACAAGTACACATTTGCTCGCCAATGACGTTTGCGCTACCTGATATGCCTACCGTACATCCACATGAGTCGATGCGTCATCTAAAGTACCAAGACGAGGGCTGCGTCATGACTATCAGCTTCGGTGATAACGCAACACCCCTTATGCGATAGTTCCAAACACTGGGGGAGCAGATGCAGATTCGCGGACCTTGCGGGAGGCAGAGACAAACATTAGCGTGGCTACAAGAAGATTCACTCATGTGGAGAGCGAGCGCAGCAAGATGGGCTGCAGTAATCAACATGCATAATTGCCTTCTTCTTCTTCTTCTTCTTCTTCTTCTTCTTCTTCTTCTTCTTCTTCTTCTTCTTCTTCTTCCTATGTGCCATGTGGAAGCTGTGTTCATAAGCTATGCAAACCGTTCCTAGCAAATTACTATTCGTACTCTCTTACAGATGTGATGCTATTCCTGTTACACTTCATGCGTTTACTAAAGTTAAGGCTAAGGTCTAGATCTCAGATATCTATCAATCCATTCTATCTGCGTGCTCATAAAAAGATCGAAATAGCTTTCTACACAAGTTGACATAGGAAAAGCTAGATAGCAAAAGTTTTACACTAATGCGTTGGTCACTTTTTCTATCTGTCAGACATCATACCAACTAAGTACCGTCAATATGAGCATCAGTAAAGCGACGATAAAGCTTCCAGCGCCGAACATTACCTCCCAGCTAACCCCGACAAGTTTTCCTCCGATTACTACAGAGAAGAAGATGCCCAGAAACACACAGAGGCATTTTCTAGGACACCACGCAGTCTCAACGTACAAGCCGTCTAGTTCTAGATATCTGTTCTGCGGTCTGAACTCGTTAACTGGGAAACTGATGTTTCTGGTGATTTTGATGTCAGTCGGATCTCATAGCTTATGTATCTAAGACTTACCTATAGTGATGGATGAAGTGATGGTTACTCAAGCCATTGAGTATATTTTGAGAGCTTGCACCGGATGGATCGCGGAAGTAGCAAGAAAGGAAAGACGCGGTTTCAATCCAACGTATCTCATCGTTGCACCTGTTCCACTCTTGAAAGGGACAGGTTGAAGTACCAAAGAGTTCCGGAGAGTAGGTTGGGCAATCACTATTGCAATGATTATACCCCCCCAGAGCTGTCGCGATAGCAGACATCCGGAAAATCGGTCGAATGGAAGTCTGTTATCATATCAATAGCTTTCGCCGCTTCTTCCTGTTGCTCAGAATAGCTCTTGTGGGATTTGTCCAGGTCCAAAGGCTCAGCGAAGGCTAAGAATCTTTTGAGTCAGAGTCACGGCAGATTAATCGGAACTATATTCAAACTTTAGTATAGATAAGCACACTAGGAGACGGTGAGAACATACAGTGACGGGCTTGATTTTACTGAATTTTCGGAAGGAAAGGCACCTTCTTGATAGGCCGAGTTCTTCATCATACTTCTTTTCAATGAATCGAAGATTTCATACTCATTTTCAACGTCGGTAATTGGAACGTCCACAGCCCAGGTTCTGAAGCTTTCAGAGTTCTTAGAACCCCATAGCAAGAATACACAGCTCGCGTCGTCTTTCTTCTCAGTTTCCTCCTGGAAGTAAGTGAAGATGGAGTCTTTGGGCAAGTTAGACGGCTTTGATAAAGACGGCTTCCGTAAAACCTCGTGCATAGCCTGTCGCCGTCTCCTTTCCTTAGATTCCTTCAGGCCGTTCTGTAGAACAGGTTGGAACCCGGTCGCTCCCACAGCGCTATTTTCCAAGTGTTTGACGTGGGCTCTTTCCGGTCGTGATGGAAGGTCTACTAGCGGTGATGCCATGGAGTCAATTAGGCTGATAAAGGTGATTGAACATAAAGAAATTCTTGTAAATGCACAATGTTACAAGACACAGCAACTTATACAAAAGACGATTAGGCAAAACTGCTTTCTAAAGCTGCTACTGTTGTTCCAGCGCAACGGATCTAGGCAGACGCACTGCCCGTTTGTGGCGGAGTAAGGCTGATTTTGCCATAATCTACAATTACGCGTCAAAAGTTTTGCAACGCTAGCGCCAAATCTCTCCCCCACCATCACCACCACCACAACAACAACCCACTATAACTATGTCAACACCGCGTGTTTTTGGACGTGAGATATCGCAAAATGTACGGAGTAAGCCAAATATGAGTCTTTCCGAGCGCAATATAGCCATCGGAATGTGGAAAGCTGGCTGTACGATGGTAGAGGTGGCGGACGCGTGCGGGCGCTCGAAATCCACTATATCGCGCCTTATCAAGAAGGCCACCACAACGGGCACAACAGAAGACAAACCACGCAGCGGACGTCCCCAAATACTGTCGAGGCACGCGCGTAAGCTGGTGTATCGAGCTGTCCGAAAAAATCCAAAGATAACGTATGCGGAGCTCCAAAAGGTCGCCCAAGTACATCCACCCAATGGGACCCCATCCGAGCCACCTAGCCGCTCCACGCTGTACAGAGTCCTCCGTAAGACTGGTTTGTTACACGTCCGCTGCAAAAAGCGTCCAAAGCTGACCCTTCAGCGCGCTCGTAAGCGCTTACGCTTCTGCAAGGAGTATCTCCATTTCGCGTGGCGTCGACGCACGCTCAAGTTCACTGACGAGTGCTCTATTCAGAAGGGTTCTAGCCACAATACTGAGTGGTGCTTTCGCTACAACGACGAGAAATGGAAGCCAAGGATGCTTACAGAGGTTACAACTGGTGGCAAACCTGCCCAGATGGTGTGGGCGGCAATATGGCTCGATGAACGTGGGTATCCTCGGCGGAGCGATCTCATCATAATGCAGCGAGATCCTGATGCTCCCCATGGTGGTTATTCCGCCCAATCTTACATACAAGCGCTGCAACAAGGTCTTCTGCCTCACGGGAGGCCTTCACAACGCTTCATGCACGATAACGCGAGGATACACACGGCGCAGGTGGTTGCAAACTTCATGGCAAATCACGAGATCCAACCTATTGAATGGCCACCGTACTCACCGGATCTTAACCCAATTGAACACCTTTGGTGGCATCTCAAAAGCTTCTCCATCTTCGATACCCGCAATACAACAACCTCTCAAGGGCTGAAGATGAGTGGGATAGATTCTGTAACGCGCTGAAATTGTGCTGGCGGAGTATTCCCAGCGCTCTGATCAAGTCCTCATATTGTCTATGCCACGCCGCCTTAAAGCTTGTATCAAAGCCAAAGGGTGGCATACAAGGTACTAGCTATCGACAATGAAATCTTGCTTTGAAACATTGAAAGATGTTGTTTTGGGTGAGTTATCCACCCAAAACAGCATTGCTCAAAATGGTGGTTCGGCGCTTCGGCAGCTTGGCGTTGCAAAACTTTTGACCTAGTACTGTAGTAAGCCAGGGTCCCAGGTCTTCTCGGACTAAAAGCACTAACAGAGAATACTTGCCAGAAATTCTCCGCGATTTAGAGTTCGCAGCTCAACCACTCGACTCAACCACTTAACGTGTCACGAATCGCAAGAGACCCGGAATAGCAATTGTGCCGAGTGTGCCTCTCTTGAACCGTCTCAGTTGGGAGTCTCACCGTTGTTTAGATTGAAAACGTCAAACCATCTAAAAGGAGCTTCGTAAGCACCAACAGCGCAGAACTCATTGTGGATATTCATCCTGAGACGTCGATTTCACACTAATACGATGTTGCTGCGTTGTTTCATCACGTAAATTATGGTTCCTGTAATGTAGAGAGCTGAGTCGCGTCGCGCGCAGAAGCGATTGAGCCTCATCGCAGTGCCCTGAACCTACAAAGCTTGTCTGAGCTTGTCTGAGCTTGTCTGAGCTTACGAGGCTTGATACGCTTCGTGTGTGCGACCACCGCAGTCCGGCTAGGACACGCTGACGTCTATCGGTCGGATTCTCTTCATCTTCTCATCTGCCTATATAACTAGTAAGCAAGCTATCTAGCTTTCTATCCTGGTGTTAAGACAGGGTTGAGAGAGAGCGCGAGAAGTCCCGCCGCAAAGGAACACCCAACTGTCGAGTAGGCTTAGAAATAGACATACGGATTACGTGCACATACCCGCCTTGCTTGCAATTGCCGTGATAATATGTAATTAATAGTACTAGATGAGAACTATTCTGGGTAAAGGCTAGATTCACAAGAAGATCCTAGAAACAATGCTCAACACCCTGTTTGATTGCTTTGAGAATCGAGGCAGCCGGTGAGCTCTTGTGTCGTCGCATGCGATCATATATTCAAGTGGATCGAGTCTCATAGACAGCCACTGCGAGAGCAGCTAGAGTAGATGCACGTGGCTGCGTGTCTAGCTTCGATAGGACAGCGTCTGCCTGGAAAGGTACAATACCTGTGTCTCGAAAAGCTGAGCAGATGTTGGCTGACGTGAACGATGGATCAGACCCTTCACTAAAGTTCGGCAGCAACTCGAAGGTAGGGACGTGTTTGACATGGTGGCGCATCGGAGCCTCAATCTTGCAGTTGCACGTGCACTTCAACGGCGGAAAGCACCCAACGCTAAGATGCTGTAGCAAATGAAATGACTGAGTGGTACGGAGAGTGTACATATCAATCTTCGTGCAGATCTTTTGGAACTCAAAATAGTACTGGTTCTTGTAGCCATCTAGGCTAGGCAGCCGACGCGGTCCAACGACTCTGCCCTCGTTGTGCTTGATCAAGTGTTTTCCTGTAACTCACTTCTAGGTGTCCCGCTGTATCGTCTTTGGCTGCCCTCGATGGTCTACTGCTGCGACTACCGCGACAGTCAACACCACGCCCATCATGAAGCCAATCTTATCGAAGTTGTACGTGTCTTTGTCTGGAACTCTGTGCTTGATTTTCGTATTCCATACTATACGGAAGCTGTCTCCAATAACCTCGAGGTCTTTGCAATGAGCGCTGTTGTAGTCGTACTTCCAGGTCAATTCCAATTTGAGCTTAGGCTGGCGCTTGTAGAATACCCTAGCCCAGCCCTCGCCAACTGGGTTGCAATGCTGCTCAGCGAGCAAATCATCAGCCATATCTCTTATACCAGCAAGTTGCAGGAACTATGATGTTGCTCAAGTTCAATTTGTCTCCGAGAGCAAATTAGTGATGACCACGTAATGGTTGTCTAGACATAGTGCGCAGTTTGTCAAAACGACTAATTTAGATATCCACGCATCGTGTCTATCTCTTCTATATCAGAACTTCTTTCCTTACTGCGTGTCTTCCGAGGACTTCCAAGAAGCGCCGCCGCCACCTGGTCATCCGCTGTCGAAGTAGCAACAGAAACAGCATTTATCAAGGATAGCTCAGTCTTCCTGGAAATCTCTTCGCTGAATGCCCTGTTCCTCCGGGGCTTCGGGATCAAAGGCATCACCGCCGCCTCCTGAGCTGATGCCGAAATAGCAAGACAAACACCGCTTTGACTTAGCTCGAGCCTCTTGGGTAACATTCTGAGCCTCAAAAGCGCCTCCACAGCCTCCTCTGCTGATACTGAAGTAGCAAGCGAAACAGTACTGGACTGGGGTGGCGCCGTAATCATTGATGGGGTCGCTTTCTGTTACCGCAAAGCAGGAGCTGCTCACATAGCAATCATGGCATCGCCTTAGGATAGAATGGACAGTTTCGAAGGCTGCACGCTTAGACTCAGCGGCAGGGTCTCGAGGGTCGATACCATCTGCGTAAACGCAGTTGGTAGACATGCAACGACCAAGTGCATCAAGCTCTTACTTTAGACCACCTGCAAAGCAAGCTAGACTGTCTTGATCTGACAAGGGCTTGTGAAAGACTTCTTAGCAGACATACCAATTTGTGCTCTAGACATAGCAACGGTGAGAGAAGCAGTAGAGTGGACAATCGCAAGAATGAACTATATTTTGTCGAACATACAACGTAAGTAAGTGGCAATAGTACTACTAGAACTCATGTATGAGTCTACTGCTGTGTCCATGTACACATGTGCGTCTGAGCTCGAGAATATCCAGATGCATTAATCATGATGTAAAGCAGCCACGTGACGTCGTCCTGAGCGTACATAGGAGTAGAAACTATATCACATGCGTTGAAGCGCCTCACACTCAGCCCATTCTTAGTGCAGCCATCATCATTATGATCAACGTGGATCCCCAAACACACCTGCCTTCAACACTGCCAGGCCTGGCTGACGTTATATTCTATCCTGTACCACGATCTGTAGTTCACTGATCATACGTACCGTTTTGGCTGTATATCGTATTGGTGCAGGGCTGCGTTCTGAAAATGCCAAGCAACGTTTTATGCTGACACACCAACTTGCTGCGCGAAACCCAGACGAGGAGAGTCAGTCGTGACGTCATGAATAACATACTTGCTCTTGAGAAATATGTCGCCGAAGATAGTCGAGCCAATGTCGTCGTTGGTCTGGATACCACCGAAGCAAGTGTTGGACCCGGTCTCAGTGGGAGAGAAGTTGATATACTTTCCGGGAACAGTCTGGGCAACGCCGCCAACGGTGATGGAGAAGCTGGGGAGAGTAGCTGAGCAAGGGAACACGTAGCCGCCCTGTGTGTTATCGATCCTGGCGCCAGCGACATTTGCGTAGTAGTCACTAGCGATGAAATCATCGACGTAGATGAGAGTCGTACCTGTATCGACGATACCATCAATGTTAGTCCTCACTGCAGGGCTTTGCCGACAGAGTAGCCAGTTGCGGTGAAGCCCCAGAAACCTTGGCTGTTGTCAGCGTCGACGTAGGTAATTGCACCGGTGTACTTGGCGGTGTCAATGAAGCCAAAGTCGAAGCTACCGGCAGCGTGGTACTTGAGGTTCACACAGAAGAGTTGCTTGGAAAGCGAAGATTTGATGGTGTCGAAGAAGGTATTCTGAGCAATAGGCGAGACGGTGTTGATCGAGCTAAAAGCAAGACCAAGAAGACCGTCAGTGTCCTGGTCCTTGCTGAATTGGGAAGAGACGGAGGTCGCAGCCTCGACGGCCTGGGAGGTGGCGGTGACACCGCCAACAGTAACTTTATCAGCGTAGACCTTACCCGACGCTCCAGACCTGCATAGTTTCAGCACAGTGGTTCGCGTTCCAGACGACACTTTACTTGCTGGTCAGCATAGTGAATCGACCATGAGTAGCCGTTCTTGAGCTTGGAGGATCGACTTTGTAGTAGTCGTGGCCAAACGTCTGGGAAGAGGCTTGGAGGGAGGAGAATACCCAGCTGTATTGTTGTTAGCCTCTACTCAGGCTGAGATGTCCGCGTTCGCTTACAGATCAGCGGAACCAGTGTCGAAGTCCAGATTGAGAGTGGTGGTACCGATAGTGACTGGACTAAGGTAAGAAATGTCGTAGTCGTTGGAGGGGTTGGCAGGTTCAGAGCCGCTGTTGATAGAGGCAGCTTCGGCGTTCTATCGATATTAGTTGATTATCGTTTCTGAACAGTGATTTATATACGTTGGCACGAGCATCAGCAGCAGCCTGGATGTGCTCAGGAACGGCCTTGCCGTACTTGCGCAGGGTTTTGCGACCTGACCAGGACCGTTCTTCAGATAAAGGTTGTGCTTGACCTGCTCGATGGTGAACGAGTCGCGCTTGTAGACGGGAGTTGCGACAATCGCGCCGGCCAGCGCAAGAGTCGCTGTGAGATAAGTGATGGAAGGCATTCGAGAGAACTGGTTGATGAAACGGCGCGAAGATGGAGTATGAAGATAAGGGTAGCCGAAGTAATGCCAATATAGCTCGCTGAAGGATGAGTTCAAAGTCGTAGGACACGACTTGGTTTTATAACTAGCTTAGTCGTAGATGTGGCAGAGAATAATGGTGACTCCATAACGCTCACGAATCTCATCTACACGAAGCACGATACGATAATGTCACATGGATCCACTAACCTTCGTAGTGTATTGAAAACCCACTCCCATCGTGGCAGGTGCCTTCGTATCTGTGGTTGGGTGACCAACGTTTTGATACAACCTTCCACTTTAGGCCTCGCTACGCTAATATCACTGTACGTCAAAGCGTAGCAATCAATGCTCAAGGGTCGGTCATTTTCTTTGGAAGACAGTTTTGTGAGACAGGTTGAAGATTCCTTGTGACCAAAAGTCTGATCGTGAATGATGAAAGGTCTCAATGAAGCGCTGGCCGTCAGATGAACAGATGGCCGTGCTGGCCCTCACAAATAGTACAGTCGGTGGTGCCACTGGGAAGCGATCAGGTTGTCGAATTTCTAATGGCCCGTTACAAATTAGATGATTGTTCATTGTCCTCCTCCCCTCTGGGCACATGAGGTCGCAACAGATAAGCCATATCAAGCAATCGGGTATTGGTAATCAGAACAGTAAGCGTTAGGTTCCACCCTGGATGCTATGCATATCTGCATATACAGCTATACTGATGGTGACAAAAACTGGCCGATCTTGGAACCGCAGAGGTATGGGGAAGATAGTGGATTGGATCAAGCCATGGCATTCTATTTGATTTCGATAAAATTCACACGATCTAGCGAACACGACTGTAAGTAATGTTATGCGCATTATTGGATTGCGACTCCAGAGACATTATCAGCCCCAGTCATTACGAACATAGCAGACTGTTCGAACCAAATATGGACATCATGTTTGACTGTAAAGGCGAACGAACCAATGGCGCGTGCGAGAGGCCGAGTGGATACACGTGGGATTCGAAACCAGGTCTTGCGAAAGCGCACAGGCACTTGTGACGTGACGATAAATGTAGCTAGTATGTGCAAGCGACAGAGGCGGAAACGCATGGTATCTTGTTTACATAGCTAAAGAGACCGTAAAATGAGTGATTCCGAGATTTCCAATTACAGTCAACAGTCATTGGACTTCGTTTTATGGACCATACATGTAATCATGGACTTCATCACTACAATCGCATCCATCGAAAGGACTCCAAATGGAACATCGAGAATTAGCGCCTGATAAAATAGAGGACGCGCGTCCAACTGGACAGCTGACCTGCCTCTCTAGACCTTAGCCTCAATGGCGTATCAATTCTGATCTATCTCCTTCTCAATGCCTGGTAGTCTGCAACGGCGTGCTCCTTCAAAAAGTGGGTATCAAGCAATAGTATCAAGACTTCACGGTAGCTCGGTGCATATTGTAGCGCAGAAGCCCTGGTCTGATGGAGGTGGTCAAGCAACGGTGTAGTCATCTCTGAGAGCGTGGGTAATGCCGAGTCTAGCTTATCGGTACTCAGGAGGAATTGCCGAGGCAGAAACGTTTGCGTAGCGAGGTACACATGAATCATATCGGGCCGGCGGCCTGACAGTCAGAACAAAGCGGAAAAATGCGCAAACCACTCGGCCGTGTCCGTGCTGCCTTTGACCGCTCCCCAGGCTGGTCAATGCGACACGACAAGACTTCTTCATGCCATCGTCTGGAGGAAAGTTATCTCTCCGATCAATACATGCGACTTGTTTTCATGTCTCCTCATATACTAGTCCTACGGAGGTTCATTCCTAGAAACACAGAGCTTCGGTCTTTGGGAACGATGTAAGGATTGGGCCGGGTTGGGCTTGCTTCCACGCGCTGTCCGCACAATACGATGCAAAGCACTGCTAATGCTTGTCGGCATGTCATGGTTGATGAATTGCGTGAAGATATACTTCGATACCATTCAGTCTTTCTCCCATGACTGATGTACTGTCTGCTATCTATCCAGCGACGGTGTCAATGGATCTACTAGACCAGAGAGTAGTAAGCGAACAACATATGCGCGACCTTAGTTGAATGACGAATCGGTCTCATTAGATATGCCTGTGTGTAGGATTTACAACACGTAGCGTATCTCCATGAGGAAGCGCCTGGCTCGTCCTCAACTCGTCACGTGTCATGATATACTTCGAAGGTTCGGACGGTGCATATGCTCACAGATACAGGTAGCGTATGTTCCCAGTCCCAGTCCTAATACTGATAAGAGACGTGGAATAGAACTGTATTCTTCCTGTTTTCGTATCAAGGTGTTGGGATGAAAGGAATAGTGTCGGCGTGTACCGCTACATTTTGTGCAGTACCAGTTCACAGTAACGTAGTACTTTAGAATTCCTAGGTTTCTGCAACAAGCTGCCATCTACCTAGGAGAAGGCTACTGGGTTAGCACCTTGGTTCGAGTCTCATACGGAATAACGGATACCAAAATCGCAAACACAGGGTTGAAATATGGCGATAGAGATTTATTGCTTACCAACGGCTGGTCACATCCCAGCTTTGGCTATCCATCGACATGATAACAGCCTTGGAACCATTTAGCATAATCCTCTTTCGAGAAGCCTAGATAGGGAGGTATAACGCATGTCTTCAGTACACGAAAGCCTAGTTTATTGTACAATGCTTATGCACAATCGCTGTAAACAGATCACTCCAAAGGTTCAGAAGATTACACATTCCGTGCAGTATCGCCATGGAGCTCACGTCAATACTGGACACGATCACGGAAGATGTGACATTCTTGTCGAACATTTTGCAAAACTTTACTTTTTCCCATGTTGCGAGCGTGGTGGATATACCCTCATGTGCCTCACAAACTTGCATCGCTTACGCTTAAAACCATGGTCTCGGTCTCGCTTGGCAGTCCGTGCAGTTTCCGACCATTCGCGATCCGCCCTGAGCTCGCGCCCGGCATCTGGCTGCCTCCTGCCTATCGCGTTCTGATCCGCGAAGCATTCAGAACCTGTGGAACTGATCGCGGCCGATCATAAGAGAACTCAGATAGTCGATGATTTTTCACAACGCTGCGAACTTCTTGCTGCTGACGTGCGAGTAAAGGTAATTGACCAAAGAATAAGGCCGGCTTCAATCGTGATCTGTAACCTTGCACCTAGAGAGCGCAGATGGGAGACCAAACGCACAACCTCTACATTGGGAGCCGGTGCAAGACCTAAGAAGCGTGAGAACTATCGATAAGATCACTACGACACCTTACACATGTAAGCAGAAAGAGAAGTGTCTAGATTGGAGATGTCTGGTCATGGTACCGAGCAAGTGTGGAGATTTCAGAGATTCGTCTTGTAAGATCGGCTCCAACGATGTATTTGTCGTCGAAGACAGTGCTAGATTAACTCCAAACCCAATTCTGATTCTCCTACAATCTTGAGAACGAGATTCCCGACCCGTCCGTTCTCCGGGAACCCACCGAATGGTCGAACTCGACCCTCCAATCTTTATGAAGCGAAATTCCAAACCTATCCGCCAACCTGAGGTGGAAGCTATCGCATGTCTCTTGCGCACACAGAACCGTTGCATCAGAGCCATAGGCTTCTACTTTGGCAGCTGAGCCATCTTCGGCCTGTGGGCTACTGGGTAGACAGCCACTCCTTTCGGAGCAGAGGCCATCTAGATCCCGTCTCTTGAATTTGAATAAACGCACGAATTGTGAGAAGATTAGGAAGACCGGCGCCCATGATGATGTAATCGTGAATCTTGAAAGCTTGTCTAACGCGCGTGCATGCGTGAATAAGCCGTTGTTGCCCCATAGGGCTATGCTGTTCGAAAAGGTTCCCAATTCTTCTGGGCTTAGCCAGGTATAAAGGATATCGTCCTCGAGAGACTACCCCTGCGAACTGTGGACTCTTGCCGGATCTACTAACGCCGAATCTATGAAGGTATGCTACTGTAGCCCGCGCTACATCGACAGATAATATCATGGGACGTGCGAGAGTTTGCAGGACGCGGTTACTGGAGGACCCTATGCCTAATGTCTCCATTCGAAGTACACAGGCTATCCGACAAGCTCTCATTGTCGCGGTACTGAGAAGAAGCTTACGTGACTGGTAT
Organism: Alternaria longipes; assembly: GCA_019059555.1. Taxonomy (NCBI): domain Eukaryota; kingdom Fungi; phylum Ascomycota; class Dothideomycetes; order Pleosporales; family Pleosporaceae; genus Alternaria; species Alternaria longipes. The sequence continues at coordinate 112,585 of JAHLEY010000007.1, forward strand.
TGGACGAGTCGCATGTCCCACTATGGGTGCAGTATTGGTGAGTGGCTGTGAAGCAAGTCTGGAGTTTCTGGGGTATCGCTCAGTCTGATCCCATTCACGTTCAGGCCGGTGAAGCTACGAACCCACTGGTATATCAGACATTCCATAATCATGTGTGTGCGCTGTATGTCAGAACGCAGCCCTACACCACTAGGGTATACAACCAAAAAGATACATGCGATCAGCGAACTGCTGATTAGGGTGTAGGATAGCAAATATCTTCAGCCAGGCTTGACCATGGAGGTGCTGCATATAGTAGCAGTTGTTCTTCGGCGGGTGAGCGTAACGGAGACGTGTAGTTGCTGGATGCGTAAATGCTGAAGAGATTGCTACTTGTGATGTAGGTGCTTGCAGTGTGTCCATCAACCAAGTAAACCAAAAATCGACCCTCTTACTTGACTTGGCTGACGAGAATCCTTTACCTTGCTTGGTTGGTTGACGAGAAGCCCTTGCTTTGCTTGGTTGGTTGACATTACTCGATAGAATTTCCCGATTTGATATCTATACCAACCTACAGAAGCATACCAGTTCGAAGGAGGTGCTTTTGACACTCAATTGCCGCCACAGTCCCTGAATCGAGCCGATTCCGTTCATCCGTGATGACCTTCTTCGTCTGTGAGAATACCCGCTCACACTCAGCACTCATTGCAGGGCAACTAAACAGATCAAACGCCATCTTAGAGAGCACAGGATAGTCAGGTGCATGGCGAATCCACCACTCTAGAGGGTCATCAACATCTCCATCAGCCTTATTAGTCCTAGCTATAAACTGATCGAGGTCAGAGGTGACTCTTGCGCGCTTCTTTCCTCGCGTAGACGCCGTACTAGCGGCGACCCGCTGCCGACGCTTACGAGCTTGCTGGAGAAGATCAAGCGTTGTATCGCTATCCGTACCAACCTCATTATCCTCCTCTTGTGTTGCTTCTGCTATCTCTGCTTCCGCAGCTGCTTCCTCGTATTGTACATACTCATCATGCACCACCCGCTTCGCCTCAGTAATCCATTTCTTCTCATGCTGCCATTCGATATCGAAATAGCTAAATTTGTTCGCAGGATGGAGGGCGACAGCGCATCGGTAGGCTGGCGTAGCGTCCGTAAGGCCGTAGTATTCTTCAAGCTTGAGGCGGGCAGTATCAATAGCACAGGAATAGTATTCCGAAACCTCCTCGGGGTGATTGTCTGCGAACTTTCCGGCTTCCTGAAGCTTCTTAAAGAGGACGTCAAGCGACTCGAGTGTCTCATAGAGTGAGCCATGTGATCCTTCAAGGCCAGCTTTATTGGCTCGGCCTTCCATGCGTTTGGTCAGATCTTTAAACGGCTTCAAGATATTGAAGAAGTGCTCCAGATTAGTCCAATCGCGCTGAGTAATGGCGTCCTGTGAGATATCGTATCCTTCACCACTATGATTATAGTGGAGAAAGAACAAATCAATTGCGTTACGGAGCTTGAGAGCTCTCTCAATCATGGCATACACAGAGTTCCAGCGGACGCCACCGTCAGCCAGTACCCTAGTGTAAAGGTTCTCGATGCTGCCTCTATCGTACGACTGAACAACCTACTCTCTCCACAAATTCCGCCGCTGATCACTCCGGTTGATCCACACACAGAAATTATGGAGCTTACCAATAAAACTCTGCTTCCTCCATATCTCAAACCGCTCATCATCAGATGCACCACAGAGCTCTTTCTCCAACCTGCTAACCCCGTCCCAAACAGAAGAGCTTTGACGATGAGGTTTAGAATATGGCCAACGCACCGAAGGCGACTCTGCTGTGTGATTGTGGGGTACTGCTTTGCTAGTTCTCCAATACACGTGTCGTTATTGCCAGCGTTGTCCATCATAAAGAAGCCAATGACAGCGGATATATCGTACAAGTCGATAACCGTTGACAGCAATTTCGCAATGTTCTCTCCAGAATGTGGGCCTTTTAGAGGCGGGAGGTCAAGAAGGGCTGTTTGCAACTTATGCTTCTCGTCTAGGAAGTGAGCAACAACTGCCACATAGTTCGTTCCTTCCTCAGAAGTCCAGGCATCAGTTGAGATATGGATCTTGCTTTTCGCAAGATGAAGCCTTTCCTTTAGCCAAGCACGTCTCCCAGTATCACCGTCCCACATGTCTTTAACCCAGGTGCTAAGAGTTGATGGGCTCTTAGGTAGAATTTTATCGATATCCTCTAAGCAGCCAGTAAACATGTTCCGAGTGCGTTGATGTGTCGCTTGTCGAAAGGTGAAGTCAAGATCGATAACCCAGTCAATAAACTCTTTCTTGAACTGAGAGTCGTTGAACATCAAGCGCCGGCCTCCAAGGTATGGTATGGAGCTCGTTGCTCCCTTGGCCATGTCGAACGGGTTTAATGCCATTATTTTGTAACCGAATTCTTCAAGTTTGTGTTGATTCTTTAGGTGATACATGATACTAGTAGTACTCTCACTACTGTACAGAGCAGAATCGTGCTGGCCACTAAGATGGCAGTATTTGCAGAGCCAAAACTTGTTCTCTCCATTGGTTGTGAGCTGCGCACCGTGTTTGTAGATTGGCGAGGGCTGGGTTTTAGAGTTGAGGGCCCGCTTGTGAGGCTGACGATACCGAATCGATGGCAACACCTTCCTTTCATAGCGAATTTTGTCCCAGTCAATAGGAAATGGGCATTGAGTAGATGTCGGCAGCTCTCTTTCGAAGGTGGCAGCAGTATTGGTGGAAACAGAACTTGGGGTCTCTATGTTTTCTAGGTTATAGCTAAGGGATTCAGAGGGAGTCCTAGGTAGAGGAACACGTGGATCCTCTACGAGTCAGAAAAAATGGATGGGTAGGCATGTTTAACCTGGAATCTGGCGGTTTCGTACATAGAGGCTGCAGGCGTGAGAGTTTTCGACAGCAAATCTCAAGAGCGGCAATTTCCAACCAATCAGAACATCCGGGCTAATAGTTCTTCCTATCCCGATGCCCCAAAAAACTTCTGTCGCCCACCTCCTCTACAAAAATGCCTAATGCGGTAAGGTCGTCAACCAACTCCGAGTTGACTCGAGTAATGCGAAAACCCTTACTTGTGGTTGCTCGGATAGACGTTTACTCGTGGTTGCTTGTTATGTAATCAACCAAAGTCAACCAACCAAGCCAAGTTACTTGGTTATTGGACACACTGCCTGTATATCGAGAAGTCCAGTGAATTTGAATCAGCCATGACGGTAGTTGAATGGATACTTGGTCTACGTTTAGAATTCCAGATACTAGCCCTCATTCTTAAACTTCAGCATAGTAAATGACCTAATTCGAAAAAACTAGCTCTGCTCGCAAAAAGTTTGAAAAAAGGCTAGCCTCATTTCAGTGATGAGTCTTGATGAGTCAATCCCACGCCACATCTAAAAGCTCCACGTCACCACCACGCCTAGCTGACATTGCGACCCAGTGAAACATCATGCGCGAAAATTATCTCCATGATTTGCCTTGGCCTTGTAGTATCGGCATACAGGGTTGGTGATCAGTTACTGTGTCTTTGAGTTAGATGTCGTTGTTACACGAGATGTCTTGAAAGATTTCCTTAGTATATCAGGTCCCTTATTACGGCTTAGTACTCGCTACTATATTACTAAGATCTATGCGCGACCATGGAGACGACCGGCCATATCACGAAATACCTGTGATTTGAGACCTACGAGAAGGGTACAGACACCCGGGGTGCTAGAAAGAAAAAGTTTCATCATCGGAGCGAAGGCCATCATTGCTGCTAGATCCAAACAAAGATTGAAAAACATGAACTCTAGAAAATCAGGAAATATCTGCGAACACAGGACTAAAGATTACCATACCCCTGCCTTGGTTGGCAAAACCGCATCATACACAAGACAGACATTTTGTTGATTTGTAGAGAAGGTGCGTTTGCCATTTCAGCCTGATCCAAATGACGAACACTTACGAAGAGCGTCGCCGCAATTAGTACTTGTTCTTTGGCTATTCGGAATCTAAGGCTTTTCACGCTGTCATTCATTCGTTCGATCCTACTCGGTTTCAGCCGCGTGTTCGCGCAGCTACGGCACAAAAGTGGCCGAAAAGTACCCTGGCACTGCTTTCGCGCACGACCAGCAAAACCCAGGCGTTGGGCCGCACTCAAAACACAAGCTGCATGCTGGTAGCAAGAATGATATGGCCGAGCTTAGTATTACTAGAGGCGAGACACGTCATTGGAACCCTTATTGGGCAAGTGGTCAGTAATAACATGTGAGATCAGTAAGCTGGCCACCCCACCAAAGCCTCGCGACTCGGCTTGCGCTAACAATCGTGACTCGATAACCACATCCTAGACAGACCTCTCGTGAAAGTAGACTAGGTCGTGCGATAGTCTCCTGCCGTAATAGACTAACTTATTATAAAATATAACTCTATCATGTTAGTTGTTATAGAGCTATCACGTAAAGAGTCGCGTCAGGTTTGGTGGGGTGGCCCGAGCTCGGACTGGCGGAACACGTTATTGCACATTATCTGACGTAATCGGCATCTATTCTACATATTTATTCAAGGCATCAAACATTGTTTAGCTGTTACAGCTGATAGTTCGAGCACAATGGCTGCACATGCGGCCAATACGATACTTTCGGATCACACATTAACCGCCATACCCCGACCAGGTCACGATTTTGACGTCTATGACGGACCACTACTCAGTCCATTGCTGATCCCTCGCATCCCTGGCACGGCTGGCAATGAGAATACTCTCCGTCATCTCGTTAGTTTTTTTGCGAAAGAGCTACCGCATTGGCATGTTGAACTCCATAGTTCATCATCTTATACTCCTCTATCTGTTTCCGACCCTACACAATTCACCAACGTGATCGCTACTCGAGACCCTCCTTATTTCAAGACCGAAGAAGTAAGAAGACTTGTCCTCGCAGCCCATCGGGATAGCAAGTCTTTACCTGAAGGCTTCATAGGTGCAATCGATAGCGCTTTGCCTTGCGCTATCTTGTTGCATGTTGCCCGTGCTATTGATGGGGCGCTTACGAAGAAGTGGGCAATGTCAGAAGGACACGGTACGAATATTCTAGATCCCAGCAGAGGCGTCCAAATTGTTTTCTTTGATGGAGAAGAAGCATTTGAACAGTGGTCCGAGACTGATTCTTTGTACGGGTCTCGGTATGTATACTGTTACTTCTACGCTGCCTCTCTGACATGTTACAGTGCTTTGGCAGAAAAATGGAGCAGGCCTCATCCAGGTGACCCTGCTCCAAACTCTGATCTTTCTAGGATCGAACTTTTTGTGTTATTAGATTTGCTGGGATCGAATGACCCTCGGATACCTTCGTTGATTCCGTCCACACATGGCGCATATCTCGCTATGGCAGCTTTGGAAAAACGTCTTAGGTCGCTTGGTCTGTTCAGATCTTCCTTAGGATGCGGACATCCGAGTAAAGATGTTGTATCCTGTGATAGACACCTCGGCTATGGCAAGCCCAACATAGCTCCAGTCTGGTTTGAAGACTACGATAGAGATGCTGAAGGTCTAGCTGAGATACTAGTACCGGATGATCACACACCTTTCCAAAAGAAGGGAGTAAGGGTGTTGCATATTATCCCGTTTCCATTCCCAGATGTTTGGCATACATTGCATGATGATGGAGAGCACATAGACAAGGATACTGCAGAGGACTGGGGAGTCCTGGTTACTGCTTTCGCCACCGAATGGCTTCACCTCGACGGGCTCATATAGTATGAAACAGGGCATTAAGTTAGACTCACATTCGTTCAGTGTGATAGCCAAAGTCATGTCGTGCATGTTATGAAGGAGCTATGTATTGACCATTATGCCCAAAAGCCAGCCGACAGAAGGCCCACCCAGCCCATCGTTCGAGGACGACAACAAGATCTTGCTGGCTATCTTTCCCCTACACTCAACTCACGCTATAGCCATTAGACGCGGTCTACTCCAAGCTTTGAGCCAAAAATAAAAAATATATGTGCAGTGTCCTTTTCGAGAAACGCACCGCCACACAGCTCTTCATGCCGCATATCCTCGTCCTTCACGAACCTATTGACCACCTTGTTTACCTGCGTTGCACGCTCCTGAACTTGCGTGTCCAAGAACACGGGGAATGGTTTGCGGTCATTCTCTGCGACGAGCCACAGCCTCCGGATGTACCGCTTGGGGTGTTCTGCCTCAACATCGGTAAACCCAAGCAGATCACGTTTCTCTTGTTTCGTTGGCATGTTATGTGTGCTTTTTTCGTGTTTGTACTGCTATGTGCAAGCATGGAGAATGTGGTTCGAGTTGAGCGGCATCTCTTGCGAGGGATCGGAGGTATCTAGCTTGAGATTCGGTCGGCGATCGAACCGCTACGCTATTGCTTTGGCGCCAGCAGCGATTGAGTGGCACTAAGAGGCAAGACACCTGTGAGAGGACGTCTTTGCGGGACAAGATCGCAGGAAAGGGGCACTTTCCGTGATTGCCACAGACGAAGGATGCTGTCGCAGGCCAAGCGCTGTCGGGAACCTTGTTACTAATAACGCCGCGCGATGACCTTTATATATGCTCAGCTAGGATGCTACATTCAATATAACATGCAATCTTTCCTAGTGTTTCTGTCCACAATACCCGCACCCGACCGTGCGACACGGGTGTGCCGCGATCGACTCTACAGCACCGCCTCGCAGGTCGTGCGTGCCTGACGCAATAGCTCACTCACCCCAGCCGCAACTAACCCCAGAGCAGGAGGAGTCTCCTGTTACATAGGTTCTCGGCGAGGACCTGCGCGCCCAGCCACCCACCCATTCTCGTATACGAGAGATGGCAACTCGGATCTTCCACATAAACAGCGACGACAGCCCGCTTGGCCATGACTAAGTTTCTGGCTTCCTCCGCCGCAGCCCATGCATTCAGTCAATCATGAACAGAAAAAAAAAATTAATGTCTCAAGGGCAGCGGCAGCCAATCCTCGGTTCGTCCGCGAGTTTCCTGAGTGATACGGGCCAACGCGGCGCCAGTTCAGTATACAGCTCCACGATACCTGCAATACAGGTGAAACAAGGATTGCGCTTGGAGTATGTAACAACTCTTGCGTAATTGCGTCTGCTTGTGACTACGAGGTTCGCGTTCTATACCCAAAGAATGGTGAGTGGGCCACGACTGTTGAGTGCGTCTCAGTCGATGGGCGTACACTCGGCCCCGTTGTAATCCTCACAGGGAACAGTGTTCTTACGAGCTAGTTTGAGTCGCGATCCTTGCTAGATTGGCTCTTTACAGCTTCAGAAAACGGATGGACGAACCGCAGTACGGGTTTGGGCTGGCTGCGTCGCATTTTCCTCAAGAACTTCGTCAACATCACCCCGCAATTGGCCTCCAGGTCTCGATGGGCATAGCTCCTCCGTCGATATCGAGCTCAGCTAGGATGGGCTACGTTCAATACAACATAAACCCTGTCCTAACCTCTCTTACGACACCTGCACTCACCCATGTGACAGCTCCTCTGTCAGCTCGTTGTACGCTAGAATCCCTGCGCCCACAGTGGCAGCTGTAAGCGTTGCTACAACGTGATTCAGCTCTAAAAGGCGACGATTGCCATCTCTTTGAACGGCCCACCTCTGGGCTAGCCTACGCACACGCCGCCGGGATGCTTGGGCAAGAGGATGACGACGACGATGAGCCTGTCGACACGACAGGCTGATGGCGGGAATGAGGCCGTAGTGTTTGCCTAGCGAGCTGCCGAAGCTGTATCAAGCAAAAGAGTCTGCGAGCGTGCTGCTGACGGCAGGAGTGAAGGATCACCTGATCCCGGTGTCGCTGTTGCTGCACCAGCGGCTCGATCGAGCCAGCAGCGTCTGAAGCGGTAGGGTGAAGTGGACGTTGGAAATTCGCTCACACAATCCAGAGGATGTGCTTGGTCTGCGCCATAAACGGCTGCTGGCCTTGAGCGCAACGAGCGTGTCCACCGAGTCAGCGGACGGAGTTCGATAACAAAAGTTGTGGAAATGAATCTGCAGAGACGCAAACCCAGCAAAACACTAGAGGAAGTGCGAGGGGCACGCGCAGGCCTCTAGTTTTGATCTACTTCACTCTTTTGCTCATGAAAGTCTGGATGATGGAGCCAACCGGCCCTGCTACCTAGGCTGCTCCAAGGTATTGGCAGGCGGCTAGACATCATTGACTGGGCGCGGCAAGCTGCCGAGGCCTTCGCGTACTTGCATCACATGCGACTGGCTGGCCAGAGGCAGCATGGATTTGTTCAATTCAGCAGTTGGCCGCTGTTGATATTTCGTAAGAATCGTGCCATCTTCACTTCGATCTGACTATGGAAATCCCACCCACTTCTTCCAGCTGCCATTTCATGCCTTAAGCACGGCCTTGACAGTCTCATCGATGGTGCCTTCTGGTACACCCAAGACAGCATTGGCCAGCGACTCGTCAACAGGGAAGGCGGACCTGATGTCCGGCACCGATCCCCAAGCCGCAGCTTGTACAAGCATGAACATGCCCGTGAAATCACCCTTTGAGACCAGCTCTCGGCCGGCTGTCAACTGCTGCTCTGTGGTTACATCCTGCACCTCCCACCTCTTTCCACCGTGGGACTCCAGCGAGGCCAGAATGTCCTTTTGGGTGGTTGTGACTGTGGCAACGTAAAGGTACTGGTTAGCGGTCTCCGAAGGGTGAGTAAGCGCACCGACAACGGCTTTGCCGACGTCGCTTTGGTTTGTCAACGAGAAGGTCTTGTTACCTCCGTCCCAGATGGTGGCCTTCTTGTTTGCCAGATCGAAGCCGAGGAAACCAGAGTGAAGACCCTTTCTCGAGTTAGTTCAGAAGGTAAAAGGTACACGTTGCTCACACACTTACCCAATCAAACAAAGCTCCGACGGCGATACCAGTCCAGGTCAAGCCTGTTGACTCCTTCTCCTTCAGATAGCCCAGAATAGCCTTCTTGGGTTCGAAAACGGGCACCAGTTTGCAAACGGCGGCGCTCATTGTGTTGGACGAGAACTCTGATGGGATGAATCGCTTGACACGAGCCTTGATTGCGGCGTCGATGAGGACTCTCTGATCTTGGAACCCGGTGGCGCCAACGCACGAAACAACAGCGTCCTGTCCTCAAGCGCCTTCGCTAACTTGGATTCCTCGAAGACAGTTCTGATGACCGTGACGCCCTCAGGAAAGGCAGATGTATTGGTTGGTCTGGTGAGGACAGTGACCTGGAACGATTTGTCGGCTACCAACGCTGGCAGAATGATGGCGCCCAGGTTTCCGCTGGCCTGACGAGAACGTTAGAGCTTCTGCTTGCGATCTGGCTTCTCTAACAATACTCACGCCAACAAGAACGACTTTTCTGATGACAGACATGTTAGGAGTTGGTAGTGGTGGAGAGGTTTGAAGACTTGTTGTTTGTCGATGTGTAGATGTGTAGATGTTGGGTTGTTGGGTTGTTGGGTTGTTTGTTCGATGGTTGGAGATATTCAGCTGAAAGAGTCCTGGTTACTCTCATCTATAAATACTTGCATTCTCGTCGACGTTGGGCCAAACGACCGCTGACCAACCTGGAGTTGGGATGTGCAGCGTGTGCTTTGCGCTCTAGCTCGCAGCGCTGGTGTATCTCCCGCACCCGCCGTTCTTCTGGAGCACAAGGATAGGCCGTCGTCGACAATCTTGACACAGCGCGTACTGCGCAGTACATGGCTCGCATGCGCCGTCTTTGTCATCGTTGTAGCACCTCAAGCTTAGCGTAGTCCTGGTGCAATCGTGTGCGCGGTGATCGCGGAGCCGCCTTCCGCGCTTCCCTGCACAGGGGCTACCCGGTCCATCCGCCTACGCAAAGCCATCGCGCCGCGCCCGCTCCGCACTGCGCACGCAGTGGGGTAGATGCGCTACTTGCGCAGCCGCCGTGACCTTCCGAGCTGGGTCAGTAACGGCCGTAGGGCAGACCTAGTCTGCTGCAAGTCTGGAGCTTGACCGATGCTCCAGCGGCTTTGGCCCAAGCCTGATCCGTTGTCAACTGGCCATGGTCTTGAAGGCCTTCAGAATGGTCTTGGTGTGCAGCGAAAGGGTGTCTCTGCACGTAAGATTGCCGTTCCCTCTGAGTTTCTGCAGGATGGCTACAGTATTGTGCAAGGATGTGATGGGTACCCCGCCCAAACGCGCTGTCGGATTCCATCATACCTCTTAATTTTCCCTCTATCTCTGTCGGATCACGCGACTCTGTGTACAGTAGCAGCTTTACCGCATGCCGTCTATCCCTTAAAGATCCTGGTCTGTACTTGAGGTCGCTCGACCAAGAAACATTATTTTGCGCTTGATGCGATGGTTATGAGTTCAGCTATCTTAGGCAGAGGGACCTCCGTCCGTGCGGTCACATTTTCGTAGGCAAGCGATTGTGCACAGAAAGACGCTAATGCATATCACCGATACGCTAAAACGTCGCTTCGGTGATCTTGACCCCGGCGGAAAAGTACCCAGTCTGGCTTAGTCTCGCAGTGGCGCACACATCGAGACAAGGCTGCGAGCTGGCGACCCTTGTCTGACCCAGCCTAGTGTACCGTGTGCGCGGGCCAACTCGAAGGAGGCGCAATCTTCCACTGCAAGGCCCATCGTTGGCAACAGGTGCGGTGAGTGAAATGCGCTGTCTGATGGGGACGTCTTGTGCCTTTTGGTCTCAAGAGCACCACGTTGTGCTACTAGCTGGAAGGATTTCGCAACAGAGCCCTGTCGCGGAAGCTAAACACAGGGGAAGCTTGAGGGGGCGGTTAGTATGACTGCTAGGCTTGGCCGACCTTACTGAACCGTGGAGCTTGATTTTAGTGCTGCGGACAGATACGCCCTAGGCGAAAAGTTGCCCCTTCGAGGGTCTGTTTCGGCGTGACTTTATCGATAGCCGGTTCGACAAACGACGCTTGAACGCTTTGTGCAAGTATGGTTGTTATCTGGGGCCCGAATAGACACTCGAGCCACGTCTAACGTACCCGCAGCACTTTCTCTTGAGCCAGGTTGGAAATGCTGCTTCACCTCCTCCCTGCGCAGCGAACAACCCGGTGGGCCCAAGTCGGCTAACGAGAGAGCGCAAGAGGACTAGGTCATCTGGCCGTACGCTATCTTTCATCGGTCAGCATCGGCCCACCGAGTTGTTCGCCGCGCAGAGGGAGAGAGAGAGAGAGGGAGAGAGGGAGAGGGAGAGAGGTTACATGGGAGCGAAAACAGAGGAATCCTGTGGTCTTGGCTTTGCCGCTCTCGCCCGCGCCCAGGTATTGATGTTCATCTTTGCTGCAGCACCGAGCGTCGCGGGTGCTGAGCGAGGTTAATACACCTTTGTGCCTGCAAGCGAACGTTGTAGGCTTAATACCATACTTTCTGGCCATTCGACCACATACAAGCTTTTCTCCTAACTTTAGCGGCTCTGTCGCCGCAAGCACAGCTTGAGTTGGGTCTAAGTTAATAGAGTCATACATTGTTAAAGTAGTGATGTTGCGTAAGCGGATTGAGCGTTTCGCGGTGGCTGGCGTTCCGGGGTGAACCTAGGTATTATAGTTCTCATAAAAGTGCGACCCCCCTTTATATGGTTAGCGTTACCCGCGCGAACATCAACCCCACCCAAATTAGTACACAAGCCTTTGCAATCAAGGGACTTACGCACCCCACCTGCGCTCAAAACCTGTAAGGCTTCTCGTATACGCCAAATCATCGATACCAACTTATTTCTTGGTGTTGCAGTTGCCCTCGCCGCTGCCCGCGCGCCTATACGATGCCTGGCTACCGCTTGCCGCCTGCTACTTTACAGTCCGTCCTAAACCATATCGCCGCTGGCGAGAGTAATCACGCGATCAATTGAGCTGTTGGAGTGAGTCGCTCGTGTATAGCAAAGCTGAAGCTCAGCCTAGAGTACTGGGGCACGCCCTACCCGCCGCGGTGTGTACGATTAGGTCGGCCGCGATTGTTACGAGAGGCTTAGCGCGCGCGTTTCGATGAGTATCCCAAAGGTCGTCCGAGCGCGTACCTGGAGGAGATGAAGGACTTCTTCTACGACGAGTTCGACCTAGAGATTAGCCTTACAACTGTATGGAGAGAGCTGGAGAGGATGAATTACTCGCGAAGGGTCGCGTCAAAGCGTGTGAGGGAGCAAAGCGAGCCTCTCCGGCGCGTCTATCTCGCTCGTATGGTGGAGCACTATACGGCTGATCAGATTGTCGCGTTGGATGAGAGCGCTTGCAACGAGCGTACAGGCGATCGCAAATATGGTTGGAGTCCTCGTAAAGAACCCGTGGAGTTGACGTACAGCTTTAAGCGCTCCGAGCGTTGGTCGTTGCTGCCAGCGTTAACAGTCAATGGGTACCTCAGCTATACCATCTTTCAAGGCGCGATTACGTCAGAGCTGATGGAGGAGTTCTTAGAGTACCAGGTGCTGCCGTTCTGTAACCCGCACCCAGCGCCCAACTCGGTAATCGTACTTGATAATGCGTCGATCCACCGCTCTGCGCGAGTACGGCAGCTTTGTGAGGCAGCTGGCGTAATACTGGAGTACTTGCCGCCATACTCGCCCGACTATAATCCCATTGAGAAGAGCTTCAAGCAACTCAAGGGCTGGATCAAGCGCCACGCTGACGACGTGGGAATATTTAAAGAGTTTGACGCCTTCCTCCACTATGCTGTACAGTCTGTATGCTGCGAGATGGACTGTAAGAGCTGGTTTCGTAGTTGCGGTTACCCGCTGTAAAGTGCGAGTTAGAGATAATAAAGCTAGTATTAGGTAATGCGCAAATAGCGGACACAGGCTACTATTGTGAGAAATGCTTAGGCTATAGAATTTCGAGCTTCTATTCATCGTCGCTGCCCACCACACTACTCGTTGGTTGCCTCTGATTTCTTGCCTGCACTTTCTTGTCTCTTTCTTAGCACGTTCTACTCGTCGCATTTGATAATCCTGCAATCCAGTACAGTATAGCTTTTCTGCCACTTTAAAGCGTAATCTGTAATATAGAGAAGCCAACCCGGGCCTAGTGCAAGATCCCGAGTCCATGAATCACCTATGCCCTCGCGGAAAAGCATGTTAATATTCAAGTTACCTTTGTTACGACGGTCTCGTATAGATCCTCAAACTCAGCATCCCAGTGCGGATACTCGCGGCGCATAGAGCTCCAGAAGTTCTCAGTATGTTCTAAGATCTCTTTGATATGCTCGTATTCGATCGGCACCCATACTGATGCGCTAGGAGGTGCTTGCGGAGATGGGTTTGCGTTACGCGCCTGCGGTTGTATCTCCCTGAGCGGCTCTCGATTCATTTGGTTGAGTTGCCCGACAATCAGCAATTTAGTAAGGCTCTTGATATCCTCGTCGCCACTACTCCCGCTATTATTGCCTCCTCTACTACTGCGCTTGCGTCGGTTTTTCTCATGATCCGCGCGATCCTTCTGTCTTAGTATCGCAAGCTTTACATCATCTGTTGGGTCGTCGTAGGTTGCTACTCTGCTGTGTATATCCCTCGCCCAGATCGCGATAATTTCGCCGTTAATAGGTAGGTGGTTTTCGAATCGCGACGCCGTCCCTGGCCGCAGCCAACAGCTGTATGGGAAGTTACTGCAATGCTTATCTATACAGCGCCATCGATCTCGAAGTCCAATAGCATGACCGCCGCCTGCTCGTTCAGCAGCTAGAACACCAGCTATCCCATCCTCTTGTATCATCGTCGCCGTCACCGGGCGAGCGCGAGCGCTGGCACCAATGATAGCAGCTCGTGGTGCCTCGTTCAACTCCTCAGTGAGCATGAGATCGAAGTCGACATGTATGTACTCGTTGGCAGCCTCGTCGATGGCCTTGACTAACTCCTTCAGCGCGTACCAATCCTCTAAATCGCCTCTACGCAACGCTTTGATTGCAAGATCGCGCTTGAGCTGACGAGCTGGATATACTACCGCGCAAAGCGTAGGTTTCTTTACTTTACGAGGCTTCAAATCATCAACGACTCTATCCACCCAGTCCCACAGCTCAAATTCGAAGAGATCGTCAAACTTCTTATCACGCGCAACGCTGTAAGCTGTAGTTATTGCGTTCTTCTCCATATCACCAAAGCAAGCCCGCCATCTAACATGAACGAAAGGAGAAACGATAGGTATAGGCGACGATGGGATATTTGGCAGCTCCTGCTCCTCGTCAACTCCGCCGTTGCCGCCGTCCTCTTCATCCTCCTCCTCCTCCTCCTCCTCCTCCTCCTCTAGACCGTCATCTTCGCCATCAATTATATCCTCAGCTTGTATTGCAACAGCGGGCTGCGTATGCGGCGGCTCGGGCTCGAAGAGCGGGCTCTGATTACGAGGTAAGGTGGGAGGGGCGAGGCGAGTCCTCCGGCAGAGGCTGAGCCAGTACGGCGAGCACTCTTTCTTGACGTAGCTTGTATGGGGCCAGTATACCGTGAGGACTGCTTGCGCTTCTTCGATGGACGCGGCTCGCCCGGGTTGACGCCCTGTTCGAATGGCTGTGTTGCGACGCGCACTCGTTTTGGGCCCATAATCTGAAGCCTAGGGCGTAATTTTAAGCCTATAAGAACATTAACACTAAGGAAACAAGCTATACTAATAATTTAGCATATACGAGAAGCCTTACAGGTTTTGAGCGCAGGTGGGGGTGCGTAAGTCTCTTAATTACATAGGCTTGTATACTAATTTGGGTGGGGTTGATGTTCGCGCGGGTAACGCTAACCATATACAGGGGGGTCGCACTTTTATGAAAACCCCCCATAAGACGCCAGCGAGATACAAGTAGTGCATACACTTTAGTAGCGTCTATATATCAATACATCGAAAAATCTCATGATAGTAGCTTTTGTGGGTGGCTCAATAACCTCATCTTTTTTGTTGTCTGATCTTGTTGGGGTGGCTCACGCGAAGTGGCTCGTCACGCGCACGGTTACTGTACAGTAGTGTAGGGATCCTTGTCGCGTGAGTATCTTCCGTCATGCAAAACGCGCAAGTCAGACATGCAGATTGGTGCACAGTACTATGATCACCGTGTTACAGTCGTCAGCGATTGCGGCTCCACGTCTGCATGCAGCATTCAAAAGAAACCGGTCACTGTTGGATCGCGATTAATCAATGATGGGGTCGCTCAGAGCCGCTGGGCGCCTGCGTGATGAGGTAGCAGTAATAAGTCTGTTATGAAGCTTTTATATATATTTGGCGTTGTTGTGATTTTTGTGATATTGTTAGTGACTACAGTTCCAGAAAAGTATCACGATATCGCTCCTACAGAAAAAACCCAAAAGCCTCACGTACGGGCCGAATCCTATCAATCTAATCAATCTAATCAATCTAATCAATCTAATCAATCTAATCAATCTAATCAATCTAATCAATCTAATCAATCTAATCAATCTAATCAATCTAATCAATCTAATCAATCTAATCAATCAATCCGGCAATTTTGAGCTTGGTTGACTGCTATTTTACCATATGCTGGATTGGCTTGACTTGCAGTACAAATTGTCACAGCTTGATTGATGAGGTTGATCTGGATTGATTGTTGACAAGTCTGGGAGTGATGGAGCCATTGTTAGCGGCGACATAGATACCAGGCACTGAATCATCCAAGATCCAAGACAAGCGCGTAGCGGAGCGAACGTTGCTGGTCCGCGTGTACACTGTACGAGATGGCAACGTTGTAGGTGGCAGCACATGACAAGAGACTGCCAAAAAGGATCGATATAGCAGCTGTAAGATCCAAAAGCATGTTGATATGCGTTCCAGGATAGAAATATAGCCTAGAGAATGGGTACCATGCTTTGGGAAGGTATCGTGTTGCATATTCGTATGTCATGTCAAGGCTGGTGAGTGCACTTAGATTCGTGCAGGCAAACATCGTGAGTACACCTCAGTCTTGTAGTATCTACATCTACTGCGGAAGTCCAAACGAT
Organism: Alternaria longipes; assembly: GCA_019059555.1. NCBI lineage: Eukaryota > Fungi > Ascomycota > Dothideomycetes > Pleosporales > Pleosporaceae > Alternaria > Alternaria longipes. Next base: position 128,488 of record JAHLEY010000007.1, read on the forward strand.
ATTGCCATCACTTTCATGCTGCCTAAAATAGACTGGAGCCTGTGTCGGCTGCGATGCAGAGTTCAGTGTGCTGCTTTGCCATGCATCGCTTTCAGCGAGCAGCTTTCGGTGGCAAGTCATTGGGAAGCGTTATATACTCCAAAGAATCTAGGAAGAGCGAGTCCTTGGCTGTATCTGCGCTTGATTCGTAGTCGGCAAGGCATTGGACGCCATGGATCGATGGCAGTTGATGGGCTCAGCGTGCGCCATTCTTCAGTAGTCCCTACCTACCTCCTAGCATCCTCGATAGTAATCCATAGCGCTGATGCATCGTGTAACGCGATCACAGTCGTGGCACGGTTGCTTGTGCTTTCAAGCTGGGGTAACGGAAACTGCTCCAAACGGCGCGTGTGAGGCAGTATGACGAAACGCAGTCGCAGCAGGCTACGTACATTCTGTTGGGCCTCGGCCTATCGCCAGATGAGCAAGCAATTAGGTGGTCGGAGTGCGATGCATACAGTCAGGTACAGGCGCGCAAGTATCCGGAGTACCGGTAGTGATAGCGCACATGGATTACAGAAACATGAAACTCGGGTGCGCATCGACCGTCGGAACATGCGACTATGACGAATCGCGGTCGCTCGCTGACACTAAGCATGCCTTGCTCAGATCGTGGAGCAGATGCCGATGTATCTCGTACTGTACCGTGGAACCAAGCAGAATTGCAGGAATTTAGATTCTTGACGTGGGGAGAAGGGAAAGGATAAGCGCCCTGATACGTTAAAATCTTACATAGCATACGGGCCGACCGACAGCTGAACAAACACCATTGACTCAGTAATCAGGCGAGATCCACGGTCCATCCAGCCGTCCACCGGCGCATGCTAACAGCCTCTGCAAATGATGTGTTACATTGTAACTCAATGATAGTTTGATTGGCTGCAATGCTCGACGCGAATTGGCTTAGTGTGGCAAGCCTGTCCTAATCCCTGCGTACTGGAGTCTAGATCCTCGCACGTTAAGCCAAAGTGCGCAGCGCTAGCGGTCTCCATGGTTGCACCACCTCAGGGCGATGCTTTAACCAACCCCGACAACTTTAACCATGGTAATGGCGGAACAACAATTGGCACCAACCCACGCTGAACTCTGCGTCTGGCACTGCGGTTCCAAATGCTGTGTCTCTTTCCGCCATTCCAGCAGAGATATAAGGAAGCTGTCTCCGATTCACGTAAATGTTTTTTTTTTCAACCCAACCGAACCCAACCCCCTCGACACGAGCCATTGTGATCTTAAGCTCATTGCGTAGAAAATCAAACAGTAGAACTGCTTTGAGATGCGATCACGAAACGGATGGTAGGTAGAGCATGTTCTGTAGGCTGCCACTTGCTGACTGTTGGTACGGTCTCACCTGTCGCCAGAGGAAGTTGAAGTGTGATGAGAGGAAACCTGTGTGCTGACGGTGCACCAAAGCCTCCCGAGAATGCATCCCGAGCTCAGGCATCGTCTTCCGCCACCAGCAAAATGCTTCTCTGAACAGCGGAGGCTTCGGAGATGACAGTTCTATGAAAGGCTTCTTCGTATACAGGGACACTTTCGATGTAAATGCGACATGGGTGGATGTCCCCAAGCATCGTGAGCTTCCTATTCTATCACTCCACTTGGCTCATCTAATGTGATAACAGTTACGTTCGTCTATGTGATCAACCCATATCTTGACCCAGGCACACCCAACTCGGATACCATGACGGCATCTTCAACAGAGTCGCCAGAGGCATTTGAGGCCTGTTCTCTGACTCCACGGCACACACACCGCGATCTCTGTTCTATCGCTACCGCAACGTCAAACTTGGAGTCCGAATCAGCTGATGCTGAAGCACTATCGCCACTGATACAGTCGTCTTCAGGCCCTGCCGTAGTAGAGTCCACCACTCCGCCTACATCATCATACACCAGATGCTTCTACCCGGCGATAGGTCTTATCACTCCTACAAGCTTGCCACCTGCAGACCACTCCTTCAACCCGCCGTTTGACGCGACCGATCAAATGCCTCAATCGGTCTTGACATCAAGCTTACCACAGCCACCACCTTGCTTCAGCGAGAAGTTGTCAAGCCAAAGTCAAGACGAGATGGCCTTCCTTCTAAAGTCGTTTGCAGAAGGCCCTGGACGCTGGATGGACTTGTTCGACGTTGACACGTATTTCACATCTCACGCTTCCACGCAGACACATAAGAACCCACTGCTCAAGCACGCAGCTGCAGCCTGTGCTGCGAAGGCTCTTGCGCACGTTCAAGGACGCAAGTCTGCCACGAGAGGTAGCTTGGTGTGCGAACCTGAGATGAAACCGTATCCTGACAAGCCACTAGTTGATTGGAAGCATAGAGCAGCGGTCTACTACGATATCGCCGTGTCTCTGCTGCTGCGCGCTCGATACGGAGATTGCCTTCTTTCTTGAGGAACCAACGTGTGAGTTCATGCAGCGCAACGGCAATCTGATTTCTGCTAATGATGAATCAGCACCAGCGCGGCGACGGTCTTCAAGTAAAACATCATCTATGTCTAGTACTGACGAGCTTCTTACTGTTTCTGCCATTCTTTGTTTTTACGAGCTCCTAGACACATCTATGTCGGAGTGGGAGAAGCACATGACTGGCGCAGAATCTCTCCTGGTGCTCTCGCAGGAGAAGGCTGTGCTGCTGCATTCGCTGGCTCCCAAATCTTCAATGCTTCCCGCCAGCTTCAGCTTTAGCTTCAGCTCTAAGGCCCACAAAGTAGCTTTCTGGAACATTGCCAGACAGGATGTGCTTGTAGCGTTTAAGTAGCCACGGCCTTACAAGCTGGATCACCACTGACATCTTCTTAGTCACTAACAAGACAAAAACGAGGTTTGATACCGACAACTTAACGCTGTGGAGGGACGCTGGTCTCTCAATCGACAAGCAGGCCTGTGTTGTGCCCTATAACAGAAAAGCATGCGGGCATATCGAAGAAAGCGATACATTGGCGAGACAAGAAATCGCTTGTAATACCCTCGTTTGCCTTCTGGCTAAGCTGGTCAACTTTATGGCTTCAAGCGTTGAGGCCTCGAACAAAAGCAGCATGGCTTGGTTGAATGCTTACCAGCCAAACGCTTTCGACCAGTGGATCAGCCTGCGAAAGCAGTTCCAAGTCTGGCATGAAAGCCTCCCGGTCTCTCTCAGACGCTGTGCCAGGGTATCTCCGTCGCACACATCCGCCCGAGCCTCACACGACGACAACGCTTCTATGTTTGATCGGTTCTGGTACTCGAATCCTATGGCGGCCTCGACCATGCAGACTTGGCACATGTCGCAGATCCTCTTGCTTATGAATAAGCCGCAGGGATTCACTCTAGGGCTCGATACTACAGCCACTGGCCTGAACGAACGCCAGTCTGTTCTGACCACCTGTCAGGGCCACGGCCATGATATTGTTGGCATTTCGCTCGCACGGCCAGATGAAGCGGTCCGGATCTACTCGATCCAACCTCTGTTCACTGCGGGTCAGTGTTTCAGCGACGATCGAGAACGTCGAGTAGTTCTACGCCTTTTGCACGACATCGAATCCGAAGTTGGCTGGGCCACGGGCCATCAAATACGGCAGCTGTTGGGTCAGTGGCAGGCAGAGGAACCAGAAGGCCGAGAGCCGTGAGTACTCCACCTGAGGCTCCAGCAGCGACAAGCTTTCTCGCTCGCCAAGCTCAACGATCTGTTGCCGAACTTCTACGTTAATCTAGATACTAGCGGCGGAAGCTACAGTGCTCTGGGACTGCCACTCGCTCGACCGCTAACACTGTGTCTGCGCGTTCTGTCCTTCCCCTGCCAATGCTTATCACAAGGAGACATAACAGAGACGGACTCGCCCTGCATAGGACGGCGGCCCACAGATTGCTGTACAAACTGTGAGCGGCTACGCTCGGGGAGCTATCGCACAGGTATGCTGGAGTTGCATCCGATGGAGAAGAGAACTATAGACTGCTAGAGTAGTGAAGGTCAATCGGTGCCGGCTCGGATCGACCTTCGACCGGGGTTTAAGAATTTGCCCTGAGCGTCGTTCAGACGCGTACCGTGCGCATGCGCACGTGACCGAGATATCATCGAGGAACCCACTAATTAGGCTTCAGCCTATTACATCAAGTAAGGTAACGTTCACCCCTGTGCAACGAGATACCTGGCAAGTCGAAAACAGCCAACAAGAACGTAAGGATGGCAGATTTCTCGACCTAGTATTGTGTCTCATTAGCTTTTCTCGGCCCGGCTCCGGACTCGATCTATTGGATGTTCGGCCGTGTTTGGCAGGGTCCGTCGGTGAAGGCAGAAGTGCGAGCAGCCGGATGTTTCGTCAAGCAGGAACACCTCGCTGTCCAGCGCAGCCGACCAGACCTCACGCCGGCGTGCTGGAGAGCGACCGGGCTTGGGCACCGGACGCAGGCAAGTCGGCTGGCTGAACGAGGCAGGTCCGCCTTTCCGAAACAGGCAACCCCGCAGAACCTTGCGGCACGGAGAACACGAAGCTGCTCCGCAGCAACTGTCAGACCACACTGTCTTGCGCTGGACAAGTGCGCGGTGTGTACACTTGGATGAGGGGGCTGTCTAGCTCGCTTCTAGGCAGGCGTGTTGACTGCTTACCCCGACTTGTACACCGGCTCACGGAGAGACATCACTGCACTCCCATGAGACGCGCCACGCCTACCAGGGCCATGGGTGCTCTCTCAGGAAGAAGCCGTGCTTCTCAGCCGCTGATGAAGGGATACGAGCGCATGTATGTCGATCCAAGCGCCGGTCGAAACGCACCAGAGGCTGACGGCGCTGCACTTGAACTAGACGGGCTTCGGCGGGAGTAGGGAGGACGCGACCAGTTTCACCAGGCGAGCTCCATGCAGTGAGTGAAAGGCAACAACAAGGGCGCAGACAGGAGAGAAAGTGCAGGACTCAGCCGCAGAGCGAGGAGAGCCAGTGGCCGCACCGGGTGTCGCACCGGGTGTCACACTTGGTGTCGTTACGACTGCTTGATGCTACAAGGAGAAGGGCAGCACGACAGGCGGGATTTCCAGCATCTCAGCAGCTGCTGACGCACACTGTTATCTGCCTTGCTCTTCCGCTGCCTCGGCAGAGTTGGTGTTAGTGCGACGCCGACACAGACATTCGCACAATGTTCTTAGGAAAATGGTAGAGGGAAAACGACGTTTCGGATCTCACGATATCTGTGTCGAATTCCGTAGCGTCAGTCGAGATCTACGATAGCAATCGCTTTTCTAATTTGCTTGTGCATCTATCATAAATCATCCTACTTCATTTTATACACCCGGGGCTTCGCCGCACTGTTCGCGTTCTACATAGAAAGGCTTGCTATTCAGATCTGCTCCCCACCGCTCTATCACGGTCCAATGCCTACTTCGACTGTGCTTTGCACTGCTTGCAACGTATAAGCTTGTTCGAGCGAGATCCAATCGCTCACCGGGCGTCGTCATGGTACGGTCTGCTTGTGGGGCAGCGGCAGGCATGGATGCTTATAGCAAACCAGCTTATTGAGGCTTCCGCACGTCTGCTTTCAAGGTCTCGTTCTGGACAGAACTGCGCCAGGCACTCCTAGGCACGTACGCAAGCTGGCATGTACGGATACGAGCACTTCTCCTCGAGGAAGGCCCCCGACCTGAGCTCCAACGCCTGCGAACCGGCCTTTCTCTTAGGCTAGGCAGACAGGTCTTGTCACGCGCAGCTTGTAACATGTCAAGAAACCCCTCCACTGTTCTCAAGCAGGGCTTCCGGCACCTGCCTCTCTTGCTCTGATCTCTGTAGGCGCGACTGGGTCGAAGTCTCGCACAGTGCCGTCGCTGTAGAACATACTTCCCACAAGCAACGCCTTCCTGAGCTCTTTGAGATGGACGAATACCCGAGGTGGAGGCGGTGCTCTTTGGGACCCCGTGGTCGTATCCGTCCGATATCTCCCCGCCTAGGAAAAGGTTTCTGGCTACTCGGTCGGATAGCTCTAACCACCTGGACACAAGTTGTGCTCGGCTCAACATACTGCCTTTATCTTTCAGTTTCTGAAATGAAGCATAACCTCCTCCCTGCACGGCGAACAACGCAGTGGGCCAAAATCAGCCAATGAGAGGTAGCGTAAGGTCGGACAACCTGCTACACTCGCGCTCTCATCGGTTGTTGTCGGCCCACTGCATTGTTCGTCGCGCAGGGAGGGAGGTTAGTGTGTGCACCCGAGTCTGAGAATTTCGCTGACACCTGAAGCGACTCCTCAAACACAATTGGTGTAGATTGTTCGCATGATGCCTTGTCTGTAGCCATAGATAGCGATGATAGTCTACGACATGATAGAACTCGCTGTGTTGTGCCGTGTTGACCATAGGCTGACAATGACGTAGCTGCACAGAATGTCCAGTCTGTCACACCCGAAGCGGAATGACAGATGTTGTAGATAGGGCTTGGTTTAATGTTCTGATCTTAGTCTACGAAGGCGAAAGCTATGTTGGTTCTGCAATCGATATTGGTAAGCATCCTGCGCTTGCCAGCAGCGGCATGGTAGGAGCCATTTCTTCTCGCGACTCACACAGCTGCAAGGTCTGAACACAAATCATTCGAAGCTCGGTGTACATTCGAAGCTTTCGGTCAGAGTGCGCCGAACGTTCCGAAATGAGAGCGGCAGACTCGGCCATGCTTAGCGTACGGTGAGCGATACGCTAAGGCTGGCTGCATAGCTGTGCGAAGAGGCTCGGCTCCTGCCGTGGATTGTGCGTGAAGCACATAGGGTGAGAACACTCGAGCATCGAACTAGTTGACATGCTACGTAGGGACGCTATGCATTAAGACTCGTCCACGTTGGTATTACGTAGCTGTTAGCATGCAGCTGTGCGACGTACTGGTAGTAACCAGTCAGCAGAAACATACTTTTTTTTAAGCTTCGGCTGTACGTGGTCGATGACAACACGCATTCAAGGCACCTCAACGACAGCGTTGATCGTGATTTTGTCTTTGTGAAAGGCTTTGGGTCGGAGAGGTTGACAAATACAGCATCGGCGTTTCGACTTACTGCATCTTGTTGAGAGTTACAAAACTTTGGTGAAGTTTTAAATTTGTAACGGCAGTCGATTATGCTATGCCATGCGGTTCGTGACCAGGAGCGGGTAATACATTATCACCAATTACACACGAGCCACGCAAGGAAAGATTTTGCACAGCCTCCTCAATACCACATCAGGACATAGAAACGCGTTGTTCACTGCTAACTAATCATGATCTCTGTGATGCGCGAGCGAAGGGCCACTTATCGTCCCGACTCAGCGATCAGCACGGTCCATTCACGCTATTAATATACCACTGCTACACTATCAAAGACCGACGCTCAAGAACCATAGGGATATGGCCATTCAATCTTGCAGGGGCACCTTGTGTGCCATTGACCTTCTCCCGTTGTCCTTCCTTTCGCACCTTCGCCTGAGCTTTGCCAGCTCTGCAACAATAGTTCTCAGCCTTTGATTTGTACAAGCGCTCCCTTTTGCGTTGTGCCGTAAATATCACCGAATTTTCTCGGCCTTTAGCCTCGAGAACACTACTCTGTCACTGGTCTACGACCACATTACTCGCTTCGACATCTCGCCTACTGTTACTCTTGCCGTTTGCATATACTCAAGCCCCGCCAACACCACCCCTCACCACCTCCACCACTTCAGAGCATAACCCAAAACAACGACTCCATTGTCGGAATAATCGAGCACGAAATCCTCGAGGATACTGCACGGTCCGCATCTCACTTTCGCTCCACAGCTTCAAACCTATCAAAACCCGCCAGCCCATTCAATGGCTGGTCGAGGTGATGGCCGCTCCAGGCGCAGTCACACCAAGTCTCGAAAGGGCTGCAAGACTTGCAAGAGAAGACACATTCGCTGCGATGAAACCTTCCCGCAATGGTAGGTTTCCAAGCTTGCTCAAGGCATTTTTGCTTGACGTATCTCAGGCACTGATATGTTATAGTCGCAATTGTACCAAGCACCAGGTTCGGTGTGACAACATAAACAGCCCTAGTGCATTGGAGACATACTCTCCACAGGCAGCTCAGCAGCCTAACCTTCTCTGGACCTCAGAAATCGAGGCTATCATTGGGTTGTGGAAGCAGACTGGAGAGTTCCCGTTCCCGAGCTTCCAATCCACCCACAACCTCAATGGCGAGCATATGCAAAGACCGACCTACGTTTGATTCATCACCTTTTGTTCATCACAAACGAGATGTTCAGCAGGACAGAGCCTCGAAGATGACGCTGTGGGTCGACGTGATGCCTAAGTAAATACTCAGTTCAACATCCATCCTTAGAACTTCGTATGACTGACCAGTGGCAGAATGGTGAGCCTTGCTGCTTCACACCCATTCGTCATGCATTCCATCCTCGCTTTCTCCGCCTCTCACCTAGCCTGGATCTCACAGTCTACTGGAACACAAAATCTCGCTTTTCACCATGCAAGCATTGCGCTCAAAGGCCTGCACGAGGGCGTTACAAGCTTAACTATGCTGAACTCAGATGCAGTGCTGGCTTCGTCTCTTCTTCTAGCTTGGCAAGCTACCGACTGGAAAAGCTGGGCTTCACTCGTCACTAGTACGAAGACTGTAATCCAAGTCATGCAATCCTGGAGACACGAGTCTGTATTTACGGAATACATCGCAAGGCACAGCCCCATACCGAACCAGCACTTCATGGATGCCGTCAGCCTACCGATATGCCAAAAGCACATACTCAGCGACTAAACACACTCACGGATATCTACAACTCGCTGCAATGCATGCAGCCGTACCTCGACCGTGACAGTCAGGAAACGAAATGGGTCGATCAACTGAAGAGTTATCTGGATCGCCTTCAAGTATCCAGCCAAGCACAAACGCCTGAGGAGCAGTTCAACCAGCTTTACACGCTCCGCAAGTGGTTGTTCTGGGTGCCCACAAGTCTTCTCTCCGCCAAAAGCGGAGACATCAACGTTCTGTGCGTTCTAGCCTATCTCTACGCAACTGCCCTAGCATTGGAGCCTATATTCCCAGATGCTGCTCCAGCCTTCGTCTCAGATCTTTCCCTTTTCCCACTGGAACAAATTGTCACGGTGGTACAAGCTTATCAGGATCTAAAGCACGACTCGAGGATCCAAACTGTGTCGTACCTTGTCCAATATCCCGCCGACATGGTTTCTTCATGCAATATCAGGAGAGAATGGAAACAGCAACAGGCGTCTTTCATCTCTCGCGTGCAGCAATCACCTCACGCCCTGGAAACGACCAGACTGGGCTTTGGAAAACAGGTCGCACAATACAGCTACAGGCAGTCCCACAGCCTGAGCCCAGCGCTCGCTCCTGTACCTCTGAAATGTTTGCCGGCTGAAACGACTTGTAAGCCATACTTGCCGTTCCTCGACGTTCTACGAACGTCAATGGATGCGTATGGCTCAAGCACCCAGTGTGTCCAATAACCAAGTAACTTGGCTTGGTTGGTTGACTTTGGTTGATTACATAACAAGCAACCACGAGTAAACGTCTATCCGAGCAACCACAAGTAAGGGTTTTCGCATTACTCGAGTCAACTCGGAGTTGGTTGACGACCTTACCGCATTAGGCATTTTTGTAGAGGAGGTGGGCGACAGGAGTTTTTTGGGGCATCGGGATAGGAAGAGCTATTAGCCCGGATGTTCTGATTGGTTGGAAATTGCCGCTCTTGAGATTTGCTGTCGAAAACTCTCACGCCTGCAGCCTCTATGTACGAAACCGCCAGATTCCAGGTTAAACATGCCTACCCATCCATTTTTTCTGACTCGTAGAGGATCCACGTGTTCCCCTCTACCTAGGACTCCTCTGAATCCCTTAGCTATAACCTAGAAATCATAGAGACCCCAAGTGTTACACGGGGTTAGGCTATACTTCTCTAAGCTCGGTCCGTACTAAGGCGAGATAGACTAAAGCGGTAGTCCGTGAGGTATCGTATGGAATGATCAGGTGGAAAAGAGTTATCGTTGTAACCAAAGGATAAACAATACCAATTCTATAAACGATAGAATAACTAGTTGACAATCTGTGTGAGAGATGAACTATTTGAGTTGACCACAACGAGTGTAATAATGAAATCCGTCCATCCTTTATACCCATTGCAATCTGTTCCTGTCCTCCCTGTCCTCCCTACCAAGAGGGAGGTGTGGAGGACCGTGGCTTCCCAACCCTCACTGGCCTCCCGGAAGCCAGGTCTTGGCGGGATGCCACTCTTGTCACGTGATCCAGGCCCCGCCTTGGATCCACATTCTTCCATCGTGTCCGCCCGATGGTCTTCCTTCATGCGACCTGCATGAAGAAGCAATTCCTTGTTACCTTGTAACACCAAGTTCTGTTTCCACCAATACTGCTGCCACCTTCGAAAGAGAGCTGCCGACATCTACTCAATGCCCATTTCCTATTGACTGGGACAAAATTCGCTATGAAAGGAAGGTGTTGCCATCGATTCGGTATCGTCAGCCTCACAAGCGGGCCCTCAACTCTAAAACCCAGCCCTCGCCAATCTACAAACACGGTGCGCAGCTCACAACCAATGGAGAGAACAAGTTTTGGCTCTGCAAATACTGCCATCTTAGTGGCCAGCACGATTCTGCTCTGTACAGTAGTGAGAGTACTACTAGTATCATGTATCACCTAAAGAATCAACACAAACTTGAAGAATTCGGTTACAAAATAATGGCATTAAACCCGTTCGACATGGCCAAGGGAGCAACGAGCTCCATACCATACCTTGGAGGCCGGCGCTTGATGTTCAACGACTCTCAGTTCAAGAAAGAGTTTATTGACTGGGTTATCGATCTTGACTTCACCTTTCGACAAGCGACACATCAACGCACTCGGAACATGTTTACTGGCTGCTTAGAGGATATCGATAAAATTCTACCTAAGAGCCCATCAACTCTTAGCACCTGGGTTAAAGACATGTGGGACGGTGATACTGGGAGACGTGCTTGGCTAAAGGAAAGGCTTCATCTTGCGAAAAGCAAGATCCATATCTCAACTGATGCCTGGACTTCTGAGGAAGGAACGAACTATGTGGCAGTTGTTGCTCACTTCCTAGACGAGAAGCATAAGTTGCAAACAGCCCTTCTTGACCTCCCGCCTCTAAAAGGCCCACATTCTGGAGAGAACATTGCGAAATTGCTGTCAACGGTTATCGACTTGTACGATATATCCGCTGTCATTGGCTTCTTTATGATGGACAACGCTGGCAATAACGACACGTGTATTGGAGAACTAGCAAAGCAGTACCCCACAATCACACAGCAGAGTCGCCTTCGGTGCGTTGGCCATATTCTAAACCTCATCGTCAAAGCTCTTCTGTTTGGGACGGGGGTTAGCAGGTTGGAGAAAGAGCTCTGTGGTGCATCTGATGATGAGCGGTTTGAGATATGGAGGAAGCAGAGTTTTATTGGTAAGCTCCATAATTTCTGTGTGTGGATCAACCGGAGTGATCAGCGGCGGGAGTTTCTGAGAGAGTATGTTTTGCAGGCGTACGATAGAGGCAGCATCGAGAACCTTTACACTAGGGTACTGGCTGACGGTGGCGTCCGCTGGAACTCTGTGTATGCCATGATTGAGAGAGCTCTCAAGCTCCGTAACGCAATTGATTTGTTCTTTCTCCACTATAATCATAGTGGTGAAGGATACGATATCTCACAGGACGCCATTACTCAGCGCGATTGGACTAATCTGGAGCACTTCTTCAATATCTTGAAGCCGTTTAAAGATCTGACCAAACGCATGGAAGGCCGAGCCAATAAAGCTGGCCTTGAAGGATCACATGGCTCACTCTATGAGACACTCGAGTCGCTTGACGTCCTCTTTAAGAAGCTTCAGGAAGCCGGAAAGTTCGCAGACAATCACCCCGAGGAGGTTTCGGAATACTATTCCTGTGCTATTGATACTGCCCGCCTCAAGCTTGAAGAATACTACGGCCTTACGGACGCTACGCCAGCCTACCGATGCGCTGTCGCCCTCCATCCTGCGAACAAATTTAGCTATTTCGATATCGAATGGCAGCATGAGAAGAAATGGATTACTGAGGCGAAGCGGGTGGTGCATGATGAGTATGTACAATACGAGGAAGCAGCTGCGGAAGCAGAGATAGCAGAAGCAACACAAGAGGAGGATAATGAGGTTGGTACGGATAGCGATACAACGCTTGATCTTCTCCAGCAAGCTCGTAAGCGTCGGCAGCGGGTCGCCGCTAGTACGGCGTCTACGCGAGGAAAGAAGCGCGCAAGAGTCACCTCTGACCTCGATCAGTTTATAGCTAGGACTAATAAGGCTGATGGAGATGTTGATGACCCTCTAGAGTGGTGGATTCGCCATGCACCTGACTATCCTGTGCTCTCTAAGATGGCGTTTGATCTGTTTAGTTGCCCTGCAATGAGTGCTGAGTGTGAGCGGGTATTCTCACAGACGAAGAAGGTCATCACGGATGAACGGAATCGGCTCGATTCAGGGACTGTGGCGGCAATTGAGTGTCAAAAGCACCTCCTTCGAACTGGTATGCTTCTGTAGGTTGGTATAGATATCAAATCGGGAAATTCTATCGAGTAATGTCAACCAACCAAGCAAAGCAAGGGCTTCTCGTCAACCAACCAAGCAAGGTAAAGGATTCTCGTCAGCCAAGTCAAGTAAGAGGGTCGATCTTTGGTTTACTTGGTTGATGGACACACTGACAATCGCCATTGCTTTTCATCGTCGCGGGAGCGGCCATCTCCTACATCCTATACACCCGCATTGCACTTTATCTTGCGCGACAACGCTTCAAGAAAGAGAACGGCTGCCAACCATGTATGGCGCAATTCTACAAAGACCCTATCTTCGGAATCGACAATGTCAAGGCCATGGCGTACAACAGCAAGCACCATATTCTGCTGCAAGAGAACCGGAAGCGCTTCCAAAGGCTCGGCAACACCTTCCACAACAGAATCATTACTGAGCCTTTTATCGCGACGTGTGAGCCAGAAAATGTCAAGGCGATATTGAGCTTGACGTTCAAGGACTTTAGCCTTATACATAGGTCAGCCGCCTCCACTCCTCTTTGGGCCATGGTATCTTCAATGCGGATGGCGAGCGATGGGCTAATAGCCGTCACCTACTGCGACCCAACTTCGCCAGGGATCAAGTCGCCGACGTCGAGGCTTTTGAGCGCCACTTCAAGCTTATGCTCAAACATATCCCAAAAGATGGCTCGACTGTCGATCTGCAAGAGCTCTTCTTCCGCCTGACGATCGATACTGCAACCGAGTTTCTCTTCAACCACTCTACCAACTCGCTCCGCATGGTTGGCCAAGATGACGGCAACAACGAGGACCTCATCTTTAGCAAGTCGTTCAACTTCGCGCAAGAGGACATTACGGTCCGCGCCCGTTATGGTATATTCGATCGATTCCGGAAGAACGATGAGGGCAAGAAGGCCATCGACATCTGCCACGCCTACATTGACAAGTTTGTGGATGATGCTCTGCGTTTCAGACAGGAATTGGACACTGAAAAGAGTGCTGGAACCAAGGACGACAAGTACTATTTCATTCAAGAGGTGGCCAAGCAGACTACCGACCAGAAGCGGATTCGCGAGGAACTCATCAACATCCTCCTTGCAGGACGCGACACAACAGCCAGTTTGCTCAGTAACATGTTCTTTGAGATTGCCAAGAGGCCCGATATCTATGCGAAGCTGAGGGATGAAGTTGCAACGCTTGAGGATCGCACGCCAACGTATGAGGAATTGAGGAACCTAAAGTACCTCAAATGGTGTCTCAACGAATGTAAGTCTGCATTCTGAGCTAACAATTGGCGACATGCTAATCAAGACCAGCACTCCGCATTCACCCAGTCGTACCCGGTAATTTTCGCCGAGCCATCCGTGACACTGTACTCCCCCGGGGTGGCGGCCCAGACGGTCAAGCGCCCTTGTTCGTACCCAAGGGAACGACGGTCGGATACTCGCCGTACACCATGCACCGCCGCCACGATCTCTACGGCCCAGATGCGGACGAATACAAGCCTGAGAGATGGGAGACACTCCGTCCGGGCTGGGAGTACTTGCCTTTCAACGGCGGTCCACGTATCTGTCTCGGCCAGCAGTACGCGCTTACCGAAGCGAGCTACGTGATGGTCCGTATGGTACAAGAATTCAAGACTATGGAGAGCAGAGACCCCGAAGTGTGGCGAGAGAGTCTGACGCTAACTCTGTGCTCGATGAACGGTACCCAGGTGGGTCTTACGCCTGCCTAGAAGGAGCGTAAGCGACAACGAACATCAAGTTGCTTCGAAAGATGTCATGCTGGAGAACATGGCGGAAAGGCACAGCACGACGAGTTATGCCTGCTTTCCGAAACAGAAGAGGATTTTTCATCTATGCGGTTCACTGTGCATGAGCACATGAAGGGGCATAGGAGCAAGGTTAGGAAATGGAGGAGGCCGTCTCTATACTAGCAGATTCAAAGCTTTTTGAATTTTTGCGAGGGCTCTTGGGTAAGCTCGGCCATATACTTTTCGGCCACATATACTTCTCGGCCACCCAATCAAAGCAGCCACACAATACAAAGTCGCGATTTTGGTTAACAACAACGATTATATTTGCCACTCAGTACACATAGAGTTGAGAGTACGTGCTGCTGCTGCTTCTGCTGCTTTTTGAGCCTTATTCTCTGGTGAAGTGCTTGCCTGTTGAGCCTGTTGAGCTGCTGCTCGGTCAATAGCAGCCTTAATACTCTCAACGTTACTAAACCGCTGATTTGGATTAACTTGAACTCGCTTTCTTACGCGTGTAACTGTAGTACTATGTAGTTGATATTTAAGTCGTTGATTTTCAGCTTTAAGCTGAGCTGCCGCAGCGTTCCCAACGTAACGTAGTACGGCGGGGTACGGTACGTTGATACGACGTACGTAAGCCGTACGTAGGAGACCCTCATTGATCCGTATCGTATCCGTAGGGGTGAAGTTTTGGGAGCCGTAGTACGGCGTACGGCCCGGAGTTATCGGGTTTTGGCTGGGGATCGCTGTGAAGCCGAAAAAACAGCGTAGGAGTCCTATACAGCTGATTTCTTGGTGTTGCGATTGCTGTAGGCGTACCTGTATCCAGAAAGAAGCAAAAAGAGAGGTTTGTAACCTAATTTGAACAAAAAAAAAACACTACAGTGGTTCCAACTACACCCGAGAGAGGCTTATGAAGAAAGCCGGGACAAGTCCCTATTGGTAACCGCACTACGCTATTGTGGGTGTAGTTAACGGAGACGGCAAAGTCTCTATTCACAACAGCGTGTATATATACCTGCGCTACGGGGGTCCTTGTATGTTGCATGATGAGATATAGCTGGTTTACGCGGTATAGAACCTTGCCTTTGGCGTACGGCAGGTCCTCGATGAGGAATTACAGCTACCGTGAGGTCTATCTAGCTTTCCGTGGTGTTGTGGGTTGACTGTAGCCCATTTAGTGGCTCCTCATCGCTCATTGTTGAGATATCGCGCAACAGAGGCAACGACAACACCACGGAAAGCTGGATAGACCTCACGATAGCTGTACAGGGTGTATTGGCTCGTGGATGAAAGCTGGAGACCTCGTGGGTATCGTGGGTATTGTGAGAAGTTTTGTTTTGGTGACTGAGTATTGCGGTGGCTGGGAGGTGGCTGGGATGATGGGCTTGTTGATATAGAGGCTTCTCGCCAGCTGTATATCGTCAGTATCATCAATTGAATATGTCTCAATCTCAACTCAGAAGCTGGGTACGGGGTACTCCTTCAACCCCGTCAGTCAACTCCTCCGCGTCAAACTATCCTGTATACCACCATGCTGCCTCTCGCCGTACAGCACCATCAGAATCGCCATCTCAATCACCTCCAGTAACCCCTACGCCGTTGGGTATATCCTCACAGGTTTCTGAGCTGAGTTTTGACGACAACGAGCCTGCGTTTGATGTTGATTTCAGCCACGTATACAAGCTTGGGCAACGCTTAGATCCACAGAGCTTATCGTACGCAGTAAAATATAAAAGTCAACTCCTTGGCAAACGTACTGTATCCCGAATATGGCGTTATGGGGTACATCTCACGTACAAGGAAATAGACGGGAAGATAAAGCAGTACTGGCTTTGTAAGCGCTGCCACAATGAGCAATTAAAGGACCAAATCAAGACTGTTGACGGCTACAATCATATCATCAACCATATGAAGAAGGTCCACCGGATTGACGTCAATACAGGCCTTCTGCCTGAGGTTGTACAGGAAGATCTAAGATGGAGCTCCCCGTTTGACGCTGCGAGGGTTGCTGGTTTAAATCGACTTGTATCGCATACGCCGTGGCAAGAGGAGCAACTCCAAGCCGCTCTTATTGACTGGGTAATACTAAAAGATATTAGCTTTCTGGTTGCAACCTCACCTGAGCTACGAGGGTTGCTTACATGGAATCGAAGCGATCTCTTGAAGGCGCTGCCTACGTCAACCGCTACGATCGCTGAATACACGAGAGTAACCCTGGAGGAGCGGAGAGAGGAGATCAAGAAGCTCGTAACGACAGCGCGAAGCAAAATAAGTATAAGCGTCGACGTGTGGACGTCGAGTAACCACCTAAGCTTCCTTGGTGTTGTGGGTCATTTTGCGGGTGAGTCCTTGTCGATAGCTGTATTTTGACAACAGCTAACAACTTCAGACGCTCAATATCAACAGCGTGATATACTTCTCGCGTTTCGCAACCTCTACGGCGATCATACAGGCGCTGCGCAAGCTGCTGTTATCCTCCAAGTCCTCGATAGCTTCGAAATAGCACCACAACTCCACTGCTTCGTCGGCGATAACGCCACCAATAACGACAACGAGCTTATCCAAGGCCTCAACGAACACAACGATATTGAGCTTACGTCAAACAACCGCATACGCTGTGCTGGGCATATTATAAACCTCGTCGTTAAGGCGACGTTGTACGGCAAAGGCGTAAGCCGGTTTGAAGCCAAGCTCGTAGAGGCGTCCCCAGCTCAACAATATGAGCTCTTTCGATCCCATGGAGTTGTCGGTAAGCTACACAACTTCGTCAACGCTGTTTGCGCCTCTCACAAGCGTCGTGAGTTGTTTCTATCGCTCCAGAAAGAACCACGCGACGACGACGACCTGTACACGTACAACACGCTTCAATTACGTCAAGATGGAGGCGTCCGCTGGCACTCAGTATACTACATGCTCCTCCGTTGCCTGGAGCTTCGTAACCCGATTACGCGCTTTATGACCAGACTACAACAACAACCTTCGCAAGGGCAAGACGAGGACTATAACCCACTTAAAGACGAGATTACTAGCGAGGAGTGGGAGGGCGTACAACAGCTTGTCGACTTTCTACAAGCGCCTGTTGAGATGACGAAGCGCTTAGAGGGTAACAACAGCGCGTCTGGCTTCGGATTGTTGTGGCAAACCTTGACAAGCTTGCAAGCTTTGTGGACTCTCTACAGCTCCACCAAAGCTAGGTTTGACGACGATAGCAATAACAGCGATTACTTTGTAGCTGCTGTAAAACACGGCCTTGAGAAGCTCACCTCATACTTTGAAAAGCTAATTATACAACCCCAAATTAGCTATTACGTCGTCGCAACTGCCCTCCATCCCGCCCTACGCCTTGCCTGGTTTCAAACCCACTGGAAGCAGTACGTTGATTGGGTAAAGCGCGCAAAGGAGTCTATAATCAAGATCTTTAAGCTCTATATGGCGGCAGAGGTAGACGACGACGATACAGCGTTGCCGCTGCCGCGTCGCAAGGTATCTGGCGGCAACACTGACCTCTACAGCCAAACGATGGCTGTTGATCTCATGTTTCTCACCGGCTCAAAGTCTCACAAGCGTCAAAAGCGTGCAAGCCAGCTAGAGGAGTACTTTGACGACCTCCGTGAGGACCTCACGAACGCCAGCGAACAACAACTCGCTCTCCTCCACAATCCTTGGCGCTGGTGGCTTGAAATCGGACGCCAGAAGTACCCAATAGTCTTCAAGATAGCCACCGACTACCTCTCTGTCCCTGCTACCAGCTGTGAGTGTGAGCGTATCTTCTCAACCGCCAAACGGACGATTACAAGCGATCGCAACCGCCTCAGCGCGGCCACGATAGAGGCTCTACAACTTCAGAAGAACTGGTTACGTCACAGCGTCGTCAAAAGCGAGGTTTTGAAGCTACAACAACACGTACAACGCTGGGATAGCAAGCAAGGCAGCAGCTACAAATCCGGCAACAGCGAGGTCGCTGGCAGCAGCAGCAATACACCCAGCAACAGCAGCTACCTGGGCGACAACGCTGGCTGAAAGCTCTATCCTCAACGCCACGATACAGCTTCTCAAGCGCCTACAGCAGCTTCAATTTACAAAACAAGCTTAGCGGTTGCCTAATTAGGAAATTATACGATCCGTATGTGGTCCGAGCGACCGTACTACGGTTACGGTTCGTACTTGGAGCTTTTTTTGGACCTCCCGTACGTATAACACCAGAAATCGACCCGTACGTGCCCCAAGATAGCTTCAAACGTACCGTATTACGGTACGTTGGGAACGCTGGACTTAACACACACCAAGTGCACCACCCGCTGTTGGTCTACTGCGTACAACATCCCTACGATCTTACATGGAATCCTTGCCAAAGAGTTAGTGGTCCATCCAATCACCTTCTAGAGTAGGAGACGGCGCTATTGACGCCGCTCATTACTCTAACTCAGAATCGTGGTCACTTCGTGCAGGAAGCTACCCTAGAAAAACAAAAAAGAACTCGTCAAGAAGCTTTCCTCCAAACCGAGGCTTTGAGGCAGGCTGCGACCACTCACAATCCGCATTCGCCGCCCCTTCAAAACTTTCCAGCTAGACGAGTTGCTCCACCCGTCCTACATCCCTGAACAAGGTCTGTGGACGTGGGGCTCATGCACTATGTAGCGCAATGCAAGCCTTTAAAATAAGCCACAGTAATCAGTCGCAGTTTACCGACAGCTGATTCGTTCGAATCGAAACTTGGAGTGTAGCAAAAGCTCGGACACTACGAGACGACTGAAATCCGTATCTGATAGACGTCTTAACTGTCGAAGCAATGTCAACATAAGACTTGTGCTGTTCAACTCCTAGCGGGTAGGAGACTTATCAATTTCTGAGTCACTACTGATAACTTCGCTTCGTCCTCAATGGCCTATGCTACTATCGTACCGTTACGTTGTGCAAACCAAAGCCGTCATAACGGCTGCACCCTGAAGTCTTCTTTACTTGCAAGAATTGCAAGCTTGTTTCAGTAAGCCTTATGAGTACATCCATCAAGCAGTCTGCAACGTCTAATGTCTACCAGGTACTGTGGATCAGCATGTCAGTAACTGCATTGGGATAGCCATAAGGTGAAATGTAGAAGCCCTCTCAACAAAGCTAGCTGGCTTCCTGACTGGGATCGTGACAATCGGCAGCCAGCCTGGGCGAGCATTGAAGCGTCAAAAAAGTTCCACAATCCTTATGGATCTAGCAAATACCTTTGGGGAAACACACCAGCCATCGACATCGCGCAGTTCTCTGGAAACGAAGGCTCGACGTACGATAGCAACGTCGCTTTGTTGTTTGCCGGTGAGTTGACCCTATGCCCAAAGCATATCATTGAAACATTGTACTGACATAGCAAAGCCTCAGGCGATCTTAGAAACGTGGTCAAAACGATACGTGATCTACCAGAGTCCATTCATCATGAGGTTGAAGTGACTGTGAACAACTGGGACTTTGATGTCGCTGCACGCAACGCAATCATACTCCTCCTGGCTTTTGCTTCTATGGACGACGTCTCGTCTGATCCTGCAACCTATGCCATAGTCGCTGAGTCTCTCATTCACGTGTGGTACTCAGCTTTCATCACCCAGGACCTACTTTCCTTGTTGCAGACGAAGGTCAGAAATCTATTACACGATGACAGTACCCACACTGTCGAAGTGATGCACGACGGAGGAGTCAAAAAGACCTGGATATTTCACCGAGACAAGGCTTTGAGTGTCACCCTCCAGGCAGATCAGTGGCTGAGAATGGATGCCTTTCTCGAAGTTCCTGCTGGACTGACTAAGGAATCTGCTGAACAGCTGCGAGCAGCCGTGGTCATGGCTCCCGAGAGAGCCGACTACAGAGACAGATGGTACTTCAAAGACGCATGTCCATCTATGCGTCTCGCAAAGCAGCAGTTTAGGGAAGACGGCTTACTGCTACCTTTTGGTCACTCGCGTGTCGAGTTTAATGTGCCAAATCCGTAAGGCACATCGTTGATTTCTAAGATGTCCACTAACTATACGCAGGACCATGTTTCAATCACCGGACTGCTGGCCATTTGACGACAAATCAGACCCAATGGCCGGATGGAACATTCTAGAAGTCTATAAAACACCATGGGTGGCTTCCGAAGATGCGTACGGAAAACTGTTTGCATATCTGCGCAGAGAATTTCAGGGGTTCCTGCACCGTATGGCTACTCTCCCGATAAGCTTTCAACTCCATAACGTTGACGCAAAGCTGCTGCCTCGCTTGCTTATACCAAGGTTATACGGACGAATTGAGGTAAGCGTACAGGTTATACCTATGTCTGTTCCCAGCTGACAAGGGTACGTGCAGGTCTCCAATATCTCAGATTCTGGCTACGTGGGTACCCGTCAGATTCTTTCTTTGTTCGCGCCCCTTCTTCAGCCTCAAACACTGAATGCACATGCCACCATGATAACTTGTTATCTCAATGCCGTCATGGAAATTGTGAAGACGACGAACGCGGACGCGATGCCAGACATTGACTTCCTGGCTAGATACCTGCCTGAAGGGTTGGACATTGCCAAGATCGTTCGTCAGGGGGCAGAAATCTACAAAGCCTGGGACTGTCGAACGTTCTCCATCGAAAGTGACCGCTACTTCAACAAGTTCGTTCGCACCTACTGCTAGTGTTTCTTGTCACCATGTTAACGTATGTCTAGGTATATGAAGCTCCAGGATTTCAAAGGCGCGGCAACAGATGCAGGAATGAGGATGAAGACAGCAAACACGATTGTAGACTCGTGGCCTTTGAGACTAGGAGCTGGAAAGACAGATACGGCTGCGCAACAGGAATTCAACCTCCTACTATCATCTAGCTCGAGTGGCGTAGAACGTTACGTAGAGTGGTCGAGGAACTCCTAGCTTACGACATACTATTTGCGGGACTTCAATAAGTGCTTGTGTAGTAAATCAGACTGTAGCTTCCATTAAGCGAGAAGATCCGTTACATGATATCTTAGGTAGCGATGCTAGGAAGCTACATGCTCGTGAGTGGGAGTGAGGTAGTGAAGCAATACAGCATAAAGAACACCTTTTTGATGATTCCAGCGCCTACTGCTACGAGGCAAGTGCCACCGTATATTGGAGGATGCAAAATATGAGAAGAAGGTTGTTATAGGCACTTCAATATTCAGTTCGGGACTCGGCAGGTGTCGTCAGTGTTGAAATCTACGCTCAAGAAGACTCGCAGACCCGGGATTACAGCGGTTGACTTTTCATGAGGTGAAGCGTTGGCGCAAGCACGCCCCACCCATCAGAGATGTCAACAATCAAGCCAATCAAGCTGAGCTAGCTTTATATAGTAGGTGGCTAGCTTAGATAGGTTAGTAGCTTACTATATGAGGCTAGCTCGGCTTGATTGGCTTGATTGTTGACATCTCTGGCACCCATAGGCAAGCGAGCAAGTCAGCTGAGAGAAACTGGAATGGAGACTGAATAGACGCGGTCATATAAGCTAGCTCTAGCGTCCTAGTATAGGAGCGATGATTCAATCTGTCTTTGGGCTTGAGTAGCTCGAAAGAGCAAGTTCAGAAGTACGAACCCTCACTGGGTTACCAGTGATGCATAGCCTGTGACGTTTGCGCTACAATCAAAGTGAGTGGTTTGTGCGCGAGAGAACGCGCCCATCCGCGCCTCTGAAGTCAGTCTATGTTGTCGTCATGCTCCAGCTCATCTTTAAGGAAGTTTTCGCACGGTAGATGCGGGCACTACAGACTAGAAGACTAGGGGATAGCGTATACTTTGTTCTTTGCAAGTGTCCCAGCCCAGCTTCTTTGCCGTCTCTTTTACTCATTGTCAGAGTAAATCAAGAAGTGACCGATGTAATGAGCACCGGAATCTAGACACTTTTTTCAATACCACACTACGCACTTCTTAGCCGGCCAGCAGGAGCGACTCATCATTTATCACGTCATCATATATACACAGCCAGATTCTCAGTGATCTCTGAAACTAGTGAAGTCTCGAACGATATTGGTATACTCCCATGCACCTGCAGTTTCCGCACACACGGCTTGTTTGTCACCCTGCGCGGAGCGTTGATTTTTCTAGAAGACACATGCTTTAAAAAAGCTTAGACCCTGTAAATATCTCGATCCCATTGGTCCGAGTATCGAGCGGCGGGTTGACTCATAGCAACGCCAGTAAAAACTAGCACTATCTGGGTAAGGTCACCACTAAACGAGAAGGGCTGGGCATGGGACCAAGAGTCGCCTGCTTACAGAAACCGGAAGCTGCAAGTGCATGGGAGTGTACGGTAAGACACTCAAGGATAGCTAGTTGGTCGGCTGCACTGAGTTGTTATCATTGCTGTCATCGCTCGAAAGCTGACTTCTGTACTGGGCGGCGTTGCTGACTTGGTGTTGTGCGGGGAAGAGGGCATCAAGGGACGTGCATAAGGCTATTTCTACTTTTTTCGTTGAGAGCTACGAGCGAATTGTCCAGCGATCACCGTGTGCTTATTGACGTGATCGGGAGATATTGCGATAAGGCTGCAGTAGTACCCAGAGGGTTAGCACAGGTCAGGCCATTACTATCACATCCTTTATTCGTGTGATGCCTAGGACCGCGCAAGACTTGATTGTCTTTCTAGACCCCGCGTTCTAGCACATTCCTAATCAAACAAGGTGACTAAGATGAAACTGCGATTGCCCAGATCAGTACTCTAGGATTTGGCAAGACACTTGTACACTTTCTTGTACACGCGCAATTCTCGAACTGGAGGAAAATATCAGGCGTGGCCACTATGGTTCCGTATTTTTGAGTGCATGCGTGTGTATATACGAAGCGTTTGACATAATGGCGTGAGCAGACAAGTGCGGACGCGGGGTAGATCGAGTCACTAATCTGGACCACAAATCTGATGGGGATCTGCGTCAGATGAGCCTTGACAAAGTCTAGGGTAAACTCTGTTTGGCACCGTGCTAGTGGATCATTAGTGGTCAGAGATGAAATTCTATGTGATGTACATCTGAACGTTCTGCTCGCATCACTGCTGTCGCACCTTCAACGAATTTAGGACTTCGTCACCGAACTTCCAACCGCAAATCTACGTCTTTGATACAATGGGCAAGAGCCACCTTGATCAGAGGCTAGTATACCTAGCTCTTAGAAGTATCTTCAAGGGAGCAGATGCTCGTGTTCGTAAATCCAAAAGATTCACGAGCTAGTCCAGAAGCATCACCACCAACACGGCATTAGCAATCTTTTGGAAGAGCATAACATGGACATGATTTGCAACGTGGCCAAGACCCTTCTCGAACAACAAGTATTCGAATCAACACTAAGAGCAAAAAGCCGATTCCCCGAGGTGTCAGAAGATTCGCAAAGTCAGAGCGAAGGACAGGCAACTCCATCGTCCTCGGCATCAAGCACAGAGACAGGTGCCACTCGACGCGTAGTTGGAGGCAGACACGATATTGCTGCAGTAAACGATGACAGGGATTCTGTTCATCAGATCTCAAAGAACAAACGAACACGTGAGCATCGGAACATTCATCTCTTTATGTTAACTAAGACGGCGTAGCTCTCCAGAGTGTTAACAAACAAGTTCCAGAACGCACTTATCAGCAGATCGGTAGTCCTATACCGTCGCTCTACCCAATTTACTTACCATTCTCCACTCAACACAAGGTCCTCGTCAGCGTCCAGCACATGCTTGAAAGCGCCTGTTACACCTTTGCTCAAAAGAAATTGAGATTTGTACTGGAAACAGAAGGACTGGAGTGTGCTGAAGCGGTTGAGCTCCATCGATGGTCAAACATATTCCAGACACAACAAGTTGAGTTCCCTGAAGACAATCTGGAAGCTCTTGGCAGGCCTCTACCCGAGCTCCTTCGCTCAATGACAGAACTTCGGCATGCGACAGTCCACCGGACCCGCCTGAGTGCAAACGCCGTGTTACAAGGTAACAAGGAATTGCTTCTTCATGCAGGTCGCATGAAGGAAGACCATCGGGCGGACACGATGGAAGAATGTGGATCCAAGGCGGGGCCTGGATCACGTGACAAGAGTGGCATCCCGCCAAGACCTGGCTTCCGGGAGGCCAGTGAGGGTTGGGAGCCACGGTCCTCCCACACCTCCCTCTTGGTAGGGAGGACAGGGAGGACAGGAACAGATTGCAATGGGTATAAAGGATGGACGGATTTCATTATTACACTCGTTGTGGTCAACTCAAATAGTTCATCTCTCACACAGATGGTCAACTAGTTATTCTATCATAGAATTGGTATTGTTTATCCTTTTGGTTACAACGATAACTCTTTTCCACCTGATCATTCCATACGATACCTCACGGACTACCGCTTTAGTCTATCTCGCCTTAGTACGGACCGAGTCTAGAGAAGTATAGCCTAACCCCGTGTAACACTTTGACCACCTTGGATATCAGTGGACGTTTTAACCAACAAGTTGCCCGAATAAGATTCAACAATGGCTCACCAGGGAAACGCTCAGAACAACATGGCTCAAGGACCTGCCATGCCAGCACACCCTATGCCGGAAAACGAAGAAATGCTCGAAGCATCTGACTCTGACACTGAGGACGACCCCAGTGCCCGAGAAATTAGGAATCTTAGGCGACAGGCCCATGTCCAGGCACAACAAATGGCTGCCATGATGGACATGATCAATCAGCTTTCGAACCAGCTGATGGCCACTCCAAACGAACGACCCATCGCTACTAGGAAGCCAAAGATAGCGGCACCCGAAAAGTTCGGAGGAGATCGGGAGAAATTGCGAACATTTCTCACCCATACCGACCTGTATTGCGAATACAATGAGGTCCCCACTGACCAAGAAAAGATCCTCATGGCTAGTACGTACATGAAGGATAAAGCCTCTAACTGGATGCAACCCTACGTGGACGACTACCTGCTGGATGCAGAGCACAGGGGAACCAAAGCCGAAACGCGAGCCTTATTCGCCGGTTGGATGGAGTTCAAGGAAGAAATGGGACGCATCTTCGGAGAAGTAGACGCGAAGAACCAGGCCGAGAAGAAGATAACTCGCCTGAGACAGCTTACGTCAGTTTCAGCCTACACAGCAGAGTTCAAGCAACTGCAGGCAAAGATTGATTGGGACGACGCAGCACTTCGCACAGTGTTCGAAACAGGCCTCAAAGAAAAGGTCAAAGACGGACTTGTACACCACGATAAGCCCGAGTCCCTGCACGCTTTAATTGAGTTGTCAACTCGCATCGATAACAGGCTTTGGGAAAGAGACGACCAGAAGAAATACTTCCGACCCAATATGCCCAACACTAAGAGGCAGCGTGGAAGATTCGATAGAGATGGCGACGCCATCATGACCGGCAAGGTACAAGACAAGCCTAAGGACAAGAAGACCCGAGGATGGAGACAGGATGGTCTCTCAAGGAAGAACGCCAGAAGCGTTATGACAACAAAGCATGTCTCCGATGCGGCAAAGTTGGACACTTCGCCAGAGACTGCAAAGAAGAACAAGTCAAACAAGCGGCTATCAAGATCAGGATGATCAGACAAGGCACGCCATACCCGACGCAGATGGAATCGGATGACAACCTAAGCGATATGGACCTGTACGAGGAGGCACGCTTAGCGACCAACGAAGGGTTTGTGATGGTATCACGACTCGTGGTCTCGGTAGAACCAAGGACCACAGACTGGAGAATCAAGGGCCGAGTCGTAAGGAAACGACTAGCCAACAACCAGTGTTGGATATGCGGAGAGAAAACACACTACGCCAACGACTGCACGATTCAGAGGCGAATCATGATCATCGGCAAAGACGCTGAGGAAATTGGGCACGAAGCCGTGCGCCAACAACCCTACTTCGATAACACGGAAACTGAGGTCTCGGACCAAGAAGCTCCCGAAGTAGAGGATACCGAGGAACACGAAAAGTTGTGTTGGTACGACTGCAAAATCGACTGCACGTTCCATAAGGAGGACAAGGAGGCATGTAGGACGGACCAAAATCGGTGCTGTCACATGAACCTATGGCCGGATGAATGCTTGGCAAAGGAATGTCACATCCATGATCCAGAACCAACAGATCCTCACCACAAACTTCTATGGACGCAATGTAAGATCGGCTGTGACTTCCACCGCGAACAACTCGAGGAAGCACACAAGGTAGACGATTACTACCACCGTACCTTATCATCAAACATCTGCAGGATCGCAGATTGCCCGATCCACCAAGCCAAGAAGGCAAGGACTAGGAAGGTGATTCACGAGGAGGAGATACCTCACATCAACATTCATTGGAGCCACTGTTACGATGACAGGTGTTTGATACACTACAGCTCAAAGAATGACACCGGCTACTTTCCCAAGTACAAGGGAAAGAAGCAGCCAAAAACTAGGACGCCACCAGGGACAGGGTCTCACTGGTGAAGGCGCACCTACAACGACCCTTAGGAAGGTACAGGATACCGATGGCCAAGCAAAACAATTGCTCACGACCGTATCTGTACAAGGTCAGGAGATCAAGGCGCTCGTAGATAGCGGGGCCGCACACACGATAATCTCACCCCGAGTGGTGGAGAAGCACGGAATACAATATAGGGTTAAGAAGAGACCCATACCGGTAGTACTAGCCGACGAAAGACCCATGGAATATGGAAACGGCATGATGAGGTTGGAAACCGAATCAACGAAGCTACGAATAGCAGGCATAGAGTGCCATATGAACATCGGCATTATGGAGCTAGGAGACCTAGACATGCTGATTGGTTATGACTGGTTGGATGCCCATAACCCCGCCATCGACTGGCGAATGAAGACGATACTCAGAAGAGAACCTGTGCACAAGGTTGCTGGAGTACGAAGAGAGACACGCCCGACGAATCAGAGCTCAACCCAGGACGGGAGATTCGGCAAGATCTCGCCTCATAAGATCGGGAGAATCGATGAGAAGGACCTCAGAGAGTAGGAGTCATTTGGATAAGAAGAGTCGCGACCATGAAGGAAGGACCCTTACCACTGGAGATACCAAGAGAGTATCAGACCGACGAGTTCAAGGAACTCTTCGAAGAAAATGAAGCCACGGATTTGGCGGACCATCAGGATTGGGATCACGAGATCATCCTAGATGAAGGGGCAAAGCTTAGCCCAGGACCAATGTACCCAGCGCCCGAGCACGATGCTGAGCTGCGGGACTACATTCAGAAGAATCTAAAAAGGGATTTATCCGACCGGGATCAGGCCCGATGGCCTCATCCATCTTGTTCGTAAAAAGCCTAACGGGAAATGGCGACTGTGTGTCGACTTCCGAAGGTTGAACAGCGTCACGCGAAAGAACCGATATCCCTTACCACTCATTACAGAGCTCATGGATCGACTCCAGGAGCCAAGTGGTTTACGAAATTCGACGTCCGGGAAGGATTTTACCGAATCAGAATCAAAGAAGGTCATGAATGGATGACAGCGTTTAAAACAAAGTATGGACTGTTCGAGTATACGGTTATGCCTTTCGGATTAACGAACGCACCGGCAACCTTTCAATCAGTCATCAACAACGCCCTTCATGAGTACCTCGGAATCTTTGTCACAGCGTACCTAGATGATGTACTGGTGTACTCTAGCGGAACGCTCGAAGAACATGTTGAGCATGTCAAGAAAGTGCTCAGGAAGCTTAAAGAATACAAGCTATACCTACAACCAGGGAAGTGCGAATTCCATGTCAAGGAGACAGAATTCCTAGGCTTCATAGTGTCTACAGAGGAGTTAAGATGAACCCGAAGAAGATCTCGGCTGTACAGGAATGGCCAACTCCTAAAACAGTCAAGGACGTGCAATCCTTCCTGGGATTTGCCAACTACTACCGGAAGTTCATCAAGGATTACTCGAAGATCACAGTACCCTCTCAGAGATCACAAAGAAGAAAACAGGATTCAGCTGGGACGAGGAACAACAAGAAGCGTTTGATCAGATCAAGCAGATATTCCTCGAGGCACCCGTACTAGAGATGTACGACCCGAAAAGAGAAACGCGAGTCGAGACCGACGCGTCAGATTATGCACTTGGAGCTGTATTGTCACAACAGTGCCCAGACAAGAAATGGAGACCAGTGTTCTACCATTCAAGGAAGTTCTCCGGAGCAGAACTCAACTATGATGTTCACGACAAGGAGCTACTAGGAGTAGTCGATTCCTTTGAACAGTGGGAAGTCTATCTGTTAGGACTACCACACCAGATCGAGGTTTTTACCGATCACCAGAACTTGGCAGGTTTCATGACAACGAAGAAACTCAATCGGAGACAGGTCCGATGGGCTGAGATGTTAGCTCAGTTTGACTTCAAGATAACCCATCGAGCCGGAACGCTTAACGGAGCGGCGGATGCTCTAAGCAGGAGATCCGACTTACGCGAGGAAAACCATAGGGAACCGCACGCAGCCATGTTCAAGAAGATGCCCGACGGCAGTTTACGTTACAACCAGCCGGAACTAGCTAGGATAGCTAAGGTAGCCGAGCGAGTAGACACACTACAACAGCAATGGCAGCAGAAGGCAGCCAGCTGGAAGTTCGAGCCCGAGGAAAACGGCTCCGACGAACTATTACAAGACGAACGAGAGTACCGAGATATGATTCGAGGAGATCGAACATATGTACCTCCACAAATGAGATCGAGTCTCATCAAGGAACTGCATGAGTCCAAAGAATACGGACATGCATCGCTAGAAGAAATGGTCAGACGACTGGCTAAGGTATTTGCGATACCCCGCTTGCGAGCGAAGGTGCAGGATGTATTAGGCAGCTGTTTGGCTTGTCACCAGAACAAGCCCAAGAGACATAAGCCCTATGGCCTGTTACAGCCCTTACCGCCGCCAACGAGACCATGGAACAGCGTAACGATGGACTTCATAGTGAAGCTCCCAAAGTCATTGGAACCAGGATCCGGACGATTGTGTGACACAGTCCTAGTTATCGTGTGCCGACACACGAAAGGAGCAAAGTTCGTGCCAACAGAAGAAACCATCACGGCAGAAGAATGCGCGTATGAGGTCAGCAAAGCACTGATGTCAGAGCATGGGATACCTGAAGAGTTCATCACCGATCGTGATAAGCTATTTACGTCCAAATATTGGGACACATTCCTGGCGAAACTAGGCGTGAAAAAGAAGCTATCGACTAGCTTTCACCCTGAAACGGACGGCCAGACGGAAAGAACAAACCAGACACTGGAACAGTATCTGAGGATGTACGCCAACAAGCTGCAAGACAACTGGGTTGAACTCTTGCCGACAGCACAACTGGCCTACAACAGTACTAAGTCAGCAACGACGAAGTACTCACCACACTACGCAAACTACGGATATGAGCCGACTGCTCACCGGGATCCGAAGGATATTGAAAGTATCGCAGTAGGAGCAAACGACAAAGCCCGCTTGATGCGAGAGCTACACGAAGAATTGAGCAAGAACATAGCTCACAGGAACCTCACATCGGCTAGAGCAGCGAATAAGCAAAGGATTGAGGGACCAACCTTTAAGAAGGGGGACAAAGTTTTCCTGTCACGACAGAACCTGAAAACTAAACGGCCAAGCAAGAAACTGGATAACCTCCGAGTAGGACCCTTTGAGATCCTAGAGGAAATAGGCACAGTAAACTACAAACTCCAACTGCCACCAGGCATGCGCGTCCACCCTGTCTTTCACAAAAACTCCTGGAAAGAGCACCTCCAGATGCCGAGCTAGCAACAGATGTAGAGCTCGAAGACGACGAGTACGAGGTCGAAGAAATTAGGGACCTGCGGAAAGTCGGTCGTCAGTGGAAATACTTGGTCAAGTGGCAAGGATGGCCCGAAAGCCAGAACACTTGGGAGCCAAAAGAAAATTTGACGAACTGCAAGTCACAGGTACTTGAGTACCATCGGAAACACCCAGGGAAGCGAGGACCGGGTCCTCGAGGGAAAGGAAGTAATCAGAAAAAGGGTCGAAAGAAGCGTCAGCCTGTAACCAGCCCAAGTCAGTCGACGATCCGGGTAGCGATGGTTCGGTTGCCAGAAGGTCCGTACCCGGGGCAGAATCCCCTTCGGCCTGCTCTTTCGCACGATCCTGGAGATTCAAAATGGCGTGATCTCGATCGGCAAATGCTCGCTCTTGCGCCTCAACCTCTAAAAGCTCACGCCGAAGACGCGCAGTCTCCAGCGTCGCCTGAAGTTGACGCTCTTCCGCGCGAGCTATCTCGAGGCGCTTCTGCCGTTTCTCGGCTTCCACCCTCTCCCACTCTTCCTCAGGGACGAAAAGACTACACTCAGCAGAAACCGAAATACAGCCTGCACAGCGACCCGTCGCAGTATCCACGAAACAACGAAGATTCTTCTCTTCACAACGCTGGCAACGAAAAGTCATCTCGTTCCCTTGTTTACGAACACGGTCAGCACGCGCCTGGCGCTGTTGAGTTGAATTCTGGGTACGAACACGTCGGGAGGACTGAATCTTGGGCATGGTCAGGAAGGCGGGGAAAGAGAGGAAACGGGTACGACACCACGGACCTACAGAAGCCTTATATGCGACCTGCTCACCGAAACGCGGCGCGGGAAAACGATAATCCAGGGTATCGGGACGATACGCCTAAGAGGGGGGATAATGTTACAAGCAACAAAAGGAACTCCACCCTTGATGAAGGAGTCGGGGCTGAACGCCAACCGACGACCACGTCAGAAGGTAACGATCACCGCGGGGCGATAATCACGTGACTGGCCTCACGCCAAGGAAGAACGGCCCCACTGTTATGTGAGGACAGGCCGGCACGTGACCAGACATCTTCAGGTCTTCAGAAGATACAAGGATCAGTATGTGAGGACAGTGAAGACAGGTACAGATTGCAATGGGTATAAAGGATGGACGGATTTCATTATTACACTCGTTGTGGTCAACTCAAATAGTTCATCTCTCACACAGATGGTCAACTAGTTATTCTATCATAGAATTGGTATTGTTTATCCTTTTGGTTACAACGATAACTCTTTTCCACCTGATCATTCCATACGATACCTCACGGACTACCGCTTTAGTCTACCTCGCCTTAGTACGGACCGAGTCTAGAGAAGTATAGCCTAACCCCGTGTAACACGCCGCCATACAGATCATAAGCGATGCAGAGTCGTTCGTAAGGCTGATAAAAATGACACATGTATCAACGGCATTTCAAGGTTGAGACGCGAAACAGAAACTATCGTCAAGGCACTGAAGGCTAAGAAAGGCTCGTTGGAGCTGAAGTTGACAGGTACGGAGAAGCGTCTGGAAGCTCAGAGGGCTGATTTGGAGCGTCAGAAACTTGAAGCGATCGAGAACGCATTTAAAGAAGATCGGATATATACTTTATCTGCAGGAGCGAATTTGGAGCGCGCCTTGACATTGCCAGTGACTGCGATGTACAATAGAGCCGCAATGGAACACGAGCCGGCTTTGGAGGCAGATATCGAAGAGCATGTATGCGAAGGTGGAACCAGCATTTAGAACTGTGGGATACAATAGGCAATTAAGTGCAACGGCTTTGAACCGTAAGATCGTAGAGAAACGCAGACACGATGTGGGTTTGTGTCGGCATGTTCATCCACCACCATATACAGCACCAACTGATTGAGACCTCAAAGACTGTGCCCGTGGCCGTCTTGAGTTGCGCGGAGTTTAGAGCTATCCCAACAACGAGAAACTGGCACGAAAATGAGGCTGCACTATCGCCTAAGAAGCTGGTCTCGCGGAGTCCCTGGAACTTATAGTGGCTACGCTACGATGATCAGCTTGGGATATTGTGCTGAATATAGCGGTGTATCCTAGACGGCGGTATGGTGACCTATGTCTAGCGATTACGAGTTGTGAGTTGAATGACGAGGACAGATAGATGGAAGGAGGTGACTGACATCACGAAACCTTAGGAACTTGCGCGTTACATGGTTGCCGTGACGACCAGGGATTAAAGGACACCAGTTAATGCACACTTTCGATCAGTATAACGATCAAGCCCTTACTGAAGGTAACTGCTACAAGAAGCAGCCCTAAATCAGTACAAGCATGCTAACAAAAGAATTCTGTAAGTTAAACATTCAATCCAGGTTGGAGACTCCGGTGAAGACGGATAGTAGAAGTGTAGCGAAGAAGACACCATAAGTTCACTATGGAGGTATCTCAGCGTACGCATGACGAGAAGCAGGCGGTCCTCGCATCCTATCATGAAGGTTGAACGAGAGTATGACGCAGACATAGCGAAGGAGAGCTGAAACAATATGACAACAAACCTGGAAGCCGTGACCGAGACGCCAACATGAAAAAGAGCAATCCTGCAACGAATGCGATAGGGAATACATTTTCCACGCCGACTGACGCCTGACGTCATCTACTGGCTTCGAGACCGAAACAGACATTCCAAGGCTCCTCTCATTTTCGTTTTCTGCCCCCAGGAACGTCGCCTTTCTCTTACATCTGATAAACAAATGTCGAGAATTGCTATCAAAGCCTCTATTTTCAACTCTGGCATTGAAGAATTCTTGCTGTTGCGTGTTGCGTGTTGCGATACGCTACTACAAACATGAAGGTCTGGAGGAACGCGTCCGCGCCAACCCAACAACTGCAAAAACCGTTGCCCATCGCGCGCCAAGCCTGTTCAACCCACCAGCACGCTCGATTGGAACAATGGCAGTCTTTCACTTTGTCCCCAACAAAGCTGTTGCATGTAGGCAGCATGTGATAGTGATACAAGATTAGATGCGCATCTGTATTAACATCACCGTATCAGAAATGCTCTGTGAAAGCAGATTTCAGGCAACCGCAGTACATGCGCCTAGCCTCTTACACAAGAGCAAGTATGTCCTCCTGTAAAGCTTCCAATGACTTGCTTGGCGGTTACAAAAAAGCAGTGGATCATTCCAGAATCAGGGTTGCTTCTACAACCCCAAGAAGTCGATGGCTGCAGGTCGGCTACGACTCCGGATCCATTGGCACCCAGATTCATACTCCCAGCAAGTACTTCCTACTGCTCTGACCAATGCTTCGCTCGCAATGTTCTGTCTCGTAGGGCGCTACTGTCTTCATGCTTCATACCATCGCGTTGCGGTCTAGGCGTTGTCAAGTGCACAATGCTGCTCGAACAGACGCGCGAATGCAGCTCTATATTAGCATCATGTCGCAGGCCAAGCGCTGTCGGAAACCTTGTTACTAATAACGCCGTGCGATGACCTTTTATATAAGCTCAGCTAGGAGGTTACAAACAATACAACATACACTCTTCCCTAATTTTCAGTCTAAAATACCCGCACCCAACCGTGCGACACATCACGAGTGGCGCGGATGGAATTAAGCAATGTGTGACGATCTGATTGAATCATCGGCTTAGTGCTTCTTACCCAGCGCGTAACGGCGTGAGTTGTACAACAAAGCCGTGTTCTGTGCACGGGCCACAAGAGATCTGAATCTTCTTGTGGCCTATGCGCGTCTCCAGCATTTGCTCCCACAGGCACGTGCACATGCTAGATCAAATGGTTGCCTTTCTTCTTGGTAGTCCCAAAATTCACAAAATGGGAGCATACTATCGCTAGACTAGCATAGTATAGCTACGGAGGAACGTAGCCACAAAGCATCAATGCAAGCCGCAACCATGGAACACAGACATCCTTCTGCGTATAACGGTCACAGCCTAAATGAGCGCCAACACAGTTGTTAGTTGAACCTCATCCGAAGATTGCCACTCAGCAGTTTTCACAAAGTCCCGCATCTACGAGCACTCAGGCTGAAAAGCATCGCCTTTCATGCAAATCAACTCCCAAGCATCTGGCATGTGATCGTCAGTACTACAGTATACTTGCTTGTCATCTGGTAATTAGTCCCGTTTATTGCTTCTTGAGCCCTCTTCGAAGAACTGGTGCCCCGTGGCCACCCTCGATAGGGTTGGAGGAGATTCAGGTAAGCACTATCATGTTCAGTAATCTTGACGAGGCGTACAAGCAAAGTGTGGTTCCTCGAAAGCTACACCACTATAAGTTGCTGCTACTATTGTGCGCGTACATTCAATGTAGGGCTTTTACATCATGAATGAAGACCTGCGTAGTGCAGCACTCTGTACTTCCCAGATACACTGCCCCAGCTCTAGCAGCTCAGTGCTAAAATCCGACAAAACATCATCTACAGTAGCTTGAAACTTGGACCGGTTGTTCCTGTACTCTGTGTCACTCCCGAACGTTGCGATGTACCACTCCTTCTTCCAAGCAGCCACAGACGCTTGAAGCCATGGGCTATCCGGTTTGATCTGCTCAGCAACAACGTAGAACGAAGACCTTATAGCATGTTTCTGCGCGGCTTGAACAATTGGAGCGACGAGAATGTTCTTAAAGTGTACAGGAGGTATACCGTATCCCAGGCCTCAAGTTTGTGTAGTAAAACCACAATTTTGCTGTTCTCTTCCACACGCTGAAGTGCGAACACAAGTTGACTCGTCATTAGCCGCCATGCCTCACGTCTCTCGCGATATTCCGCTCTGGGATGAGTCCGCAGGACTTGGCCATCGCAGAAGACCAGATCAAAGGCTTCGCCGTAAAAGGGACGGTCGAACACGAAGCTTTTAGCATCTGGGTGCTCCACTGGAATGTCGGTAATGTCCATTTCAGCCGCCAGCATTGTGATATCAAGGAAGCGGACTTGTATCCTCGGATCTTCTCGCCGATTGGGAAGTATCATCTTATGACCGCCCTGAGAAACGGGGAGACTGATTCCACATACCCTAGCATCGTAGTTTCTCTTGAGGATAGAGGCTGTGAAGCCACCGGGTGCCATGCAGCGATCGAGAATGGCAGGATTTCTGCTAAATGATGAAGTTGATGGCAGGACTGAAGTCATCTCGTCGAGTTCGTCACCGATCTGGCACATCATTCTGTAGAATATGCGTTTGCCGGACTCATCCGCGTTATCTGCTCTGTAGCGCTGTACTCTAAAGTGGTCATCTCCTTGGGGATTCTCCCATCCCTGCTCATGTAATCAGCACTGGATAATTTGAGTTTACGAAGAAGGCTTACTCTGCGCCGAAGATCCGTGAGTTCCCTGAATATAGCTGCATGCTTGAGGCAGTACTCCTTGATGATCAGGTTCGAGCATGGGGTCGATGAATCGTCCGGCGAGGTTTTGGGACGCTCGTCATTTGAAGTTGCATTTTCCAGTTTGCTATCAAGCATTGTGTCTCTGATTGTCAGTAATTTCCAGCTTGGCGGTGCGGAAATCAAGAACATTCCAGGGTCGAAACCGCAAACGGGTCACGTCGTCGATCACCACTTTTTTCAATTTTTCTTAGTCGCGGTTCAACAACGGTCGTCGGAAGCAATATCGCAGTTCCGACTGCAGACGTGTCACCGTGTCACTCGAGCATTGTCGCAAGCCACAGTTACACAACAGCATCCCAAATGCATGTAATGCATAGCCTGAGGATCGCCGATGCGACACCAATTTGGCGATCTCTGGGCATCACTCGAGCGATCTCCAAGCGTCCGTGAGCTAGACTTGCAGTGTAAAGTCCAGCTTGTGGTCAGCCATCGGATCATGTGATCATGTAGACCTTACAAAGGTATGGAGCATAGATGGATGATGATAAGAAAATCGACGTATCGGGCACGATAGGTTCAAGGAGTACGTCAATTACTGCCGGTACGTAGAAGAAGTAAACTCCACGACATAGGCCACTATCCAACTTGGGTCCCGCTGTGATATGATCAGGGGATCGGTCTTCCGCAAAAAGGGTGATTCCATCGTTTCTTGTGCGACAGCTAGATGCGCATGGAGGCAACTTTAGTTCATTTACTAGCTCTCTTTCTCTGATAGTGACAATGGCAAGCACGGTCGGTTCCTGGTTCTGCGGTCAGCTTCAATCTCACCACACCGTCCACATGGCAAGGGTTTTTCCACAACGATACGAGCGTTTCATGGGGGTAACGTCCATCCCTGCGTAACAGAACACCCTGCGTGTCGGGACCAGCCAATCGACTTGCAGTTTTTGGGCAGAAGTCTGAGATCCAAGTGAGCTGATTGGCCGGTCCCAGCACGCAGGGATGGACGTTATCCAGGTAACGTTTGGGAAGGTGTCTAGTAAAGATCAAGCGCTGGCGAGCGCCTGGAGATTGTTGAGCAAGTCGAAGCGTTGACTCAATTTTCTTACAAGGCTCATGGCCTCAAGCCTATGCAGGAAGTGCTGCTGCAAGTACAAGAGTGCCACCGTACCGTGAACGGAGATTGTAGGGCGGGCTACCGACAGCGGCACAAGGATCGACGGGGTGTAACACTTCGTTTGCTCGTCAGGGACAACGGTCGTCGCTGGTAGTGGTGACGGACGCAGTGCGTTGACTTGAGTAATTGTCGGACTCGGATCTGACTCAGCAGCTGCGCAAAAGGTTCGACGGCGAGCATATGAGTGTCGCAGCGTGATCGCTCGTTGGAGTCCGCGGGTCCTGTTAACGAGTGGCGTTGAGCCTGTGGTCTGTGGATGGGGACAACGCGTGCAATGTCGCCACGCTGATCGGTATCTTGAATCTGGAGGCTCTCTTCCGCCCGTCCAACCGCGCACAAGCACCTGACGACTTAGAGGCGCCCAATGCATGCTGTCGTGCAGTTAACATGGACACCTCGGCAGCCTCAAAGTCGCTCTGGCGGCAATCGAAGCCAGTGGACTAACGTCCCTCCCTGCATGACGAGAAACCCTGTGGGCCGAGAACGACCAATCAAACTGCAAGGATGATAGATTTTCCGACACAACGCTATGTCTGATTGGTCATTCTCGGCCCACAGGGTTTCTCGTTATACAGGGAGGGACGTTACTCGTTGTACAGACCAACGCCATCAAGCGCCCGTCTCATCGCAACGCCCAGTCCATACAGCTGTGTCGAGGAGATCGGTGGATGAGGGGACTGAAAGTGTTGATGTTCCGACAGCCTTGTCATGAAGCGACGGCGTGCACGGCCTCCCGCGGCTTGCGAGCATGCGTAAAGGCACGAACAACTTTGCATCGTTTTCTGACGTACGATATGAGCAACGACGAATGTGTCTAGTTCGATGTTGCAATAAGATCTTGGGTATGGAAACTCTGCCCAATGGGCTGTTGTTTCGTAAATGGTTTTGACAGGGAGATGTGCCTGCGTCTTGGCAGCATGACCTCACATTCGTTGGGGGGGCAACACGGCGCAAGCGCTGGTGCGCCGAACGTTTAGGCAACCAAAACAGAGCAGCACTCCTGCACACGAGTCCGCGACCCCCTCCTACACTAGCTGTCAACGCAACCTTATCCACTACCCAAGTGCCTGCTGTGAGCACTTGCGCCTCCGCTCATGGAGTAGGTGCATTTGTGTGTACATTTCGCGCCAACGAAGAACGCCATAGACGAACCCACTGCAGCAGGCCGGCATTCAGAAAGATTCTGTCGCTACAACATGGCCGAAGAGTCGCCAGATTACAAAGCTCTTTATCTGAAGGAACAACGTAGGCGCGAGGAGGCGGAACACAGGCGCGAGGAGGAACAACGCAGACGTGAGGAGGAACAACGCAGGCGTGAAGCGGCAGAGAACGCCCAGAAAGAAGCGGAAGCAGCACGGGGGGAAGAACAGCACAGGCGCGAGGAGGAACAACGCAAGCGCGAGGAAGAACAACGCAGGCGCGAGGAGGCGGACCACAGACGCGAGGAGGAACAACGCAGGCGCGAGGAGGCAGAGCAAGCTCAGGAGAGGGCCGTAGAGCAGACGCGCAAGACAGCCCTTCCCGAGTTCCTCCATGCCTGCCACACCCATCTCCACTCCGGCCTCACCGTCCAGACCGACCCGACCCTATCCACGCAAGGCAATCCTGCCAATGCAAACAACAAGCTTCGCCCGGAAAGGGTGGTCCTATGGACCGACTTCCCAGCACGACAGACCACCATCTGGAACGATCTGATGGAGTCCGGCTTCGCGTCCGAACGGCACTTCACGTCGCTGCACACACTCGAGGAGACGGGCGAGGCTGTGCGGCGGCGGATGATGAGCTCGGAGCTGGACCTGAACCTCTTCCAGCGGCACACCGTCGAAGACCAGGTATCGCTGATCATCCAGGGCATGCACAGCGACCGACGACTGCGGCGCAAGTTTGGACTGCAGGGCTCGGTGAACTTTGAGAACCACGCCAACACGCTCAGCCCGGAGTCGCAGCTGGAAGAGGGCATGGAGCAGCTGACGATGTCGGGGACCGGGCGACGGCGGTCACCACGCCTGCAGGCTAAAGCAAAAGAGACACGGCCGTCGGGCTCGACAGATACGGCAGAAGCGGAGGACGCTGGTCGCAAGAGCACAGCGAGCTCGTCGCGTCCTCGGGCCGACCAGTTCTGCGTATACAACACGGGCACAACTCGAAGCGCTCAGGATCGAGTCGCAGCCTTCGTCCTCGAATACAAGGCGCCGCACAAGCTCCCGCTTGGCTACATCTACGAGGGCTGGGCGAGATGGAACTCGACGAGGTAGTGCAGTGCCATGATGACGAGACGATGAGAGACCGCTTTCGCCGGCTGGTCGCCGCGGTCATCACCCAGGCCTTCTCCTACATGGTCCGGATCGGAGTAGAGTACGGGTGCGTGTGCACAGGCGAAGCGTACATCTTCTTGCGGGTGGGGGACGACCCTCGGACAGTGCACTACTTCCTCTCGGTGCCAAAGGGCGACGTGGGAGAGACGACGGGGTGGACAGCCGGCTCGGAGGGTGCGAACCGGTTGCACCTAACCGCGGTGGGCCAGATGCTGGCCTTTACCCTCCAGGCACTGAAGACACCGCCGCGGTCGCAGCGATGGCGGGCTGAGGCAGCGGAGCAACTGCGCAGCTGGGAGGTGGTGTACGACGAGCTGCTGGACGCGATCCCCGAAGGCACGACGCAGTCATCGGAGTACCAGCCTCCAGAAGACGACAGCTTTCTGCGCATGTCGCCTGTGCAGCTGCGTGGTGGAAGAGCGAAGCAGAG
The DNA here is from genome assembly GCA_019059555.1 of Alternaria longipes. Taxonomy (NCBI): domain Eukaryota; kingdom Fungi; phylum Ascomycota; class Dothideomycetes; order Pleosporales; family Pleosporaceae; genus Alternaria; species Alternaria longipes. The sequence goes on from JAHLEY010000007.1 coordinate 167,740, forward strand.
CTCGCCTAGCTGCCGACGAGCAGAGCAGCGACACGAGGCCAGCGACGACGAGCCAGAGTCGGAGCCTGATCCGGACACGCCGAGCCGACAGCAGTCGTTGTCGCAGCGCTTCTCGCGCCCGCAAAACATAGGCGCTAGCTCATCAAGCGGTCACAAGCGCGGGCGCAAGCGTGGCCAGAGAGCAGAGGACGGGCAATACTGCACGCAGGAATGCTTGCGCGGGCTTGCAGATGGCGGCGTGCTCGACAGACGTTGTCCCAACGCTCGCCACCACGGGGACAGATACCATCAGATTGACCGGCCAGCCTTCCTTGACCTCATGCGTCGACAGCTCGCGGATGACTTGGACACGGATTGCAGTCCCGTGAGCCTGCCGGGAGCGTGTGGCGTGCTCTTCCGCGTCCGTCTGCGATCGCACGGATACGTCGTGGCGGCCAAGTGCACGCCCACCTACTTCGCCCACCGCCTGCGATGGGAGGCGTCTGTCTACGAGCGGCTTCAGCCCATCCAGGGCATCCACGTGCCGGTGCACCTGGGGAACATCGACCTGGAGACGCCGTACTTCTACGAAGGGATCGTCGACCTTGTGCACATGATGTTTCTCAGCTTCGGAGGCCATCTTATCAGCCAACATCTCACGACGGAGAACAAGGCATTGGTCAGCGAGCAAGTAAGGCTGTCGGCCGACGCAATTCACAGGCTGGGGGTGCTGCACAGGGACCTGATGCTACGCAACATACTGTGGAACGGGGAGACTGGGCACGTCATGGTGATCGACTTCGAGCGAGCAGAGATGGAGCAACGGATCGTACTAGGTGCTATGTCGGCCAACCGCAAGAGGAAGAAGCCGGTAGGAAGCTCGGTCAAGCCAGGGCAAAGCAAACCTCCTGCATGCACACTGGAGATACGGCGGGCGATGTTTGAGCTGAGCGGCATTGCACAGTCGATTCGATGTGGGTGATGCCAAGCTTACGACTTGTCTGTACCTTGTAGCAGACGGTGGCCACCACAAGTGGGCACTTGATGTCGCTAAGAACGGTCTCCTTTAACGGAGAGGGCGTAGGTGCCGTCGAGTGGTCAAGCAGTGGGAGGCTGTGGCAGAAATGACCTACCGAGCGCCTTTGTGTCGGCCTAGGATGTGGACTCAAGCACAACCTTGGGTGAACCTCGTCGTGCTTCCTGAAGACTGCTTTGGGCAGCTGCACGAGGCGGGCCAGGCCATCGAAGATCGAAGCTTGACACATCGCTCTCTACCGTGTGGCACCTGGATGAGCTCCATCAAGAACTCTCGACTAGGATTAGCCATACGTTCGAGTCTACTGCGATGCGATCGCTGGAGGCGGAGTCGTGACACTGGGCCTTGTGGCAGGCTGTTGTCGAGCGAACTTGCAGCTGCGGCTGGGCGATCCAGTCCCATAGTTTGCTGGTCATCTACTCCGTGGCGATCCAAATCTTGAAGAGGCGTCTCTTCAGCCTCATGGTCGCCAGGCCACGCTGACAGCTTCCTCCTTACACGGTAGCTCTTCGACAGATGGCGGGCTGGCAGTTCGTCGAAAGCACTTCTGGACCGGTAGTGCTTGCATGCAAGATCTATGTGCATAGGCGACTGCGCCAATCGAAGGCGCACCTGTCCCGGTCAAAGCTGGGGGAGTCAATAACATACGCTCTAACCAGCGAGGAAGCGATGTCCCGCCTCGCGTACCGGAAGACCTACCGTACCGAGAACAGAAGATGCTACGCACACACGAAGCTTTGCCGTGTGTGTGTATGTGCGTGAGTGTGGGTCGTGTACTGTAGCTAGTTTTGAACACCTTAGATCCCACCTCTCTCTCTCTCTCAGTGACGTTCGCATAATCGCTTTCGTGCTTGATTTGCAAAAGGTCTCCTTCTCAGACCTGTGGAGAGTAAACCAGATCAGCGCGAACCATCCCGTCTGTTCTCTCTAAACAGTCCCCAGCAGTCAGACTGATCACGCTGCTTGGTCTAGGCTGTTGTAGAGCCGTTCTGGGGTCATATTCGGCAGTCGTGATCGCGGTTCCTCGAGCTGGGTTTCGTACAGTTTGTGACTAACGTACGTCCATATGTGACGAAACCCGGTGGGCCGAGAACGACCAATAGGATCGCGACGATCGCATCCTTCTCCATTGTCTATGCGATTTGATTGGTCATTCTCGTCCCACCGGGTTTCTCGTTGCACAGGGAAGGACGTTAGTGCTCACATCTTTTCGGCCGAATGCACACCAGCTGGTGTTCAAGCCAACGCGTCTTCGGCTTCTTCCAAAGCTATCGTATCGTTAGCAAAGCTCATCACGATCTTACTTCCTGCTGTGCTTCATGTCTGCCGAGCCGACCTTGGCTTTATGATGTCTTTATGAGCGCGGTGAAGCCATCTCTCTGCTACTAACTTACAAATGCTATTGTAGTGACACCCACAGACCCAGTGGATGAGAGAGACTTCGAATACCTTGACGAAAACTGCGTCGCGCAGCTGGAGCGGCGTCAGCTGGAGCAGACTAATTACTCCAGCCGGTCCTCACAGCTAGGTCTGTCACCACGACTGGCCGGTTTGGCATACAAAAGTCAAGGAAAAAGATTGGCTTTGCGTCATGGCTACTAGCTTGGCGTCACGTGCAACGTTGGACTTCGACCTCAAGCACCGCTGCCCGCCTTCAGAAGCCTACAAGAAGTCGCTGGGTCGGACTCAACGGTGCTGTGTCTATCCAGAGCCCCGAGAGCAATATATCAGCTGCTGTTGCGTGATCAGCGGTGTCAAAAATGAAGTCCAAAAGGACTGAGGTAACGTTAACGTAAAACATTGCAAGTGGGCTGGTGGCTGGCTTCTCAGCCGACCAACCAGGAAGCGATGAAAGACTGAGTAGCAGCGGATAGCCAATGCGGAACAGTGAAAGAGACGCCGCAGTTTCGACGGCTTCTTGAAGCTGTAAACCCATCGGCTCAAGCGGTACTTCGGCATGACCACCGAAGCCTACATGGCAGTATCGCCGCCGAGTACTGCGCGTACATACCTATCGTTGCCGCTTTCTTGTGTGAAGTGCAGCCGCTTGTAACATCCCTCCTGTGTGACGGAAATCCCGGTGAGCAGAAATGGGCCAATGAGAGGGCAGGGATAGCATCTTTCCTGACACGGTGCTCTGTCTCATTGGTTGCTTCCGGCACATAGGATTTTCCGTCACACGGGGAGGGACTTTACGCGTCTGCTTCGACGACTGGGCTTTGGCTGGCGGGCAGCCTGCGTTGACGGGCGTCTGCGTGCACTACCTCGACAGCAAGGGCGGACTCAATGGTCACATGCTCGGCTCACTGCCCTGCACGGCACGCACACTAACAGTCATACCGCGTCAGTAGTGATTAGCAGCAATGTTGCGTGCGTTCAAGGTGGATGGGCGACGTGTTTGGGTATCATGTACTCGACAACGCTTACAACAACCATACTGCATTGCCTTGTTAGCCGGTCAGTCTGGCTTCCATACAGCGCAGCAGCGACCACGTTGCTGTAGTCACATACTCAACTCAGGTGCTCGGGTAGTGATATAGAGAATGTCGCGAGGCCTACGAGAATGATAGCATCGATCTTGACAACCAGGTGCACTTCATGGAAGAGTGGTGGAAGCCTGGGCCAGTCAACATCTTTTTCGACGTGATCGCACTGCGCGCCGCAAACTTGGCCGCTCCTGGGGCGACTTCAACATATTGAAGTCGACTTACTCGGTGTGCATGGAGCCTAACGGTCAAGATCGAGAGTGGGATGTTCATGGCCGACACTGTAGAGGCGTCGTGTTTGAGAAGCCTTTGCTGCTCCGCCGATGCGGTACTGACGAACCCGAAGACCACGATACACTCTGAGCGCCCGTGGGCCTCGGGACCAGTATCGTCTGTGGAGTGCCTGCTCACGGTGGTCAAGTGCTTGCATGTAAGCTGGGGGTATGGAAGCGCGACATACCAAGACACGAAAAGCCCATTGTCTTTTCGTCAGCAAGTCGCATCATTGACCAAGTAGGGTCCCAATCGAAGGGTCTGGTGACCATTCTATGTCTAATCAGCAGAGATTGTCCAAGTGAGTCTAGTGTTCAACTCGGCTTCTACACAGACATTGCAGTTGAAGCGACCTTTCCATGTGTGCCATAGACAGGCGGCGTGAGCCACACATGGGTACAAGCGTTGGCTGCGTACTGGTACGGGATCTCCAAGTGGGAGACGAAGTGGTGACAACGAGCGCTAAGCACGCGTGTGGTGTCTGCGCAGCGGAGTCGGTGTCTCCAGCGCTGGTCCAAAGGTCGCAGCGTACGCAGATACCACCGTTGTACTTTACGAGATATCCTCTGCTGCCGAGCTTGTTCGATGCAAGACATGGCATGAAGGGAACACGATTGTCCTTGTACCTTCGGATGCTTCTCACAGCCATCTATCCTTGGCATGCTCGTCTCCCATCGCGTAGATCTGACGGTTCGTTTCGTGGAAGAGGGGTAACTCCTTGCGATGTTTATAGCTGCAGTTCGAAAGAAAGTATTGTGTGACGAGACTGCACCGCTAGCAACTTTGCAACTGCACCTGCTGGATTAGCTTGCACGCCCATTGCTCATGCCAACGCAGTCCGATACTCGAGCTCACATCAGACACCCCTGTCGCTTGAACATCGCCTGGGGCATGCATGGCATACCTTTACTCTGCTTTGCTTCCGCGTCAGCCTGGTAGACTGTGTAGAGACTGGGTACCGCGTATACGAAGTGAGACTGTCACATACAGGAGAATGGCACGAAGACGTATCGTTGCTCACCCCGAGCTGCGCAGCCGTGGCTCTGTGGGCTGATGGAGTCGTACTGGAGGAGCTCTTCTTGTCGCCTTCCTTTAGTTGCAGCACGACACGTATGTAGCGGTGTGTGTTGGGCGGTGTTTTGAGGCATCTCTCGACTCGCACGCGATCCATGGCCATCTAAACTCGGATCGATCGGCATCGTGGCTTCATCAAGTCTTGACTGTACGCTGCAAAGATCTGGAGGCACAGAAACTGGTTGGCATTAGTGAGATCCATAAACACATTTCAGGAGGACATGACGGATTGCGGATACGCGCCTCAGCCTCAGCCGAACGAAGTCTAGTGGTTGGTTGGCCAGCCTTCAGGCTTTTTCTCGCAGTCTCGATGCACCTCGGATGATGATCGAGGGCCTGAGCAGAACTTACGGCCTCGCAGATTTCGAAGGTTCCGCTTCCGCTCGACGGAGGTAGGGTTGTGGGTCTGTAGCTGCCATTCGACAGAATCGAGCGACAATTCTATTGCCTTACCGTTTGGGTTGACTACCCCCTGCTCCAGCCTTGAGGGTGTCGAACGACGGCTTCTACCACAGTCACGTTTAGCCGCTTGTTGACGCTGTGAGAAGTGTAGAAGAATGACGAACGCCCAAGAGGCCACGGCTCCAGATCAGAGGACGTTGTCGTAACATCGAGTGGCTACTCTGGCAAGCTCCGAGGGCGATCCACGGCGCGATCGACCTTTCACGTCGCTACACTTACCCACGATAAAGGGAGTGGCCACTTACTTGGCTGTCAATAGTGGCGGGACTTTCGTCCCGTCTATGTGTGAGGCTCGATAGAACCGACGCCTGTAAAGCCCGGATTAGCAGAAATGGAATTGCAAAAACGAGGTCAACGCCTCCGTGTTCTGCTTAAGTACAGTCCCGCAAAGAAACATACAGCTTCGTGGATTGCTTACCTGAGTAGACACCAACAGGCGCTCTTGATCTCTGTGTCGGGTGTACTGTACTAACGTTACTATCACTATGGTCGCCTGTGTCCCAGCAACGGAAGCAAGATCGTCATCCGGAGCACGACGCAATGACGCAGGATGGAGCCGTCGTGGCCGGTGTTCTGTCAAGGCTCTAAACGCAACGAAGTCAACTAGAGCCCGAGCAGTGTTCAGTACAGAAAGCGGTGACAAAGATACTTGCTCTTACCTTGTAGGTGGGCAGCCATGTAGATAAGCCGAGAGCAGTCGACAAGCACGAGCAGCGCATTGGAGAGATCAGAGACCATGGCGTTGACCTGTTCCAGCAGTCAGTCGCAGAACATTGATACTGTGGAGCGCGCCTAGCTTTCGGTCATCGATCCTTTCCATATTACCATATGAGCTGACCTGGAAGACAGTTTCCTTCTCAAGCGCAGTCATTTCTTCGGCGATGGGCGCTGAAGCATCGGTACAGAGCTGGCCAAGGCGAACCAGCCGCTCACTCTTTGGGCTCGGGGCTTGCGTAGAGTGGACGATTGTAGAGAGTGTCGCAAAGGTACGGATAAGCTACTGACGCCTCGCGCGACTCGAGTAGTCTTCTCGACATCGTCGGGGATTGCTTGAGGATATCGTTGCTCAAAAGCACCATTGGGACTGTGTGGCTGGTCAGCATTGATTGCATCGAGCAGTTCAAGAACGGCAAGCAGTCTCGACGTGTAGGTCAGCCACAAAGTTGTTGCACAGGAAGTGCGGATGCTAGTCAGAGAAACTGGGTGATTTACTGAACCTCGATTCCATAGTATGTACATGAGTGTCAAGTTGCCCTGAGAGAGGTCAGCGAAGATCGTTGAGGCAACGTTGTAGGGAACAGCGGGTGATACGGGTTGTACAAGCCAGTAGGATGATACCTCCTGGCTCGGCCACGATGATGCGCGCTCACAGCCGGCGCGACCGTGTGCATACCACGACGTCCTGACGCACAAGTTGCACGGGATAGCTGTCGAAAAGGATAGATGTCCTAACAGCTAGGCTTCGGCTCTCAAAGAGTCTCGATGAAGCTTTGACGTCTCGTCGAGCAGCTTGGGAAACACTGAGTTACAGACCTAACGTCCGTGGCTGTGTGGCGCAAATTCCCGGGTACCGTAAGTTGCCAATCAGCTTGCGAGGACGACAGACTTTCTTCGCGGTGCTCGCGAGCTGATTGGTGGAGCGCGGCACACCACGATTTGCGCCACACAGCGATGGACACTAGGTCTCGAGAGCACAGTTCGCCGCCAAGTGGCGTCGACCGTACTGGCATGTTAGTGCCATACAGAACGAAGGCCACAGGATGCTTACTGCGTGGACAGAGCCGGACGCGAAGCCGGACGCGGAACTGAGCACGTGAGGCTTTCCGAAGTTTTCCGGGGTTTTCGAGGCTTTCCTAATGTCGGCTAGCGCAGTGCATGCCTTCCTTGCGTCTCAACAAAAGACACGGTGGCCAACTGGCGTTGCCAGCACGTTGCAGCCCAGCCGTTCAGTATAAGAACATTGTTTCGTAGGTCCCCGCCAGGAGTGAGCCTCGAGCGTAGCGATGTACGACCACAGATGAGGTTTCCAGACAGGTCGCATCGATGCGGGCACCTTTATAGTCACTGAACCACAGCATGCTTATGCTGATGGATGGCCGTCTGTAAAGCAAGTGCTAGCAATCTGCACTACAGTGTCAGCCTACATCCCCGTACTTACTGTCTACCGTGTCGAGAAGTCAGCCTTCTCAAGTGATCAACTTCGACAGTATGATGCATATCCTCAGTGCTAAGCAGGAGAATAGCACAACGACGATCGGAGCTGACCGTGATGCGTTTGCCATCGCTGACATGGCAGCGTAATGTGGTCAGAGGTAGACACGACGGTAATGCTGCTGACCGTGTTCATGAGGAGTAAGCAACTCTTACCGAAGCCATGGCTGTCGCAGCGCTGCTCGCGTTAAGTCGCATCTGCTTATCACGCATCGTGATATGCCAAAGTTGGTCTCGCTGACGCCGCAGCAAGCCGAACGGTTCGCACACTCACGCACTTGCAGCTTCCAGTGTCTGTGAGCGGGCGACCTTTGGTCTGACGCTAAGCCTATCTGGCGTAGTGGCGACCTTGCCCAGATAGTGCTAGTGCTTGCTAGCACCGCTATGAGTCACTCTTCTGCTGAGTCATACTCGGATCGATCGAATTGAGATGTCTACAGAGTCTAAGCCTTTTCCGAGCAAGTGTGGACCAGACGAGCTGATGCCCCGTGCACGATGACAACTGAGCCGTGTGTGCAAAGTGGAAGCTGCAAGTGCATGAGCGTGTGCTGCTATGTTGTTCCGACTCTTATCTGCTGTGTCCGCATCAGACTCTAGTTTGAACTCTACGATAGAATACAAGAGACACCTGCTCGTCGCCGTGCGTGCGTTGAACTGCTTCCCAGGTCGAACTTGTGATGTCTTCGTCGCTACACTTCCACCATCTGTGTTTGCCCGAGCGAACAAACGCTACAGCATGTTCATGACCTTTGCCCTCAAGCTTAACGACCGCCTGCAGTCTGTACTTCGTGGTGTGCTTCCGCCCGGCGTTCGGCACGTAGATCCTTCTGTCGAGAACGATGTCTGAGAAGAGGAACTTGTATCTCGTTCGCTTGTCAGCTGATAGTTCTCGCTCATATGTCTTGATCTCTATGGGCAGTATCTTTGGTGCAGTCACAAGTCCGCTCCATGTGTAATTCTTCTCCGTGTTTTCCCTGCACTGGACACATCGCTCTCCATCTGTCTCCGTGTACTTCCGGTGGGCATTTAGAAGTTCTTGAATCGTTGCTGGCAACTGGTTCGACGTCAAACAAGGCATCCCATTGGGATCCAGACGCAGTCCCCAGTCCGGAACGTCCGCTTGAAGCTCCCTGTGGAGACATGCGTTGCACACGTGAGCGGATGCACTTTGAACCTTGAACATCTGATCTATGACTGGGTGCGATGCAACTCCAGACTGGCCACTGAAACTCACGCCTTCGCAGAGGGAGTTGAGGGTAAACCGGAACCAACAATAAGGGTACGCACCCTCACCAGAAGCAAATTGCTCGCCATTCATCCCCTCCCCTTTAGCAGCTAGGATAGCTTGGAAGCAGTATGGATACACAACACTCGCCTGTTCTTGTTGCATCAGGTGTATTACGCGGACGAAGTCTGCAACTAGGTTGATGTGTCTCCAGTCAGTCTCGTGCACCCGCCGATCCACTTCGGAAGTACTTGTAACGTCCAGCCGCGTATCCAAGAACCCGCGATTTTGAAGGTGGATTATCCCAAGCTTGCGTCCTAGGTAAGAGGGGTCTATAAGCTTCGCAAAGCACTGAAGCACAGCATTGGAATAGCAAACCTCCTTCTGGTTCGCCAGCCTGCAGGGAGTGCGGTTTCCGTCGTTGCAACGAACGAGACCGGCAGCGACCATGTTAGCCACCCTGGGTTGCGGAAACTAGGAGACCCAGAACCGTCTTGCAAGCTATACGCAGTATAACATTACTGTCCAGAAAACACCAGGGCCATGTCCATACACATGCTGATCTTGACGACATCAGCATAAGAAGTATTCTTTGCGCTGACAATGCGCTGACAATGCGCTGAACATCACGCAACGGCTACTCTTCTTGTCGAGTCACTCTTATTACATGCTCTTCATCACGCGTGAGAGAGCAGAAACCAACGTAGTTCTTGCATACAGTAAGTATGGGTGCTCATGGTAGTAGATTGAGGTAAGCAGTGCCCAGCCTCGCCAGCCCTCGCCAGCTTTGCTCGTCGAGTGTACACTCGCATGCACTTGCAGCTTCCGCTTTGCACACACGGCTTGTTTGTCATCGCGCACGGAACAACGATTCGTCCAGCATGCACTTGCTCTGAAAAGGCTTAGACTTTGTAGACACTCCAATCCCATTGGTTTGGAGATCGAGCAGCAGAATGACTCATAGCGATGCTGGCTAACGCTAGTACTATCTGGGTAAGGTCATCGCTAAGGGGGAGGGGCTGGGCGTGGGATCAAAAGTCGCCTGCTCACACAAACCGGAAGCTGCAAGTGCATAAGAGTGTACTGTAACACACGCGCGTTTGTCGCTCGCGTGAGTCTCCAAGTGCTGAGCATATGCAGCAGCAAGTTCACCAGCTGACGCACTACAGCCCGTACCAGGAGAACGGATTGGCCACGATATTGGGGCCCGGCGTGCTGAGCGTTGGTGCCATCTGAAATGGTGACGTCACTACTCCTCCCCAGGTGTGTGACGGAACAGCCTTGTCAACCGGCACTAGGCTAGACAAGGAAGTCAAGCAAAGCGGTGCGCGACCAATTCGGCGTCCCCTTGCGGCCAGGCCTACCACTGGACAGTTCAGTACATGCCACCCACCAAAGACCTCTGCATCGAAGATAGCATTATTCAAGCCTCGTTCCATTGCCGCATTACCACGGTTCGTCATAGATTCATTCGATGAGCTGGAGCAACTGCTCGGTGAGCAAGCTCACAGAGCTTTCACAGAACTTGTTTTTCCTAGTCACACCGAGTCTGACGGTATAACGAACGGTCCACGCAAATGGGGTGAACTTCCGGACAACTACCCAAAAGCACTCAACCTTGGTTTCGGCATCCCGACCAACGACTCGACCCAAGTCAGTCAGCAAGCGCAGAGTTTGTTGAACCTGGGTTCTGGGGACGAGTGTCTGCTCGAAGTGGAGACTGTTACAAGTACTGTACCAAAAGGGATCCTCTCTTTGATACGGAACTGAGGGCCGAAGGCCAACCAGGGCCCACATCAGAATGTAATGATCACCGCGAGGCGTGGGAATCACGTGATCTGCCATCATGCCAAGACAATACCATTAGTGACGACAAGACTGTTCGTGACGGCAGGGCATCAGAAGTGGAAAAGACGACCAATGATGGCAAGCGACATCTCTAATGGCAGGACATGCCGGTAATAGGTATAAAGATTGATGGACTTCATTGTTACACTCGTTGTGGTCAACTCAAATAGTTCATCTCTTACTTACACAGACTGTCGATTAGTTATTCTATTCTTATAGGATCAAACTGTCTTTCCCTTTAGTTGACATCGATAGCTCTTTTCCACTACAAATCGCCAGACGAACCGCACGGCTTACCGCGTTCAGTTACTTCGCCTCAGTACGGATCGAGACTAGAGAAGTATAGCCTAGCTCTGTGTCAAAAGACAAGATGATATCAACTGTTGAGAAGCTAGTGAAACTACTGAAAAGGAAATCCGGCGGGAAAGTGTTCAAAGAGCTTCAACGCTACTTACAACTCACGCAGGAGCAGCTGTGTGTTGAAAGGCAAACTGCTGGTGTAGCACTGCGTTGCTTTGAATAGTTGGGTCACACTCCTGTGGACCTTGTCTTCTGCCAGTCGTAAACCGGGCATGCGGCTCAACGTCCCTCCATTCTTTCATTCTTGTCTGCTAATCAACAAAAAGTGCATGTCTTCCTCTGAAAATCACATCGCGAAATGCAGTTCACCCACGACATGGGCCATAATTCACAAACAATATGTCTAGAGTCACACGGTCGTGCCAGTCGTGTGCACGGAACCACTAAGCACTGGAAAGAAGCACAAGTTGGGCACTTCAGCATGCTGTAGGGTCTTGAAGGTCGTCTGGATATCTGCTCGTTCATACTGTCACTTTCCGGTCCCGTCGCATTGCACCTGCACAAAGAGTTCGACTAGCAATTGCGACAAATCCTCCAGATCCTGCAGCCATACCGAGCAAATGTGCTGTGTTCACAGTGCAAATGAACGCGAACGGTAGGCTATGGTAAACAGTTGAGTAATTCGTCTAAGATATCAACCCTTTGAATCATTCCAATCTCCGTGTGAAAACCCACTTTACCTTTCCGGTAGAGCCAGAAGGCGTGAGCAAAACCCTGCACTGTGTGATTGCCGAGGGTCATGAACAGTAAGCAGTGGAAGGATTGCCTCTGTTCAACCCTTGTTACCTGCTTGGCATATCGATTCTGTTCCTCGCGTCTCTCGCGGTCTGAGAGTAGCTATCCATACAAAGGCCCGTCCGTCGTTACTGGAACGGTCTTGAGATCCTTGATGAACTCAATCCGCTTCTACCGAGCTACCATCGCGTCTTTCCAGTCGATTGACATCTGAACGCTTGCCGAAGTTATGCATCCAGAGTAGATACCCTGCTACTGCCGTTGAAGATGATGGACCGAAAGTGGTATTGTAACTAGCACCGTTGCAGTAGGCACGAACCCATCAGTATGTGTTCAAGTCCAATGACGGATGAGCGCGCTGTGAGTATAGACCCAAGGTCAGCATCGTCGAGAGCGCTTATGTGAAGGCTGGCGTCCGAGCAGATAGCTGCTGCAAAATCGGGTATAGATATCAAAAGCTACGTAGAACAGCATAGTCATGTCCGCGTGCTGGAGACGAAACAGATCAGACGAGGTCGCAAGCGAGTCAAGATGAGGTTGTCATGCTGAGGATTAGAACACATCTGAAGAGAAGGTCGTGTGCACTACTGCAGTGCGTAGAAGAAGTGCAGCGATGATAACCTGAATATATATCTCAAGAGGTATCGTGCCTGAGGAACGAGTCATTAGACATGAATCGGAAGCGAAGGCAGGTAGATAGTTAGTTTGACTGATAGTGCCACGCCATGTGAGCGTAGGGTAGTAGCAGCAGCAGCAGGGGGAGTAGTAGTAGTAGTAGTAGTAGTAGTAGTAGTAGTAGTAGTAGTAGTAGTAGTAGTAGTAGTAGTAGTAGTAGTAGTAGTAGTAGTAGTAGTAGTAGTAGTAGTAGTAGTAGTAGTAGTAGTAGTAGTAGTAGTAGATGGTCTCATATATGACTGTATTGTTCCCCATATGTACGAACATATGATCTGAGGTCTCAGACAGCCAGACGCGTCAACCATGCCTGCAAAGTGGTCCTGTGATCTAGTCCTAGGCTTCCATGTAATCTTTCTGCTGCAAATTGAGTTCAACTTTAGTGGCGGATGGGATCGTACCACGAGATTCGCAGATTATATGGGATAGATTGAGTGAGATTGATTGTACCTAATTGAGCTCCAAATCGAATCTTCGTTGGTGTCTCACCCTCATCGCTACTTCCAGGGCCTTGAGCCTATTCTTCCAGATCTCGAATCTCTTTGCACAATAGTGTTGCTGAGATTGCCTGTTGGTCTAGTGATGGAACGCACTCATTTGTGTTTGCATTTGCCTGTGTCGGTGGCTCAGAGTTATTCCCATCGCGTTTTCACATAGTATCAGTCGAAAGGGTACGGATATAGTGATGTGATGATGGTAGTGAACACATGAAGACAAGGTTTCTGTTAGATACAGCATACACGAAATCAGGTAAGCCAGCCTGGAGGCAAGGACTTATGGTACACTTTCTCCTCGTTAGCGGTAGCCCACAACTGAGAAGCAGGCTAGTTCTACAGAAGAGTTGGGGGTCAATGATTTAGGTCCGTTAGGTAGGAAACGTATGGAGCGACACCTGCAGTGCTATGTTTCTATCACACAGCAGCAACATACATGCGAGGCTGAATTCGATGTGCGCAGCACCAGTGGTCAACACAAGAATTGCCGACGCAAGACTGACGGCAAGACAAATGTACAGTCATTCCAGAGTGCCAAACTGATTCCCTCATCATCTCACTGATGACTATACACCCTGCCCTATAAAACTTGTCCAATTCTCATCCCTTCCTGTGTACATGTCTCCCAACTGTACCATCACTATGCACAAACAAACTGCCCATTCATATGCCAATCCGGCTCCCATCACCACAAGATACTCGCGCATCCCCTCAGCCTTCTCTGTTTCAGCAAATCCCAGCGAAGATTGGACCAAGATTTCAGATCTCGCTGAGCGCAGGCGGGTACAGAACCGCATTGCCCAACGCAACTACCGCAAGAGGCTCAAGAAGAGGCTCGAAGAGTCAGTGAGTTCTTGTGCTACCACGCCTCGTGTCCTCGGAACAACATACTCATCAGGTTGCAGGAGCGTCGTGCTGCCTCTAGCTCTGCTTCAGCTGAGCATAAGCTTGCTGAGCTGAAGCCACCACAGCGATTCTCACGCCAGGATTTTCCATCTCCGTCATCTTCGAAATCCTCGTATACACCACCTGCCGAGGATCGCATGTTCTCGCATCAGTACACATGCCAGCTTTCCACCAGCCCACCGCCTCTCTTCTGCATAGCGTCGTATCCATCGGCACACTCAGCACCAGATGCAGTGGCATACTCAACGTCGTACTCCACCATTCCCTATCACACACCGAGGGTGCAATCCTACACAAATCTGCCTCTAGGCTACCCCCAAGTGGCTGCATCTGATTCCACTGCGATTTGAAGCTAGCGCAAGTGCCAAGGCCCAGGGTCAGAACGAGTGAATGACGGAAGCGAGGCGCGACATGCACGTCTTACTGTGTGCGAGTCTAAGCAAACCGGTAACCTCAGTTGTATGTGCATGATGAAGAATTCTACCGATCGGCACTAGGCTACACGAGGAAAGCCGGGCCTGCCTGGTCACTGGTAGCGCTGCGTAGATATGATAGGGTAGAAGCCGTACCTTACACTAAACCAGGGCAATCTATGCGTCAAGCTCTGGTGATGTCTCTGTCGTGCGATGAAGGGACTAGAGTAGGGCTTCATGTGGCTGACTTGGCATCTGACTACGGACAATAGCCAACATCAACTGGCTCCAGCAGGCTAGATCAGTAAGCAGGTAGACTGTCATGCACTTGCATCTCCTGGTCCCTCCACACAATCTATGTTTCGTCTCAATACCAAGTCTCTTTCGCCTGATGACGATCGTGATGAAAGAGCGCTAAATCTTGTCAACGGTATCTTTTGTATGGAGACAATGATGTATCCAAACCAACTCACGTCAGACGCTTACTGTGAACGTCTTCCAGAACTGAAGAAACCTTAAGTCAGCGCTCACCAGTTGATACCACAGACCGTGTGAGATGATAGCCAGGCAGTACGAAAGGAGCGGAAACTGCATTTACATGAAAGCGTAGAGAAACAAGTTCCAGATCTAAGTCGAAGCATCACACTGCTGTGTCTAGTACTGACGATAGTCCGCATATGCGCCGGCAGATGTAATTAGAGTATAGGCATTCTGCCAGCAGCATAAGCTCGAGAAGTCTCTTTTGTTCAATGTTATATCTTGCTCGCCCTATCCTTATTTTGACCGCACCTGGACCGCACCGACACACTTATCACATATATGGCGGAAACGCACGAAGATGACGTGCCCAGACCCAACTGCGTACTGTGTGAAGTCACTCGATGCCGTCAAAAGTTTCATACGCCATCTCACTGAGGAACCCTGCCATGGTAGCCTTCGTCTGAAATGCGGACACAGCACTTGCTTTTACAAGCCTCATGACCAGAACGAAGAAACTCAGCATGACGAAGATCACACGCTCACTCCTGGAAGGCAGCCGCAGATAAACAACTGCCTTCCGACAAGACCGAAGCGACCAATCTCAACGAGGACAGATATGGATTTTCCGCCTCCGAAGGCAGCGCAAGCCGTCTCCTGTGCTCTCAGTCCGTCCAGAACGATGAACTCGCCCTCGCAGAACATCTACGATCCATCAGAGATAATCCAGTCGCCCTGGTCGAGTTACTCAAATCTGATTATCTGGGGATTCAACTTGACATAGAACCTTTCGTGGCCGCGCTCGAGAGTGGCCGATCCAAGCCGCTCGGATGCTTTCGAAAGGACACCAGTATATCTCAGTTGTTCGATCTCGAAACTGCCGAGCCCGATCTTGACCCAGACGATGTGTCAGGCGCCGCAATTACAGACCTTGGTAGAAGCACCATCTACCAAGGGCATAACAACAGGGCGCCCATACCGTACCAGGAGAAATATATCACGGACTTCATCGGCTGGAACTGTGAGGGTCTCCTAAGTATGCGATAAACATACCTCTGCCTCAATTCTCGCTGCACCCACCACCAGAAGTAGCAGCGAGGTACCATGTGCACGAGTCCCCGAGCACGAATCTTTATGCAGTCTCTGCAGACATCTGCATGAAGGGGGCAGTAGTTGACATTCGCGAAGGTGCCTGCCGCCCTCTAGTGTAGATGCATCCGTTGCTGACGGGAAGCAGATAGAGGCACCTTGGGCATTACCGCCATGGACAACCACCAGATGAAGCTATGGGTTCTTTATCCAGCACAGGGCAATCGACATGTGTTCGAAAAGGAGAGCGCAGTCGGTCAGCGATTCGCTCGATGCGAAAAGGCGCTGATCAATGGACGATTCGTGGTTACACTACCCGGTGAGATTATCATATTGCCTCCAGGATGGCTCTATGCGACGCTGACCATCAATCGTGGCGTTCTGTTCGGGTCTACCATGGCCGTCGCCGAGGGCGTGTCTGCAGCTGCACAGAGCTACAAGCACGACGTTGTCACGAAGGAAATCGTTTCGTTTCATGATCTCAATCCTCTCGTTTGCAGTCTGCTGCAAGCATTCATGGCGGAACTGGATGATCAGTGGCAGGAGGCGCTTGGCTTTCTTTGTTGGTCGAGCGTTCCTAAGTTTATGAACAATCAAGGTCGAAGCGCTATCAAGGATGTGGTTGATAGAATGCGGTCTGTTGTCATGGACAAGAAACACCAAGCATGTAAACACTGTCGAGTTGATCTTCTGGAGCATTTTCCTCTCAATATGGGAGATGAGCTTGTAAGGTCAACAAAAGACGAAAGCTGGGTACTTGACACTCCGAGTCATCAGTATCAGACTTATCCACCGTGCCGAGGCTTATGGCACTCAGCCTGGGCCTGAGAAAGAGTCCAGACCACGTACATAACAAATTCAGACTGACTTTGGTTGCCGACTTCTTCGTCGTCTGTGTTGAGAACTATACTGTAAAATACCGCAATAGGTCCTTACTGATGGTCAATGGACGAGGTTATCCGTTTGTTCACTTGACGACCCCCAAAACGAAGAGCATTTACGTCTCACCGACATGAAACTCAGGCTGCGATTTTGCCAGTTCCACTCCCGCTTCCTGACTATCTTCACTGATGATAGCCTGGGCGATATCGCCTCACGGAAGTGCATCAGCAGTTCCCAGCATTGCGTCAAATAGTTCCGATGAGGGAGTCGAGGCAGGACAAGACACGTCATGCGGCCACAGCTTTCGGACAGGCTCACTATGATCCTCGCTGTGTTCTTCGTAAGAGAACTAGCGATAGACTACAGAACAATGCAGACTGAACGCATCTAGTCTTAGCGAGGGCCAGCACAAACTCTATAGTATACCTTCCGAACACACCATTCGTGAGCCTAGGACTACACCACATGACCGCTCTGCAGCCATGACCAACACGTCCAAACTCTCTCGGAGCTTAGACACATATGTGTACATGCACATAACAATACACTCGTACATGAGATTCTATCCTACTACCACCCTTTGCTTACGCGATCTTTGCCTGCGCTTACAAATAAGCTGCTACAGGTCAGCCCAATGCAAATGGAAGCTCGGCATGTAATGTATTTCAGTATGCTGATGGAGTTCAGCATGCTCACTGCACTGCAAAGGTTTCTCATGATACACTTGCGCGGTACAGTACAATCACGCGACGGGTCAGATTTCACCCATTTCTCACTTTCTCTTGATGCATAACCCTAACCCGCAATTGCTGACGATTGTATCATATGTCACAAGGTAATGCTGGTACTCAAAGATGACAGGCCCAGGGATCTCCATAGACAGGAAGCGATATGCTGACTTCCACTCGGGCAGTTGCGGCAAAGGCTATGTCAGACGACACGAGGGTGAGCATAGGGTGACAGGTAAGCGACACAGGTAAGGCGGAACCTGCAGTGAGAGTGTACGAATCGAGCCTCGATGCCTAGTTCGTTCGAGACGCTAAGCACTCTGCTGCTTAACTTTCTCACGCATGGCCGCTTGAGAAGCGCAAGCTGCTTACTGCCAAGCAGACCCGCCATTGCGGCACGGTTCCTGTGACGGCAGCCGTGTGCTGAGACGAAAGATTGTGCAAAGTGCTTATTGCGGTGGTTGATTCAGGTCATGGTCGGGCGCTTGGCTGTGTTGTGAACGCTTGCATCGCCAGCTCTGCCCAAACAACACAAACACAGATATTGGCCTCATCGAAGACCCAGTTATCGCAGCATTTACGCGACATGCAGCGGCCCTGCATACGCATGCTCACGATGTGGCACGTGCTGGCAGGGTCGCTGTGATGGCTTGACATGCCTGTGGGCGCAATTGTGCTGTTTGACCAACCATACACCCTCCTCACCTCGGCGGCCTTTGAAGTCGGATACGCCTAGACGCCCAGCGACAAGATGACCCCGTCACCCTCACTGCCCAGATCACCGCGGCGACATCACACCTCCTCCGCCACCCTGGCCACAACGACGTCAACGACGTACTCTTCGAACTGCGTGCGATCGACGCGGTGACGGTTGGCAGCCATCACGGCGAGGAATAGGCATCTCAGCGGCCCGAGACCTCGAGCGTCCATGCGCGACTCGCACTCGACGCCTGCGCGATACTCGGAGCAAATTGGTTCAACGGCTCGCTTTCGACATCACGCAACCCTGACGAAGCGCGCGACACCCGAGTCGATGCCAGTAGCATATTGGCCGCACGCGGCTACTACAACCACCTCGACCGCCACAGTGATATCAATAGACCCGACCGACCGTATCGTATCGTCCCCAATTTTTGCGATTGCCGTTCTCTGCACGAAAACATGCTCGCGCATTGTGAGCAGGTTTCAGCAAACGCGGTGTCCCAATGTTCGACCTTTCCACGCTCCGACCATACGATAGCTTTGCATATCCGCGACGGAAATTGTCATACAAACGGTTATCGAGAAGAACTGCTGGTTGCGCACATTGTACCGCAGGGTGAGCTGAATTGGCAGATGACCGACAGCACGTTTCAACACAATCGTAGTCTGACCAGCGGTATGGACGATACGGGCAATGTGTTGCTCTTGCAAGCCAGCCTGCACATTGCCTTTGACAGGCCTCGATTAGTCTTTATGCCGAAGCTTTCGGGTAACGATGTTGGGGCGCGGTTAGTTCCCCATCCACTCGACCCTTCAGCAGAGTTCGAGCACCTCTACCACGACCGTGAGCTGCACCAGTCAGACGTCGGCGTTGGGATAGTGTTCACGCGCTTCGCATGGACGCAATCCTGCACGACTGCGCAGTGCAACTGAAAAAAGTACGTATGATCAGTGGACTACTGACCATGATCTAGGATAGTACATATCGTCAGCTAGGCTTCACAACTAAATACTGATGAGTGTCGTGCTGCTCAATGCTGTTTGTTGTGCCAGGAGTACTGTGAGCAAAAACGTAAAACTTCATTTCCAGATCTAAATCGAGCTATTGAGTGCTTGCATGACGAACAGCTTGGTGTTCCCCAGAACGGCGTTTTCTTTTTTTCTTGCCTGGACCAAGCACGGCGCCTGAACTTGCCACAGAATCGCACTCAGTAGGTTCCTGCTCGGGGCTCTTGCCGTACAGGGTCGAACCGCCAACTGCCCCAATAATTTTCGCCCATCTTCCACCCATATGTGTCCATGACTTCCAAGACGCGCAATACATCTTCAAACTCCAGATAACCCCAGCCAGATTTCTCTTGCGACCATTTACAGCCCTTCATCTTCGGCAAAATGCTTTCTTTGAAGTAGTTCTCCCATCTGTCGGACAGTCGTTGCGAGTACTCGGGAGGACCGAATGCGATCATGAAGCGGGACATAGTTCTAGTAGAAGTCGCAATGAATAACATGGTTGGCAGGCGAGCGGCCCACCCACCAACTTTCTGCGCCTTGTGAACTCGTCCCTATCATGGCTCCTCCAATTCAAGCCCTACTAACCTCTTCTGAAGTTAATATACACCTCGCAATCTCAGCTATCAGCAGAAACCAGATTCAGTCTGTAAGAGATGCTGCGCAGACATTTGAAGTCCCCCGAAAAACGCTCCGACGCCGACGCGCTGAAAAGCCTATCCGAGGCGATTGCCCACCTGACTCGAGGAAGCTCACCCAGTCAGAAGAGGAGGTGATTATTAGCTATATAATCGATTTGCAACGTGAAGTTTCGCCTACGTACGCAGCTATACGTGATATGGCTGATAAGCTGCTCGCTGCGCGCGGCGAAGGCCAGGTTGGACAGAAGTGGCTAGCCAACTTTATCAAGCGTACAGACAGTCTCACGACGTGTTTCGATCGAGCGTACCATAGACAGGGAGCTCTGTGTGAGGATTCTGCATTGATTAGACGCTGATTTGAGCTCCTGGAGCAGACGAAGGCCAAGTACGGCATCTGTGATGATGACGTCTACAACTTTGATGAGGTTGGCTTTATGATGGGGAAGATCACGACTCAGCTGGTCGTGACAGCGTCAGAGAGGAGACGCAGGCCGAAGGCTATCCAGCCAGGCAATCGCGAGTGGGTAACGGCGATCGCTGCGATCAACGCTGCTGACTGGTCAATACCGCCGTTCCTCATCTTTGCTGGCCAGTATCACCTCTCTACCTGGTATGAAGAAGCAGATATCCCACACGACTGGGCTATCGCAGTCAGCGATAACGGCTGGACAACTAACGAGATAGGAGTTGAGTGGCTAAAGCACTTTGTTAAGCATACTGAGGGCAAAGTGGTTGGAGCACGTCGGCTGCTTATCCTTGATGGCCACGAGCGCCACCAATCGCTTGAGTTTCAAGAGCTCTGCAAGGAGAACAACATCTACACGCTCTGTATGCCACCTCACTCATCTCACCTACTTCAGCCTCTCGACGTTGGCTGCTTCTCGCCATTGAAGCACGCGTACAGCCGTGAGGTTGACGCCTCTGGTAGAGCAGCTGGAGTAGGCGTACGGAGCTGCACGTCTAGCTTTGATAGGACAACGTCTGGCTGGAGAGGAACAAGGCTTGCACCTCGAAAAGCTGAGCAGATATTGGCTGACATGAAGGATTGATTGAAGGCTGCCTCAAAGGCTGGCAGGAAGTCAAGCTTGGTGATGTAGTTGATGTGGTGGCGGATCAGGGCTCCCTGGGAGGCTCGTACGCCGAGCAACGTACATGAGCTTGAGACGCAATCAACGTTAATACGTGATCGCGTTCAGCGGCACAAGAGCTCATCGCCTGCCTCTACTATTGAAGCGTTTAATCAGCTTAAGAGAGGGGTTGAGGTTATGATGCTCTCGGCTGAGCTGATGCGTGATCGGATTACCAGCCTCGAGCGAGCCAACGAGGCAGCGTCAGCGCATAAACAACGTAAGAAAAAGTGTATACAGAAGCAAGGGACTTAAACAAAGGGAGAGGGGGAGGATTTAATCGCTCAACGCGAGGTTGAACAGCAGATTTCTCGTGAAGAGCGTCAAGGAGGAGCGCGATCAGGCCTTAGCCGCCAGGTTCTGGCGCGCTGCACGAGGTGCAGGGAGACTAGCCACAACTCACGTACATGCAAGAAAGATACTTAAGATACTGCTCAATCTACTATATACATTTGTATATATTATCTCTTAACGTGGCTCTAGTGTGCGCTTAAACAGGCGCTAAAAGTTGGTGGGGTGGGCCGCTCGCTTGCCGACCATCTTATCGAATATTATGAAGTCCGGACGTTCGTTGTCATCGTATAGCGGCGGGTCGGGCATTCTCTGCTGCCGATAGCGGTATTAGGGGCCAAAGCACCTTCCATGTTTTTCGATTATGCTTCTGGCCGCGCTCACTCGACCACGTGATGCTGATCCCTGTCGACCCAGCCAGCCTGCCGCTGCTTGCCTCAGTCAACCTCCAACCCCATGTTCCTGGAATCTCCCCACAGCGTGTCTGCCATCGAGCTCGAATTATTGCGTCCTTCACCCCTGCCTACAACGCTTGCTATGCGGTTGTTTCCATCGTCACTCCGAGTTCAGAAAGCAGACAGGTGCTACTTGCACAATGTCACTGCTCGATCTGCCGAATGAGCTACTCCTAAGTGTATCAGAATACCTAGCGTCGGAGGAGACGTCAACGCCGTTGCGCAAGCCAACCACCACCTCAACCGACTCTTAGGATCCTACCTATACCGCTACAACGTACAGCAATCTGGAAGCTCAGCGCTGTTGTGGGCTGCCCGACATGGTCGAGAGGCGACAGCGCAAAAGTCGCTGAGGGAAAGAGCCAACATACAGGCCACAGATGACGAGGAGGCGGAGGAGATAGCGCTATTCTTGGCGGCAGAAAATGGGCATAAACAGGTGGTGAAGCTGCTACTGGACAAAAGCATCGATGTCAACGCACAGGATGGATGCTACGACAACGCACTCTGCGTGGCTTCATATAAAGGCCACGAGGCGGTGGTAAGGCTGCTGCTCGACGAAAGCCCTAACTCGAACGCACGGCGCGGATACTACGGCAACGCACTTTACGCAGCTTCACAAGGAGGTCACGAGACGGTGGTGAGGCTGCTACTGGACAGGGGCGCTGACGTCAACGTACAGCGCAGACACTACGGCAGCTCACTCCAGGCGGCTTCGCAAGGAGGTCACGAGGCGGTGGTCAGGCTGCTACTGGGCCAAGGTGCCGACGTCAACGCGAAGGGCGGAGTCTACGGCAGCTCACTCTACGCAGCTTCGCAAGGAGGCCACGAGGCAGTGGTCAGGCTACTACTGGACCGAGGTGCCGACGTCAACGCACAGCGGGGATACTACGGCAATGCACTCTACGCGGCTTCATATGAAGGCCACGAAGCGGTGGTGAGGCTGCTGCTCGATGAGACCGCCAACTCGGACGCCCAGCGCGGGTGCTACGGCAACGCACTTTACGCAGCTTCACACGAAGGCCACGAGGCGGTGGTCAGGCTGCTGCTGGACCAAGGTGCCGACGTCAACGCGAAGGGCGGAGTCTACGGCAGCTCACTCTACGCAGCTTCGCAAGGAGACCACGGGGCAGTGGTCAGGCTACTACTGGACCGAGGTGCCGACGTCAATGCACAGTGCGGACACTACGGTAACGCACTCCAGGTAGCTTCAGCTAGAGGCCACTGGGACATCGTGAAGCTACTGCTGAGCAAAGAACCAAACAAGGCTATTCTGACAGCAAAGAATACCCCCGCTCAACATTACGACTAGCAATGTCCACCTCGACGTCGTCAGGTTTCTGCTGGAACAGGGGGCATAGATTACGGGTCCCGGTATTGACACTGCCACTCTATCTCAAGCCGTCTGATTTTCAAAGATCGTCAGAGTCTGTTGCGTCTCTTTCATGACCATTGCCACAGCCACATATATCCATCTGTATGCAGCCTGATGAAGCGCATGATGTAACGACGCAAAGCCACCTCTAAGTTTCCGCTTTACCTTGACCAGTGCTCACGGGCATTTGACGACCGTGACTCCCTCACCACCGTCAGAGGTCACGCTGAAGCACCTCTCGAATGTCCTGATCGTTGGCTGGTCTGCGAAGCTGAAGAGCGGTGCGACGATCAGCCTCCCTAGCACCGAAGCGTACGTGTCAGATATAGTCGCCAGACTCCGCAACAAACAAATCAATCAAATATCGCCTGCTGTATTTGATTGTTTGGTGAAGGCTTGGCAACCGCGCCGTATTTGATTGTTTGATTGGTGTTTTCAAGCTGTATATTTGATTGATTTGCAAATATTTGGTGTTGCATAAAAGTCTTGGCGTTTGTTTTTAGTGTTGTAGGCGGCTGTTAGACGCCTCATGCGTCGCTCTGATTGTCCTCTACCCAGTTTTGTATATTATATTTGCGGGCGAGCTCGTCGTCGCTGATAGCGCCGTCGCCGCTATTGTCGTCGCCACGCTTAGCGTTGTAGGTGTGTCCAGCCCGGGTCCAAGAGCGTATAAGCTGCAAGGCGGCGAGCAGCTCACTGCTGATAGCGCGACGTTTTGGCTCTAGTAGATCGCCGAGCTCGCTGAATAGTCGCTCACACTCGCAGCTTGATGCTGGGATAGTTAGTATATCAATGGCAAAACGGCTCAATTGGGGGTATTTTGGCGCTATCGTCATCCAATATCGGACTGCGTTGCCATCGTTGTGATACGTTGCAGTACTCCAACTCGGCTCCTCCTCTAGCCAGCGATCGTACTCGTCGCCGCCGTCTCTTCTCGCACAGTTACGACGCGCGGTGAGGGCTTCGATCACGTCGTCGATCGCGCCTGTACGAGCTGGTTGTGGTGGAGGAGTCGGCGGTGCCTTCTTATATGACCGCCACAACTCTTGAAATCTAGCGTTTGCAGTACGTAGCCATCCATCTTTATGCTCCCATGAGTTCTCGCAGTAGTATTTGTAGTACGGGTGGAGACAAGTAGCGGCGTAATATACTGGTGAGTCGTCGAGCTTACGGTAATACTCCTCAGCCTTTACCCAAGCGTTGCGTAGGTTAATGTGAAGGTGATCTTCAGGCGCCTCTTCGTGTGCGTCAAACACTACGTCAACGTATGGCTCAGCTAGCTTTTCAAGCTGATCGAGTAGATACTCAAACACGGGCAAGACCTCGTGGATAGCTCCGAAGCTACTGCCGTGGTGTTTGCCACGCCCCTCTAGCCGTTTTGTAGTGATTTTTAGTGGTTCAAGGCATCGTTGGTACTCAGTAACGACCGCCCAATCTGCTGCCTGGAGCCCGCCCGACCTCATCCACGCCGGAGCGTCGCTCTGGGTGCCACGCCGCTCCTCGTAGGCGACGCGGCTCACATGTTTCTCAATATAGAGATCGAAGCCGCCCTTGAGATAGGTTGCCCGCTCGAGAGCGCTGTAGTATGAGTTCCAGCGCGTAACAACTGGCTTAATCGGTCGCAGTATTTTAACGCGCGCAGCGGCGGGGAGGTCGTTGTTAGAGGCCTCCAGGCACTCAGTAAATAACGCGTATTGCTGTGGTGTTTTAATGTATGTGATCACAGAGAGGAGCGTACCGAGCGCCATGCTTACGCCACGCTGCTATGAACGCCTCCTCGTCGTCGATATGTTCGGCAGGTTGCCAAACAACAGAGCCTGCCCGATGAGGTTGATAGTGTGAGGGCCGCAGCGGAGGCGTCGCTGCGTCGGGTTGAAGTCTCCAAACTCGCGCGCTACAGCCGCGATCGTAGTGTCGTTGTTGCTAGCATTATCAAGTACGAAGTAACCCAGCGTATCTGAGGTGATCCCGTATGCCCGTAGTGTTGCAACAACAGCTGTAGCGATCGCCTCACCGGTGTGGGCACCATTGAGCTGCGGCAGAGCGATAGGCAGGTCGTGGATTTCACCTAACGCTGTGGCAAAGTGAGCAACGATCCCAAAAAAGCCCCGCGCCCCTCCCTTTGTCGTCCAGCCGTCAAAGCTTATATGTATTTTGCTAGCAGCGCTAGACAAGGCGTCGACAATCTGCGGCCGTATAGCGTGGAACAGCCGCATCGCGTAGGTTGCAATACTGCGCGGGGATCGCCACAACGCGCCCTCTGCCTCTGTACTCACTTCTCTGAAAAGCTCGCGCGTTGAAGCTCTACTAATAATCTCCATTGGCAAGTTGTTGTCAAGGAGCCATAACACTAACGCATGGCGGAAGCGCTGCATGTCGAAGTTGCCCATCGCGTTGGCTGTAGATTGTGATATTTCGAAGCCACCGTTAATCGCCTCGCGTAGTGAGAGCTGTCCAATCGGACGTTTTGGTGTAGTAATTGAGCCCGTACGGCAAAGGCTATGGCCCTTGATAGGCTGGGCGAGGTGGGCGGCGGCGGAGGACGTGGCTTTTGAGCAGTCGATGATAACGGATGGTGCCTTGTGTATATGGCAGTATTTACACACCCAAAGCGGGCGTGTAGGTTGATCTATACGCACGACGCGGTATCCGTGTGCATATACCCAGCTTTGTGTTCTCCCGGGTTGCTTCAAGGGCTTGATATAGCGACCCCCAAGCCGCTCCCAATCAAGCCCATTGAAGTTATCGCCGCCGTTATCGATATAGCCATCCTCTGCTATCTCTGTTGTTGTTGCTACAGAGCCAGTGCCATCGTGGCTGCCCTCGGTGGGCGTGGACAGTGATTCTTGAGGTTGTGACTCGAGCTGCTGCCTCTCCCAAGCTTGTGAGGGTGTTGTGGGTGGTGGCGGGGTTGCTAAGATTCTCAATCGCTTCGTTGAGGTTGTAGGAACGTTTGACGAACGCGCGCGCTTCTTAGAAGCTTTAGGGGGCATAATGGTGGGCGTCGCGATACTTCGATTGTCACGGGATCGCGCGCGTCGGCCGGGCTGAAGTTGATAATATGCGCTAGCGTCGTCAGGGGCGAGTTTAGATAGCTAATTTAGAACACTAAAACACTAAAATTAACGCGCTTATAACCTAACAAACTACAAAAACTTAGCCTAATAAAACACTTAATACTTGCAAATATTTGCAAATATTACAATCTTTATGCTTGTTTGTTTGGCAAAGAAAGCTACCTATGTTTGATTTGTTTGTTTGGTAGTTACCAAACAAACAAGTCAAATATTTGATTCATGTTTGTTTGTTGCGGAGTCTGGTTTTCACAGGCGCAGAGTGAAAGTTGCAGAGTGTTATGGCAATGACGAATGATGGAGAGTGAGATTGTCAACAGTCTTCGTGACTGAGCCGAACACCTGGATGCCTAGGCGACCTACAACCCCTGTGCGCGGGTCGAGCCACCCCACCAAGACCAGACGATCGAAAAGAAGAGGTTATTGAACCACACACAAAAGCTATGATTGCGGGAATAGCTGGTGTACTGCTATACGGAGGTTTCTAGAGCATTTGCACTACTTGTATCTTGCTGGTGTCTTAGTTCGGCGCTTCGGCAGCTTGGCGTTGCAAAACTTTTGACCTAGTACTGTAGATAAGAGCGGGCGGCAGTGCATCTCTAGAAGCGCATACGCAAGCTAACAGCGTAATCCATTCTCTGTTACTATCTCTTATTGCTTGGGTACGCTCTCCCGCCTTCTAAACTGCATTGGAGAAGATCCTCTTTCTGCGGTCGGCGATACCGACAAAGAAGCCCTTCTCATCCATATTGTACGTATTGCGCTCGTCAATCCCGTGTTCTACCATCTTGGAGTGCAGCAAGTTGAAGTACAACTCGTACTTATACTTGCTGTCAGCTACGTGGCGCTCACGATCGATACCGGTGTCCCATTTGGTGATGAGCTTGTCGGGATGACGACGGCGAAACCGCTTAACCCAGCTATCGGAGACCTCTTGCTGCGCAACAGCGGATCGAAATTCTTCGAAATACTACCTGTAGGCGGTACACCATCTCTTGTAGCTCTGTCTATGTGACTGATAACCTCCTGCTCTTGTTGTGGGTTGAGTCGTTGTTGATTTGCTATTTTGGCTCCACAGGTGCCCTGCGAACCCTTGTGCTGCCGCGACAGCGTTGTTCGATCAACTCCGAATATTTTTGCAACTTGGCGGTACGAGAATTCATCTCCAGCCTCACGCGATTCGACATATTCAATCGCTTCTTGAATCGGGTCCATGGTTGTGGAGTTATGACGTGTTGAAGTTGGGACGACGCGCAATGTTGGGATGGCGGGGTGGCTCGCTACGCGGACTGGCTCGTCACGCGGCCATTTAGTGTAACTCGCTTATCATGTACGTTACTAAAACTTGCGGTGTTTTTTCTCAGACCTTCCAGAGACTGTACACTAGCGCCTCGGAGTTCGCTGTTCCAAAATACCGAAAAGCGACACCAGCTAGCTAATCATTTAGGGGTTGACGTATGCCAAAGGAAACAAGAAGAGTGCCGGATCTGCGCAAGCTTCTGTTGTTATCTCGTTTATTCCTGCGTCATCTCTTGAATCAGCTCTTTTTACCCTGTTGTGCTGCTCATTTATAGTAATCTTACGCTGAGGACACTTAGACTATGTTATGTTCCTCTTAAAACACTCACTCGCTGCCTAACATGGCGAGAAGCTAGGGCTGGCCAGACACGTGAACTTGTCGCTTGTACGGCGTGAATACTGTAGAACATGCTTGGCTCACTTCCAGATACTGTTGCAAATTTGACTTGCGCGTTCCTCTCGCTTCTGCGGGCCAATTTCAGGAAGCAAATCATGGTCATATGTCGTTTGGAGAAGAGGAGTGTTGGGGGGAAGGGTAAATCACTCAGTATGATTAATCAGTCGAACGCATTAGTCGTGCCTGCTCTGCAGTCATGTGATGTAGCCCAGGCTCACAGTATTCGGTATTGAAGAACTGCACAACGTTAAAGACGCTGTGCGATGACCTATGTACAAGTCGAGCTATGATACCACAAACAGTACAACATGTAACTTACACTCTCTTCTAATTGACTATTCTGTCTGCAATATCCGCACTCGACCGTGCGACACGTCTCTTCGCAATGCGATTGTGCTGGTAACTAGCTCTTTCAGACACGCACGGTAGGCATGGTCGACAATGCGTTCAAGCCAACGGAGGTCGACTGGCGCTTCGCCGACTTGGATTTGTGATGGCCAGTGGGCGAGTTCGGCGATTGCATTATTCCCGGTGCAGAAGCGGCCGACCTGGGACAGCAAGGCTGCTGCGACTCTCCCGCAGCGTAACCCCTAACCCTAGCCCGTTTGCGGACTTGCGCCTGAAGCCGTCCGAAGCCGCCCAACACTGCCGTCCGGGGCAGAGGCTGGGGTCTGATTGGAGTCACGCCATGAGTGTGCACAGCGCGCAGAGACTACACTACAGTGAAATCTCAGCTAATCCTCACCAGCGCAAAGAGTTGTCGCAAGCTTTGACTCGTTATTATCACTCCGCGCCGACTGCAAAGTATCGACCGAAGTACTTTCAGCGGGTGGTAGGATATTGAGGAACTACACGGCAACCTGCTACCTATCGTGCCGAGGAACACACAGCTTTGTAAACATGTTGACCGACTGTGCTGGTTAGTTTAGTTCATAATTTAGTGTCCACGGTTGGCCAGATGACAGATGCAGCATCCGATAGCTTCTGAGTGGCCAGCATGTCTGGGGTGGTCTGGCTCAGCCCTGTCATCCAAGATTCAACAAGCCAAAATAGAGGATTATAACAACATAATAGTCCTTCCTCACTAGGTATTAGTAGATAATTAGAAATTATAAGATACATATATTAAGAAGAGATATGATAGCTGGATTGTAAATCTCTACTGATTGTGATAGCTGCCTAGGGGCTAGAGTAGACAATTAGACATAACAGCTGATTGATAGCTAACGCAACCTACGTTGCGGGCGAACGCCACCTCAGCTTACATTAAAATTACAGGGATTGTTTTAGACCACTTTTCAATATCTAGACAACTATGATGTCTAGAGCCTAATTCTTTCAGTAAAGAAAGATTCTATATATGTAGTACTAACAGATCTGAATTTCAGACAATCCTTTCTACTAGATCCAGAGTTATAAGGGTCTAGGTTGTTGATTTTCTCTAGTGAATCCAGGCGCGGCGTTCGCCTATGATGTACATTATCATTCGGTGTAATTTAGTTAAATTGGCCGTTCCGCGCAATCCGACGGGTATCCCTGCTGTGACGGACTCTTCTCGGCATTATATTCTGGTATGGTCGACACCAAAAACCTTCCACATGTACTCATGCAACTCTCTGACCCATAGCCTCGCTCGTGATATATTTCAAACTGCTCTGGGACTAATTTAGTATGAACAAGTTAAGTACTCGTCCTCACACGTTTTGGCTCACATTCCAGTTTCTTCCTTGTTGATACACGTAAAGAATCTGTCATCAAAGAGATGATCACTCAACGTCCCAAGTTGACTCGTAGAAGAGGTGCGTGTGCAGAGTGCCGTCAGAAGAAGGTTCGATGTAAGTTATCCCTTCGTGATCCTGAACCGGGCTAAGAGACACAGGTGATGGAGGAAATCCATGTGATCACTGTCAAGTATGCGAAATCCTTCGTTCTATCCTAAAATGCGCGACCAACACAATGACAGCGGAGCGGTGATCCATGCAAATACAATATGCGTCGCTCAGAAAATCGTACAGAGAGAAAAACGTCCGCAGTCGTGGCGAGCACTTCTACACAACAACACAAACAAACACAACAGTTGACAGCATGATGTTGAATTCGCCAACTACAGAGAATTCCGCTGAAGCTATTGTCTATCGGCATACCGAGAGCTCAGCAAATCCTCCCATCACACCGTTCAGTGAGCTGTATTCCTCACAGCTTGTGTCTGATAGCGCACACTCGTATCTGGATCTTGATTTCGCGAATGAGGACGTTGCAGCCACAGACCAATTCCAACCGTCAGGTACATATCCGAGTACTCTTTTCTTCTACCTCCCACTTATAAACAGGCACATCCATACCTCAATCCCCTGGAATACTCCGCATAAGTGAAACATCATTAATTGTAAAGTAGATTCAGCTCAGCAAGCAAGCAGTCTCGAGACACAGGTGGCAAACCACACGCCTAGGCCGGACACATCCATGCTGAATTGGCCCAGACTTGGCCGCGACCAAAATTTACATCAGCAAAGCACTAACCTGTTCCATGATCTATCAATCACAGAGCAGATTGGCATGTCCACTAAGGGTACTCTCAGACTCTTTTTAGATCGCATAGTGCCTGATGAAGCAGAGGTCGACATCCTGTTTTCCTTCAAAGATCGTCAGCTCTAATCACTAATGATACTCAGATGAAGTCAGTTTCAAGTCATAGATCATACAGAGTCACCTCTCTGTTCCAGAACAGAGACGGAAAGAACGGTAGGAAACAAGCGGTGTTAGACAAAGTCAAGGCGCTACTTGATTCGGAGCATAAAACTGGTATCTGTAGTCTCTTGCGCAGAGCCGATTGTGGTGGGGAGCATCCGATCCTGCAACCAGATGAGCTTCCCGCCATGAAATTTATTCGAAGTATGACCGTGGTAACGTCTGCGAGAAGTCTGCTAATTATTTGACAGGGGCCTATGAAGAGCTAGGAGGGTATATTGGACGAACGTCTAACTCACAATATGAGCTGACTTCTCAAATAGATTGAGCTTGTTCATCAAACAACAAGACGTCGCCTATATACAAGAGCAGTTCTTTGGTTCCAGAGATCTGGTTCTATGCGTAAGCGATATGTCAGTGCTGATTGTTTCACTAGCTTGGGGAGCTTTGTTGGATGCGGAAGCAAACTCATCCACCAAAATAGCACTACTAGACGCTGTGCTACAGATCTCAACGTTGCTGCTCTATCAGAAAAGTAGCGTCCGTCACTTCTTGGCAGGTCCCTCCATTTCATGCCAGTCAGGCTTCCGCTAATACGAGTCAGGCGCTAGTTGCTGTAGTTCGTCAAACCGATCGTTCTTCCCGAAATCGGTTACTAATCCATGCAGCTCTGTCTTGCGGAAAAAATAGGATCAGACAATATACATGCACTTCTAACTGGCAGCATTTCAACAGCAGCCTCCTTGGGTCTCCACTTGGAGTCCACTACGAGCAAGCTTTGCGTCAGCGATGAACAGGTCGTTCAGATAAAACGAGCCATGTCATTGCTTGACTGTATTGATAAGTCTTATGCATTGAGATGGCAAACCTTCTCCGTACGCTTTACATCCCTGTTTCGAGCAGGTTGCAATAAGGCTAATTCAGGAAATAGCTAGTTGGTAACGACTTTCTTCTCACAACAAATCCACCCAACAATACACTTCAGTTTCAAACTTTCACAGCAGCATCCTCGGAATGGTTGCGGGTGCGATCTCAGTATTCGGAATCTGCTCGAAGATCCTACAGCTCCGAGCAAGCGCAGGAGAAGAGACATCTGAGGACCATATCAACAAGGCCTTCGCGCTGTCGACGGCACCAGAAGAATGGCACAGGTCAACTCGGTGTAGCCAATTGCTACTCTCTGAGACGAATAGCGATGATAAGCGTGTCAGGCTTCAGATATTGTACTATAACCACGAGGCGCGATTCGAGTTGCTAAATCTGAGCCTGGCAGATCCAACATCGTCTTCACTCATAGGATCTCAGAATTGTAGGACACTTTGCCGACAATCAATACGGGAAATCATCACCTACTCTAACACCATACCTTCCAGTATCTACTTCAAGACTGGTATGTGTTCTGTGAAACCTGGTCTCCTATAGCAACCTTTTCCTGACTAATCGAATGTTAGCAACCATCTATTCATCAATATACTTGCTCTATGTCTGCTGGCGCTTGACATCGTTCTGGGGTCCGATCAGGATTGTAAGAAGGAGAACCGGGTATTACTTAGCATCGCTGCTGGCTTCTTTGCTAGGGTAGAAATCATGTTGCCGCAAAGTACCATCTTCGAGGAAGTGTCTCATCTGATCGAGAACCTTACGTATAATTGACGTTATTGGGGTACGTAGATCCATCAGATGTAAGAGGTTAGGTTCGTTACGGGCTGAACATGCTTTCGAACGTCTGTTGTTCGGTTCGAATCAGTAAACTGACATAGCAAGCCCTAACCAACATGAGGCGACGGATGACTCGTAATCTGTGCCGAATTAAGTTTAGCGTCAAGGTTTCCCCGCCGAATTCGGCGATTTTGACCCCTCAATCCGCGAATCTTGGACCCCCGGTCAGCAAGCATTGTGCTACTTAAAACAATTTTTTTTCTCATACAAGAGTATTTTGTACATATTCTAACGATATATTAACATGGTTGGCAAGCGAGTCGCCCACCCCACCAACTTTGATCACCTCTCCCATCACAACGTACACTAGCTCAACGCAGCGCTACTCTATTAGCTTTGAATAAAGCAGATATTCAACTTGCTATCTTATCTACTAATGCCAAACAACTTAGAGGCAACCGTGCTGCTGCTGCAATGTACAGCGTAGCTGAAACAACGCTCCGCCGCCGACGCGCTGGCACGCTTGCCCGACGCGATTGCCAGCCCAACTCAAGGAGGCTTACCCAGCTAGAAGAGGAGGCAATAGTGAGATATATCCTCGATCTAGACCAACGTGGGTTTGCGCCTACGTGCGCAGCTGTACGTGATATGGCTGATAAGCTGCTCGCTGCGCGGCGCTGGCCAGGTTGGGCACAAGTGGCCAACCAACTTTGTTACGCGTACAGACAGTCTCACGACGCGTTTCAATCGAGCATACGATAGACAGAGAGCCCTGTGTGAGGATCCAGTCCTATTCAGCTCCTGGTTCAAGCTTGTAGAGGAGACAAAGACTAAGTACGGCATCTGCGATGAGGACGTCTACAACTTTGACAAGGCTGGCTTCGTAATGGGCAAGATCACGACCCAGCTTGTCGTGACAGGGTCAGAGAGGAGAGGCAGGCCAAAAGCTGTTCAGCCTGGTAGTCGCGAGTGGGTGACGTTAATCGCTGCGATCGACGCTGCTGGCTGGGCAGTCCCACCGTTCCTCATCTTCGCTGGCCAGTATCACCTATCTGCCTGGTACGAGAAGGATATCCCACGCGACTGGGCGATCGCAGTTAGTGACAACGGCTGGACGAACAACGAGCTAGGAGTTGAGTAGCTAAAGCACTTCAACGCTCACACGAAGGCTCGTGTTGTAGGTGCGCGTCGCCTGCTTATCCTTGACGGCCATGAGAGCCACCAATCTCTCGAATTTCAAGAGCTCTGCAAAGAGAACAATATCTACACGCTATGTATGCCACCTCACTCATCTCACCTGCTCCGGCCTCTTGATGTTGGCTGCTTCTCGCCATTGAAGCGCGCGTACAGCCGTGAGGTTGAGGCCCTAATGCGCTACCACATCAACCACATCACGAAGCTCGAGTTCCTGCCAGCGTTCAAGGCAGCGTTTGATCGAGCGTTTACGTTGGCCAATATCTGCTCAGCTTTCCCCGGCGCAGGCCTTGTTCCTCTCCAGCCAGATACCGTTCTATCAAAGCTTGATGTTCAGCTACATACGCCTACTTCAGCTACCCTCGTACGCCGAGCAACGTACGTGAGCTTGATGCTCAATCAACGTTAATACGTGATTGCGTGCGACAGCACAAGAGCTCATCACCAGCTCCGATTATTGGGGCGATTAACCAGCTCAAGAAGGGGGCGGAGGTGATGATGCTCTCCGCTGAGCTGATGCGCGATCGGATTACTAGCCTTGAGCGAGCTAATGAGGCAGCGTCAGCGCGTAAGCAGCGCAAGAAAAAGCGACTCCAGAAGCGTGGGGTCTTGACAAAGGGAGCTGGAGAGGATATACTCGCTCAAAAGGAGGTTGACCAGCAGATAGAGCGTGAACAGCATCAAGGTAGAGAGCGATCAGGCCTTAGCCGCCAGGCTCTTGCGCGCTGCACAAGGTGCAGAGAGACTGGGCATAACTCACGTACGTGCCAAAAGGATACTCTAGGTACTGCTTAACCTGCTCTATTGATGTCTATATATTATCTCAAAAGGTGGTTGAGTTGCACGCTTCAAAAGTGATTAAAGTTGGTGGGGTGGGTGATTCGCTTGCCACATACATTATATATGTTGTTGAAACTCGGATTTGCAAATCGCTTCTAATACATCCATGCCTATGATATAAGTGTATACGATTTCCTTCCTTATGTGTGCGCGCACTGCAAGTTATCAATTCCACATTACTGTGGTCTTACAATAACTTAGATCTCTAAAGTCCCTCCCCGTGTGACGGAAAACCCTGTGTGCCGGAAACAGCCAATGAGAGGAAAGGGATAGCATCTTTCCCGATACGATACTATATCTCATTGGCTGGTTCCGGCATACAGGGTTTTCCGTCACACGGGGAGGGACTTTATATGTTACAAAGGTAGGTTGTGAGAAAAGCCTGTAGCTTTGAGCGTGCCTGCTATAACAATTTATATATAGGTCTGAGCGGTCTCCTTAGCAAGTTGGACAATAGCCTTGAATCTATAGGGCCTATTGTCGCAAGCACATATCTTGTCGAACCCTTCTGGATCATAAGCTAGCTAAGCTTGAACTCCTCCCGTACGGCCTTGCCTAGCCTTATTATGCCTTCTACAAGTTCCTCAGCCGGCGCTGCAGCATATGTCGCCCTAAGGAAAAGTCTATCAAGCCTCTGTTTTGAATCTGCTCTGAACCAACTACCACACATAATCAAAGCACCATGACTGATTATTCGCATGAATATCTGCTCTTCAATAGTTTCCAAATCTTTGTGGCGGTAATCTGGGTGCTGTTGATAATCTAGTTGCAACCAATGGAACATGCCCGCCATTGGCGGATCCCATGATACAACCTGACGAGGCAGAAATTTTGCGCAAGCAGATAAGATAACCCCCCGCCGTACGCTATATTCCTGGCGCAAGTATATCAGCCAGTCAAGATAGCCGTTATGGCCCCAGTGATCATCTAGTAATTTCCAGAGAATGAGTTGCGACATTCCCGAGGGACCCTGAGTTGACAATCCAGCGTGAGCTTTGTATCTCTCAATGATCTGTTGAGATGCCGTTACCCATCCTACGCGAGAGCCAGGTGAGATGATTTTTGAGAAAGAGTCGAGTCGTATGACTCGACCGTCTGTGTCTATAGAGAGCAAACTCGGCACGAGCGATTGTAGGAACTCAGCGTGTGATGAAGGAGCTGGAATGGCTGCGCTAGAGTCACCACGGTAGGGCTCCATTTGCAGGAAGTAATAGGGATCATCCTCAATGATTAATATATCATGTTTCTGACATACAGAATAGAGAGACCTACGGCGAGTCGCAACTTGAGTTGCTCCAGTAGGATTCTGGCCCGTGGGTATTGTATAGAGGAGGTGTGGCTTACGAGCTCCATATATGCGAGCGTTCCAATTGGAGAGAATATCGTCCATTACTTCCGGAATAATACCTCCAGAGTCAACAGGAATGCTAACCGAACGAATGCCGAGTGGAGTGGCAATTTCGACAGCAGCGGAAAATGTATACTCTTCAAAAAGAACCATGTCATCAGGTCTTGATAGCATCCTGAAAAACATTTCAAGAGCAGATGTGCTCCCTACGCTCATAGCGCAACGCCAGTCTTCGTATGGAGGATTATGGACCAATTCTGTATGTTCGGTGACCCATCGCAAGAGCTGAGCTGAGCCTGAGCCTTGACCGTAGTTGAATGATGTTGAAATATCGAATATAGATCTGTTGAGCGCTAGATCGTATTTGCCTGCCGTAACAGTGATACCAGAGACCCTTGTCTGCGTCTCTGAAAAGTTTCCAACCAAAGGAACTCTCAAAGAGATCCTCTCAAAGGGGAAATATTCGCTAGATGGGAGACCTGTGCCTAGGGAGATGATTCCAGGATTGCGAAGGAACTTAGCAGCCTTCATCAGCGAATGACCTTGTCGGATGCGTGCTTCTTGACTGATGATATCTGCTTCCATGTTAGTAGGGGTTGTGGACTACGATAATAGTATCAGCATCAGTAAGATGCTTCAAATGTAGTCGTAAATGTGATCGATAAAAAGTATAACTCACGATCCCATCGCCTGGCCTTTGGTTTTCCTTCGTGGCTGAGAATCTGGAAATCAATACTATCAGCTGGCGCGCCAATGACCCATTGCCCTTCCTTTGGCTCTGGCCTCGTTGCAACAATCTCGTCTGTCAAGGGAAGCGCAGTCACTAATTGTGGAAGCGATGCACTAGGATTCATTGCAAATAAGGTACGTGAAGACAGTCGGCTTGGTGGAGATCTTGAGAACTTGACAGGATGATGATAAGGCATGCTCAGACTAGGTATTTAGACCTTTATACAGATTGCTACCCATGCGCTTCTTGCGTCCCAATTTACAGCGGACAACATACCTATCTCGTGTAGAATTCCGCGGCGCCTCTCGAAGTTGTCTCAGCATTTACCGACAGAACCGACAGAACCGACAGAACCGACAGAACCGACAGAACCGACAGAACCGACGCAGGCAATGGGTTGCAGGAACTTGTCACGTTGGCGCAGTTCTTTGGGTAACTACAGCGCCTCTCCCTCACGATTGTCCGAGGCGAAAAGACTGTTGCGATGTCACCTTTCCTCAATTATCTTGACCCCTAGCAAGTATTCCGTATCCCCGCTGCCTGTAGATGCAGTGGTACTCAAAAATCATTCCTGTAAAACAGGATGCTTATCGCGTTGTTGAAATCGGCCACACCCTTTTCCGAGATTATTCTTGGGGCAGTGATAAGAGTTTTCCCACTCCTAGACAACGCGAAAACGATGCGGATCGAATCTGTATTGGTTTATGTCGCAGGCCAAGCGCTATCGGGAACCTTGTAGCTAGTAACACTGTGCGACGACCTTCGTATACTGTAAGCTGAGCTAGGATGCTACAAACGATACACTACAGTAGTGTAACGTAAGCGGCAAGCGAGCTGCGCACCCGTGCCAGACTACGTTTCATCCACCTTCTATCCTCATGTCTCAACAACTCGATCTTGAGCTGCTTCCTCGTGAAGACAGGATCATCCTTGCTATCCAGGCTATTGAATCCGACGCATCATTAAGCCAGCGACGTGCTGCCGTCATCTACAATGTGTCTGGAACCACCCTTCGGACGCGACGCGCCAAAACCACCTCACGACGTGATTCTCATCCTAACTCATCGAAGCTTCAAAGACACGAAGAGGAGACGATTGTACAGTACATAAGGAAGCTTGATTCACGAGGCTTTGCCCCTACGCTTAGCTATGTACGAGAAATGGCCAACCAGCTGCTAGCTGCTCGTGGTGGTGGCCAGGTTGGAGAAAAATGGGCTAGGAACCTCGTACGCCGAAAGCCTGCAATCACATCAAAAATTACTAAGCAGCGCGATCATCAGAGAGTCCTATGCAGCAATTCAGCAATAGTCAGCCCATGGTCCAACCTTGTACGCAATGTGAAAGCCAAGTAAGGTATTCTGGACGAAGACACCTACAACTTCGACGAGACTGGCTTCCAGATAGATGTTGGAGGGTCTGTTAAGGTCGTGACAGCGTCTGAGAGGCTCACTAAGCCGCTTGGAGTTCAACTTGGCGACCGTGAGTGGATAACGCTTATCGCTGGCATCAACGCGATAGAGTGGTCGATTCCACCCTTCCTTATCCTCAAAGCAAAGCACCACGACCAGGCCTGGTATTACAATAACCCAAAGGATTGGAGGATAGGCGTTAGCAATAACGGCTGGACAACGAACGAGCTTGGTCTTGCCTGGTTGCAGCACTTTATCAAACATACAGAGGCCCGTACGGTGGGTAGCCTCTGGCTGCTTATTGTTGACGGCCACGAGAGCCACAAGTCGCTTGCGTTCCAGGATCTATGCGAGAAAAGCAAGATTATCACCCTCTGTATGCCTCCACACTCGTCGCACATCCTACAGCCGCTTGATGTAGGTTGTTTTCCTCACTAAAGCAGGCGTACAAGAAGGAACTGAGAGGCTTGGCAGACAGCTACATCCACTACATCGACAAAAAGGCCTTTCTAGCCACCTTTGGGCCAGTGTTTGATAAGGCGTTTTCAAAGGATAATATTTTATCAAGTTTTAGAGCAACTGGATTAGTCCACACAACCTAGAGGTGGTGTTATCTAAGCTTGAAGTAAAGCCTCGTACGCCAACGCCACCTGCACTAGGGTCTACCCTCTGGCAACTTAAAACACCAAGCAACGTCTGGGAGATAGAAGCTCAAACAACGCATATTATGAAGAGAACAAGAGGCCACAAGAGCTCATCACCTAACTCTACTATTGAGATGGTGCTGCAGGTCAAAGGGATCAATTTTAAAGGTGCACTCGCACACGCTGCTTGAGCCTAGAATAGCTAGCCTTGAGGAGGCAAACCAGGCAGCGTCCGAACGTAGAAAGCGCAAGAAAAAGCGGATCCAGAAGGGAGAAACCCTATCGCAGGCAGAGGCGGAGGATATAGTTGGGCAAAGGGATGTTGAGGCTCAGTTAGAGGCGGAGAGGCGTCAGGAGAGAGTACGCACAGGTAGTAGTGCAGAGAGTATTCGACGCTGCAAGAACTGTGGCGAAGCAGGTCATAACAAGCGCACATGCAAGAGAGATGCAGCAGAAGTAGAGGACTAATTTAACGTACTGTGCACCATTGTACGATGTTGTAGTAGTGAGTTGTTGATGTGTTGGGGTGGATGGCTGCGTTTAGTGCGCAGCTCGCTTGCCGCTCACGTTATAACGTAGTTTACAAGCGAGTCGCCCGTACAAGCGAGGCGCCCACCCCACCAACTTTGATCACCTATCTAACTATGCAACTCAACCACCCTTTAAGATTATGTATAGATATTAATAGAGTAGATTAAGCAGTATCTAAAGTATCCTTTTGGCACGTACGTGAGTTATGCCCAGTCTCTCTGCACCTTGTGCAGCGCGCCTGAGCCTGGCGGCTAAGGCCTGATCGCTCTCCTTCTTGACGCTCTTCACGAGCAATCTGCTGATCAGCCTCACGTTGAGCGAGTATATCCTCTCCAGCTCCCTTTTTTAAGACTCCTCGCTTCTGTAAACGCTTTTTCTTGCGCTGCTTACGCGCTGACGCTGCCTCATTAGCTCGCTCAAGGCTAGTAATCCGATCGCGCATCAGCTCAGCGGAGAGCATCATCACCTCCGCCCCCTTCTTGAGCTGGTTAATCGCCCCAATAATCGGAGCTGGTGATGAGCTCTTGTGCTGTCGCACGCGATCACGTATCAATGTTGATTGAGCCTCAAGCTCACGTACGTTGCTCGGCGTACGAGCCTCCCAGAGAGCCTCTGGTAGAGCAGCTGGAGTAAGCGTACGCAGCTGCACGTCTAGCTTTGATAGGACAGCGTCTGGCTGGAGAGGAACAAGGCCTGCACCTCGAAAAGCTGAGCAGATATTGGCTGTGGTGAACGAGCGATCAAAGGCTGCCTTAAAGGCTGGCAGGAATTCAAGCTTAGTGATGTGGTTGATCTGATGGCGGATCAGGCTCTCAATCTCACGGCTGTACGCTCGCTTTAACGGCGAGAAGCAGCCCACGTCAAGAGGCTGAAGTAGGTGAGATGAGTGAGGTGGCATACAGAGCGTGTAGATATTGTTCTCCTTGCAGAGCTCTTGAAACTCAAGAGACTGTTGGCTCTCGTGGCCATCAAGGACAAGCAGCTGACGTGCTCCAACAACCTTCCCCTCTGTATGCTTAATGAAGTGCTTTAACCACTCAATTCCTAGCTTGTTGGTTGTCCATCCGTTGTCGCTAACTGCGATCGCCCAGTCGCGTGGGATATCTGCCTCCTTATACCAGGCAGACAGGTGATACTGGCCAGCGAAGATAAGGAATGGTGGGACTGACCAGCCAGCAGCGTTAATCGCAGCTATCGCTGTCACCCACTCACGGTCGCCAGGCTGGATAGCCTTTGGCCTGCCTCTCCTCTCTGACCCCGTTACGACGAGCTGGGTCTTGATCTTGCCCATCATAAAGCCTGCCTCGTCGAAGTTGTAGACGTCCTCATCGCAGATGCCGTACTTCGCCTTCGTCTGCTCTACGAGCTCGAACCAGCCTCTAATTAACACAGGGTCCTCACATAGAGCTCTCTGCCTATCGTACGCTTGGTTGAAACGTGTTGTGAGCCTGTCTGTACGCTTAACGAAGTTGCGCGGCCAGTGGACGCCAACCTGGCCTGCGCCGCGCGCAGCCAGCAGCTTATCAGCCATATCACGTACAGCTGCGTACGTAGGCGCAAACCCACGTTGATCTAGGCTCAGTATATGGCTGACAATTACCTCCTCCTCTAGCTGGGTGAGCTTCTTCGAGTTGGGCTGGCAATCGCGTCGTGAAGGCTTGCCAGCGCGTCGGTCGCGTAGCGTCGTACGAGGGACATCAAAGGCCTGAGCAGCTGCTCGTACAGTCTTAATCTGATGCTTGTTAAGAGATAAGATAGTTAGCTGTATATGAGCTTCAGATGAGCGTGATACAATGTGGTGGGGTTGAGGCATTGTACGCAAAAGCGAGGTGGGTGATTAAAATTGGTGGGGTGATTGATTGATTGATTGATTAGATCCTACACGGTTGCAGCCGCGAAAAGCAGCTATGCCCGGCTGACAGGCTTGGCAGACAGCCGACGCGGTGCGGACGTTGGTCCGCGCCGCCCCACTTCATTCCAAAGAACCATCTGTCCCTAGAGGCCTGCCGTTTCCCTCCCACCACTATCTACATTTGCCTGTCCGCTCATCTAGATAATGGCTCTACTAACTGAACACTGTACTTCTAGGCTCGTAGAGGCACGGTTGCCTCGTGTTCTGCGTCTGCAATACCTTCAGTCTCCCCCCAGCGCTCGGCTTTCGTCTTCGCGCCTGCGATCCCCATTTTGCCCAAGGATCTGCGTTTGCT
Source organism: Alternaria longipes (assembly GCA_019059555.1). Classification (NCBI taxonomy): domain Eukaryota; kingdom Fungi; phylum Ascomycota; class Dothideomycetes; order Pleosporales; family Pleosporaceae; genus Alternaria; species Alternaria longipes. The sequence continues at coordinate 208,709 of JAHLEY010000007.1, forward strand.
CTACATACTCGATGGCTTTGGTGGCTAGCTGTGGCGTGCCTAGGATGGTCCGGATGTTGTCTCGTCCGGACAGGTTGGCGAATACGGTCCCGGAGATGCCTGTGCTTGCTGCAGTGGAGAAGGATATGTGCGACGGTCTGTCGTCTCGCTCCGCAGTCGCAGCGCGGGCTGGTGACGTCTGGCACTCTTCGGGCGAAGAGAAAGTCGTTAAGTCCGATCTTCTCTGTCCGCAGCTGCACCAGCAGCGCGCTCTCCGCTTAGTGAGCCCCTCGTGGAGCCGGAGTACTTTCTTGGTGGGCGTTGGAGTGTGTCTGTAGGTTGCTCGGCCCTTGGTGTCCTTGCGCCACTTTGCTATCCATGCCCGTTCGGCTTGTACGCTGCACCATCTTTTCGCAGTCGACCTTATGGTGAACAGCTGGGGAGGCGCGTCTGCCGGCAAGCTTCTGTGGCCGTCTTCTCTCCATCCGGTGGCTTCCTTGGCCGCTTTGTCGACGGCCTCGTTCCCGGGTATGCCGACGTGGGCCGGTATCCATCGGACGGTCACTGTCCGTCCGTTGTCCTGGAGCTCCCGGACCTGTCGCGCGATGTCCGCGAGGATGTAGGCGCCTGACCGTCCCTCCGCCTTAGCGATGGACCAGACGGCGGCCTGGTTGTCTGTGTATATGGCGACGTCTCGTCGCGCACCGTTTCGGCTCGCATACTCTTGAGCGATCTGCAGTGCTAGGCTAATGCCTTGTAGTTCTGCTGCATATACCGTCGACTCTGTGTCTGAGCCCATGTGTACGGATCGCGCCTGCTGTGTGAGCGGGCATAGTGCCGCAGAGCCTATCTCGCCTTCGATACCGCTGCCATCTGTGTAGATGCTAAGGCTGTCTTCCTTTACGTGTTCTTTGTCGTGTCGCGCCCGCGCTTCCTCACCGGTCGCATCAATGTAAGTGGTTGGGCCCTGTCTCCATGGCGGCGTAAGGAAGCACGGAATCTGCTCTTGTCTGTCGAAGTCTTTAGTTCGCATGCTCGTTATGTCGTTGTAGACCTTCTGCCAGGAGCTGATGTGCCTGCGAGTCTTGTCTGCGACTGTCAGCTGTGCTGTGTTTGTCTGAAATCCTGAGGTGGCTGCGATGTTCTTGCTCGAGTAGACGGACGACAGTGTGTGAGTTGTGCTTCCATATTTGCTGCTCGATGGGGAGGAGAAATGTCTCTACGTCTAGTGCCGCTCTGGATGTAGCTTTGTATGCCCCGCTGATGACCCTGGCTGCTCTTGCTTGTATGCTCTGCAGTGTGTTGAGCATCCTCTTGGTGTAGGGTTTTCCTTTCATGCTAGCGTTTGACCACACTGAGCATGCATACATCATCTGCGGGAGCACTGTGCCTTCGTATATTCGCCGCAGGTCGCGGAGGCTAGCGCCCCAGTTGGATCCTCCCAGGCAGCTGAGCGCATTTACTGTCTTTGTCGCTTTCCGCCTGATCTCCTCGGTGTGTTGCTTCCAGTGCAGCTTCGCGTCCATCGTTAAGCCAAGGTATTTGGATGTTGCTTTAGGTCGTATCTCGCCCCACTCCGTATGAATTGAGGCTTCCGTGTTAATGCGCTTGCGTGACCTTGTAAAGTGGGTGAGCTGGAACTTGTTTGGGGCGAAGACCGATGCGTGTGTGCTGGCCCATCGTTGTGCTTTCTCAAGGGTCTTGCCTAGTGTCTCACATGTCTGCTCTGTCGTCTGGCCCCACGCAAGGATGCCGACGTCGTCAATGTAGCCTGTGGACATAGCGTCTGGCGCTTGGTTGCATTTATCTATCAGATCGGCGTTGTAGAAGAGGTAGAGGATAGGCGACAGCGGCGAGCCCTGGGGTATGCCCGTATTGATCTGGTATGCTGTGGACCGGAAGCCGTCGATTGCGATGCTGGTGTGCCTGTTGCTGAGGAAGCTTGCGATCCACTTTACTGTTTTCTCGTCTACTCGTCTCTTCCGCAGATCGTGAAGCAGGCGTGTGTGTGAACGTTATCGAAGGCTCCGGAGACATCAAGCAGCAAGAGACTCGCCACCCGTCCAGTGTTGTGGCTCCATGCTTCGTATATCTTATGGGTCACGGCGTGAAGAGCGTGCTCAGTCGAGCGCATCTTCCTGCCGCCCATGTGTGTCGGCGGTAGGACGTGATAGGTCTCGGCTAGGTAGCTGAGTCGCCGTGCTATGACGGCGTCCATGATTTTGCCTGTGGTGTTCATCAATGCGATGGGCCTATACGACTTCGGTGCCGTGTAATCGTCTTTGCCTGGCTTGCGCAAGACGACCGTAGTCGACTCGCGAAAGTGGGCCGGACAGTATCCTAGGTGTAGGCTCTGGTTGAAGATCCTCGTCAGGTGAGTTGCAAGCTGGGCTAATCCCGCCTGCAGGGCTTTGTTGATGATGCCATCCGGACCTGGTGCTTTGAGTGGTGAAGCTGCCAGTATGGCATCTCTAACCTCTTTCTCTGTCACTGGCGGCATGTCTACTTGATCGTCGTAGTGTGCGTTTCTTATGTCCTCCAGATCTGCCTCCGGTGGTACTGGGAAGAAGGTGTCTCGGAAGATGTCTGCTTTCTTGGCCGGATCTGTTACCGCCTGCTGCGTCTCTGGGTGTTGGATGGCAGGTGTGACCACCGGGGCCGGGTTCTCTCTCGTCTTCGCCCATTTGACGAGTCTCCACAGTGCTTCTGGCGACTTCGCGGCCTGCTCTACCTGTTCTCTGTGAGTGTTTCTTAGTGCTTTCTTGATCGTTCTCGCTTTGTGGTTTCTTGCCGCACGATAGGCCTCGCACGACTCGCCTGTGTGACGCTGGCTGTGTACTCTCTTGAGTCTCTTTGCTTCTGCGAGCACTGCTCTGCACTCTTCCGACCAGCCTTCCCTGATGCGGTCTGACGGCCGTGAGTATGGTATTGCTTTGTCAATGGCCTCTCGAATTGCCCCAACAATCTCTTGGACATACGTGTCAAGCGCTGTCTTATTTGCGGGTCTGCGAAGTGGCGGCAGGGCTTGTTTTAACGCTTTGTTATAGACGGCCTCATCTAATCGTTTCCAGTCTCGCTTTGGTGTTGCATCGAGTTGCTGTATCCTCATATCTATCACAGTGCTGATAGGCAGGTGGTCGGAGTCGTGATCGAGGTCCCGGTCGACCTGGCTTCGAACCACCCGATCGACCAACCCCACGGTCACCAGACAAAGATCAATGGTTGTGCGTGAGGTTCTTTCTTCGTACGTGATGGTTCCAGGTGGTAGTGTGCTGCCCAGTTTGAAGTCCTCCATGATCGCCAGTAGGTCTGCAGACTCAGGGTCGATGTGCCTCACGCCTGTGCCTCCCCACATGGGGTGGTGCAAGTTAAAGTCGCCGAGCAGGATCTGCTCGCTGGATTGACTGTCGTGCAGTATTGTGCGGACATCCACTAGTACGGTACTGTCGCTCTCGCTGCGCCTCGCTGGGTTATAGACGTTGTGTATGATTACGTTTTGCTCCTCCTGTTGATCGTCGCCAAACTCTACTGTAAGCGAGCAGATGTCTCTGCTGTGCTCCTTAAACTGCCACCTCTTGTGGTCTAATCTCTTGTTGATGAAAAAGCATACCCGGGCGGGTCCTGCCTCGCTTCCTGCTGGGCAGCAAAGGTGGAAGACGCGTTTCGCTGGATGGTGTGTCGTCGCCACGAAGGGGTTTCTCCATGGCTCCTGGATGGCCAGAATGTCGTACTCATGGATCCTGGGGTCCCGCAGCATGCTCGCCATTACCATGTTTCTTGATTTGTGCACGTTGTACTGTAGTATGCTTAGTGTGTTGTGCTTATTCATGTATCATCGTTGGAGTCGATCTCCATGTGGTGACTGCTGTTGTTCTGTATCGCCCGGGTGTTGAGTCCAGTCGATTCCAGAGCTCTCCTGCTAGGTATGATCTGTCGATGCGGTCTTTGGCTCGCGCTGCCTTGTGTCGATGAGATCTCCTGATCCATCGAGTCGACATTGGTTCCTGCATTGGTTCTCTTCTGTCCTCTTCCTGTTTGCGATCGGTTCCTGGTAAGCTGCATCGGCTGCGTAGCTGCCACTGGTTGACTAGTCCTTCTCCTTTGAATCGTAGATATCGGGACATCAATCTGCACGTTTTGTCCGGCTGTTTGCGAAACGTGGTGGTAGCGCGGCCGCATTTCGTACGCGGTCCTTGCCTTGGCTATCTCGTCCTTCCTGGCCGGGCACTGGCGGCTCCACGCTTCGTGCTCGCCGCGGCAGGCGGCACATTTCCTAGTCACGGCTTGTCCGGCCCTCGATGGGCAGTCCCGGGTGTCGTGCTCCTGCGCACAGTGGCCACATGCTGTTGTTGCCTTGCACTGGGTTCCTATGTGGCCGTATCTTTGGCGCGAAGCACTGCTTCTCTCGGCACTGTCGCTCGTATCGCTCGCACTGGAAAACCTCACCTTGCCAGATCAGACCCTCGTCGATGATCTTGTTGGCGTCCTCTGGTTTGGTGAACTCGATGGTGATAGTTGTTGCCGTCTTGGTGGTAGCATCTCTAGTAAGCCAGCCTATGTGTCTTATCTCGGCCCGGGGTATGAACGGTCGGTTGTCCTGCAGTATCTGTGCTCTGATCTCGTCAAGCTTGCTCATGTCCATCGTGCTCGTGCGTATGCCGTGTGCGAGGACGCCGAACGTCGGGATCTGCACTGTAGTCCCACTGCCTATGCGGTGGGCCCAGTCGTCCGCGAACTGTCGTAGCGCCTCGACTTCCCTGCTACTTGCTGTCTTAATGCTCAGGTCTCCGCTCTTCAGCTGGTTAGATGAGACGATCTTCACGTTGACTATGTTTTCATTGCCACTTTGCTCGATGGCACGCTGGACATGCATTTTGAGGTTGCTAGGATTCATAGCCCTCAGGCTCTGTACGGTGAGAGGGTCTCTAATATTCATGATGACCTCACGCTGCGTCTGCGCAGATGGCTGTTTGACACTTTGTGCATTGTATGTACCTGCTAGCGGGACTCCCCTAGCTGCCGCCGCAGCGTAGCTTATTGGTCCGTTCGCCTGCTCTTGTGGTCTCTTGTTCCTGATCTCTCGCGCGATCTCCAGCGTCGCTTTACCCACCTCTGTGGCGTCCTTGGCTGCTGCCCTCGCCTCTTCTGCCATGTTGCCATTTTGTTGTATCTTTGTTGCGGACTGTTGTACGAGTTCTACGGTGGACTTGAGTTCTTGTTTAATTTGGTCGAGGGTTCGCGCCGTGCTTTCTGCTGTCGCTCTTGCCTCGGTCCGCGCGACGTTGAGCGCGTCGCTGAGACCACCGAGGTCAGGGGAGTGCTGCGTCTTCAGTACGAACGTCAATGCGCCGCGAATGATGTCGCCAACAATGTCTGCCGGCAGAGGCTGCTGGCCTCCGTTGCGCTCGATCAAGGATAGCACCTCGCGAAGGAAAGCGCTGAGGTTGGTAGCATGCTCGTCTATTGGGATCGGCCAGGTCGACCGTCGGGGCCACGGTGTCGCCATGACGCCTCAGCAGCAGTGGGCGCTACTTCTGAGTGCTGGCTAGTCGAAAGCCGTCTCTAGCGGACGTTTTGCGCGCGTTGTACTACGTTAATTCCAAAAAGTGAAATTCTCGCTGTTGTCGTGTTTAAATTGGTGGGGTGGGCGCCTCGCTTGTACGGGCGACTCGCTTGTAAACTACGTTACACAAATCACGATACAACCCCACCAAGATGGGTCTGATTCAGGAAGCAACTGAAGCAATCGAGTCATGTGAGGATAGCGCATCTTTCAGTCGTCGCCAAGTCGCAAGACAGTTTGGGATCAGCTATCGTACGCTCGCTCGAAGGCATCAGGGTCAAACGCAGCCACGCCACATTGCCAACGTTTCCCTCCGCCCACAATATGAGATGGAACTCACTTGATATATCAAGTTGCTTACTAAGAAGATAATATTCCGTGCTTGTGTCTGTTCAGATGGTACAGCTCTATCCCCAAGTCGCATCCATACATGGGCAGCTTAACGCGTTTGCATAAAACGTTTTGGCTTAGAACGTTTTTAAACGGTTTAACGGCTTAAACGGTTCAAGCGTTTTGGTGTTTTCTTAAACGCTTGAACAATCTAAAAACGGTATAAGGGCCTTGGCGCCAAGCGCCCCAGTTTCCCATCTCAAAAATCTCTGCAAACGCTCCCCACCGACCTAAAATCCCAACAGATTCCTTGTCTATTGCATCTGTTGTCGTTATGTCGTCTGGTAACTTATCAGCAAGTGCGATGTCAACGCCACCGTTGCGAAGACCCGTAACGCCGCCACATTTTGACGCTGTTATACGAACCAAAACTGTCCGTAATACCGGCAATGCAGAGCGCCAGCGTCTGAAGACGCAGTATGCCTGCAAACAATATCGTTCTTGGTCGAGTGGTCACCGAGTGAACACCATCAACCATGTCCTAGCATATCATACAACGTCGGAGTCTTCTCAGCTCTCGCAAACTTCTTCTTCGTCGTCGCAGCCAGCTATCACTTCAGTGTTTAGGACTATCTCTGATCAGACAATTATCTGCAACGCCTTCAATGAACAAAGGTATCGCGATGCGCTCGTCGGTCTTCTGACTCGACGTCGAATAGCCTTTTCATCGATCGAATGGGCCGAAATGAGGGATCTAGCGCTTGCTTGCAATCCATTCATTGAGGACCAGCTTATCACAAGTCGACGTAAAGCTGTACGTCTTATCGCCTCGAATTATCAGCTCTACAAAGGTCATGTAATCAAGGGCAGCTTATCGACAGCTGTAAGTCCTGTCCATATATCAACCGATCTCTGGACATCACCCTTCCGTTCGTCTCTCCTTGCTGTATGCGCACAGTGGGTCGATCACGAATATAAGCTTCAGAAAGCTCTTCTAGGACTACCAGAATGTCGTTACAGCCACTCTGGACAACAGAAAGCACACTTACTTCTCCAAACTCTCGAGGACTATGGGATACAGTCTAGAGTTGGCTGGCATACGGGTGATAACGCGACGTCCAACGATACCTGTTTGGAGCACCTTGAAACCCTCCTTCGAACTAAGCACAACGTAAGCATAGCTTTCGATTTGAAAATCAGCCTTCGCCGCTTGAGTTCCGCGGTAATGCTGATGCTAACAAGGTTCTATTTGCTGTCAAAGAGCGCTGCATCCCATCCATCGCTCATATCATCAATTTATCCTTGCAGGCATCCCTACTTGCATCCTCTAAGGAGGCTCTTACCGCTGTTTTTGACTCCGTGACGGATGTTATGGGGAAGAGCTCCTCGTAGAGTTCTCAAGCGTTCTTACGTCTCGACAGAGAAACCCCACAGCCCAAGCCCAAGCCCAAGCTGTTTCACAATCTTCCCAGAGACAACGGTCATCTCGTCGAAGACGCAGTGTAGATAGTCATAGGTCTGTTGATGAGGACTTCTGTGGTATTGAAGACATCTCCATACTACGCAAACTACATCAACTATGTGTCTGGTTGCGCAACTCAAGTGTACATGCAGCAGAGTGGGATCGCAAGGTAAGTCTCCTCTTCGGGATCGATGATTAAACCAGGTAGTCTTCATGGTACTCAGTCATCGATTGGGCTATCAAGAAGATAGCTGCAATCAAGGTCTTCATGCACGATAACGAGAAACATCTCTACGAGTTCTGTCTTGCTTCTGACGACTGGGACATACTGCAGAAAGCACATAAATTCCTACAACCATTTGCATCAGCAACGCTGTACGCAGAGGGAAATAAATCGTCTATCTCTCAGTCTATTTTAATCATGGACTCCCTTTTAGTTCACTATGAGCAGCAAAAGGTAAGCGTTGCCATGTCATCCTGGCTTTGGGTCTCCAGTTAATAGCTTCATACATACATTACTCTAAACATGAACACGAGGACCTTCGCATGGTTTGATCAATCAACATGGGCTGGTTCGTACTGCAGAAGTACTACAACATGACCAATTAGGTTCCGGTTGACGCCTCCGATTTCCTTCTAAATCCGTCGAGTAGAGCAGCATATCTCAAGGAGAACTGGCCAGCTGAATGGTAAGAACCGGCTATCAATGCTGCTCAGGATTTTTGGTTGAATGAGTTCAAGGAACGAGCGAGCAGAGATGTCGACAATCAAGCTCATCAAGCTGAGTCTAACTTGATCCGGCAATCTGCTAACCCGCAAAAGCTAGAACTGTACTGAATCAGCTAGCAGATTGCCGCACAACGTTAGCCCGGCTTGATGAGCTTGACTGTTGACGTCTCTGGCAATTTGATACTCGACTATACGTGTACGGCGTGTGAACTGAATTATTGTTGACAACCTTGGAATTGTTGACCAAGTCTAGGACCCTATACTGCTGAACTCAACTGCTTGGTACACATTGACGCCTTGATTTTCTCCTCGAAGGACTCTCCCTACGAAAATTCCAATGCGCCGATCAACGTAGCGACGGCAGGATGTATGCCAGCCAATATGGCGGTTTCAATCCAATGTTGCATTGGAAGTACCTCGTATGCCTTCCCGATTGTGTTGACCCCGAGGTTGGCTAAGTCTGCATCAGCGACAACAATGTCCCCGACGTTGTTCACGTATGTAAGCCCTACATCGCTACACGTGTCTCGCAGCAGCTCGCGAATTATATCGTTGCAGCATGTCTGAGCGAAGACAAGATTGAGACCGCCAGTGCCACGGCTTATATTGGGCACTTTCCTGATCTTGTGTATGTAGTGTAAAAACTGGTTCACTATGTCCAGTTGGGCGCTTTCCGACATGGTGTCATCGCCCTCGCGTAGGATGTTCGAAGGTCGATGGATGACGACCCGTAACCCATATTCAGTGTGGATGTGCTCAAGCATGTATTCGCATACCCACTTACTGGACATGTAGCCTTGTGATCCGTCAGACGGAGGGGTTCGGCCTGTTCTCGCGCAGGATGTTGCGGAAGAGATGTCGAGACCCATGAACTTTGGCACATCCACCGATGAAACATAATGTATTGGTATCATACGCTTCAAGCAGGAATGCGCGATTTGCTTCGTCGACTCGACGTTAATCTGGCGCAAGGTTTGATAATAGGCTAAGCCATTGATGGCAGCAGCGTTGTGAATGACAGCGTCGATCTCGTTGAAGATAGTATTCCATTGTGTTTCGTTCAGGCCAAATCGAAGTTGTGTTAGATCACCCTCATAGTACACCACACGATCACCAGGGGGAGGTAATTGTCCTTGACGAAGTCGTTCCGAAAGCCGACGGACCGCAACGCAGATGATTTTGAGTATGGGAGACTGAGCCATTAACGCGTTGAGCAAGTGGTGTCCAAGCAATCCAGTACAGCCGGTAAGCATGACTACCTGGGGCACCTGGTGAGGAACGGTAGCGTTGGATGGATTGGCTGCTAAATAAGGGGGGTCTAGGGTTATTTCACTAGCCCAATGAAGTTCAGATGATTGGTGAACACTGGAGTCGAATGCGAATGTTGCCTTCGCGTGGTTGCCATTAGCCGTAAACGATGTCTGGTGAGCGAACGCACGTAATGAGAGATCTCTAAGGACGTCAACGACAGTGCAATCAATGCCCTGCTTGCGGGCCTCTGCCACCAGTTTCATGGCCATGATCGAGTTGCCGCCCAGGCGAAAGAAGCTGTCGTCTACTCCAATGCTCGCTGCGTCGATGTTGAGCACCCGCGCCCATAGCTGCTGCATTGTGTGCTCTGCCTCTGTCGACGGCTGGCGCTTTTGGCCCTGTACTGACGTTTGCATGTGGGCCAGCTGCTGGGCTGAGAAGGCAGCTCCGATATCTCGCAGGCGCTTGCGATCCATCTTGCCTGACGTTGTCGTAGGAAGTTGCGAGACTGCAAAGTAGACTCCAGGCACCATATAGCTGGGCAGCTGTTCACTAAGCTGGCTGTCCACCTTAGATGGGAAGAAAACACGCGCCACAGAACTATCGTCTGTGTGCGCTGTCTCTTCGTCTGACTGAACAAAGACTGCCACCATTGCCTTCTCTTTCTCGCACCCCGGGGTAATGACCTCAACTGCCATCTGTGCGACTGACGGCATGCACTTACGAACGTGGTGCTCAATCTCCCCAAGCTCCACCCGCTGCCCGCGCACCTTGACCTGGCTGTCCTTGCGCCCTACGTAGACCAGGTTGCCATCTGCGTCGTAGTGCACTAGGTCGCCAGTCTTGTACAGCCTACCTCGCCGGCCTGCGTGCTGTCCATACCCTTCCAACAGCCAGGCTGGATCATTGATAAAGGCCGCCGCTGTCTTCTCTGCATCGTCTAGGTAACCGCGCGCCAAGATCGGCCCTTCGACGAGGAGCTCGCCAACCGCGCCTGGAGGGCACAGTCTGTTATGATCGTTGGGATCCACTACCCAGCTCACAGAAGCAATTGCCTTGCCAATCAGACCCGACGTAAAGCTACCGGGATTAGAGTATGACGTGCACCATACGCTGCACTCAGTAGGTCCGTAGGTATTGATCTCATTCTTAAGGTGATGCCACCTTACCCAGTCAACACTGTTCACTTGCTCACCGCCAAGTACCAAGGTTGCAAGCAAAGGGACCGATTTTGGGACCAGGGTCTGTGCTACTGTGGGCGTGAGTAGAGCCCAGTTCACCGCCAAGTCGTTGATAACGCTGCACAAGTCGTTGCGTCTATCCAACTCAGAAGGCACGCAAACACATGCGCCATACAGAAGGGCTGTAATAATCTCAGTGATACACGCGTCAAAAGTATACGCGGCAAACTGAAGGCTCCGAGTGTCGGATGAGAAACCGAACACCTGCCCATGAGTGAGGCAGCTTGTTGAAATCGCTTTGTGTTCTAGAGTAACTCCCTTAGGTGTTCCCGTACTGCCGGAGGTGAACATGACATAAGCAATGCTATTTGGCTTTGAATTTGAGAGGCCCATATTGCTTGTCTTTGACAGACCGTCCAATAAGGTCTTGCTGACCACTACGATGGTGCGGTCATCGCCGCTGCAGAGCGCCGAGTACCGGTCTGAGGTAAGCACCACCATGGCCTTGGTCTGGCGGTAGATGATCTCGTGCCGGCTTGTTGGATGCTCGGGATCAAGGGGCGCAAATGCGCCGCCAGCCTTGAGTACAGCAAGCATTGCCACGACTGTCCACATTGATTTCTCAAAGCACAGCGGCACAATATCGTCTGGCTGTACGCCGAGGCTGACGAGATGTCCAGCCAACCGGCTTGACAGCTCGTCCAGCTCACCATACGTCATCTCGCCGTCCCATGCGCAGATAGCTGGTGCACCGGGCTGCGTCTTTGCCTGCTCAGTGAACAACTCGTGCACGCATTGCTCGACTGCAGACGGCACCTCGCTGTTCCATCTCCACAAGTGTTGTTTCTGTTCATCTCCTAGAATATCTAGACATTCCATTAGAGAGTGTGGCCTTTCCACTATGTCTCGGACTGCTCTGCTGAAACTTTCCGCTACGTTCGTTGCTTGGAAGTCGTTCATACAACGGGTCTTATAATTTATCTCAATCTCTACTGTCGATTGATTATATTCGGCACCTATGTTGATATCATACTAAAGGGAGCGAGTTAGCCAGTCGCTAAGACTACATCTAGTGCGTCAACTTACCTCTGTCGGATCCGCTTCCTCCTGCATGTGGAAGGTAATCTCAGGAGTATCATTTGCCACTGAGTCATCGATTCGCTGCAGCGAAAGGATTGTATTGAACAAAGCGCCCGATCCAAGTCCGAGCATGTTATGCACACTGGCAAGTGAGAAACCCTGGTGCGGCAAGCTACTTGTGTAGTCGCGCTGCACTGCTCTCAGAACATCCAGCACAGTCTGCTGCTCGCCCAGATGCACTCTGCATGCGAGTGTTGAGATGAGTGGCCCAAAGATATTCTCCACCTCCGCTATTGGTAAGTCCCGTCCTGAGGAGAGCTTACCAAAGCATGGGGTCGTCGATTGGGTGTATCGGCCCAGCACCAAGGCCCATGCTGTCTGAATGATGGTAGCTGGTGTGATGTCCCATGCCTGGCAGAACGTATGGATGATACTCGCATCGATGTCAGGAACACGCACTGTTCTCTCTCGACGAACCCCATTAGTAGTGTTTGCCATTGAGGGAAATGTACATGGCTCAACACCACTCAGGTAACTCGCCCAGTAAGCACGCGCTTCATCCTCTTGCTGCTGAGCTAGGTATGAGACAACATTCTTGAACAACGCACCATCGGGATGGAGCTCGGTACTGTATGCTGTCTGTAGATCGCGTAAGATGATGCTGCGAGAGTAAGCATCAAAGATGGCGTGGTTGATGTTTAGGCAGAGATAGACCCTTCCACTGTCAAGCTGGCAAACAGACATGTGGTGCTGCAGACCACTCTCTTGCTGGTCTGACATGCTCTGATGAGTGCGGAGTATCTCAAGAGTAGTTGTGTCGTCCTCCGCTCGAAAGAACGAAATGCTCGGCTGTGGATCTTTCAGCACCACATTCATGGTTCCGATACACCCAGGCATATTATTGACGAGCAGTGCTCGCAGGAGCGAATGTCGCCGAACAACAGCCTTCCACGCCCGCTGCAGTTGAGTGTAACTGACTTGGCTGTGCTGCGTCGATACGGCTTCAAAGACGAGTGACACCCAGTATGCTTCTGGATCTTTGTTCTGGCTAATAAGGATCCCTTCCTGCATAGGCGAGCACGGGAAAACGTCCTCCAACTCCCTAGGCTGGACGTGGAGTCTCGAGAGCGTATCTTTTGGAAGCTATCTAGATCTTGGTAGGTCCGGAAGGCCAATGGGAAGTCGCTTAGTGTCCATTCCGGACGCTGCTTTGGAAGGAGGGCAGCCATTTCCACCAGAGATGCCTCGTACTGCTCAATCCAAGTGTCTATCTGCTGCCGGCGCTTCGTTTTAACATCGCTTATGATAGCCACATGTATGCACCCGTTGTTGATCTCTACAGATACGTCGAACAAAGCGAACCGTGGCGTCTTCAATAAGGATGTTGGCTCGCAACCGTCCGGAATTGGCAGGTTCTTGAAAAGCGAGTCCTTACGTTCGAGCTGTTGATACATGCCTTGGTAGTTGAACATTACTTCGACTGGAAACATAGATGCAAATGCGTCGGCAGTGCTAATGTCTGCAAAGTGTGAAGCTAAGAATGATCGGCCATTGTCAGTAAACTTGCGCATGCCGTCTTTGGTGTAGCGGATAACATCAAGCAGGTTATCTCCAATATTACTCGGCAATTGGATAGGAAACATGCTCGTGAACCACCCCACAGTGCGTGACAGGTCAATGCTGCTGTCCCAAGTCTCACGGCCATGACTCTCGTTGAAGATGGTGGGTAACGCTCGGTCAGGAAAGACAGCAGCGAACGAATAAGCCAGAGCGGCAAGCATCAGCTCTATAGGACGTGTTTGAAATGCGTCATTGCAGGATCCGAGAAGAGCAGAGGTTGTCTGCTTATCAAGTGCAAAGGCCTTTGATACCGCGCTTCCGTGCAAAATAGCTTTAGGTTGTACGCCCCAGTAGGAGAGTAGCTGCTGAGAACTTATCTGGTCTTGGGTCATGCCGTCGGCAGACACGTGCTTGGCGGCATGCTCGGCTTGGAGAGCCTGCCAGGTCTGAAAGGGAATAGAAGGCGCAGCAAGGAGCTCCCGCGAGAGAAGTAAGTCCTCCAACTCTTCAAGAAGCACTCGCCACGAGACCAGATCAATAACCAAATGATGAGCGGCGATGGATAGTAATTGGCGTTGGCCCTCGTCGAACAAGATAGCGGCTAAGACTGGTCCGTTCTGGATATCTAGACGGCTTCGGCTTTGAAGCATGGCTTGGGTAATGTCATCTTTGTTTGTAGACGACACGCACTCTACTGAGAATGAGCTGTCAGTGCGATCGCTGATGCGTTGCTGCCACCCATATCCAGCTTTTTGGCTAAAGTGAGCTCGTAGGATCGAGTGCCGCTGGACAAGGGTTGCGAGTGCTACTCGCAGCGAGTCTGCGTGCACTAAGCTACTGACCTCTAGTAGAAAGCATTGATCAAAGCAGGCTCTACCACTACTCTCCAACCGAAGATATAGCTCTTGAATTGGCGTCAGGCCGAACTCCCTGTTCACTGGATCCTCGATAGATAGTTTGGAAGGAACAAGCTTTAGTGAAGTGTGGCGGACTAAGCGGGCGATAGTCTTATGTTGGAGAATGTCGTGGGTCAGAATGGAGATGTGGGCCGCCCTTGCGCTTGAAGAGACCTGCATAGCAGTGATCGAATCGCCGCCCAGGCGAAAGAAGCTGTCGTCTACTCCAATGCTCGCTGCGTCGATGTTGAGCACCCGCGCCCATAGCTGCTGCATTGTGTGCTCTGCCTCTGTCGACGGCTGGCGCTTTTGGCCCTGTACTGACGTTTGCATGTGGGCCAGCTGCTGGGCTGAGAAGGCAGCTCCGATATCTCGCAGGCGCTTGCGATCCATCTTGCCTGACGTTGTCGTAGGAAGTTGCGAGACTGCAAAGTAGACTCCAGGCACCATATAGCTGGGCAGCTGTTCACTAAGCTGGCTGTCCACCTTAGATGGGAAGAAAACACGCGCCACAGAACTATCGTCTGTGTGCGCTGTCTCTTCGTCTGACTGAACAAAGACTGCCACCATTGCCTTCTCTTTCTCGCACCCCGGGGTAATGACCTCAACTGCCATCTGTGCGACTGACGGCATGCACTTACGAACGTGGTGCTCAATCTCCCCAAGCTCCACCCGCTGCCCGCGCACCTTGACCTGGCTGTCCTTGCGCCCTACGTAGACCAGGTTGCCATCTGCGTCGTAGTGCACTAGGTCGCCAGTCTTGTACAGCCTACCTCGCCGGCCTGCGTGCTGTCCATACCCTTCCAACAGCCAGGCTGGATCATTGATAAAGGCCGCCGCTGTCTTCTCTGCATCGTCTAGGTAACCGCGCGCCAAGATCGGCCCTTCGACGAGGAGCTCGCCAACCGCGCCTGGAGGGCACAGTCTGTTATGATCGTTGGGATCCACTACCCAGCTCACAGAAGCAATTGCCTTGCCAATCAGACCCGTGTAGAAGCCGTGTAGACCAGAATAAGCAGTACAAACAACGGAGCACTCTGTCGGTCCATAGGTGTCAATTTGCCTCTTCAAATGATGCCACCGAACCAAATCGTTTCTCTTAACCTGCTCACCACCCAGTACCAAGATTCTGAGTGACGGAACTGACATTGGGTCCAGGGTCTGTGCTACTGTGGGCGTGAGTAGAGCCCAGTTCACCGCCAAGTCGTTGATAACGCTGCACAAGTCGTTGCGTCTATCCAACTCAGAAGGCACGCAAACACATGCGCCATACAGAAGGGCTGTAATAATCTCAACGATACACACGTCAAAAGTATACGCGGCAAACTGAAGGCTCCGAGTGTCGGATGAGAAACCGAACACCTGCCCATGAGTGAGGCAGCTTGTTGAAATCGCTTTGTGTTCTAGAGTAACTCCCTTTAGGTGTTCCTGTACTGCCGGAGGTGAACATGACATAAGCAATGCTATTTGGCTTTGAATTTGAGAGGCCCATATTGCTTGTCTTTGACAGACCGTCCAATAAGGTCTTGCTGACCACTACGATGGTGCGGTCATCGCCGCTGCAGAGCGCCGAGTACCGGTCTGAGGTAAGCACCACCATGGCCTTGGTCTGGCGGTAGATGATCTCGTGCCGGCTTGTTGGATGCTCGGGATCAAGGGGCGCAAATGCGCCGCCAGCCTTGAGTACAGCAAGCATTGCCACGACTGTCCACATTGATTTCTCAAAGCACAGCGGCACAATATCGTCTGGCTGTACGCCGAGGCTGACGAGATGTCCAGCCAACCGGCTTGACAGCTCGTCCAGCTCACCATACGTCATCTCGCCGTCCCATGCGCAGATAGCTGGTGCACCGGGCTGCGTCTTTGCCTGCTCAGTGAACAACTCGTGCACGCATTGCTCGACTGCAGACGGCACCTCGCTGTTCCATCTCCACAAGTGTTGTTTCTGTTCATCTCCTAGAATATCTAGACATTCCATTAGAGAGTGTGGCCTTTCCACTATGTCTCGGACTGCTCTGCTGAAACTTTCCGCTACGTTCGTTGCTTGGAAGTCGTTCATACAACGGGTCTTATAATTTATCTCAATCTCTACTGTCGATTGATTATATTCGGCACCTATGTTGATATCATACTAAAGGGAGCGAGTTAGCCAGTCGCTAAGACTACATCTAGTGCGTCAACTTACCTCTGTCGGATCCGCTTCCTCCTGCATGTGGAAGGTAATCTCAGGAGTATCATTTGCCACTGAGTCATCGATTCGCTGCAGCGAAAGGATTGTATTGAACAAAGCGCCCGATCCAAGTCCGAGCATGTTATGCACACTGGCAAGTGAGAAACCCTGGTGCGGCAAGCTACTTGTGTAGTCGCGCTGCACTGCTCTCAGAACATCCAGCACAGTCTGCTGCTCGCCCAGATGCACTCTGCATGCGAGTGTTGAGATGAGTGGCCCAAAGATATTCTCCACCTCCGCTATTGGTAAGTCCCGTCCTGAGGAGAGCTTACCAAAGCATGGGGTCGTCGATTGGGTGTATCGGCCCAGCACCAAGGCCCATGCTGTCTGAATGATGGTAGCTGGTGTGATGTCCCATGCCTGGCAGAACGTATGGATGATACTCGCATCGATGTCAGGAACACGCACTGTTCTCTCTCGACGAACCCCATTAGTAGTGTTTGCCATTGAGGAAATGTACATGGCTCAACACCACTCAGGTAACTCGCCCAGTAAGCACGCGCTTCATCCTCTTGCTGCTGAGCTAGGTATGAGACAACATTCTTGAACAACGCACCATCGGGATGGAGCTCGGTACTGTATGCTGTCTGTAGATCGCGTAAGATGATGCTGCGAGAGTAAGCATCAAAGATGGCGTGGTTGATGTTTAGGCAGAGATAGACCCTTCCACTGTCAAGCTGGCAAACAGACATGTGGTGCTGCAGACCACTCTCTTGCTGGTCTGACATGCTCTGATGAGTGCGGAGTATCTCAAGAGTAGTTGTGTCGTCCTCCGCTCGAAAGAACGAAATGCTCGGCTGTGGATCTTTCAGCACCACATTCATGGTTCCGATACACCCAGGCATATTATTGACGAGCAGTGCTCGCAGGAGCGAATGTCGCCGAACAACAGCCTTCCACGCCCGCTGCAGTTGAGTGTAACTGACTTGGCTGTGCTGCGTCGATACGGCTTCAAAGACGAGTGACACCCAGTATGCTTCTGGATCTTTGTTCTGGCTAATAAGGATCCCTTCCTGCATAGGCGAGCACGGGAAAACGTCCTCCAACTCCCTAGGCTGGACGTGGAGTCTCGAGAGCGTATCTTTTTGGAAGCTATCTAGATCTTGGTAGGTCCGGAAGGCCAATGGGAAGTCGCTTAGTGTCCATTCCGGACGCTGCTTTGGAAGGAGGGCAGCCATTTCCACCAGAGATGCCTCGTACTGCTCAATCCAAGTGTCTATCTGCTGCCGGCGCTTCGTTTTAACATCGCTTATGATAGCCACATGTATGCACCCGTTGTTGATCTCTACAGATACGTCGAACAAAGCGAACCGTGGCGTCTTCAATAAGGATGTTGGCTCGCAACCGTCCGGAATTGGCAGGTTCTTGAAAAGCGAGTCCTTACGTTCGAGCTGTTGATACATGCCTTGGTAGTTGAACATTACTTCGACTGGAAACATAGATGCAAATGCGTCGGCAGTGCTAATGTCTGCAAAGTGTGAAGCTAAGAATGATCGGCCATTGTCAGTAAACTTGCGCATGCCGTCTTTGGTGTAGCGGATAACATCAAGCAGGTTATCTCCAATATTACTCGGCAATTGGATAGGAAACATGCTCGTGAACCACCCCACAGTGCGTGACAGGTCAATGCTGCTGTCCCAAGTCTCACGGCCATGACTCTCGTTGAAGATGGTGGGTAACGCTCGGTCAGGAAAGACAGCAGCGAACGAATAAGCCAGAGCGGCAAGCATCAGCTCTATAGGACGTGTTTGAAATGCGTCATTGCAGGATCCGAGAAGAGCAGAGGTTGTCTGCTTATCAAGTGCAAAGGCCTTTGATACCGCGCTTCCGTGCAAAATAGCTTTAGGTTGTACGCCCCAGTAGGAGAGTAGCTGCTGAGAACTTATCTGGTCTTGGGTCATGCCGTCGGCAGACACGTGCTTGGCGGCATGCTCGGCTTGGAGAGCCTGCCAGGTCTGAAAGGGAATAGAAGGCGCAGCAAGGAGCTCCCGCGAGAGAAGTAAGTCCTCCAACTCTTCAAGAAGCACTCGCCACGAGACCAGATCAATAACCAAATGATGAGCGGCGATGGATAGTAATTGGCGTTGGCCCTCGTCGAACAAGATAGCGGCTAAGACTGGTCCGTTCTGGATATCTAGACGGCTTCGGCTTTGAAGCATGGCTTGGGTAATGTCATCTTTGTTTGTAGACGACACGCACTCTACTGAGAATGAGCTGTCAGTGCGATCGCTGATGCGTTGCTGCCACCCATATCCAGCTTTTTGGCTAAAGTGAGCTCGTAGGATCGAGTGCCGCTGGACAAGGGTTGCGAGTGCTACTCGCAGCGAGTCTGCGTGCACTAAGCTACTGACCTCTAGTAGAAAGCATTGATCAAAGCAGGCTCTACCACTACTCTCCAACCGAAGATATAGCTCTTGAATTGGCGTCAGGCCGAACTCCCTGTTCACTGGATCCTCGATAGATAGTTTGGAAGGAACAAGCTTTAGTGAAGTGTGGCGGACTAAGCGGGCGATAGTCTTATGTTGGAGAATGTCGTGGGTCAGAATGGAGATGTGGGCCGCCCTTGCGCTTGAAGAGACCTGCATAGCAGTGATCGAATCGCCGCCCAGGCGAAAGAAGCTGTCGTCTCCAATGCTCGCTGCGTCGATGTTGAGCACCCGCGCCCATAGCTGCTGCATTGTGTGCTCTGCCTCTGTCGACGGCTGGCGCTTTTGGCCCTGTACTGACGTTTGCATGTGGGCCAGCTGCTGGGCTGAGAAGGCAGCTCCGATATCTCGCAGGCGCTTGCGATCCATCTTGCCTGACGTTGTCGTAGGAAGTTGCGAGACTGCAAAGTAGACTCCAGGCACCATATAGCTGGGCAGCTGTTCACTAAGCTGGCTGTCCACCTTAGATGGGAAGAAAACACGCGCCACAGAACTATCGTCTGTGTGCGCTGTCTCTTCGTCTGACTGAACAAAGACTGCCACCATTGCCTTCTCTTTCTCGCACCCCGGGGTAATGACCTCAACTGCCATCTGTGCGACTGACGGCATGCACTTACGAACGTGGTGCTCAATCTCCCCAAGCTCCACCCGCTGCCCGCGCACCTTGACCTGGCTGTCCTTGCGCCCTACGTAGACCAGGTTGCCATCTGCGTCGTAGTGCACTAGGTCGCCAGTCTTGTACAGCCTACCTCGCCGGCCTGCGTGCTGTCCATACCCTTCCAACAGCCAGGCTGGATCATTGATAAAGGCCGCCGCTGTCTTCTCTGCATCGTCTAGGTAACCGCGCGCCAAGATCGGCCCTTCGACGAGGAGCTCGCCAACCGCGCCTGGAGGGCACAGTCTGTTATGATCGTTGGGATCCACTACCCAGCTCACAGAAGCAATTGCCTTGCCAATCAGACCCGTGTAGAAGCCGTGTAGACCAAAATAAGCACTGCACAGAACACAACACTCTGTGGGGCCATAGGTGTTGATCAAGCACAACCTTCCCTTCCACTTCTCGCACTCTTCTGTACATACTGGCTCACCGCCTAATAGTAAAGTTTCTAGTGAAGGAACTGCGTTAGGATCTAGTAGACGTCCTACGGTAGGCGTGAGGTATGCCCAATTCACCTGCATTTGCTGCATACTGTTGGCCAGCGAGTCCTTGCGGTCATGATCCGAAATTACACATACACACCCGCTGTACAGTAACGTAGTGAAAATCTCAGCAATTGAGATATCGGCAGTGTACGGTGTAAATTGTAAAGCCCGTGTGTGGGGTGACATGGCGAAGGCTTTTCCATGGATGATGCAGCTTGACGAAAACGCTCTGTGTTCGAGTACGACGCCTTTAGGCGTTCCTGTGCTCCCAGACGTGAAAAGCACGTATGCAGCATTGTCTAGACGCGCTAGGGAAGGCGCTGCAATGTTCTGTTTGGCAAGCCGGCCAATAGTCAGGCTACCAACCACTACGATGGTGCGGTCATCGCCGCTGCAGAGCGCCGAGTACCGGTCTGAGGTAAGCACCACCATGGCCTTGGTCTGGCGGTAGATGATCTCGTGCCGGCTTGTTGGATGCTCGGGATCAAGGGGCGCAAATGCGCCGCCAGCCTTGAGTACAGCAAGCATTGCCACGACTGTCCACATTGATTTCTCAAAGCACAGCGGCACAATATCGTCTGGCTGTACGCCGAGGCTGACGAGATGTCCAGCCAACCGGCTTGACAGCTCGTCCAGCTCACCATACGTCATCTCGCCGTCCCATGCGCAGATAGCTGGTGCACCGGGCTGCGTCTTTGCCTGCTCAGTGAACAACTCGTGCACGCATTGCTCGACTGCAGACGGCACCTCGCTGTTCCATCTCCACTGTTGCTCGATATCCTCACTGGTGAGTACACGGACGTTGTCAAGCCTGGTACTTCCGTCGGCCTCTGTCAGCTGCTGTATGACTGAGCTGAATTGATTCACCAATCCCTCTATGTGCCACCGCTTAATGACTCGTGGATCGAAACTGGCCGTAATTTGTACACCCGCTGTACTCAGCGTGCATTGTATCATCAGCGCGTACGTTGTGAAGCTTTTTAGCTCTGACTCGCTACGCCACTTTCCCAGCACTTCGTCGTTGCGAAGTGCATCCTCTGTAGGCTGCACTATCAGCAGCGTCTGGAAGGCGCAGGCATGCTGTGCATCTGCTCCCATTTTAGCAATTCGCTGCAGGCCAGTCTGTTCGTGAGGAATCATGTCGGTCGCTTGCTGCTGCACGGCAGCGAGAAGATCTGACACATGCATGTTCTCCGACAGACGCACCCGTACAGGTACCGTTGCAATAGTAGGCCCTATCATGGCTTCGATGCCTGCCACTGGAGCGCTGCGGCCCGTCATCGTGCTTCCGAAGACGATGTCGTCCGAGCTGGTGTACGTGCCAGCTACAATGGCCCACGCCGCGCGAATCAGTGTTGATGTGGTGATGTCAGACTCCATTGTGTCGGGGAGCGGCGGGCATTGGCGCTCTACCATCGCGTCCGCGATTGGCTGTCGTAGTGCTGGAGGAAGTGGCGGGAATATAGTCGCTTTGCAACCGTCGAGCGTGGTCTGCCAATAGCTGGTGGTGGCGGCCTGATCTTGATGACCAAGGTACCTGATGAATGCGTTGAAGTTTGGTTGTTTCGCAGACGTATCACTGTTGTAGAACTTCTTTACGGTCTCGATTATGAGCGACAGGGACCATCCATCATACAGGGCGTGGTGTATCGTCCATACGAACCAACGCTTTTCGCCGTTCCGTTCCTTTATAAAGGCGTAGCGTGCCAGACGGTCCCCCAGCTGCATAGACGTGGATTTGTCCTTTGTCAAGTACGGTTCCAGTAGGTCAGCTTCAATCCACTGTACACAATCTGCCACCACAACCTGTAAGAGACCCAAACTGTTGTGTTGCACGATACGAGTGCGCAGCACCTGTGACAGATGCACGACTTGTTCCCATGCTGCACGGAAAGCGCTTTCGTTTGTGCTGTCTGACAGCTCTAAAACGCTTTGCATGATGTAGTCGCCCGCCCTTTTCGACGTGAGCGACATGAGGCCCTCTTGAAGCGGGGAACAAGGGTAGACATCTTCAACGAGGCCTTTATCTATGCCACACATAGCCGCGACATGACCTTGTATGCGTGCAGTACTAGTAACAAGGTTGGACGGTAGTAGCGAGAAGGGAGTAATATTGTACGATATCAGGGGGACTTTGTTTTCGGTCCAGGCGACGAGATCAACGAGCTTGGGATTTTGGAAGAGGCTTGCAACTGTGAGATAGAGGGCCTCCTGACGGGCCTCCGCCACCAGTTTCATGGCCATGATCGAGTTGCCGCCCAGGCGAAAGAAGCTGTCGTCTACTCCAATGCTCGCTGCGTCGATGTTGAGCACCCGCGCCCATAGCTGCTGCATTGTGTGCTCTGCCTCTGTCGACGGCTGGCGCTTTTGGCCCTGTACTGACGTTTGCATGTGGGCCAGCTGCTGGGCTGAGAAGGCAGCTCCGATATCTCGCAGGCGCTTGCGATCCATCTTGCCTGACGTTGTCGTAGGAAGTTGCGAGACTGCAAAGTAGACTCCAGGCACCATATAGCTGGGCAGCTGTTCACTAAGCTGGCTGTCCACCTTAGATGGGAAGAAAACACGCGCCACAGAACTATCGTCTGTGTGCGCTGTCTCTTCGTCTGACTGAACAAAGACTGCCACCATTGCCTTCTCTTTCTCGCACCCCGGGGTAATGACCTCAACTGCCATCTGTGCGACTGACGGCATGCACTTACGAACGTGGTGCTCAATCTCCCCAAGCTCCACCCGCTGCCCGCGCACCTTGACCTGGCTGTCCTTGCGCCCTACGTAGACCAGGTTGCCATCTGCGTCGTAGTGCACTAGGTCGCCAGTCTTGTACAGCCTACCTCGCCGGCCTGCGTGCTGTCCATACCCTTCCAACAGCCAGGCTGGATCATTGATAAAGGCCGCCGCTGTCTTCTCTGCATCGTCTAGGTAACCGCGCGCCAAGATCGGCCCTTCGACGAGGAGCTCGCCAACCGCGCCTGGAGGGCACAGTCTGTTATGATCGTTGGGATCCACTACCCAGCTCACAGAAGCAATTGCCTTGCCAATCAGACCCGACGTAAAGCTACCGGGATTAGAGTATGACGTGCACCATACGCTGCACTCAGTAGGTCCGTAGGTATTGATCTCATTCTTAAGGTGATGCCACCTTACCCAGTCAACACTGTTCACTTGCTCACCGCCAAGTACCAAGGTTGCAAGCAAAGGGACCGATTTTGGGACCAGGGTCTGTGCTACTGTGGGCGTGAGTAGAGCCCAGTTCACCGCCAAGTCGTTGATAACGCTGCACAAGTCGTTGCGTCTATCCAACTCAGAAGGCACGCAAACACATGCGCCATACAGAAGGGCTGTAATAATCTCAGTGATACACGCGTCAAAAGTATACGCGGCAAACTGAAGGCTCCGAGTGTCGGATGAGAAACCGAACACCTGCCCATGAGTGAGGCAGCTTGTTGAAATCGCTTTGTGTTCTAGAGTAACTCCCTTAGGTGTTCCCGTACTGCCGGAGGTGAACATGACATAAGCAATGCTATTTGGCTTTGAATTTGAGAGGCCCATATTGCTTGTCTTTGACAGACCGTCCAATAAGGTCTTGCTGACCACTACGATGGTGCGGTCATCGCCGCTGCAGAGCGCCGAGTACCGGTCTGAGGTAAGCACCACCATGGCCTTGGTCTGGCGGTAGATGATCTCGTGCCGGCTTGTTGGATGCTCGGGATCAAGGGGCGCAAATGCGCCGCCAGCCTTGAGTACAGCAAGCATTGCCACGACTGTCCACATTGATTTCTCAAAGCACAGCGGCACAATATCGTCTGGCTGTACGCCGAGGCTGACGAGATGTCCAGCCAACCGGCTTGACAGCTCGTCCAGCTCACCATACGTCATCTCGCCGTCCCATGCGCAGATAGCTGGTGCACCGGGCTGCGTCTTTGCCTGCTCAGTGAACAACTCGTGCACGCATTGCTCGACTGCAGACGGCACCTCGCTGTTCCAGTGCCATATCGTCTCGAACGTTGCGTCGTTCATCGTTGGTGTATTTGTTCCAGAGGTGCGCATATCTGGATCGTCGTTGTGTTGAGTTTCGTTGCTTTTTCGGTCTGGATACCTAGGTAATCAGGGGCGGGTCAACTATCGTAAAATACCTCTGCTCGGGCAGTTCTTCCCTCCGCGTATTCTCCAGAATTCCGCTACAGACCATCGACTATTTGGCATCAATTGGATATCCGCGAGTCAGTACAATGCACGTAGCCTAGGCCCATACTTAGCTCTTGTATCCGTTCGGTTCCCATCATCCGGGCAATGTCATATACGGTCCGAACACGAACTGCGTCTATTAGCGACCCTCAGCCAAGCGCGTAGACCTTTTGCTATGTTATCTCTGTCTTACTAGCCGCAACATGCCCCGTAATATGCAAGAATGAGAATCAGATCCTACCGTTAGTGCAGTAGCATAATGTCATACTAGAATATGCTTGGATCTCATAAGGAGACTTAGCTCTAATTGCATTCGGTACTCTACTTTTGAGCCAAAATGCCTAACGTATACCAAATCCGAAATACACATTAATTATTTCACTACGTTCCGTCTTTCAGGCAACCGTCTGATGGGCCGATTTCCGCCTATACTGAGAGGAGATGCAGAGGTCCGGTCACTACGTTCCGTCTTTCAGGCAACCGTCTGATGGGCCGATTTCCGCCTATACTGAGAGGAGATGCAGAGGTCCGGTCACTACGTTCCGTCTTTCAGGCAACCGTCTGATGGGCCGATTTCCGCCTATACTGAGAGGAGATGCAGAGGTCCGGTCACTACGTTCCGTCTTTCAGGCAACCGTCTGATGGGCCGATTTCCGCCTATACTGAGAGGAGATGCAGAGGTCCGGTCACTACGTTCCGTCTTTCAGGCAACCGTCTGATGGGCCGATTTCCGCCTATACTTAAAGAAGATGCAGTGGTTCGATCGAGATTGTACTGAGTCGCATCCGCATTCGTGTCATTACAAGCCCGAAGATTCTTTCCACCAGATTAGGTTCTAAGGTCAACCAACGCTCTGGCTTGAACATCAAAAGGTCAGTTATGAGAAATGTTCGTTGTTGGACCGGCATTGATCCCAGCTGATTTAGTGAATGTGCATCTTGGAAACTGTCTCTATCATGTCGGCTGATCCTCCAGAGGAGCCAACCATGCACTTGGATGCTGCTGTTGTTGGGGCTGGGTTCAGCGGGATTGCGTCGATTTACCGCTTAAGGAAAGCGGGATTAAAAGTAAAAGCCTTCGAAGCAGGCCCTCGCCTTGGAGGGGTCTGGCATTGGAATCGCTACCCAGGAGCTCGTGTGGACGCCGAATACCCTCTGTATCAGCTTAATATTCCTGAAGCGCATCAAACATGGGACTGGGAGTTTAGGTTTCCTGGGCAAAAGGAGCTTACTGGATACTTTGACCATCTCGACAAGACTTTGAACCTTAGCAAGGATATATATTTCGGTTCGGAGGTGACGAGTGCTAAGTACAATAACGCTGGAGGACATTGGATCGTAAAGGCAGGTCAGCGTACTATAACATCCAAATACCTTGTTCTAGCCACAGGTGCTCTCCACCGAGCATACCGCCCGGACTTTCCAGGGCTCAACGACTTTGCAGGGCAGATCTACCACACAGCGTTTTGGCCCGAAAACTTAGACCTCTGCGGCAAGAGCGTAGCTGTGATAGGTACAGGTGCTTCTGGCGTCCAAGTCGTACCGGAGCTATCAAAGAAAGTCAGTCACATGTTGGTGTGTGTGAGGAATCCCAATTATTGCCTTCCAATGGTTCAAAAGAAGGTTAGTGAAGAGGAAAAACTCGCAACTAGACCCAAGCTTCAGAAAATACTGTCAGATTGCCGGAAAGATCCGGCAGGATACATCACAACGCCGATTCAAGACAAAGTCTTACCTCGAACGCCTGAGGAACAGGAAGTCTACTGGGAAGAGTCATGGTCTCAAGGAGGTTCCAAGTTTGCGTCCTCAATTGACAGCGAAGCCTTCACCAATCCTGAGGCCAATCTTGCACTGTATAACTTCTGGGCCAGGAAGACCCGTGCAGAAATGAGGGATCCCGTCAAGAGGGATATCGTCGCCCCCTTGAAGCCACCGTATCCTTTTGGCGCCAAAAGGTGTGTACAATCTCAGGACTACTACAAATGCTTAGATCAGCCAAATGTCGAAGTTATAAGCATACGAGAGTCGCCAATATCGCATTTCAACAAAAATGGGTTTGTTACCAAGGATGGAATCCAGAAGAACTTCGACGTACTGGTATTGGCCACTGGATTCGACAGTTTCACCGGCTCGTAAGTCCCCCTGCTTCTTTTATATCTGCTGTGGCTCTGCCTTGCTAGGTTAGTAACCGAACGTCTAACTAGGCTCACCACCATGGGTCTGCAAACGACAGCCGGGCTCGACATACAGGAGCTATGGAAGGATGGTGTCAAAACATACCTAGGAGTCTTCGCCCACGGCCTCCCCAACACTTTTCTTCTCTACTCTCCGCAGGGTATGTGGGATCAATGGTCTAACTTATGGTACACAAGATGGCTGATATATCACTCGGCAGCCCCCACGCCATGGGCGAATGGACCAACCCTTATCGAATGCCAAGCTGATATCATGATGGCAACCATTGAGAGACTGGAGTCAATGAACGCAAAGTCGGTAGAACCAAAAGAGTCCGCAGAAGCCGAATGGAGGGCAGAACTTGAGCGCCTGGCTGAGTTCACGTTAGGTCAGGACACTAAATCTTGGTGGAATGGAGGAAACATTCCTGGGAAGAAGATTCAGATTCTCAAGTACGCAGGTAGTTTTGTATTATACGAGAAGACATGTTGGGAGGCAATTGATAGCTGGAAAGGTTTCAATATCATCTTGAATGACAAAGGGGCCGAGAAGTAGGAGAGATTTGCTTAATCGAGAGAAGCAGTTCAAAAGGGGGTTTGTACGGGGACGGAATTAGTCTGCTATAGGATCACAAAGCTCTTGAAGAAATTTTCTCAAGGCGCTCCTACATCTCGAATAACAACGCTAACATTTCTATAAGTCACGCTTACGTACTTGCCAACGTACTTTACAAGCAAGCGGGTCAGACAGACGAGTCGCCCACCCCACCAACTTTAATCACTTTTGAAGCGTGCAACTCAACCACCTTTTGAGATAATATATAGACATCAATAGAGCAGGTTAAGCAGTACCTAGAGTATCCTTTTGGCACGTACGTGAGTTATGCCCAGTCTCTCTGCACCTTGTGCAGCGCGCAGAAACCTGGCGGCTAAGGCCTGATCGCTCTCTACCTTGATGCTGTTCACGCTCTATCTGCTGGTCAACCTCCTTTTGAGCGAGTATATCCTCTCCAGCTCCCTTTGTCAAGACCCCACGCTTCTGGAGTCGCTTTTTCTTGCGCTGCTTACGCGCTGACGCTGCCTCATTAGCTCGCTCAAGGCTAGTAATCCGATCGCGCATCAGCTCAGCGGAGAGCATCATCACCTCCGCCCCCTTCTTGAGCTGGTTAATCGCCCCAATAATCGGAGCTGGTGATGAGCTCTTGTGCTGTCGCACGCAATCACGTATTAACGTTGATTGAGCATCAAGCTCACGTACGTTGCTCGGCGTACGAGGGTAGCTGAAGTAGGCGTATGTAGCTGAACATCAAGCTTTGATAGAACGGTATCTGGCTGGAGAGGAACAAGGCCTGCGCCTCGAAAGGCTGAGCAGATATTGGCCAACGTAAACGCTCGATCAAACGCTGCCTTGAACGCTGGCAGGAACTCGAGCTTCGTGATGTGGTTGATGTGGTAGCGCATTAGGGCCTCAACCTCACGGCTGTACGCGCGCTTCAATGGCGAGAAGCAGCCAACATCAAGAGGCCGGAGCAGGTGAGATGAGTGAGGTGGCATACATAGCGTGTAGATATTGTTCTCTTTGCAGAGCTCTTGAAATTCGAGAGATTGGTGGCTCTCATGGCCGTCAAGGATAAGCAGGCGACGCGCACCTACAACACGAGCCTTCGTGTGAGCGTTGAAGTGCTTTAGCTACTCAACTCCTAGCTCGTTGTTCGTCCAGCCGTTGTCACTAACTGCGATCGCCCAGTCGCGTGGGATATCCTTCTCGTACCAGGCAGATAGGTGATACTGGCCAGCGAAGATGAGGAACGGTGGGACTGCCCAGCCAGCAGCGTCGATCGCAGCGATTAACGTCACCCACTCGCGACTACCAGGCTGAACAGCTTTTGGCCTGCCTCTCCTCTCTGACCCTGTCACGACAAGCTGGGTCGTGATCTTGCCCATTACGAAGCCAGCCTTGTCAAAGTTGTAGACGTCCTCATCGCAGATGCCGTACTTAGTCTTTGTCTCCTCTACAAGCTTGAACCAGGAGCTGAATAGGACTGGATCCTCACACAGGGCTCTCTGTCTATCGTATGCTCGATTGAAACGCGTCGTGAGACTGTCTGTACGCGTAACAAAGTTGGTTGGCCACTTGTGCCCAACCTGGCCAGCGCCGCGCGCAGCGAGCAGCTTATCAGCCATATCACGTACAGCTGCGCACGTAGGCGCAAACCCACGTTGGTCTAGATCGAGGATATATCTCACTATTGCCTCCTCTTCTAGCTGGGTAAGCCTCCTTGAGTTGGGCTGGCAATCGCGTCGGGCAAGCGTGCCAGCGCGTCGGCGGCGGAGCGTTGTTTCAGCTACGCTGTACATTGCAGCAGCAGCACGGTTGCCTCTAAGTTGTTTGGCATTAGTAGATAAGATAGCAAGTTGAATAATATCCCTCCCTACACAGCGGAAAACCCGGTGGGCCGGAAACAGCCAATAGAAATGCAGAGATAACCGAAATCTCGAACTAATACAGTGTCTGATTGGCTTATTCCGGCCCACCGGGTTTTCCGCTGTGTAGGGAGGGATGGTATCTGCTTTATTCAAAGCTAATAGAGTAGCGCTGCGTTGAGCTAGTGTACGTTGTGATGGGAGAGGTGATCAAAGTTGGTGGGGTGGGCGACTCGCTTGACACATACGTTATATATATATACATCTTACACGGGCAGAACAATAAAGCAAGGCCAAACATGTACGGTACATACATCATCAATTTGGGTGCCCCTTAGGTCACTGACTGTTCGCAACATCAATAGTGTTGTCGATGCTTAGCTCTGTTTCATACTTACCCCCAACGTTTGATTTCAAGCCTCAATGACATTATTTGGTAGTTTAGTCAGTGCTTGGTCAAGGTCAAAAATAATATCTTGGACGTCCTCGATGCCGACTGATATTCGAATGAGAGCCTGCTGAATTGTCAGTTTGAACTTGCAGAAGGGACTACCCAAGCAGTAAAATTGTAAATACCTACAGGAGTAATGCCAGCTTCACGCCTATCTTTTTCTGACATCGTTGCGTGCGTAGAACTCCATGGGTGGGTTGCTAGTGTCTTTGCGTCACCAACACTATTAGGTATTAGTATTCAACATGAACCAGTTGTATAGAACCAGTGACTTGCTTCGTTTGGTAGGAGATCATTCTGATGTAGTCCATTAGCATTTTGCTTGCCACATCACCACCTTTTGGTGCGAAAGCCATGACGCTCCCGAATCCGTTCCTTAGGGTTCTTTTCGCGTTGCTATGGTATAAGTTGTCTTCTAGACCTAAGTATTTGGGTCAGTGTTCCTATAGTAAATTGCAGCACTTAGACTGCTACATACCAGGGAAATTTACCCAAGCTATCCGTGGGTGCGATTGCAAGAAGCGAGCAACATGCATTGAGTTCTTCGTATGTCTCTCACACCGTAGACTTAGCGTCTCCATGCCAATCAACAGTTGCTGTGCGGAAGCCGGAGCCAGGATTGACCCCACCTCCATGCAGATGTCTATCCGCATTGCCATGGCAAAAGTTATGTTTCCGAATCTGCTCCAGTAAGAGAAACCGCTATGTTTGTCCTCCTGGACCATACGAGGAAATCTTTTGCCAGCACGACCCCAATCAAACGTTCCACAGTCAATGATAACTCCTCCTATTGTTGTGCCGTGGCCTCCCATCCATTTGGTTGCCGAGTGCAATATGATATCTGCACCAAAATCTATTGGTCGACACCAAGTTCCGCATGCTCCAAAAGTGTTATCCACCTTGAGTTGTTTTAGTACATCAGTCCCTGAGTATGACACAGGTGTACTGACCACAAGTGGAACCAAGTTCTCATGTGCCAGATCTGCCAAGTCCTGCAGATCTGGGACACTGCATCGGGGATTACCGATACTCTCTACGTAGAGGAGTTTTGTCTTCTCGTCCACGTGTTTCGCGAATTCCTTCCTTGTCTCTTCCTTCACCCACTTTACAGTAATACCAAGACGCGGCAATAGGGTTTTGAACATGCTATAAGTACCTCCATAGAGATTCATTGAGGTGACAATATTGTCGCCGGCACTTGCAAGACATATGATTGTATTGAAGATAGCGGCCTGTCCTGATGCTGTTGCAATAGCAGCAGTACCACCTTCTAAAGAGGCAGCACGCTTCTCGAAGACACCGACGGTTGGCTAGCTTCATTATCAGCATAGTTCTGTTTGCACAGTGACGGTACTCCAATACATTCGAGATCCGACTGTAGGTATGACCAGCTTCTTGTAACGCAAAAACTTTTCTTGCGTGCTCACTCCCTGTAAAAACAAACGACTAAGTATGGAAGTCAATATCTCTTGCGCGCGAGTCTTGGGAAGCAGCCTGGGGCAAGCTTACCACGCTATTGTATATGGGTACTGCTCGAGCATGAGTTTCTCGATCGGGCCTATGGCCTCCATGTATCTGAATAGTGTCATATCTTAAGCCTCTGTCAAATTGTTCGACTTTAAAAGGCTGCAAAGGATCGTGGTCATCCAGCATAATGGACGTAGATGTTTGAATCAGTCCCGTAACTGTTCTCCCATCTACTTTGTTTGAGGATGGTGGGCCGTGTTCTGACGTAGTGCAGCTCTCGATAGTCATTGAGATATCTTTTGCAGTCAGAATGGGAATCGTAATGCTATCTGCGTGGATGAATTTGCAGACAGGTACATGCGAGACGCTTACTGACAAGAAGGTAGCCGTGGGGAGGGGGCGGCTAGAAGAATTAGTCTATCGGGGGTTGGCTAGGTTTACTGGGTTTCTTATCAACTCTCTAGCAGGAGAGTGTTTCGGCCGAATCTAAGCGCAGTTCTTGGATCTAGTTCAGCTAAGTCGCACATGCCGGGTGCTAGGGCACCGGCAGGGCCCAATTGTTGAGAGCCGAAGAGTCCTCGGGACGGTTCAGATCAGTCTCTATCGAACGCTGCTGATTCCGTCGCCTCGGTGCTCTTTCCGTCTTTTAGTACAGGTTCGGTGTCGGCCTTTCAGAGATTGTGTTTGCCGACAAGACTAACCGACAGAACCGACACAGCTATTAGAGCCGACAGAGCCGACAGAGCCGACAGCGCCGACAGCGCCGACAGAGTTGAAGGGGTCGGCTGGAATTCTGCTATGGGAGATAACGGTAACATATCAAACTGAACTTCTATAATCGTAAATATGTAGGGGCTTGGAACAGTTTGATCTCGACTTTTAGATATCGATAAGCGAGTATGGATGGTTTACAGCATGGTAGCTTCAAAGACTTGCCAAAAACCTCCTGCCTACCGAATGGACATCCAGATGTATGAGTATAGATCTTTCCTCGTAGTATTGGTCAGGTAAAGCTGAACTTTATCTAGTATATGCGACTTATTTTAAGCGCGCGTGTTTACAACATTATTCAACAAACCCCTCTTACCTCTACTACAGCTATCAGTAAACACTGTGGATACAACGTCCTGCTTAAACGTGAAGAGCAGCTGCCTACGTTCAGCTTCAAAATTCGAGGCGCATACAACAAAATGGCACATCTATGCCCAGAGGATAATTGGAGAGGCGTTATCACCTGTAGCACTGGTATTTCACCTGCTTCATGAGGTATTGGCGACTCGGCTGATCATCTGTGCAGGAAATCATGCCTACGGTGTTGCTTTCTCGTCCCGTTCCTTGCACATACCGGCGATCATAGTCATGCCTCTGGAGACACCTGAAACTATAACAAAACCCATATCGCAGATGGGGAGTAAAATTCTGCTACACGGTGCCGACTTCGAGGAAGCAGAACAGGAAGCCCGTCGTCTAGCAAAATTGCATGAAATCGTATTTATATCAGCTTTCAACGATCCATATGTGATTGCTGGGCAAGGGACGATAGGAATTGAGATCACAAGACAAACAGATTTAACAAAGCTCAAAGCTATCTTCTGCGCTGTAGGAGGAGGTGGGTTGATCGCCGGTGTAGGGCTATGCATCAAGCGTTTGGCACCCCACGTTCAAGTCATCGGCGTTGAACTGGTGGACGCGAATGCAATGGCACAGTCACTACAAGCGAGAAAGCGAGTAACGCTTAAGCAGGTTGACACATTCTCGAGTAGTACTGCCGTCAAAATGGTCGGGGAGGAGACTTTCAGAATATGCTTAGACGTCGTGGATTCAGTCGAAGAAGTGACGATCGATGAGACATGCGCGGCGATAAAGGACGTATTCGATGATACTCGGGCACTTGTAGAGCCTGCTGGTGCCCTAGCAGTTGCAGGACTTCGAAAGTGGGTGATCCAAAACCCGGGTTTTCAGGGAGAGAGCAGCTTGATAGCTATCGTAGGAGGTGCAAACATGCCGTTCGATTACCATCCCTCCCTACACAGCGGAAAACCCGGTGGGCCGGAATAAGCCAATCAGACACTGTATTAGTTCGAGATTTCGGTTATCTCTGCATTTCTATTGGCTGTTTCCGGCCCACCGGGTTTTCCGCTGTGTAGGGAGGGATATTATCTCTCTTTTATTACAAATCGCGTTGGTGTCATTGCACCGCGTTAGAATACTAAAGCATTCACAATGTGATATCATTCGAACTTCATGACACACAGTCTAGGGATTGAATGGTAAGGACGAACCAAGAATGAGCAGATGTTACATCGCTGATCACCGAGCAACGGTACCCACTGAGTAGCAAAACCTCACCTAAATTGACTTCGCCTAAATCGACCTCATAACATCAATATCACTATAACTCATGTATCATGCAACAGTATTCAATTCACACAACATTCTGCCACCATTGCAATAAGAAGCACGGAGTCTGGCGGTACGAGGTTCGCCTCCATAGCTTGATTGCTCTGAAGCGACAATACACTACGATGCGCAGGGAACTTCCAAGACGCAGACACGAATTCGATTCAAAGGAGCACTTTTAGAGAGCAGCAGTCAATAGGGTCACTCTGATCTGAGCTAGAGAAGCAGGCAAGGATAACGGTGGAACAGATGGCCATTGATCAGCGTGCTACGCGTGATGAAGCATCTGCTAGCCTGTACGGCAGTTGCAGGAACCCTACGTCACTCACCTTCTCATCCATTCTGCAGCAGACAGCTAGGTTGCTGATAGTGATACCAGAGTAGCTCTGGCACTGAAGAAGATATACTTGTTGAACTGTCGATGGCCAAGAGAGCTGGTAGATAAGCGCTTTCCCCACAAGACCCTTCTCTTTTCATTGTTACCCGATGTACACTCGCTTGGAAGCGATGGAATAGAGGCATGGTGGCCTTTAATGTATCTCCTCTAGATCACGATCTCAACACATGTACTTATGCATCTCACTGTACTTGA
The DNA here is from genome assembly GCA_019059555.1 of Alternaria longipes. Lineage (NCBI taxonomy): Eukaryota > Fungi > Ascomycota > Dothideomycetes > Pleosporales > Pleosporaceae > Alternaria > Alternaria longipes. The sequence goes on from JAHLEY010000007.1 coordinate 242,231, forward strand.
TACAGGATTAGATAATCGCGAGCAGCCACGGTAAATGCACCTTACACTACTATACCGTCTCTACACTGCTACATGGTAGTCAAAAGGCGCCCTGAGAGTTGGGCGGGGCAGTTGCAGATTTTCTGCACCTCGTGCTTGAGCCGCGTTACAAAAAATTGTTGGATTAAACTAGTCATAGCGACCTACATTGAATGGCAAGGTCTCACACAGGGTATAGAAAGACAACAGGAGCTACAAGTGATTAGCCCATAACATATTAGGTGAAGTTGCACTGATCATTGAGTGCAGTCATCGCTAAAGGTTTATGCCTTCATCGAGTAACTGTGTAGCTATTCCATCCATGATTCATATAGATGTTTCCTTTCCTTGCAATCTGGCTAAGTTCCAATAAAGCCCCCGTCTCTTAATGAGGGCTTTATGCGTCCCTTCTTCGACGATGGCCCCTCCACTAAACACATAAATTGCATCTGCATTCTGAATAGTTGACAGCCGGTGCGCAACAGCGATAGTGGTGCGACCCTGAGAGGCAGCGTCGAGGGCATTCTGAACCAGGCGTTCAGAAGTAGAGTCTAGGGCGGATGTTGCTTCGTCGAGAAGTCTGTCTTCGTGAGCCTTCGACGAAGAAGTACATAGAGAATGAAGACATACAGTATCTTAGGATTACGTAGCAAGGCCCGGGCTATCCCAATGCGCTGGCGCTGACCTCCTGACAACAAGATGCCTTTTGTGCCAACAACGGTGTTAAAACCTTCGGGTAATGACATCTATTGCTTTTGGGTCAGTTGATCCCCTCGAGCTGCACTAAAACTTACAATAAATCCATAGATGTTCGCATCTTCGCAAGCTTTTACTATCAGATCCTCGCTTACGTCGTTCATATCTGCTAGAAGATTCTCCCTAATTGTGCCGGTGTAAAGCGTAGTCTCTTGACTGACGATAGCAAGTTGTGCTCTATAATCTTGGATGTTGTAGTTTTTCAACTCCAGATCATCTACCAGAACATGACCATTGGTTGGATCGAAAAATCGCTCTAGAAGTGCAATCACTGTGGACTTTCCACTACCACTAGGACCCACTAATGCAACAAACTGTCCTGGTTTGACAGTGAAAGTGGTGCTGCACAGCACACGGCGCCTAGCATGTCCGGGGTAACTGAAGTCCACACTGCGGAATTCAATCTTCCCAGAGAGGCAGACAACCTTTTTGCCTCCAGTGGAAAAAGTATCAATGTCGGGTATGCGACTTAGACTAGTTTTTAGCGATAGTGCCGCAGCGGCTGCTCCACTTATCTCAGGTGCGAACGAGAATGCTGAACTAGCATCTTCCGACCCTGCCAGGATTGCTCCCGTAATGATGTAGAACTGTAACAAAGTGTACTCATGGTTCAGCATAAGCCTTCCACCATAACAAAAAATAAGTGCTAAGATGAGCATATAAAGCCCTTTGCTTGCAGCGTAGAGAGCAGCAGATACGTTGTCGTAGTGTAGAGGCTTCTCAATGAGCTTGGAGCGGTATCGCCTAAAAAGGTAGGATTCCAGGGATAATGACGCAATGGTAGGCATTGAAGATGCAACTTCGCAGATGAATGAGGCGGCGTCAGTAGTTTCTTTGGTATGCTTTTCGATCTCGTGAAGGGCATAAAATCGGAAATACCCACATCCAAACACAAGTGGAGTAGTGGAAGCTGAGATCAAAGTGAGCTTCCAGCCATATGATAATCCTACGATGACAGCCACCGCAAGAGTTGCGCATGCAGTGATAATGGCCCCAAGTGTCGAGCCACTGATACCAGCAAGCCGGTTAGCTTCCAAGGATAGGGAGCTGATTAACGAACCGGAAGATATTGCATCTCCATCAAAGAATGCGATATCCTGACGAAGTATAGCGTTGAAGGTTTTCTCTCGGACTCGGGAGATCAAAAGAGTAGAGGAATTTGACAACGTAAACCCCAGAAGAAGATAAACCAGCCATATCAGGATTCCAAGGACGAGATAAAGAAGGCACCAAAAAGCGATGCTATGGCTGCCTGTCGATTGATCAGGCGAAGAAAGCGAAATGATGGAATTGCCATAGGAGATAGCTTGGAATGAGCGTGATGCACCTGCAAGCATGCACAACATGAATCCTATTTTCATAAGGCCATGTTCTTTTTGATTCATGCTCCAGCCAAAACTGATCAATGCGCCCATATCGAGTCGCTTATCCGTGCGTCTCTCTCTAGGTGATGATGGGTGCGAGGCAGCGACATCAGCCGCGATCGGTCTTGAGACGCTGGAGACTTCGCAGCCCGCCAACATCTCAAATGATACTTTGGCCGACTCGATATGTGTTTTCAACTCTTGGGTGTTGATCATCCTCTCGTAGATACCGCGTTTTTCGATCAATTCAACATGATTGCCTTGCTCGACAATTTGACCGCTCGCCATGACAACGATCATATCGGCATTTCTGATGGTCGAAGGCGATGCGCAACAACCATGGTGGTCCTGTTTGTCGACGCCTTATTCAAAGCTTCTTGAACGATCCCTTCGGACTCTGCGTCCAGGGCTGCTGTTGCCTCATCGAGCAGGAGGATTCTTGGGTTCGATACGACGGCTCGGGCAATGGCAATTCGTTGTTTCTGTCCACCCGACAACAGATTTCCACATTCCCCAATTTTGGTCTGATACCCTGTCGGCAGCTCCAGGATGAAATCGTGGGCATTAGCTAATCTGGCAGCAGTCTCGACGAGCTCTCTCTTAGTGATAGTGCTTGCCTGGGACCTGTCAGATTTGAGTTTAGATCTGTTTGTCGGACTTACATGTTCATGTATGGTCTCAACAAGGCCGTGCTCAATGCTCTCATAGATGCTCACGTTGAACAGGACAGGTTCTTGGGTTACGATAGCAATTTGACTGCGCAGCCACCTGAGATTCAAAGTGCTGATATCAATTCCATCAAGGAGTATTTGTCCAGCCACAGGTAGATAGAAGCGTTCGAGAAGGCCAAAGACTGTGCTCTTGCCAGATCCAGATGTGCCAACCAGAGCAACAACCATGCCAGATTTGACACTCAGATTGAGATTCTTGAGCACGACAACATTCGGCCGGGAAGGATAGACGTGCTTGATATTAACGAAATCAATGTTGCCAAAACTTTTCGCCGGTATCTTTCCGTCACGTCTTCCGGGATCGATGGGTGATTTCCGCTGGATAACATTAAAGGCTTTAGTTGCGGCTGTACTGGCCTGTACGAAATCTTGGAAATGCGGGAGGCTATTGGCGAATGACAGTCCCGCCATTGTGGTACACGAAACAATAGTCAGGATGTTAGATACACTCAGTTGGCCTGAGTGAAGGAAGCGATCTCCTTGCAAAAAGGCCAATGAATATTGTAAGTTGAGCATCCCCATGGTACCGGCGATCATGGACGCGAGCCAAAGTTTAGAGTGGTAGTCCCATCGTGAAGCCTTATCCAAGTAACGTCTGTACTTAGAGCGAAGGCAGTTTTGCATGCCATAGGCTGTGAAGTACCTGGCAGATGAAAAGACTTCCTCTGCAAATGTGCTCGCATTTGCGTATTCTTCCATAGCATGAGTCTGGTTGTTACTCATTCGCTTACTAGAAAAGACAACTATGGCGACCATAGCTAGTGATGGTTGGAGCAAAATTAGAGATAGCTTCCAACCCTGAGACAAACTTATGATCAATGCTGCGATTGACCTAGAAATGGCCGAGGTGAATAAGAACGCTTTTTGACCTAGGCCATTCTGAATCAGAACCATGTCAGAAGTGATACGAGTTGTGATTTCCCCGGGGCCAAGGAAGTCGAAGAAGCCAATGTTCTGCCGGAATAAGGCCTTGATATAGCGTTGACGTAGTCGTTCGGTGATCTTCTCTGCGGTATACGACAAGCTGAAGGTACCGACATAGTTGCAGATGAACACCACGATGCCTAGAAGACAATGTTACAATATTCCAGACGTATAGTCGGAGTCATGAACATACCAAGGCATACATAATATAAGGCGACCTTGTTTACATGCTTCTCAAATTGCTCTGATCCTAGTGTATTGCTCAAGAAACTGGTAGAGTTACCAGCAAAGCTACCGTAGATGATCTGTTATACTGTAAGCTTTACTGTTACCGTGAAGTCTGGAAACATACCATCATGAGAGGGAGACTAGCACCCTCAACCATAGACAGGACGAACGATACAAAGATCATGAGCATCTCCGTTCGAGTTGCCTGACACAGCAACTTAGAATATCCAGATTTCTTCCTTGGTACGTCCACTTGCATTTTGATGACCAGCTCTTCCTCTTCCGTCAATCCATCTCCTCTGGCGTTCTCGTACTCTGGAAATCGGTTGTTACACGGGGTTAGGCTATACTTCTCTAGACTCGGTCCGTACTAAGGCGAGGTAGACTAAAGCGGTAGTCCGTGAGGTATCGTATGGAATGATCAGGTGGAAAAGAGTTATCGTTGTAACCAAAAGGATAAACAATACCAATTCTATGATAGAATAACTAGTTGACCATCTGTGTGAGAGATGAACTATTTGAGTTGACCACAACGAGTGTAATAATGAAATCCGTCCATCCTTTATACCCATTGCAATCTGTACCTGTCTTCACTGTCCTCACATACTGATCCTTGTATCTTCTGAAGACCTGAAGATGTCTGGTCACGTGCCGGCCTGTCCTCACATAACAGTGGGGCCGTTCTTCCTTGGCGTGAGGCCAGTCACGTGATTATCGCCCCGCGGTGATCGTTACCTTCTGACGTGGTCGTCGGTTGGCGTTCAGCCCCGACTCCTTCATCAAGGGTGGAGTTCCTTTTGTTGCTTGTAACATCGGTCAAGTTCAACCTCCTCACTGGCAATTGGTCTATAACCCCGCATCTTGGCCAATTCTGTTCGGATACACGGATAAGACCAATTTGATCAAGAGTGTAATTCGATGAGAAATGTAGTGACTGGTGTGTATAACGCGACAAGTTGGGATCACTTATACCAAGTTCAAAATCTCCTCTTGTATGTCGACCACGATTTTTGGAAAGGATCACAAGGAAGTGCATCCTGCACTTCTCTGTCTGTAAATTATGCAGGCTCTTGGAGCATCTCCGAACTTGTTTCCGTCGGTACTCGGAACTGCGGAGCGGGCATCCGGTGAGATGTGAGACCCTTGCCAAGATCTGGTTGGCAGCGGCAACGGCTGTGTCTGACCAGGGAAGAAGCTTCAATGAGTGAGAATTACGAGGTGTCCCACAGAGATCTCTAGAGGTTCCATGTAATCAGCATGTCTAATTAGCCAATTTGAAATTGACGCCGACATACATGTATCCATTTGCGTATGCTTACCCTCACAATACGTGAAATAGCAGCTCTAGGGCCTGTTTGGTCTTCGGTTGAGCCTCCAGATCTCAGCCTTAACGTGGCCAAATCTTAGCGGACTTTCACAAACAGCTGTGGAGCTAGTACACTAACCGTGCGCGTGACGAGCCACTTCGCGTGACGAGCCACCAACAACAAGATCGGACGACAAAAAGATGAGGTTATTGAGCCACCCACAAAAGCTATTATCGTGAGATTTTTTGGTGTATTGCTATATAGACACTACTAAAGCGTTTGCACTATTTGTATCTCGCTGGCGTCTTGATTTGGCGGGTGTGCAGGCCAAATTTGGGTGGGGAGGGCGCCCGAGGCGGACCCTCAACCACCTGGCTTGATGGAGCAACAACACGACGACGCTTTGCTGGTTTTTTTGCTGGCTTGGCTGAGGCTTCTCGCTTACGCTTGTTTGCTGTATCGTGAGTTTTTCTTGGTGTTGCAGCTTGTTGTTGCTGCTTTTTGAGTTCTCGCGCGGCAGCTTTCTCCTCACGCTGCCGTAACTCCTCCGCATCCTTAGCTATTTTGGCTTGCTGTCGAGCCACCTTTGCAGCTTCTTGAGAGCGCTTTTTCTCAGCTGTTTCTGCCGCTTTGATCTCTCTATCGCGAACTTTTTGGAGTTGTAGCTCCGCGGCTTCGTCTAGTTCTGCGGCCTTGCGCGCGCGCTCGCTGGCAAGCTTCCTGGGACTGTAGAATACAGCTCCGCCGTGCCACTCATCGCCTTCTCGTGTAGTCAGTGTTGTAGACTTGATCGGGCGCTTTCGAATGAGGTTGAGCTCAGCGCGTAGCTCCTCGTTTTGGGCGCGGAGAATCTCGTTGTTGACCTGCAGCGAGTGCAGGCCTTGGGATAGCCGTTTGGCTTCATTTTTGGCCTTGTCAGCCACCGCAGCGTCAAACATTTTGCGCAATTGAGGCCAGCTATCGCCGTCGCCTTGCTCCCCAAATCCTGGGTCGTCATCTTGTTGTTGTGGGTGGTTGTTGAAGCGTTGAAGTACCCGGCTTGCGTCCATCGGCCATACGCCTACAGCTTGAAAACTTTTCACGATGAGATCGTGAGTCATTGTAGAGCTCCACGCCGGCCAAAATTGACGATAGAAGTCCTGTTTGGCGATCCGGGAGAGGCCTTGGGTACGCTGGAGGTGTTGAGTAAGCTCCTCGGTGTAGTGCTTCGAAAGCGGTCCAAAAAGTACCACATCCAACGGCTGTAAGCTGTGGGTTGAATGGGGAGGATACATCATAACTATGATATGTTTGGCTTCACAAAACTCCAAAACGTCGGGCGTCACGTGGCTGCCGTGCCCGTCAAGGATGAGAAGGCGCCATTGACGGCGAGCTTTGGCTGCTGTATGGCGTTCGAACACCTGTTGAAGCCAGGCAAGACCTAACTCGTTGTTAGACCATCCTGAAGCTGAGTGGGATACAAATATTTGGTGTTGTTGGGCGTCTAAAGGTCGTGAACCCAGCTTGATTGAACCCCAGAGTTGCCCTGGTAGATGAGAGCGGGCGGCAGTGCATCTCCAGAAGCACATACGCAAGCTAACAGCGTAATCCATTCTCTGTTGCCATCTCTCATCGCCTGGGTACGCTCTCCCGCCTCCTAAATTGCCTTGGAGAAGATCCTCTTTCTGCGGTCGGCGATACCGACAAAGAAGCCCTTCTCATCTATATTGTACGTATTGCGCTCGTCAATCCCGTGTTCCTGCATCTTAGAGTGCAGCAAGTTGAAGTACAACTTATATTTATGCTTGCTGTCGGCTAGGTGACGCTCACGATTAATACCGGTGTCCTATTTGGTGGTTACCTTGTCGGGATAGCGATGGCGAAACTGGTTAACCTAGCTATTAGAGACCTCGTGTTGCGCAACAGCGCTTCCGAAATTTTCAAAATACCCCGTGTAGGCGGTAGACTATCTCTTGTTGCCCTCTCTATATGCTTGATAACCTCCTGCTCTTGTTGTGGGTTGAGTTGTTGTTGATTTGCGCATTTGGCTTCATGGGAGACCTGCAAGCCCTTGTGCCTCCGCGACAGCGTCGTTCGATTGACTCCGAATATTTTTGCAACTTGGCGGTACGAGAAATTATCTCTAGCTTTACGCGATTCTAAATATTCAATCGCTTCTTGAATCGGATCTATGGTGGTTGAGTTATAACGTGTTGAAGATGGGACGACGCGCTATCTTGGGATGGTGGGGTGGCTCGTCACGCGAAGTGGCTCGTCACGCGCACGGTTAGTGTACAGTGCCCGTGCGCCAGATGAGCACCAGCGCCAGTTGAGCACCCCCAACAACTCAATATAGTCAAAAAGATGAGCTTGTAGAGCCACTACAAATCCTGACAAAATTGCGCAAAGCTAAGATTATACTATATATAGGCCTACGAAAGTTTTGGCTTATTCAGAATTTTTTTTGGAGGGCGTTATCACGCGATCACGGCGACTACGCGGTAGAACAGCTGGTGCACCCCTTGCGGCTCCCACCACAGCTGGAGCAACACCACCACGCTTTTGACGCTTTCTAGCTGGCTTATGAGGTTTTGAAGCTTTGCGCTTACCTAATTGGGGCAATCGTATAGCTTTGGCAGCGTCGCGGAGGCTTCTACGATGCTCTCTTTCGGCTTTCTCTTCAGCCTTCCGCTTTCTGGTCTCCTCCCAACCCTTCTCCCGCTCAATACGCCTCGCAGCTTTAAGTTGAAGCTCACAATTACGAGCTGCTTTGCTTGCCTCGGCTTGCTCGGCTTTTTGAAGCTTTTCAAGCTCGGCTTGTTGTTGTTGTTGTATCTTGTTATCACGAACTCGTTTGACGCTTGTTGGTGACCACCAAACAGCTCCCCCATGATATTCAGGATGATCCTCAAGCTGTAGGGTATAGGACTTAGTTTCTCGCCTCTTCTTGATGGTTAGGGATTGCCTGAGGCCTTTGAGTTCGCCGTGGAGGAGTGTATTTTGAGCTGCAAGGTGGTGTAAACTTCGTTGAAGCTTCCTGACCCCTTTACTGCTTTGATCCCTCACCTCCTGACGTACAATTGACTTCAACTTGAGCCAATCCTCCCCGGAGAGTACAGAGGTTGAACTGGCTTCTGAATCTGACCCCTCCTTAGCAAACTTGTCGAGTACAACTGCTGGGTTGGGTGGGTGTATCCCAGTTGCTTCAAACGCTCTCTTGATAAGGGGAGGTTTAAAAACCTTGTTCCAGGACCTCCAGAAGAGCGGGAAGAAGTCTCCTTTGGTTATATTGAGTAACCCTTGGCCGTCTTGAAGGTATTGAGTCAACTCAGCTGAGTAAGCGTTTGCCAGAGGTTTGAACATCACCACATCAAGTGGTTGAAGCGTATGGGTAGCGTGAGGCGGGTATACAGCCAACAGGATCTTGTGATCGTGACAATAATTGATAAAGTCCATTGTAACATGAGATCCATGGCCGTCAAGGAGTAGTAATCGATACCCAGTTGAAGCATGCCGCCTAGTTTGTCTTTCAAACACCTCCTTGAGCCAATGTAACCCAATATCGTTGTTGCTCCAGCCGGAGGGTGATGACGTAGTAAAGACTGAGTGGTTTCCTGCTTGTACAGCATCAACCCAGCTGGTTTGTATAGCTCCGTTGGCTGCCTTGAAGATGAGAGAAGGACTCAAAGCGCTCCCATCCGAACAAATACAAGCCACAACGGTAATCCACTCACTTGAGCCATCCTCAAGCGGTTGGCGTACCCCCTTTTTCACATAACGTGCCTTAGAGAAGATACGCTTTGTTCTGCCAATCCTTCCAAGTTGAAACCCCTTTTCGTCCATATTGAATATATGGGATGATTGGACGTTGTACTCCTCTATCTTTTCAATTAAAAGCTTAAAATACAAGCTTTACTTAGCTCCTGAATCAGCGTTGCAACGAAGTTTGTTCAATCCCTTGCTGTACGCGGAGATAAGGGAGTTGGGATGACGGCGGAGGAACCGGGTAACCCAGGTTTCAGAAACCTCTTTTCCAGCCAAACTTGAAGCAAAGCGTTGTATTATCTCCCTTGAAGGTGGCAAACGTCGTTCGGTGAGCGTATCGACGTATTGTACAAGCTCTTTTTCGTGTTGTGGATGGAGGGAGAGGTTGCGCACGCCATAGGCCTCAGTTTCGCCGCGGTGTCGTCTCATCAACGTCATTCGTGCTACACCATACTTTTTCGCGATTACTTGGTACGAGAAATTATCTCCTGGTTCTTGCGATTCGATTTCCGCAATCGCTTCTTGAATCGGGTCCATATTGGTTGAGTTATGACGCGTTGAAGTTTTGTTGTGGTGGTGGTGGGGGTGCTCAACTGGCGTTGGTGCTCATCTGGCGCACGGGCACTGTAGAGACTACTGTCCGTGCGCAGTCAACGAGCCAGTTCAGTCAACGAGCCACCCCACCGACTTTCTGCATCGTGACCCCACCCAACTTTGACGCGTCATAACTCCACAACCATGGATCCAACTCAAGAAGCAATTGAATACATCGAATCGCGTGAGGCTGGAGATAAATTCTCGTATCGCCAAGTTGCAAAAAAGTTCGGAGTTGATCGAACGACGCTGTCGCGAAGGCACAAAGGCGCACAACCCCCCAAGGCCACACAGGCTGCTGAAGACCGACGAAAGCTCAACCCACAACAAGAGCATGAACTTGTGCTATATATAGAACTCTGTACTCGCCGAGGGCTTCCTCCTACGCGTGAAATTATACAAAATTTCGCGGCGACGATAGTCAAAAATGAGGTTTCCACAGCCTGGGTTTCCCGCTTTCTGCATCGCCATGCCGACGAGCTCACCATCAAATGGAGCAGCGGGATTGATCGCAAACGTCACAACGCTGATTCAGAAGAAAGATACAGTCTATACTTCGACCTGTTGCATTCGAAAATGCGAGAGTACAACGTTGACGCGCGCAATACCTACAATATGGATGAGAAGGGCTTCTTTATCAGCATCACAAACCGCACAAAGCGCGTCTTTTCTAAGGCACTATGGACATCGGGAGAGATCAAGGTGGCGATACAGATGGAAATAGGGAATGGGTAACGCTGTTAGCTTGCGTATGCGCTTCTGGGGAGGCATTACCGCTCGCCATTATTTACAAGGGCACCGTCGGGCTTCAATCAAGCTGGGTTGATGCCGTTGAGGTCGGAAAACATGAGGTTTTCTTCTCAAACTCAGCTACGGGATGGAGCAACAACGAGATAGGCATGGCTTGAACAGGTATTGGAACGCTTCACGAAGTCAAAAGCAAGACGGGATTACCGGCTTCTGATCCTTGATGGCCACGGCGGCCATGTATGAACTGATTTTATAGATTTTATAGATTTTATAGATTTTATAGATTTTATAGATTTTATAGATTTTTGCGATGGCAACCGCATCCTGTTGGCCATCTTTCCACCCCATGCAACCCACAGCTTGCAGCCACTTGATGTTGTTGTGTTCTCGCCGCTGTCGAAAGCATACTCGAAACAACTCGATTGCCACCTCCATGAGTCCCACGGCACGGCAAACGCAACAAAAAGAGAGTTCTTCCCCCTCTTTTGGCCCGCTTGGAGCTCTACAATGACGCCGGAGCTCATCAAGAAGAGTTTTCAAGCTACTGGGGTGTGGCCGATGGATGCTGAGGTCATTCTAAAACGCTTCAACAAACACCCACAACAACAAGATGAGGCTCCAGAAATTGGACAGCACGGCGACTGCGATAGCTGGCGTGAGCTGCGAAGAATTTTCGACGCTGCGGTTGAGGATAAGTCAAAAGTTGAAGCCCAGCAGCTTGAGGCTTCATTTTGGTCTCTACAGGTCCGAAACGAGCTTCTCCACCAGGAGAACGAGTATCTCAATCGCTCCCTCAACGCCAAACCAAACCTCAAGAAGAAGGGCAAACTACTAGACCTTCAACAGCGCAAAGAGTATCACGGCGGGGCCGTATCCTGGTTCCCAAGAAAGCTCCTCGAGTCCAGGTATCGCGAGCGTAAAACAAGAGGAAAAGAAACAACAACAACTCCAAAGAGCTCGCGATAAGGGCCTTAAGGCGGCGGCAAAGCTCTACAATTTTAAAATTTCAGAAGCTGCAAAGGTGGCTCGACAACAAGCCAAGATAGAGCGTGATCGCGAGCGGAAACAGCGCGCTAAAGAAAAGGCAGCAGAACGGGCGCTTAAAAAGCAGCAAAAGGACGCTGCAACACCAAAAAGAAAAGAAGAAAAAACTCACGATACAGCACAAAAGTATAAGCGAAAAGCCTCACACAAAGCAGCAGAAAAACCAGCAAAGCGTCGTCGTGTTGGTGCTGCATCAAGTCGGGTTGACGCTGGTCCACCTGAGGCGTCTCCCCTACCCAAATTTGGCCTACTCGACCGCCAACTCAGGACGCCAGCGAGATACAAGTAATTCAAACGCTCTGGAAGTGTCTATATAGCAATACACCAAAGAATCTCACGATAATAGCTATTGTGGGAGGCTTGATAACCTCATCTTTTTGATCGTCTGATCTTGTTGGGGTGGCTCGTTGACTGCGCACGGACAGTAATGGAACCTTTGAAATCATCAGGGACTCTGTGGTTGAACAGATCGAAACTCAGGTCAAGATCAACCAATGATATGCTGGTGGCTGTGAAGGCTTTACGTTTGAGATATTCACCGAGCATAGTGAGGCGAACAAGTCGCCTTTCGACACTCTGTTTAGAGTAGCTAGCATAGAACTAGTCCAGTCGAACCGTTTTGAAAGACCCTAATCACTTGGTCTTGGGGCGGGCATTTCTCTTTGTGCCGGTAAGTAGTAATTACCTACATGTACATTGAATAAAGTGCGAGAGAGCAAATCCCTCTTCATTAATGTTCTGTGTGAGCATTACTCATGTAGAGTAGTACCGTTCTACATTGTTTCTATCTAGAAATCGGGCTGAAAGTAACACAAGGACGGGAATTAAATCAACGACACGGCATTCAACAGGGCGACTACCGATGCATGCGTAGCATCGAAATGAACTCCTACACCCCATAAACTTGTACCCGATGTCGCAACCCTACATCTCAGATATACCGCCACTGTTGAGTTTTCAATTCCACTAATAGCGTGCTCGCTGTGATCAACCAAATCAACCCGGATGCCTAGCCCTTCGAGAGCATTGATGGCAGAAGTCAAAACGCTGTCTCCGCTACCCTGTATCATATATTCTGTATCTTCAATATTAATAGTGCCGGTCAATGTAAGGTTCTGTCTTCCCGCAAGCGAATCGGCGTCTGGTCGATCCGGAGTAATCTCGTAATTGACCAAGGAATAACGAGGATTACGTGTAAGAAAGTAAGTATCCTTGAACAATGTGACAATCTCTTGAGGTTGCAATTCGCGGCCCACCCTGTCTGCTTCAGCTTGGATGAATTTCAGGAACGCAATTTGTAGTTCCCGAGGCAGGACCATTTTTAGGTGCCGCTGAATGATCCAAGCCACGCCACTCTTTCCACTTTGTGAGTTGACACGAATAATAGCCTCGTATGTGCGACCGATGTCCTCCGGATCGAGAGGCAAATATGGGATCATCCATTTGTCGTTCTCGTTGGAGCGTCCGTGGATTCGCTTTGTAAAGCCTTTTTTGATGGCATCCTGATGTGAGCCACTGAACGCACACACAACGAGCTGTCCGCTGTATGGTGTACGAGGGTGGATAGAGATTCTGGTACACGTTTCCACCACATCTATCACCGACTGGATGTCTGAGAAGTCGATGTTAGGAGAAATACCTTGAGTATACAGGTTCAAACTAAGAGTGACAAGGTCGACATTTCCTGTCCGCTCTCCGTTACCAAATAAGGTGCCTTCGACTCTATCCGCTCCGGCCATTTGCGCCTGTTCTGCCGCCGCGACAGCGCACCCACGATCATTGTGTGGATGAACGGATACACAGATCGTCTCTCTACCACTGATTTTCTGGCAAAAGTATTCAATTTGGTCGGCGAAAACATTGGGTGTAGTGAGCTCCACGGTGGCAGGTAGGTTGAAGATTACTGGTGCCTCAATGCTTGATCCCCATGCATCTTTGATTGCATCACATAGTTCAATAACAGAGTCCGGTGATGAATCTGAGAAGTGCTCGGGGGTGAATTCAAACACCCATTCCGTATCCTTATGTTGTGGATCGTCCTTTGTTATGAACCGTGTATATTTTGTGCAATCAACAGCCAGCGCCTTAGTCTCTTCCTCGGTCATGTTGAAAACTGTCCGCTGGAAGCAAGCACTACTGCGAGATAAAGATTCAGTATGACCTTCTTTGCGCCCTTTACCGAATCGACAGTGCGACGGATCAGGTCTTTGCGACATGGCGAGAGAACCTGAACCCAAACATCATCAGGCACAGTGGCCGGGGTCTGTATCAGTAGTCGGGTAAAATCGTATTCTGTCTGCGAGGCAGAGGGAAAGGCAACCTCTATTTCCTTATATCCAAGCTTAACGAGCAACTGAAAATAGCGCAACTTCTGTTCAAGATTCTATGCGAAGGGTCAGTAAATCGATCGCTGGGGCAGATTGTGTAGTTACCATTGGATCAGGCAAGCTCTGGTTTCCATCGCGCAGGTCAGTTGATAGCCATCGTGGTGGTCGATCAATCGTCCTGTCCGGCCACGATCTGTTCGGCAATTGCAAAGGCCTGAATTTTCGGTATTTCTTTGAAGGGTCTTGTAGCATAGGCATGTCGTTTCGTTGTTAAATGTGGTGTTTTTGAGGACAGGTCTATCGGATGGTCTTATCTTAGCCAGTGATTCAGGACTGCAATAGGCTGAACAAGTTCTATTACACGATGTTTTAGAAGTGAGATAGCGGTCAGCGTTTTGGTTATAGTTGTGGGGTATATTTTCTGATCATTGGCTCGGATATCGTGTAGTCCCGGAGCTGCTTGCCAGTCAACGACAGGGCAGGTCCGTCGGATAGGAGTGACCCGGTTCGCGCCTTCGGAGTATGCAGTGGCAAGCGCACAGTCTTGAAAGGAACTCTCCCTACACTTGTGAAGTACCGGTAACGTTCTTCACTCCTATCCGACGGACCTGCCCTGTCGTTGACTGGCAAGCAGCTCCGGGACTACACGATATCCGAGCCAATGATCAGAAAATATACCCCACAACTATAACCAAAACGCTGACCGCTATCTCACTTCTAAAACATCGTGTAATAGAACTTGTTCAGCCTATTGCAGTCCTGAATCACTGGCTAAGATAAGACCATCCGATAGACCTGTCCTCAAAAACACCACATTTAACAACGAAACGACATGCCTATGCTACAAGACCCTTCAAAGAAATACCGAAAATTCAGGCCTTTGCAATTGCCGAACAGATCGTGGCCGGACAGGACGATTGATCGACCACCACGATGGCTATCAACTGACCTGCGCGATGGAAACCAGAGCTTGCCTGATCCAATGGTAACTACACAATCTGCCCCAGCGATCGATTTACTGACCCTTCGCATAGAATCTTGAACAGAAGTTGCGCTATTTTCAGTTGCTCGTTAAGCTTGGATATAAGGAAATAGAGGTTGCCTTTCCCTCTGCCTCGCAGACAGAATACGATTTTACCCGACTACTGATACAGACCCCGGCCACTGTGCCTGATGATGTTTGGGTTCAGGTTCTCTCGCCATGTCGCAAAGACCTGATCCGTCGCACTGTCGATTCGGTAAAGGGCGCAAAGAAGGTCATACTGAATCTTTATCTCGCAAGTAGTGCTTGCTTCCAGCGGACAGTTTTCAACATGACCGAGGAAGAGACTAAGGCGCTGGCTGTTGATTGCACAAAATATACACGGTTCATAACAAAGGACGATCCACAACATAAGGATACGGAATGGGTGTTTGAATTCACCCCCGAGCACTTCTCAGATTCATCACCGGACTCTGTTATTGAACTATGTGATGCAATCAAAGATGCATGGGGATCAAGCATTGAGGCACCAGTAATCTTCAACCTACCTGCCACCGTGGAGCTCACTACACCCAATGTTTTCGCCGACCAAATTGAATACTTTTGCCAGAAAATCAGTGGTAGAGAGACGATCTGTGTATCCGTTCATCACACAATGATCGTGGGTGCGCTGTCGCGGCGGCAGAACAGGCGCAAATGGCCGGAGCGGATAGAGTCGAAGGCACCTTATTTGGTAACGGAGAGCGGACAGGAAATGTCGACCTTGTCACTCTTAGTTTGAACCTGTATACTCAGGTATTTCTCCTAACATCGACTTCTCAGACATCCAGTCGGTGATAGATGTGGTGAAACGTGTACCAGAATCTCTATCCACCCTCGTACACCATACAGCGGACAGCTCGTTGTGTGTGCGTTCAGTGGCTCACATCAGGATGCCATCAAAAAAGGCTTTACAAAGCGAATCCACGGACGCTCCAACGAGAACGACAAATGGATGATCCCATATTTGCCTCTCGATCCGGAGGACATCGGTCGCACATACGAGGCTATTATTCGTGTCAACTCACAAAGTGGAAAGAGTGGCGTGGCTTGGATCATTCAGCGGCACCTAAAAATGGTCCTGCCTCGGGAACTACAAATTGCGTTCCTGAAATTCATCAAGCTGAAGCAGACAGGGTGGGCCGCGAATTGCAACCTCAAGAGATTGTCACATTGTTCAAGGATACTTACTTTCTTACACGTAATCCTCGTTATTCCTTGGTCAATTACGAGATTACTCCGGATCGACCAGACGCCGATTCGCTTGCGGAAGACAGAACCTTACATTGACCGGCACTATTAATATTGAAGATACAGAATATATGATACAGGGTAGCGGAGACAGCGTTTTGACTTCTGCCATCAATGCTCTCGAAGGGCTAGGCATCCGGGTTGATTTGGTTGATCACAGCGAGCACGCTATTAGTGGAATTGAAAACTCAACAGTGGCGGTATATCTGAGATGTAGGGTTGCGACATCGGGTACAAGTTTATGGGGTGTAGGAGTTCATTTCGATGCTACGCATGCATCGGTAGTCGCCCTGTTGAATGCCGTGTCGTTGATTTAATTCCCGTCCTTGTGTTACTTTCAGCCCGATTTCTAGATAGAAACAATGTAGAACGGTACTACTCTACATGAGTAATGCTCACACACAGAACATTAATGAAGAGGATTTGCTCTCTCGCACTTTATTCAATGTACATGTAGGTAATTACTACTTACCGGCACAAAGAGAAATGCCCGCCCCAAGACCAAGTGATTAGGGTCTTTCAAAACGGTTCGACTGGACTAGTTCTATGCTAGCTACTCTAAACAGAGTGTCGAAGGCGACTTGTTCGCCTCACTATGCTCGGTGAATATCTCAAACGTAAAGCCTTCACAGCCACCAGCATATCATTGGTTGATCTTGACCTGAGTTTCGATCTGTTCAACCACAGAGTCCCTGATGATTTCAAAGGTTCCATTACTGTCCGTGCTGCGCAGTCAACGAGCCACCCCAACAAGATCAGACGATCAAAAAGATGAGGTTATCAAGCCTCCCACAATAGCTATTATCGTGAGATTCTTTGGTGTATTGCTATATAGACACTTCCAGAGCGTTTGAATTACTTGTATCTCGCTGGCGTCCTGAGTTGGCGGTCGAGTAGGCCAAATTTGGGTAGGGGAGACGCCTCAGGTGGACCAGCGTCAACCCGACTTGATGCAGCACCAACACGACGACGCTTTGCTGGTTTTTCTGCTGCTTTGTGTGAGGCTTTTCGCTTATACTTTTGTGCTGTATCGTGAGTTTTTTCTTCTTTTCTTTTTGGTGTTGCAGCGTCCTTTTGCTGCTTTTTAAGCGCCCGTTCTGCTGCCTTTTCTTTAGCGCGCTGTTTCCGCTCGCGATCACGCTCTATCTTGGCTTGTTGTCGAGCCACCTTTGCAGCTTCTGAAATTTTAAAATTGTAGAGCTTTGCCGCCGCCTTAAGGCCCTTATCGCGAGCTCTTTGGAGTTGTTGTTGTTTCTTTTCCTCTTGTTTTACGCTCTCGCGATACCTGGACTCGAGGAGCTTTCTTGGGAACCAGGATACGGCCCCGCCGTGATACTCTTTGCGCTGTTGAAGGTCTAGTAGTTTGCCCTTCTTCTTGAGGTTTGGTTTGGCGTTGAGGGAGCGATTGAGATACTCGTTCTCCTGGTGGAGAAGCTCGTTTCGGACCTGTAGAGACCAAAATGAAGCCTCAAGCTGCTGGGCTTCAACTTTTGACTTATCCTCAACCGCAGCGTCGAAAAATTCTTCGCAGCTCACGCCAGCTATCGCAGTCGCCGTGCTGTCCAATTTCTGGAGCCTCATCTTGTTGTTGTGGGTGTTTGTTGAAGCGTTTTAGAATGACCTCAGCATCCATCGGCCACACCCCAGTAGCTTGAAAACTCTTCTTGATGAGCTCCGGCGTCATTGTAGAGCTCCAAGCGGGCCAAAAGAGGAAGAACTCTCTTTTTGTTGCGTTTGCCGTGCCGTGGGACTCATGGAGGTGGCAATCGAGTTGTTTCGAGTATGCTTTCGACAGCGGCGAGAACACAACAACATCAAGTGGCTGCAAGCTGTGGGTTGCATGGGGTGGAAAGATGGCCAACAGGATGCGGTTGCCATCGCAAAAATCTATAAAATCTATAAAATCTATAAAATCTATAAAATCTATAAAATCTATAAAATCAGTTCATACATGGCCGCCGTGGCCATCAGGATCAGAAGCCGGTAATCCCGTCTTGCTTTTGACTTCGTGAAGCGTTCCAATACCTGTTCAAGCCATGCCTATCTCGTTGTTGCTCCATCCCGTAGCTGAGTTTGAGAAGAAAACCTCATGTTTTCCGACCTCAACGGCATCAACCCAGCTTGATTGAAGCCCGACGGTGCCCTTGTAAATAATGGCGAGCGGTAATGCCTCCCCAGAAGCGCATACGCAAGCAAGCTAACAGCGTTACCCATTCCCTATTTCCATCTGTATCGCCACCTTGATCTCTCCCGATGTCCATAGTGCCTTAGAAAAGACGCGCTTTGTGCGGTTTGTGATGCTGATAAAGCCCTTCTCATCCATATTGTAGGTATTGCGCGCGTCAACGTTGTACTCTCGCATTTTCGAATGCAACAGGTCGAAGTATAGACTGTATCTTTCTTCTGAATCAGCGTTGTGACGTTTGCGATCAATCCCGCTGCTCCATTTGATGGTGAGCTCGTCGGCATGGCGATGCGAAAGCAGGAAACCCAGGCTGTGGAAACCTCATTTTTGACTATCGTCGCCGCGAAATTTTGTATAATTTCACGCGTAGGAGAAGCCCTCGGCGAGTACAGAGTTCTATATATAGCACAAGTTCATGCTCTTGTTGTGGGTTGAGCTTTCGTCGGTCTTCAGCAGCCTGTGTGGCCTTGGGGGGTTGTGCGCCTTTGTGCCTTCGCGACAGCGTCGTTCGATCAACTCCGAACTTTTTGCAACCGGCCTCACGCGATTCGATGTATTCAATTGCTTCTTGAGTTGGATCCATGGTTGTGGAGTTATGACGCGTCAAAGTTGGGTGGGGTCACGATGCGAAAGTCGGTGGGGTGGCTCGTTGACTGAACTGGCTCGTTGACTGCGCACGGACGGTAGTCTCTACAGTGCCCGTGCGCCAGATGGCCAACGCCAGTTGAGCACCCCACCACCACCACAACAAAACTTCAACGCGTCATAACTCAACCAATATGGACCCGATTCAGAAGCGATTGCGGAAATCGAATCGCAGAACCAGGAGATAATTTCTCGTACCAGTAATCGCGAAAAAGTATGGTGTAGCACGAATGACGTTGATGAGACGACACCGCGGCGAAACTGAGGCCTATGGCGTGCGCAACCTCTCCCTCCATCCACAACACGAAAAAGAGCTTGTACAATACGTCGATACGCTCACCGAACGACGTTTGCCACCTTCAGGAGATAATACAACGCTTTGCTTCAAGTTTGGCTGGAAAAGAGGTTTCTGAAACCTGGGTTACCCGGTTCCTCCGCCGTCATCCCAACTCCCTTATCTCCGCGTACAGCAAGATTGAACAAACTTCGTTGCAACGCTGATTCAGGAGCTAAGTAAAGCTTGTATTTTAAGCTTTTAATTGAAAGATAGAGAAGTACAACGTCAATCATCCCATATATTCAATATGGACGAAAAGGGTTTCAACTTGGAAGGATTGGCAGAACAAGCGTATCTTCTCTAAGGCACGTTATGTGAAAAGGGTACGCCAACCGCGAAGGATGGCTCAAGTGAGTGGATTACCGTTGTGGCTTGTATTTGTTCGGATGGGAGCGCTTTGAGTCCTTCTCTCATCTTCAAGGCAGCCAACGGAGCTATACAAACCAGCTGGGTTGATGCTGTACAAGCAGGAAACCACTCAGTCTTTACTACGTCATCACCCTCCGGCTGGAGCAACAACGATATTGGGTTACATTGGCTCGGAAGGTGTTTGAAAGACAAACTAGGCGGCATGCTTCAACTGGGTATCGATTACTACTCCTTGACGGCCATGGATCTCATGTTACAATGGACTTTATCAATTATTGTCACGATCACGATCCTGTTGGCTGTATACCCGCCTCACGCTACCCATACGCTTCAACCACTTGATGTGGTGATGTTCAAACCTCTGGCAAACGCTTACTCAGCTGAGTTGACTCAATACCTTCAAGACGGCCAAGGGTTACTCAATATAACCAAGGAGACTTCTTCCGCTCTTCTGGAGGTCCTGGAACAAGGTTTTAAACCTCCTTATCAGAAGGCGTTTGAAGCAACTGGGATACACCCACCCAACCCAGCAGTTGTACTCGACAAGTTTGCTAAGGAGGTCAGATTCGAAGCCAGTTCAACCTCTGTACTCTCCGGGGAGGATTGGCTCAAGTTGAAGTCAAGTGTACGTCAGGAGGTGAGGATCAAAGCAGTAAAGGGGTCAGGAAGCTTCGGCAGTTTACACCACCTTGCAGCTCAAAATACGCTCCTCCACGGCGAACTCAAGGCCTCAGGCAATCCCTAACCATCAAGAAGAGGCGAAACTAAGTCTGCTACAGCTTGAGGATCATCCTGAATATCATGGGAGCTGTTTGGTGGTCACCAACAAGCGTCAAACGAGTTCGTGATAACAAGATACAACAACAACAAGCCGAGCTTGAAAAGCTTCAAGCCGAGCAAGCCGAGGCAAGCAAAGCAGCTCGTAATTGTGACTTCAACTTAAAGCTGCGAGGCGTATTGAGCGGGAGAAGGGTTGGGAGGAGACCGAAAGCGGAAGGCTGAAGAGAAAGCCGAAGAGCATCGTAGAAAAGCCTCCGCGACGCTGCCAAAGCTTACGATTGCCCCAATTAGGTAAGCGCAAAGCTTCAAACCTCATAAGCCAGCTAGAAAGCGTCAAAGCGTGGTGGTGTTGCTCCAGCTGTGGTGAAGCCGCAAATGCACCAGCTGTTCTACCGCGTAGTCGCCGTGATCGCGTGATAACGCCCTCCAAAAAATTCTGAATAAGCCAAAACTTTCGTAGGCCTATATATAGTATAATCTTGGCTTTGCGCAATTTTGTCAGGATTTGTAGTGGCTCTACAAGCTCATCTTTTTGACTATATTGAGTTGTTGGGGGTGCTCAACTGGCGCTGGTGCTCATCTGGCGCACGGGCACTGTACACTAACCGTGCGCGTGACGAGCCACTTCGCGTGACGAGCCACCCCACCATCCCAAGATAGCGCGTCGTCCCATCTTCAACGCGTTATAACTCAACCACCATAGATCCGATTCAGAAAGCGATTGAATATTTAGAATCGCGTAAAGCTAGAGATAATTTCTCGTACCGCCAAGTTGCAAAAATATTCGGAGTCAATCGAACGACGCTGTCGCGGAGGCACAAGGGCTTGCAGGTCTCCCATGAAGCCAAATGCGCAAATCAACAACAACTCAACCCACAACAAGAGCAGGAGGTTATCAAGCATATGAAGAGGGCAACGAGATAGTCTACCGCCTACACGGGGTATTTTGAAAAATTTCGGAAGCGCTGTTGCGCAACACGAATCTCTAATAGCTAGGTTAACCAGTTTCGCCATCGCTATCCCGACAAGGTAACCACCAAATAGGACACCGGTATTAATCGTGAGCGTCACCTAGCCGACGGCAAGCATAAATATAAGTTGTACTTCAACTTGCTGCACTCTAAGATGCAGGAACACGGGATTGACAGCGCAATACGTACAATATAGATGAGAAGGGCTTCTTTGTCGTATCGCCGACCGCAGAAAGGATCTTCTCAAGGCAATTTAGGAGGCGGGAGAGCGTACCCAGGCGATGAGAGATGGCAACGAGAATGGATTACGCTGTTAGCTTGCGTATGTGCTTCTGGAGATGCACTGCCGCCCGCTCTCATCTACCAGGGCAACTCTGGGGTTCAATCAAGCTGGGTTCACGACCTTTTAGACGCCCAACAACACCAAATATTTGTATCCTCGGCTTCAGGATGGTCTAACAACGAGTTAGGTCTTGCCTGGCTTCAACAGGTGTTCGAACGCCATACAGCAGCCAAAGCTCGCCGTCAATGGCGCCTTCTCATCCTTGACGGGCACGGCAGCCACGTGACGCCCGACGTTTTGGAGTTTTGTGAAGCCAAACATATCATAGTTATGATGTATCCTCCCCATTCAACCCACGGCTTACAGCCGTTGGATGTGGTACTTTTGGACCGCTTTCAGCACTACACCAGCTTACTCAACACCTCCACGATCTCATCGTGAAAAGTTTTCGAAGCTGTAGGCGTATGGCCGATGGACGCAAGCCGGGTACTTCAACGCTTCAACAACCACCCACAACAACAAGATGACGACCCAGGATTTAATTGCGCAAAATGTTTGACGCTGCGGTGGCTGACAAGGCCAAAAATGAAGCCAAACGGCTATCCCAAGGCCTGCACTCGCTGCAGGTCAACAACGATTCTCCGCGCCCAAAACGAGGGCTACGCGCTGAGCTCAACCTCATTCAGCGCCCGATCAAGTCTACAACACTGACTACACGAGAAGGCGATGAGTGGCACGGCGAGCTGTATTCTACAGTCCCAGGAAGCTTGCCAGCGAGCGCGCGCGCAAGGCCGCAGAACTGAACGAAGCCGCGGGCTACAACTCCAAAAAGTTCGCGATAAGATCAAAGCGGCGAAACAGCTGAGAAAAAGCGCTCTCAGAAGCTGCAAGGTGGCTCGACAGCAAGCCAAAATAGCTAAGGATGCGGAGGAGTTACGGCAGCGTGAGGAAAGCTGCCGCGCGAGAACTCAAAAAGCAGCAACAACAAGCTGCAACACCAAGAAAAACTCACGATACAGCAAACAAGCGTAAGCGAAGCCTCAGCCAAGCCAGCAAACCAGCAAAGCGTCGTCGTGTTGTTGCTCCATCAAGCCAGGTGGTTGAGGTCCGCCTCGCGCCCTCCCCCAAATTTGGCCTGCACACCCGCCAAATCAAGACGCCAGCGAGATACAAATAGTGCAAACGCTTTAGTAGTGTCTATATAACAATACGCAAAAATCTCACGATAATAGCTTTTGTGGGTGGCTCAATAACCTCATCTTTTGTCGTCGATCTTGTTGTTGGTGGCTCGTCACGCGAAGTGGCTCGTCACGCGCACGGTTAGTGTACTAGCTCCACAGCTGTTTGTGAAAGTCCGCGGATACATGTATGTCGGCGTCAATTTCAAATTGGCTAATTAGACATGCTGATTACATGGAACCTCTAGAGATCTCTGTGGGACACCTCGTAATTCTCACTCATTGAAGCTTCTTCCTGGTCGGGACACAGCCGTTGCCGCTGCCAACCAGATCTTGGCAAGGGTCTCACATCTCACCGGATGCCCGCTCCGCAGTTCCAGTACCGACGGAAACAAGTTCGGAGATGCTCCAGAGCCTGCATAATTTACAGACGAAGAAGTGCAGGATGCACTTCCTTGTGATCCTTTCCAAAAATCGTGGTCGACATACAAGAGGAGATTTTGAACTTGGTATAAGTGATCCCAACTTGTCGCGTTATACACACCAGTCACTACATTTCTCATCGAATTACACTCTTGATCAAATTGGTCTTATCCGTGTATCCGAACAGAATTGGCCAAGATGCGGGGTTATAGACCAATTGCCAGTGAGGAGGTTGAACTTGACCGATTTCCAGAGTACGAGAACGCCAGAGGAGATGGATTGACGGAAGAGGAAGAGCTGGTCATCAAAATGCAAGTGGACGTACCAAGGAAGAAATCTGGATATTCTAAGTTGCTGTGTCAGGCAACTCGAACGGAGATGCTCATGATCTTTGTATCGTTCGTCCTGTCTATGGTTGAGGGTGCTAGTCTCCCTCTCATGATGGTATGTTTCCAGACTTCACGGTAACAGTAAAACACAGTATAACAGATCATCTACGGTAGCTTTGCTGGTAACTCTACCAGTTTCTTGAGCAATACACTAGGATCAGAGCAATTTGAGAAGCATGTAAACAAGGTCGCCTTATATTATGTATGCCTTGGTATGTTCATGACTCCGACTATACGTCTGGAATATTGTAACATTGTCTTCTAGGCATCGTGGTGTTCATCTGCAACTATGTCGGTACCTTCAGCTTGTCGTATACCGCAGAGAAGATCACCGAACGACTACGTCAACGCTATATCAAGGCCTTATTCCGGCAGAACATTGGCTTCTTCGACTTCCTTGGCCCCGGGAAATCACAACTCGTATCACTTCTGACATGGTTCTGATTCAGAATGGCCTAGGTCAAAAAGCGTTCTTATTCACCTCGGCCATTTCTAGGTCAATCGCAGCATTGATCATAAGTTTGTCTCAGGGTTGGAAGCTATCTCTAATTTTGCTCCAACCATCACTAGCTATGGTCGCCATAGTTGTCTTTTCTAGTAAGCGAATGAGTAACAACCAGACTCATGCTATGGAAGAATACGCAAATGCGAGCACATTTGCAGAGGAAGTCTTTTCATCTGCCAGGTACTTCACAGCCTATGGCATGCAAAACTGCCTTCGCTCTAAGTACAGACGTTACTTGGATAAGGCTTCACGATGGGACTACCACTCTAAACTTTGGCTCGCGTCCATGATCGCCGGTACCATGGGGATGCTCAACTTACAATATTCATTGGCCTTTTTGCAAGGAGATCGCTTCCTTCACTCAGGCCAACTGAGTGTATCTAACATCCTGACTATTGTTTCGTGTACCACAATGGCGGGACTGTCATTCGCCAATAGCCTCCCGCATTTCCAAGATTTCGTACAGGCCAGTACAGCCGCAACTAAAGCCTTTAATGTTATCCAGCGGAAATCACCCATCGATCCCGGAAGACGTGACGGAAAGATACCGGCGAAAAGTTTTGGCAACATTGATTTCGTTAATATCAAGCACGTCTATCCTTCCCGGCCGAATGTTGTCGTGCTCAAGAATCTCAATCTGAGTGTCAAATCTGGCATGGTTGTTGCTCTGGTTGGCACATCTGGATCTGGCAAGAGCACAGTCTTTGGCCTTCTCGAACGCTTCTATCTACCTGTGGCTGGACAAATCCTCCTTGATGGAATTGATATCAGCACTTTGAATCTCAGGTGGCTGCGCAGTCAAATTGCTATCGTAACCCAAGAACCTGTCCTGTTCAACGTGAGCATCTATGAGAGCATTGAGCACGGCCTTGTTGAGACCATACATGAACATGTAAGTCCGACAAACAGATCTAAACTCAAATCTGACAGGTCCCAGGCAAGCACTATCACTAAGAGAGCTCGTCGAGACTGCTGCCAGATTAGCTAATGCCACGATTTCATCCTGGAGCTGCCGACAGGGTATCAGACCAAAATTGGGAATGTGGAAATCTGTTGTCGGGTGGACAGAAACAACGAATTGCCATTGCCCGAGCCGTCGTATCGAACCCAAGAATCCTCCTGCTCGATGAGGCAACAGCAGCCCTGGACGCAGAGTCCGAAGGGATCGTTCAAGAAGCTTTGAATAAGGCGTCGACAAACAGGACCACCATGGTTGTTGCGCATCGCCTTTCGACCATCAGAAATGCCGATATGATCGTTGTCATGGCGAGCGGTCAAATTGTCGAGCAAGGCAATCATGTTGAATTGATCGAAAAACGCGGTATCTACGAGAGGATGATCAACACCCAAGAGTTGAAAACACATATCGAGTCGGCCAAAGTATCATTTGAGATGTTGGCGGGCTGCGAAGTCTCCAGCGTCTCAAGACCGATCGCGGCTGATGTCGCTGCCTCGCACCCATCATCACCTAGAGAGAGACGCACGGATAAGCGACTCGATATGGGCGCATTGATCAGTTTTGGCTGGAGCATGAATCAAAAGAACATGGCCTTATGAAAATAGGATTCATGTTGTGCATGCTTGCAGGTGCATCACGCTCATTCAAGCTATCTCCTATGGCAATTCCATCATTTCGCTTTCTTCGCCTGATCAATCGACAGGCAGCCATAGCATCGCTTTTTGGTGCCTTCTTTATCTCGTCCTTGGAATCCTGATATGGCTGGTTTATCTTCTTCTGGGGTTTACGTTGTCAAATTCCTCTACTCTTTTGATCTCCCGAGTCCGAGAAAACCTTCAACGCTATACTTCGTCAGGATATCGCATTCTTTGATGGAGATGCAATATCTTCCGGTTCGTTAATCAGCTCCCTATCCTTGGAAGCTAACCGGCTTGCTGGTATCAGTGGCTCGACACTTGGGGCCATTATCACTGCATGCGCAACTCTTGCGGTGGCTGTCATCGTAGGATTATCATATGGCTGGAAGCTCACTTTGATCTCAGCTTCCACTACTCCACTTGTGTTTGGATGTGGGTATTTCCGATTTTATGCCCTTCACGAGATCGAAAAGCATACCAAAGAAACTACTGACGCCGCCTCATTCATCTGCGAAGTTGCATCTTCAATGCCTACCATTGCGTCATTATCCCTGGAATCCTACCTTTTTAGGCGATACCGCTCCAAGCTCATTGAGAAGCCTCTACACTACGACAACGTATCTGCTGCTCTCTACGCTGCAAGCAAAGGGCTTTATATGCTCATCTTAGCACTTATTTTTTGTTATGGTGGAAGGCTTATGCTGAACCATGAGTACACTTTGTTACAGTTCTACATCATTACGGGCAATCCTGGCAGGGTCGGAAGATGCTAGTTCAGCATTCTCGTTCGCACCTGAGATAAGTGGAGCAGCCGCTGCGGCACTATCGCTAAAAACTAGTCTAAGTCGCATACCCGACATTGATACTTTTTCCACTGGAGGCAAAAGGTTGTCTGCCTCTCTGGGAAGATTGAATTCCGCAGTGTGGACTTCAGTTACCCCGGACATGCTAGGCGCCGTGTGCTGTGCAGCACCACTTTCACTGTCAAACCAGGACAGTTTGTTGCATTAGTGGGTCCTAGTGGTAGTGGAAAGTCCACAGTGATTGCACTTCTAGAGCGATTTTTCGATCCAACCAATGGTCATGTTCTGGTAGATGATCTGGAGTTGAAAAACTACAACATCCAAGATTATAGAGCACAACTTGCTATCGTCAGTCAAGAGACTACGCTTTACACCGGCACAATTAGGGAGAATCTTCTAGCAGATATGAACGACGTAAGCGAGGATCTGATAGTAAAAGCTTGCGAAGATGCGAACATCTATGGATTTATTGTAAGTTTTAGTGCAGCTCGAGGGGATCAACTGACCCAAAAGCAATAGATGTCATTACCCGAAGGTTTTAACACCGTTGTTGGCACAAAAGGCATCTTGTTGTCAGGAGGTCAGCGCCAGCGCATTAGGATAGCCCGGGCCTTGCTACGTAATCCTAAGATACTGTATGTCTTCATTCTCTATGTACTTCTTCGTCGAAGGCTCACGAAGACAGACTTCTCGACGAAGCAACATCCGCCCTAGACTCTACTTCTGAACGCCTGGTTCAGAATGCCCTCGACGCTGCCTCTCAGGGTCGCACCACTATCGCTGTTGCGCACCGGCTGTCAACTATTCAGAATGCAGATGCAATTTATGTGTTTAGTGGAGGGCCATCGTCGAAGAAGGGACGCATAAAGCCCTCATTAAGAGACGGGGCTTTATTGGAACTTAGCCAGATTGCAAGGAAAGGAAACATCTATATGAATCATGGATGGAATAGCTACACAGTTACTCGATGAAGGCATAAACCTTTAGCGATGACTGCACTCAATGATCAGTGCAACTTCACCTAATATGTTATGGGCTAATCACTTGTAGCTCCTGTTGTCTTTCTATACCCTGTGTGAGACCTTGCCATTCAATGTAGGTCGCTATGACTAGTTTAATCCAACAATTTTTTTGTAACGCGGCTCAAGCACGAGGTGCAGAAAATCTGCAACTGCCCGCCCAACTCTCAGGGCGCCTTTTGACTACCATGTAGCAGTGTAGAGACGGTATAGTAGTGTAAGGTGCATTTACCGTGGCTGCTCGCGATTATCTAATCCTGTATCAAGTACAGTGAGATGCATAAGTACATGTGTTGAGATCGTGATCTAGAGGAGATACATTAAAGGCCACCATGCCTCTATTCCATCGCTTCCAAGCGAGTGTACATCAGGTAACAATGAAAAGAGAAGGGTCTTGTGGGAAAGCGCTTATCTACCAGCTCTCTTGGCCATCGACAGTTCAACAAGTATATCTTCTTCAGTGCCAGAGCTACTCTGGTATCACTATCAACAACCTAGCTGTCTGCTGCAGAATGGATGAGAAGGTGAGTGACGTAGGGTTCCTGCAACTGCCGTACAGGCTAGCAGATGCTTCATCACGCGTAGCACGCTGATCAATGGCCATCTGTTCCACCGTTATCCTTGCCTGCTTCTCTAGCTCAGATCAGAGTGACCCTATTGACTGCTGCTCTCTAAAAGTGCTCCTTTGAATCGAATTCGTGTCTGCGTCTTGGAAGTTCCCTGCGCATCGTAGTGTATTGTCGCTTCAGAGCAAGCTATGGAGGCGAACCTCGTACCGCCAGACTCCGTGCTTCTTATTGCAATGGTGGCAGAATGTTGTGTGAATTGAATACTGTTGCATGATACATGAGTTATAGTGATATTGATGTTATGAGGTCGATTTAGGCGAAGTCAATTTAGGTGAGGTTTTGCTACTCAGTGGGTACCGTTGCTCGGTGATCAGCGATGTAACATCTGCTCATTCTTGGTTCGTCCTTACCATTCAATCCCTAGACTGTGTGTCATGAAGTTCGAATGATATCACATTGTGAATGCTTTAGTATTCTAACGCGGTGCAATGACACCAACGCGATTTGTAATAAAGAGAGATAATATCCCTCCTACACAGCGGAAAACCCGGTGGGCCGGAAACAGCCAATAGAAATGCAGAGATAACCGAAATCTCGAACTAATACAGTGTCTGATTGGCTTATTCCGGCCCACCGGGTTTTCCACTGTGTAGGAGGATAATAATCGAACGGCATGTTTGCACCTCCTACGATAGCTATCAAGCTGCTCTCTCCCTGAAAACCCGGGTTTTGGATCACCCACTTTCGAAGTCCTGCAACTGCTGGGGCACCAGCAGGCTCTACAAGTGCCCGAGTATCATCGAATACGTCCTTTATCGCCGCGCATGTCTCATCGATCGTCACTTCTTCGACTGAATCCACGACGTCTAAGCATATTCTGAAAGTCTCCTCCCGACCATTTTGACGGCAGTACTACTCGAGAATGTGTCAACCTGCTTAAGCGTTACTCGCTTTCTCGCTTGTAGTGACTGTGCCATTGCATTCGCGTCCACCAGTTCAACGCCGATGACTTGAACGTGGGGTGCCAAACGCTTGATGCATAGCCCTACACCGGCGATCAACCCACCTCCTCCTACAGCGCAGAAGATAGCTTTGAGCTTTGTTAAATCTGTTTGTCTTGTGATCTCAATTCCTATCGTCCCTTGCCCAGCAATCACATATGGATCGTTGAAAGCTGATATAAATACGATTTCATGCAATTTTGCTGAACGACGGGCTTCCTGTTCTGCTTCCTCGAAGTCGGCACCGTGTAGCAGAATTTTACTCCCCATCTGCGATATGGGTTTTGTTATAGTTTCAGGTGTCTCCAGAGGCATGACTATGATCGCCGGTATGTGCAAGGAACGGGACGAGAAAGCAACACCGTAGGCATGATTTCCTGCACAGATGATCAGCCGAGTCGCCAATACCTCATGAAGCAGGTGAAATACCAGTGCTACAGGTGATAACGCCTCTCCAATTATCCTCTGGGCATAGATGTGCCATTTTGTTGTATGCGCCTCGAATTTTGAAGCTGAACGTAGGCAGCTGCTCTTCACGTTTAAGCAGGACGTTGTATCCACAGTGTTTACTGATAGCTGTAGTAGAGGTAAGAGGGTTTGTTGAATAATGTTGTAAACACGCGCGCTTAAAATAAGTCGCATATACTAGATAAAGTTCAGCTTTACCTGACCAATACTACGAGGAAAGATCTATACTCATACATCTGGATGTCCATACGGGAGGCAGGATGATGTTCGCAAGTCTTTGAAGCTACCATGCTGTAAACCATCCATACTCGCTTATCGATATCTAAAAGTCGAGATCAAACTGTTCCAAGCCCCTACATATTTACGATTATAGAAGTTCAGTTTGATATGTTACCGTTATCTCCCATAGCAGAATTCCAGCCGACCCCTTCAACTCTGTCGGCGCTGTCGGCGCTGTCGGCTCTGTCGGCTCTAATAGCTGTGTCGGTTCTGTCGGTTAGTCTTGTCGGCAAACACAATCTCTGAAAGGCCGACACCGAACCTGTACTAAAAGACGGAAAGAGCACCGAGGCGACGGAATCAGCAGCGTTCGATAGAGACTGATCTGAACCGTCCCGAGGACTCTTCGGCTCTCAACAATTGGGCCCTGCCGGTGCCCTAGCACCCGGCATGTGCGACTTAGCTGAACTAGATCCAAGAACTGCGCTTAGATTCGGCCGAAACACTCTCCTGCTAGAGAGTTGATAAGAAACCCAGTAAACCTAGCCAACCCCCGATAGACTAATTCTTCTAGCCGCCCCCTCCCCACGGCTACCTTCTTGTCAGTAAGCGTCTCGCATGTACCTGTCTGCAAATTCATCCACGCAGATAGCATTACGATTCCCATTCTGACTGCAAAAGATATCTCAATGACTATCGAGAGCTGCACTACGTCAGAACACGGCCCACCATCCTCAAACAAAGTAGATGGGAGAACAGTTGCAGGACTGATTCAAACATCTACGTCCATTATGCTGGATGACCACGATCCTTTGCAGCCTTTTAAAGTCGAACAATTTGACAGAGGCTTAAGATATGACACTATTCAGATACATGGAGGCCATAGGCCCGATCGAGAAACTCATGCTCGAGCAGTACCCATATACAATAGCGTGGTAAGCTTGCCCCAGGCTGCTTCCCAAGACTCGCGCGCAAGAGATATTGACTTCCATACTTAGTCGTTTGTTTTTACAGGGAGTGAGCACGCAAGAAAAGTTTTGCGTTACAAGAAGCTGGTCATACCTACAGTCGGATCTCGAATGTATTGGAGTACCGTCACTGTGCAAACAGAACTATGCTGATAATGAAGCTAGCCAACCGTCGGTGTCTTCGAGAAGCGTGCTGCCTCTTTAGAAGGTGGTACTGCTGCTATTGCAACAACATCAGGACAGGCCGCTATCTTCAATACAATCATATGTCTTGCAAGTGCCGGCGACAATATTGTCACCTCAATGAATCTCTATGGAGGTACTTATAGCATGTTCAAAACCCTATTGCCGCGTCTTGGTATTACTGTAAAGTGGGTGAAGGAAGAGACAAGGAAGGAATTCGCGAAACACGTGGACGAGAAGACAAAACTCCTCTACGTAGAGTATCGGTAATCCCCGATGCAGTGTCCCAGATCTGCAGGACTTGGCAGATCTGGCACATGAAACAGTTCCACTTGTGGTCAGTACACCTGTGTCATACTCAGGGACTGATGTACTAAAACAACTCAAGGTGGATAACACTTTTGGAGCATGCGGAACTTGGTGTCGACCAATAGATTTTGGTGCAGATATCATATTGCACTCGGCAACCAAATGGATGGGAGGCCACGGCACAACAATAGGAGGAGTTATCATTGACTGTGGAACGTTTGATTGGGGTCGTGCTGGCAAAAGATTTCCTCGTATGGTCCAGGAGGACAAACATAGCGGTTTCTCTTACTGGAGCAGATTCGGAAACATAACTTTTGCCATGGCAATGCGGATGAACATCTGCATGGAGGTGGGGTCAATCCTGGCTCCGGCTTCCGCACAGCAACTGTTGATTGGCATGGAGACGCTAAGTCTACGGTGTGAGAGACATACGAAGAACTCAATGCATGTTGCTCGCTTCTTGCAATCGCACCCACGGATAGCTTGGGTAAATTTCCCTGGTATGTAGCAGTCTAAGTGCTGCAATTTACTATAGGAACACTGACCCAAATACTTAGGTCTAGAAGACAACTTATACCATAGCAACGCGAAAAGAACCTAAGGAACGGATTCGGGAGCGTCATGGCTTTCGCACCAAAAGGTGGTGATGTGGCAAAGCAAAATGCTAATGGACTACATCAGAATGATCTCCTACCAAACGAAGCAAGTCACTGGTTCTATACAACTGGTTCATGTTGAATACTAATACCTAATAGTGTTGGTGACGCAAAGACACTAGCAACCCACCCATGGAGTTCTACGCACGCAACGATGTCAGAAAAGATAGGCGTGAAGCTGGCATTACTCCTGTAGGTATTTACAATTTTACTGCTTGGGTAGTCCCTTCTGCAAGTTCAAACTGACAATTCAGCAGGCTCTCATTCGAATATCAGTCGGCATCGAGGACGTCAAGATATTATTTTTGACCTTGACCAAGCACTGACTAAACTACCAAATAATGTCATTGAGGCTTGAAATCAAACGTTGGGGGTAAGTATGAAACAGAGCTAAGCATCGACAACACTATTGATGTTGCGAACAGTCAGTGACCTAAGGGGCACCCAAATTGATGATGTATGTACCGTACATGTTTGGCCTTGCTTTATTGTTCTGCCCGTGTAAGATGTATATATATATAACGTATGTGTCAAGCGAGTCGCCCACCCCACCAACTTTGATCACCTCTCCCATCACAACGTACACTAGCTCAACGCAGCGCTACTCTATTAGCTTTGAATAAAGCAGATACCATCCCTCCCTACACAGCGGAAAACCCGGTGGGCCGGAATAAGCCAATCAGACACTGTATTAGTTCGAGATTTCGGTTATCTCTGCATTTCTATTGGCTGTTTCCGGCCCACCGGGTTTTCCGCTGTGTAGGGAAGATGTGTCAACTTGCTATCTTATCTACTAATGCCAAACAACTTAGAGGCAACCGTGCTGCTGCTGCAATGTACAGCGTAGCTGAAACAACGCTCCGCCGCCGACGCGCTGGCACGCTTGCCCGACGCGATTGCCAGCCCAACTCAAGGAGGCTTACCCAGCTAGAAGAGGAGGCAATAGTGAGATATATCCTCGATCTAGACCAACGTGGGTTTGCGCCTACGTGCGCAGCTGTACGTGATATGGCTGATAAGCTGCTCGCTGCGCGGCGCTGGCCAGGTTGGGCACAAGTGGCCAACCAACTTTGTTACGCGTACAGACAGTCTCACGACGCGTTTCAATCGAGCATACGATAGACAGAGAGCCCTGTGTGAGGATCCAGTCCTATTCAGCTCCTGGTTCAAGCTTGTAGAGGAGACAAAGACTAAGTACGGCATCTGCGATGAGGACGTCTACAACTTTGACAAGGCTGGCTTCGTAATGGGCAAGATCACGACCCAGCTTGTCGTGACAGGGTCAGAGAGGAGAGGCAGGCCAAAGCTGTTCAGCCTGGTAGTCGCGAGTGGGTGACGTTAATCGCTGCGATCGACGCTGCTGGCTGGGCAGTCCCACCGTTCCTCATCTTCGCTGGCCAGTATCACCTATCTGCCTGGTACGAGAAGGATATCCCACGCGACTGGGCGATCGCAGTTAGTGACAACGGCTGGACGAACAACGAGCTAGGAGTTGAGTAGCTAAAGCACTTCAACGCTCACACGAAGGCTCGTGTTGTAGGTGCGCGTCGCCTGCTTATCCTTGACGGCCATGAGAGCCACCAATCTCTCGAATTTCAAGAGCTCTGCAAAGAGAACAATATCTACACGCTATGTATGCCACCTCACTCATCTCACCTGCTCCGGCCTCTTGATGTTGGCTGCTTCTCGCCATTGAAGCGCGCGTACAGCCGTGAGGTTGAGGCCCTAATGCGCTACCACATCAACCACATCACGAAGCTCGAGTTCCTGCCAGCGTTCAAGGCAGCGTTTGATCGAGCGTTTACGTTGGCCAATATCTGCTCAGCTTTCCCCGGCGCAGGCCTTGTTCCTCTCCAGCCAGATACCGTTCTATCAAAGCTTGATGTTCAGCTACATACGCCTACTTCAGCTACCCTCGTACGCCGAGCAACGTACGTGAGCTTGATGCTCAATCAACGTTAATACGTGATTGCGTGCGACAGCACAAGAGCTCATCACCAGCTCCGATTATTGGGGCGATTAACCAGCTCAAGAAGGGGCGGAGGTGATGATGCTCTCCGCTGAGCTGATGCGCGATCGGATTACTAGCCTTGAGCGAGCTAATGAGGCAGCGTCAGCGCGTAAGCAGCGCAAGAAAAAGCGACTCCAGAAGCGTGGGGTCTTGACAAAGGGAGCTGGAGAGGATATACTCGCTCAAAAGGAGGTTGACCAGCAGATAGAGCGTGAACAGCATCAAGGTAGAGAGCGATCAGGCCTTAGCCGCCAGGCTCTTGCGCGCTGCACAAGGTGCAGAGAGACTGGGCATAACTCACGTACGTGCCAAAAGGATACTCTAGGTACTGCTTAACCTGCTCTATTGATGTCTATATATTATCTCAAAAGGTGGTTGAGTTGCACGCTTCAAAAGTGATTAAAGTTGGTGGGGTGGGTGATTCGCTTGCCACATACGTTATATATGTTGTTGAAACTCGGATTTGCAAATCGCTTCTAATACATCCATGCCTATGATATAAGTGTATACGATTTCCTTCCTTATGTGTGCGCGCACTGCAAGTTATCAATTCCACATTACTGTGGTCTTACAATAACTTAGATCTCTAAAGTCCCTCCCCGTGTGACGGAAAACCCTGTGTGCCGGAAACAGCCAATGAGAGGAAAGGGATAGCATCTTTCCCGATACGATACTATATCTCATTGGCTGGTTCCGGCACACAGGGTTTTCCGTCACACGGGGAGGGACTTTACTTGTCATTGTGGAGCAAGCCAATGGGCAGTGTGTCCAATAACCAAGTAACTTGGCTTGGTTGGTTGACTTTGGTTGATTACATAACAAGCAACCACGAGTAAACGTCTATCCGAGCAACCACAAGTAAGGGTTTTCGCATTACTCGAGTCAACTCAGGTTGGTTGACGACCTTACCGCATTAGGCATTTTTGTAGAGGAGGTGGGCGACAGAAGTTTTTGGGGCATCGGGATAGGAAGAACTATTAGCCCGGATGTTCTGATTGGTTGGAAATTGCCGCTCTTGAGATTTGCTGTCGAAAACTCTCACGCCTGCAGCCTCTATGTACGAAACCGCCAGATTCCAGGTTAAACATGCCTACCCATCCATTTTTTCTGACTCGTAGAGGATCCACGTGTTCCCCTCTACCTAGGACTCCCTCTGAATCCCTTAGCTATAACCTGAAAACATAGAGACCCCAAGTTCTGTTTCCACCAATACTGCTGCCACCTTCGAAAGAGAGCTGCCGACATCTACTCAATGCCCATTCCTATTGACTGGGACAAAATTCGCTATGAAAGGAAGGTGTTGCCATCGATTCGGTATCGTCAGCCTCACAAGCGGGCCCTCAACTCTAAAACCCAGCCCTCGCCAATCTACAAACACGGTGCGCAGCTCACAACCAATGGAGAGAACAAGTTTTGGCTCTGCAAATACTGCCATCTTAGTGGCCAGCACGATTCTGCTCTGTACAGTAGTGAGAGTACTACTAGTATCATGTATCACCTAAAGAATCAACACAAACTTGAAGAATTCGGTTACAAAATAATGGCATTAAACCCGTTCGACATGGCCAAGGGAGCAACGAGCTCCATACCATACCTTGGAGGCCGGCGCTTGATGTTCAACGACTCTCAGTTCAAGAAAGAGTTTATTGACTGGGTTATCGATCTTGACTTCACCTTTCGACAAGCGACACATCAACGCACTCGGAACATGTTTACTGGCTGCTTAGAGGATATCGATAAAATTCTACCTAAGAGCCCATCAACTCTTAGCACCTGGGTTAAAGACATGTGGGACGGTGATACTGGGAGACGTGCTTGGCTAAAGGAAAGGCTTCATCTTGCGAAAAGCAAGATCCATATCTCAACTGATGCCTGGACTTCTGAGGAAGGAACGAACTATGTGGCAGTTGTTGCTCACTTCCTAGACGAGAAGCATAAGTTGCAAACAGCCCTTCTTGACCTCCCGCCTCTAAAAGGCCCACATTCTGGAGAGAACATTGCGAAATTGCTGTCAACGGTTATCGACTTGTACGATATATCCGCTGTCATTGGCTTCTTTATGATGGACAACGCTGGCAATAACGACACGTGTATTGGAGAACTAGCAAAGCAGTACCCCACAATCACACAGCAGAGTCGCCTTCGGTGCGTTGGCCATATTCTAAACCTCATCGTCAAAGCTCTTCTGTTTGGGACGGGGTTAGCAGGTTGGAGAAAGAGCTCTGTGGTGCATCTGATGATGAGCGGTTTGAGATATGGAGGAAGCAGAGTTTTATTGGTAAGCTCCATAATTTCTGTGTGTGGATCAACCGGAGTGATCAGCGGCGGGAGTTTCTGAGAGAGTATGTTTTGCAGGCGTACGATAGAGGCAGCATCGAGAACCTTTACACTAGGGTACTGGCTGACGGTGGCGTCCGCTGGAACTCTGTGTATGCCATGATTGAGAGAGCTCTCAAGCTCCGTAACGCAATTGACTTGTTCTTTCTCCACTATAATCATAGTGGTGAAGGATACGATATCTCACAGGACGCCATTACTCAGCGCGATTGGACTAATCTGGAGCACTTCTTCAATATCTTGAAGCCGTTTAAAGATCTGACCAAACGCATGGAAGGCCGAGCCAATAAAGCTGGCCTTGAAGGATCACATGGCTCACTCTATGAGACACTCGAGTCGCTTGACGTCCTCTTTAAGAAGCTTCAGGAAGCCGGAAAGTTCGCAGACAATCACCCCGAGGAGGTTTCGGAATACTATTCCTGTGCTATTGATACTGCCCGCCTCAAGCTTGAAGAATACTACGGCCTTACGGACGCTACGCCAGCCTACCGATGCGCTGTCGCCCTCCATCCTGCGAACAAATTTAGCTATTTCGATATCGAATGGCAGCATGAGAAGAAATGGATTACTGAGGCGAAGCGGGTGGTGCATGATGAGTATGTACAATACGAGGAAGCAGCTGCGGAAGCAGAGATAGCAGAAGCAACACAAGAGGAGGATAATGAGGTTGGTACGGATAGCGATACAACGCTTGATCTTCTCCAGCAAGCTCGTAAGCGTCGGCAGCGGGTCGCCGCTAGTACGGCGTCTACGCGAGGAAAGAAGCGCGCAAGAGTCACCTCTGACCTCGATCAGTTTATAGCTAGGACTAATAAGGCTGATGGAGATGTTGATGACCCTCTAGAGTGGTGGATTCGCCATGCACCTGACTATCCTGTGCTCTCTAAGATGGCGTTTGATCTGTTTAGTTGCCCTGCAATGAGTGCTGAGTGTGAGCGGGTATTCTCACAGACGAAGAAGGTCATCACGGATGAACGGAATCGGCTCGATTCAGGGACTGTGGCGGCAATTGAGTGTCAAAAGCACCTCCTTCGAACTGGTATGCTTCTGTAGGTTGGTATAGATATCAAATCGGGAAATTCTATCGAGTAATGTCAACCAACCAAGCAAAGCAAGGGCTTCTCGTCAACCAACCAAGCAAGGTAAAGGATTCTCGTCAGCCAAGTCAAGTAAGAGGGTCGATTTTTGGTTTACTTGGTTGATGGACACACTGGTGCTTGCGGAGATGGGTTTGCGTTACGCGCCTGCGGTTGTATCTCCCTGAGCGGCTCTCGATTCATTTGGTTGAGTTGCCCGACAATCAGCAATTTAGTAAGGCTCTTGATATCCTCGTCGCCACTACTCCCGCTATTATTGCCTCCTCTACTACTGCGCTTGCGTCGGTTTTTCTCATGATCCGCGCGATCCTTCTGTCTTAGTATCGCAAGCTTTACATCATCTGTTGGGTCGTCGTAGGTTGCTACTCTGCTGTGTATATCCCTCGCCCAGATCGCGATAATTTCGCCGTTAATAGGTAGGTGGTTTTCGAATCGCGACGCCGTCCCTGGCCGCAGCCAACAGCTGTATGGGAAGTTACTGCAATGCTTATCTATACAGCGCCATCGATCTCGAAGTCCAATAGCATGACCGCCGCCTGCTCGTTCAGCAGCTAGAACACCAGCTATCCCATCCTCTTGTATCATCGTCGCCGTCACCGGGCGAGCGCGAGCGCTGGCACCAATGATAGCAGCTCGTGGTGCCTCGTTCAACTCCTCAGTGAGCATGAGATCGAAGTCGACATGTATGTACTCGTTGGCAGCCTCGTCGATGGCCTTGACTAACTCCTTCAGCGCGTACCAATCCTCTAAATCGCCTCTACGCAACGCTTTGATTGCAAGATCGCGCTTGAGCTGACGAGCTGGATATACTACCGCGCAAAGCGTAGGTTTCTTTACTTTACGAGGCTTCAAATCATCAACGACTCTATCCACCCAGTCCCACAGCTCAAATTCGAAGAGATCGTCAAACTTCTTATCACGCGCAACGCTGTAAGCTGTAGTTATTGCGTTCTTCTCCATATCACCAAAGCAAGCCCGCCATCTAACATGAACGAAAGGAGAAACGATAGGTATAGGCGACGATGGGATATTTGGCAGCTCCTGCTCCTCGTCAACTCCGCCGTTGCCGCCGTCCTCTTCATCCTCCTCCTCCTCCTCCTCCTCCTCCTCCTCTAGACCGTCATCTTCGCCATCAATTATATCTCCAGCTTGTATTGCAACAGCGGGCTGCGTATGCGGCGGCTCGGGCTCGAAGAGCGGGCTCTGATTACGAGGTAAGGTGGGAGGGGGCGAGGCGAGTCCTCCGGCAGAGGCTGAGCCAGTACGGCGAGCACTCTTTCTTGACGTAGCTTGTATGGGGCCAGTATACCGTGAGGACTGCTTGCGCTTCTTCGATGGACGCGGCTCGCCCGGGTTGACGCCCTGTTCGAATGGCTGTGTTGCGACGCGCACTCGTTTTGGGCCCATAATCTGAAGCCTAGGGCGTAATTTTAAGCCTATAAGAACATTAACACTAAGGAAACAAGCTATACTAATAATTTAGCATATACGAGAAGCCTTACAGGTTTTGAGCGCAGGTGAAGTGCGTAAGTCTCTTAATTACATAGGCTTGTATACTAATTTGGGTGGGGTTGATGTTCGCGCGGGTAACGCTAACCATATACAGGGGGGTCGCACTTTTATGAAAACCCCCCATAAGACGCCAGCGAGATACAAGTAGT
This sequence comes from Alternaria longipes, assembly GCA_019059555.1. Lineage (NCBI taxonomy): Eukaryota > Fungi > Ascomycota > Dothideomycetes > Pleosporales > Pleosporaceae > Alternaria > Alternaria longipes. Next base: position 281,252 of record JAHLEY010000007.1, read on the forward strand.
GCATACACTTTAGTAGCGTCTATATATCAATACATCGAAAAATCTCATGATAGTAGCTTTTGTGGGTGGCTCAATAACCTCATCTTTTTTGTTGTCTGATCTTGTTGGGGTGGCTCACGCGAAGTGGCTCGTCACGCGCACGGTTACTGTACAGTAGTGTAGGGATCCTTGTCGCGTGAGTATCTTCCGTCATGCAAAACGCGCAAGTCAGACATGCAGATTGGTGCACAGTACTATGATCACCGTGTTACAGTCGTCAGCGATTGCGGCTCCACGTCTGCATGCAGCATTCAAAAGAAACCGGTCACTGTTGGATCGCGATTAATCAATGATGGGGTCGCTCAGAGCCGCTGGGCGCCTGCGTGATGAGGTAGCAGTAATAAGTCTGTTATGAAGCTTTTATATATATTTGGCGTTGTTGTGATTTTTTGTGATATTGTTAGTGACTACAGTTCCAGAAAAGTATCACGATATCGCTCCTACAGAAAAAACCCAAAAGCCTCACGTACGGGCCGAATCCTATCAATCTAATCAATCTAATCAATCTAATCAATCTAATCAATCTAATCAATCTAATCAATCTAATCAATCTAATCAATCAATCCGGCAATTTTGAGCTTGGTTGACTGCTATTTTACCATATGCTGGATTGGCTTGACTTGCAGTACAAATTGTCACAGCTTGATTGATGAGGTTGATCTGGATTGATTGTTGACAAGTCTGGGAGTGATGGAGCCATTGTTAGCGGCGACATAGATACCAGGCACTGAATCATCAAGATCCAAGACAAGCGCGTAGCGAGCGAACGTTGCTGGTCCGCGTGTACACTGTACGAGATGGCAACGTTGTAGGTGGCAGCACATGACAGAGACTGCCAAAAAGGATCGATATAGCAGCTGTAAGATCCAAAAGCATGTTGATATGCGTTCCAGGATAGAAATATAGCCTAGAGAATGGGTACCATGCTTTGGGAAGGTATCGTGTTGCATATTCGTATGTCATGTCAAGGCTGGTGAGTGCACTTAGATTCGTGCAGGCAAACATCGTGAGTACACCTCAGTCTTGTAGTATCTACATCTACTGCGGAAGTCCAAACGATATTGCCATCACTTTCATGCTGCCTAAAATAGACTGGAGCCTGTGTCGGCTGCGATGCAGAGTTCAGTGTGCTGCTTTGCCATGCATCGCTTTCAGCGAGCAGCTTTCGGTGGCAAGTCATTGGGAAGCGTTATATACTCCAAAGAATCTAGGAAGAGCGAGTCCTTGGCTGTATCTGCGCTTGATTCGTAGTCGGCAAGGCATTGGACGCCATGGATCGATGGCAGTTGATGGGCTCAGCGTGCGCCATTCTTCAGTAGTCCCTACCTACCTCCTAGCATCCTCGATAGTAATCCATAGCGCTGATGCATCGTGTAACGCGATCACAGTCGTGGCACGGTTGCTTGTGCTTTCAAGCTGGGGGTAACGGAAACTGCTCCAAACGGCGCGTGTGAGGCAGTATGACGAAACGCAGTCGCAGCAGGCTACGTACATTCTGTTGGGCCTCGGCCTATCGCCAGATGAGCAAGCAATTAGGTGGTCGGAGTGCGATGCATACAGTCAGGGTACAGGCGCGCAAGTATCCGGAGTACCGGTAGTGATAGCGCACATGGATTACAGAAACATGAAACTCGGGTGCGCATCGACCGTCGGAACATGCGACTATGACGAATCGCGGTCGCTCGCTGACACTAAGCATGCCTTGCTCAGATCGTGGAGCAGATGCCGATGTATCTCGTACTGTACCGTGGAACCAAGCAGAATTGCAGGAATTTAGATTCTTGACGTGGGGAGAAGGGAAAGGATAAGCGCCCTGATACGTTAAAATCTTACATAGCATACGGGCCGACCGACAGCTGAACAAACACCATTGACTCAGTAATCAGGCGAGATCCACGGTCCATCCAGCCGTCCACCGGCGCATGCTAACAGCCTCTGCAAATGATGTGTAAGTTACATTGTAACTCAATGATAGTTTGATTGGCTGCAATGCTCGACGCGAATTGGCTTAGTGTGGCAAGCCTGTCCTAATCCCTGCGTACTGGAGTCTAGATCCTCGCACGTTAAGCCAAAGTGCGCAGCGCTAGCGGTCTCCATGGTTGCACCACCTCAGGGGCGATGCTTTAACCAACCCCGACAACTTTAACCATGGTAATGGCGGAACAACAATTGGCACCAACCCACGCTGAACTCTGCGTCTGGCACTGCGGTTCCAAATGCTGTGTCTCTTTCCGCCATTCCAGCAGAGATATAAGGAAGCTGTCTCCGATTCACGTAAATGTTTTTTTTTTCAACCCAACCGAACCCAACCCCCTCTCGACACGAGCCATTGTGATCTTAAGCTCATTGCGTAGAAAATCAAACAGTAGAACTGCTTTGAGATGCGATCACGAAACGGATGGTAGGTAGAGCATGTTCTGTAGGCTGCCACTTGCTGACTGTTGGTACGGTCTCACCTGTCGCCAGAGGAAGTTGAAGTGTGATGAGAGGAAACCTGTGTGCTGACGGTGCACCAAAGCCTCCCGAGAATGCATCCCGAGCTCAGGCATCGTCTTCCGCCACCAGCAAAATGCTTCTCTGAACAGCGGAGGCTTCGGAGATGACAGTTCTATGAAAGGCTTCTTCGTATACAGGGACACTTTCGATGTAAATGCGACATGGGTGGATGTCCCCAAGCATCGTGAGCTTCCTATTCTATCACTCCACTTGGCTCATCTAATGTGATAACAGTTACGTTCGTCTATGTGATCAACCCATATCTTGACCCAGGCACCCAACTCGGATACCATGACGGCATCTTCAACAGAGTCGCCAGAGGCATTTGAGGCCTGTTCTCTGACTCCACGGCACACACACCGCGATCTCTGTTCTATCGCTACCGCAACGTCAAACTTGGAGTCCGAATCAGCTGATGCTGAAGCACTATCGCCACTGATACAGTCGTCTTCAGGCCCTGCCGTAGTAGAGTCCACCACTCCGCCTACATCATCATACACCAGATGCTTCTACCCGGCGATAGGTCTTATCACTCCTACAAGCTTGCCACCTGCAGACCACTCCTTCAACCCGCCGTTTGACGCGACCGATCAAATGCCTCAATCGGTCTTGACATCAAAGCTTACCACAGCCACCACCTTGCTTCAGCGAGAAGTTGTCAAGCCAAAGTCAAGACGAGATGGCCTTCCTTCTAAAGTCGTTTGCAGAAGGCCCTGGACGCTGGATGGACTTGTTCGACGTTGACACGTATTTCACATCTCACGCTTCCACGCAGACACATAAGAACCCACTGCTCAAGCACGCAGCTGCAGCCTGTGCTGCGAAGGCTCTTGCGCACGTTCAAGGACGCAAGTCTGCCACGAGAGGTAGCTTGGTGTGCGAACCTGAGATGAAACCGTATCCTGACAAGCCACTAGTTGATTGGAAGCATAGAGCAGCGGTCTACTACGATATCGCCGTGTCTCTGCTGCTGCGCTCTCGATACGGAGATTGCCTTCTTTCTTGAGGAACCAACGTGTGAGTTCATGCAGCGCAACGGCAATCTGATTTCTGCTAATGATGAATCAGCACCAGCGCGGCGACGGTCTTCAAGTAAAACATCATCTATGTCTAGTACTGACGAGCTTCTTACTGTTTCTGCCATTCTTTGTTTTTACGAGCTCCTAGACACATCTATGTCGGAGTGGGAGAAGCACATGACTGGCGCAGAATCTCTCCTGGTGCTCTCGCAGGAGAAGGCTGTGCTGCTGCATTCGCTGGCTCCCAAATCTTCAATGCTTCCCGCCAGCTTCAGCTTTAGCTTCAGCTCTAAGGCCCACAAAGTAGCTTTCTGGAACATTGCCAGACAGGATGTGCTTGTAGCGTTTAAGTAGCCACGGCCTTACAAGCTGGATCACCACTGACATCTTCTTAGTCACTAACAAGACAAAAACGAGGTTTGATACCGACAACTTAACGCTGTGGAGGGACGCTGGTCTCTCAATCGACAAGCAGGCCTGTGTTGTGCCCTATAACAGAAAAGCATGCGGGCATATCGAAGAAAGCGATACATTGGCGAGACAAGAAATCGCTTGTAATACCCTCGTTTGCCTTCTGGCTAAGCTGGTCAACTTTATGGCTTCAAGCGTTGAGGCCTCGAACAAAAGCAGCATGGCTTGGTTGAATGCTTACCAGCCAAACGCTTTCGACCAGTGGATCAGCCTGCGAAAGCAGTTCCAAGTCTGGCATGAAAGCCTCCCGGTCTCTCTCAGACGCTGTGCCAGGGTATCTCCGTCGCACACATCCGCCCGAGCCTCACACGACGACAACGCTTCTATGTTTGATCGGTTCTGGTACTCGAATCCTATGGCGGCCTCGACCATGCAGACTTGGCACATGTCGCAGATCCTCTTGCTTATGAATAAGCCGCAGGGATTCACTCTAGGGCTCGATACTACAGCCACTGGCCTGAACGAACGCCAGTCTGTTCTGACCACCTGTCAGGGCCACGGCCATGATATTGTTGGCATTTCGCTCGCACGGCCAGATGAAGCGGTCCGGATCTACTCGATCCAACCTCTGTTCACTGCGGGTCAGTGTTTCAGCGACGATCGAGAACGTCGAGTAGTTCTACGCCTTTTGCACGACATCGAATCCGAAGTTGGCTGGGCCACGGGCTATCAAATACGGCAGCTGTTGGGTCAGTGGCAGGCAGAGGAACCAGAAGGCCGAGAGCCGTGAGTACTCCACCTGAGGCTCCAGCAGCGACAAGCTTTCTCGCTCGCCAAGCTCAACGATCTGTTGCCGAACTTCTACGTTAATCTAGATACTAGCGGCGGAAGCTACAGTGCTCTGGGACTGCCACTCGCTCGACCGCTAACACTGTGTCTGCGCGTTCTGTCCTTCCCCTGCCAATGCTTATCACAAGGAGACATAACAGAGACGGACTCGCCCTGCATAGGACGGCGGCCCACAGATTGCTGTACAAACTGTGAGCGGCTACGCTCGGGGAGCTATCGCACAGGTATGCTGGAGTTGCATCCGATGGAGAAGAGAACTATAGACTGCTAGAGTAGTGAAGGTCAATCGGTGCCGGCTCGGATCGACCTTCGACCGGGGTTTAAGAATTTGCCCTGAGCGTCGTTCAGACGCGTACCGTGCGCATGCGCACGTGACCGAATATCATCGAGGAACCCACTAATTAGGCTTCAGCCTATTACATCAAGTAAGGTAACGTTCACCCCTGTGCAACGAGATACCTGGCAAGTCGAAAACAGCCAACAAGAACGTAAGGATGGCAGATTTCTCGACCTAGTATTGTGTCTCATTAGCTTTTCTCGGCCCGGCTCCGGACTCGATCTATTGGATGTTCGGCCGTGTTTGGCAGGGTCCGTCGGTGAAGGCAGAAGTGCGAGCAGCCGGATGTTTCGTCAAGCAGGAACACCCTCGCTGTCCAGCGCAGCCGACCAGACCTCACGCCGGCGTGCTGGAGAGCGACCGGGCTTGGGCACCGGACGCAGGCAAGTCGGCTGGCTGAACGAGGCAGGTCCGCCTTTCCGAAACAGGCAACCCCGCAGAACCTTGCGGCACGGAGAACACGAAGCTGCTCCGCAGCAACTGTCGAACCACACTGTCTTGCGCTGGACAAGTGCGCGGTGTGTACACTTGGATGAGGGGCTGTCTGGCTCGCTTCTAGGCAGGCGTGTTGACTGCTTACCCCGACTTGTACACCGGCTCACGGAGAGACATCACTGCACTCCCATGAGACGCGCCACGCCTACCAGGGCCATGGGTGCTCTCTCAGGAAGAAGCCGTGCTTCTCAGCCGCTGATGAAGGGATACGAGCGCATGTATGTCGATCCAAGCGCCGGTCGAAACGCACCAGAGGCTGACGGCGCTGCACTTGAACTAGACGGGCTTCGGCGGGAGTAGGGAGGACGCGACCAGTTTCACCAGGCGAGCTCCATGCAGTGAGTGAAAGGCAACAACAAGGGCGCAGACAGGAGAGAAAGTGCAGGACTCAGCCGCAGAGCGAGGGAGAGCCAGTGGCCGCACCGGGTGTCGCACCGGGTGTCACCCTTGGTGTCGTTACGACTGCTTGATGCTACAAGGAGAAGGGCAGCACGACAGGCGGGATTTCCAGCATCTCAGCAGCTGCTGACGCACACTGTTATCTGCCTTGCTCTTCCGCTGCCTCGGCAGAGTTGGTGTTAGTGCGACGCCGACACAGACATTCGCACAATGTTCTTAGGAAAATGGTAGAGGAAAACGACGTTTCGGATCTCACGATATCTGTGTCGAATTCCGTAGCGTCAGTCGAGATCTACGATAGCAATCGCTTTTCTAATTTGCTTGTGCATCTATCATAAATCATCCTACTTCATTTTATACACCCGGGGCTTCGCCGCACTGTTCGCGTTCTACATAGAAAGGCTTGCTATTCAGATCTGCTCCCCACCGCTCTATCACGGTCCAATGCCTACTTCGACTGTGCTTTGCACTGCTTGCAACGTATAAGCTTGTTCGAGCGAGATCAATCGCTCACCGGGCGTCGTCATGGTACGGTCTGCTTGTGGGGCAGCGGCAGGCATGGATGCTTATAGCAAACCAGCTTATTGAGGCTTCCGCACGTCTGCTTTCAAGGTCTCGTTCTGGACAGAACTGCGCCAGGCACTCCTAGGCACGTACGCAAGCTGGCATGTACGGATACGAGCACTTCTCCTCGAGGAAGGCCCCCGACCTGAGCTCCAACGCCTGCGAACCGGCCTTTCTCTTAGGCTAGGCAGACAGGTCTTGTCACGCGCAGCTTGTAACATGTCAAGAAACCCCCTCCACTGTTCTCAAGCAGGGCTTCCGGCACCTGCCTCTCTTGCTCTGATCTCTGTAGGCGCGACTGGGTCGAAGTCTCGCACAGTGCCGTCGCTGTAGAACATACTTCCCACAAGCAACGCCTTCCTGAGCTCTTTGAGATGGACGAATACCCGAGGTGGAGGCGGTGCTCTTTGGGACCCCGTGGTCGTATCCGTCCGATATCTCCCCGCCTAGGAAAAGGTTTCTGGCTACTCGGTCGGATAGCTCTAACCACCTGGACACAAGTTGTGCTCGGCTCAACATACTGCCTTTATCTTTCAGTTTCTGAAATGAAGCATAACCTCCCTCCTGCACGGCGAACAACGCAGTGGGCCAAAATCAGCCAATGAGAGGTAGCGTAAGGTCGGACAACCTGCTACACTCGCGCTCTCATCGGTTGTTGTCGGCCCACTGCATTGTTCGTCGCGCAGGGAGGGAGGTTAGTGTGTGCACCCGAGTCTGAGAATTTCGCTGACACCTGAAGCGACTCCTCAAACACAATTGGTGTAGATTGTTCGCATGATGCCTTGTCTGTAGCCATAGATAGCGATGATAGTCTACGACATGATAGAACTCGCTGTGTTGTGCCGTGTTGACCATAGGCTGACAATGACGTAGCTGCACAGAATGTCCAGTCTGTCACACCCGAAGCGGAATGACAGATGTTGTAGATAGGGCTTGGTTTAATGTTCTGATCTTAGTCTACGAAGGCGAAAGCTATGTTGGTTCTGCAATCGATATTGGTAAGCATCCTGCGCTTGCCAGCAGCGGCATGGTAGGAGCCATTTCTTCTCGCGACTCACACAGCTGCAAGGTCTGAACACAAATCATTCGAAGCTCGGTGTACATTCGAAGCTTTCGGTCAGAGTGCGCCGAACGTTCCGAAATGAGAGCGGCAGACTCGGCCATGCTTAGCGTACGGTGAGCGATACGCTAAGGCTGGCTGCATAGCTGTGCGAAGAGGCTCGGCTCCTGCCGTGGATTGTGCGTGAAGCACATAGGGTGAGAACACTCGAGCATCGAACTAGTTGACATGCTACGTAGGGACGCTATGCATTAAGACTCGTCCACGTTGGTATTACGTAGCTGTTAGCATGCAGCTGTGCGACGTACTGGTAGTAACCAGTCAGCAGAAACATACTTTTTTAAGCTTCGGCTGTACGTGGTCGATGACAACACGCATTCAAGGCACCTCAACGACAGCGTTGATCGTGATTTTGTCTTTGTGAAAGGCTTTGGGTCGGAGAGGTTGACAAATACAGCATCGGCGTTTCGACTTACTGCATCTTGTTGAGAGTTACAAAACTTTGGTGAAGTTTTAAATTTGTAACGGCAGTCGATTATGCTATGCCATGCGGTTCGTGACCAGGAGCGGGTAATACATTATCACCAATTACACACGAGCCACGCAAGGAAAGATTTTGCACAGCCTCCTCAATACCACATCAGGACATAGAAACGCGTTGTTCACTGCTAACTAATCATGATCTCTGTGATGCGCGAGCGAAGGGCCACTTATCGTCCCGACTCAGCGATCAGCACGGTCCATTCACGCTATTAATATACCACTGCTACACTATCAAAGACCGACGCTCAAGAACCATAGGGATATGGCCATTCAATCTTGCAGGGGCACCTTGTGTGCCATTGACCTTCTCCCGTTGTCCTTCCTTTCGCACCTTCGCCTGAGCTTTGCCAGCTCTGCAACAATAGTTCTCAGCCTTTGATTTGTACAAGCGCTCCCCTTTTGCGTTGTGCCGTAAATATCACCGAATTTTCTCGGCCTTTAGCCTCGAGAACACTACTCTGTCACTGGTCTACGACCACATTACTCTCGCTTCGACATCTCGCCTACTGTTACTCTTGCCGTTTGCATATACTCAAGCCCCGCCAACACCACCCCTCACCACCTCCACCACTTCAGAGCATAACCCAAAACAACGACTCCATTGTCGGAATAATCGAGCACGAAATCCCTCGAGGATACTGCACGGTCCGCATCTCACTTTCGCTCCACAGCTTCAAACCTATCAAAACCCGCCAGCCCATTCAATGGCTGGTCGAGGTGATAGCCGCTCAGGCGCAGTCACACCAAGTCTCGAAAGGGCTGCAAGACTTGCAGAGAAGACACATTCGCTGCGATGAAACCTTCCCGCAATGGTAGGTTTCCAAGCTTGCTCAAGGCATTTTTGCTTGACGTATCTCAGGCACTGATATGTTATAGTCGCAATTGTACCAAGCACCAGGTTCGGTGTGACAACATAAACAGCCCTAGTGCATTGGAGACATACTCTCCACAGGCAGCTCAGCAGCCTAACCTTCTCTGGACCTCAGAAATCGAGGCTATCATTGGGTTGTGGAAGCAGACTGGAGAGTTCCCGTTCCCCGAGCTTCCAATCCACCCACAACCTCAATGGCGAGCATATGCAAAGACCGACCTACGTTTGATTCATCACCTTTTGTTCATCACAAACGAGATGTTCAGGGACAGAGCCTCGAAGATGACGCTGTGGGTCGACGTGATGCCTAAGTAAATACTCAGTTCAACATCCATCCTTAGAACTTCGTATGACTGACCAGTGGCAGAATGGTGAGCCTTGCTGCTTCACACCCATTCGTCATGCATTCCATCCTCGCTTTCTCCGCCTCTCACCTAGCCTGGATCTCACAGTCTACTGGAACACAAAATCTCGCTTTTCACCATGCAAGCATTGCGCTCAAAGGCCTGCACGAGGGCGTTACAAGCTTAACTATGCTGAACTCAGATGCAGTGCTGGCTTCGTCTCTTCTTCTAGCTTGGCAAGCTACCGACTGGAAAAGCTGGGCTTCACTCGTCACTAGTACGAAGACTGTAATCCAAGTCATGCAATCCTGGAGACACGAGTCTGTATTTACGGAATACATCGCAAGGCACAGCCCCATACCGAACCAGCACTTCATGGATGCCGTCAGCCTACCGATATGCCAAAAAGCACATACTCAGCGACTAAACACACTCACGGATATCTACAACTCGCTGCAATGCATGCAGCCGTACCTCGACCGTGACAGTCAGGAAACGAAATGGGTCGATCAACTGAAGAGTTATCTGGATCGCCTTCAAGTATCCAGCCAAGCACAAACGCCTGAGGAGCAGTTCAACCAGCTTTACACGCTCCGCAAGTGGTTGTTCTGGGTGCCCACAAGTCTTCTCTCCGCCAAAAGCGGAGACATCAACGTTCTGTGCGTTCTAGCCTATCTCTACGCAACTGCCCAGCATTGGAGCCTATATTCCCAGATGCTGCTCCAGCCTTCGTCTCAGATCTTTCCCTTTTCCCACTGGAACAAATTGTCACGGTGGTACAAGCTTATCAGGATCTAAAGCACGACTCGAGGATCCAAACTGTGTCGTACCTTGTCCAATATCCCGCCGACATGGTTTCTTCATGCAATATCAGGAGAGAATGGAAACAGCAACAGGCGTCTTTCATCTCTCGCGTGCAGCAATCACCTCACGCCCTGGAAACGACCAGACTGGGCTTTGGAAAACAGGTCGCACAATACAGCTACAGGCAGTCCCACAGCCTGAGCCCAGCGCTCGCTCCTGTACCTCTGAAATGTTTGCCGGCTGAAACGACTTGTAAGCCATACTTGCCGTTCCTCGACGTTCTACGAACGTCAATGGATGCGTATGGCTCAAGCACCTACATCACAAGTAGCAATCTCTTCAGCATTTACGCATCCAGCAACTACACGTCTCCGTTACGCTCACCCGCCGAAGAACAACTGCTACTATATGCAGCACCTCCATGGTCAAGCCTGGCTGAAGATATTTGCTATCCTACACCTAATCAGCAGTTCGCTGATCGCATGTATCTTTTTGGTTGTATACCCTAGTGGTGTAGGGCTGCGTTCTGACATACAGCGCACACACATGATTATGGAATGTCTGATATACCAGTGGGTTCGTAGCTTCACCGGCCTGAACGTGAATGGGATCAGACTGAGCGATACCCCAGAAACTCCAGACTTGCTTCACAGCCACTCACCAATACTGCACCCATAGTGGGACATGCGACTCGTCCAATACCAGTCACGTAAGCTTCTTCTCAGTACCGCGACAATGAGAGCTTGTCGGATAGCCTGTGTACTTCGAATGGAGACATTAGGCATAGGGTCCTCCAGTAACCGCGTCCTGCAAACTCTCGCACGTCCCATGATATTATCTGTCGATGTAGCGCGGGCTACAGTAGCATACCTTCATAGATTCGGCGTTAGTAGATCCGGCAAGAGTCCACAGTTCGCAGGGGTAGTCTCTCGAGGACGATATCCTTTTATACCTGGCTAAGCCCAGAAGAATTGGGAACCTTTTCGAACAGCATAGCCCTATGGGGCAACAACGGCTTATTCACGCATGCACGCGCGTTAGACAAGCTTTCAAGATTCACGATTACATCATCATGGGCGCCGGTCTTCCTAATCTTCTCACAATTCGTGCGTTTATTCAAATTCAAGAGACGGGATCTAGATGGCCTCTGCTCCGAAAGGAGTGGCTGTCTACCCAGTAGCCCACAGGCCGAAGATGGCTCAGCCGCCAAAGTAGAAGCCTATGGCTCTGATGCAACGGTTCTGTGTGCGCAAGAGACATGCGATAGCTTCCACCTCAGGTTGGCGGATAGGTTTGGAATTTCGCTTCATAAAGATTGGAGGGTCGAGTTCGGACCATTCGGTGGGTTCCCGGAGAACGGACGGGTCGGGAATCTCGTTCTCAAGATTGTAGGAGAATCAGAATTGGGTTTGGAGTTAATCTAGCACTGTCTTCGACGACAAATACATCGTTGGAGCCGATCTTACAAGACGAATCTCTGAAATCTCCACACTTGCTCGGTACCATGACCAGACATCTCCAATCTAGACACTTCTCTTTCTGCTTACATGTGTAAGGTGTCGTAGTGATCTTATCGATAGTTCTCACGCTTCTTAGGTCTTGCACCGGCTCCCAATGTAGAGGTTGTGCGTTTGGTCTCCCATCTGCGCTCTCTAGGTGCAAGGTTACAGATCACGATTGAAGCCGGCCTTATTCTTTGGTCAATTACCTTTACTCGCACGTCAGCAGCAAGAAGTTCGCAGCGTTGTGAAAAAATCATCGACTATCTGAGTTCTCTTATGATCGGCCGCGATCAGTTCCACAGGTTCTGAATGCTTCGCGGATCAGAACGCGATAGGCAGGAGGCAGCCAGATGCCGGGCGCGAGCTCAGGGGCGGATCGCGAATGGTCGGAAACTGCACGGACTGCCAAGCGAGACCGAGACCATGGTTTTAAGCGTAAGCGATGCAAGTTTGTGAGGCACATGAGGGTATATCCACCACGCTCGCAACATGGGAAAAAGTAAAGTTTTGCAAAATGTTCGACAAGAATGTCACATCTTCCGTGATCGTGTCCAGTATTGACGTGAGCTCCATGGCGATACTGCACGGAATGTGTAATCTTCTGAACCTTTGGAGTGATCTGTTTACAGCGATTGTGCATAAGCATTGTACAATAAACTAGGCTTTCGTGTACTGAAGACATGCGTTATACCTCCCTATCTAGGCTTCTCGAAAGAGGATTATGCTAAATGGTTCCAAGGCTGTTATCATGTCGATGGATAGCCAAAGCTGGGATGTGACCAGCCGTTGGTAAGCAATAAATCTCTATCGCCATATTTCAACCCTGTGTTTGCGATTTTGGTATTCGTTATTCCGTATGAGACTCGAACCAAGGTGCTAACCCAGTAGCCTTCTCCTAGGTAGATGGCAGCTTGTTGCAGAAACCTAGGAATTCTAAAGTACTACGTTACTGTGAACTGGTACTGCACAAAATGTAGCGGTACACGCCGACACTATTCCTTTCATCCCAACACCTTGATACGAAAACAGGAAGAATACAGTTCTATTCCACGTCTCTTATCAGTATTAGGACTGGGACTGGGAACATACGCTACCTGTATCTGTGAGCATATGCACCGTCCGAACCTTCGAAGTATATCATGACACGTGACGAGTTGAGGACGAGCCAGGCGCTTCCTCATGGAGATACGCTACGTGTTGTAAATCCTACACACAGGCATATCTAATGAGACCGATTCGTCATTCAACTAAGGTCGCGCATATGTTGTTCGCTTACTACTCTCTGGTCTAGTAGATCCATTGACACCGTCGCTGGATAGATAGCAGACAGTACATCAGTCATGGGAGAAAGACTGAATGGTATCGAAGTATATCTTCACGCAATTCATCAACCATGACATGCCGACAAGCATTAGCAGTGCTTTGCATCGTATTGTGCGGACAGCGCGTGGAAGCAAGCCCAACCCGGCCCAATCCTTACATCGTTCCCAAAGACCGAAGCTCTGTGTTTCTAGGAATGAACCTCCGTAGGACTAGTATATGAGGAGACATGAAAACAAGTCGCATGTATTGATCGGAGAGATAACTTTCCTCCAGACGATGGCATGAAGAAGTCTTGTCGTGTCGCATTGGACCAGCCTGGGGGGGGAGCGGTCAAAGGCAGCACGGACACGGCCGAGTGGTTTGCGCATTTTTCCGCTTTGTTCTGACTGTCAGGCCGCCGGCCCGATATGATTCATGTGTACCTCGCTACGCAAACGTTTCTGCCTCGGCAATTCCTCCTGAGTACCGATAAGCTAGACTCGGCATTACCCACGCTCTCAGAGATGACTACACCGTTGCTTGACCACCTCCATCAGACCAGGGCTTCTGCGCTACAATATGCACCGAGCTACCGTGAAGTCTTGATACTATTGCTTGATACCCACTTTTTGAAGGAGCACGCCGTTGCAGACTACCAGGCATTGAGAAGGAGATAGATCAGAATTGATACGCCATTGAGGCTAAGGTCTAGAGAGGCAGGTCAGCTGTCCAGTTGGACGCGCGTCCTCTATTTTATCAGGCGCTAATTCTCGATGTTCCATTTGGAGTCCTTTCGATGGATGCGATTGTAGTGATGAAGTCCATGATTACATGTATGGTCCATAAAACGAAGTCCAATGACTGTTGACTGTAATTGGAAATCTCGGAATCACTCATTTTACGGTCTCTTTAGCTATGTAAACAAGATACCATGCGTTTCCGCCTCTGTCGCTTGCACATACTAGCTACATTTATCGTCACGTCACAAGTGCCTGTGCGCTTTCGCAAGACCTGGTTTCGAATCCCACGTGTATCCACTCGGCCTCTCGCACGCGCCATTGGTTCGTTCGCCTTTACAGTCAAACATGATGTCCATATTTGGTTCGAACAGTCTGCTATGTTCGTAATGACTGGGGCTGATAATGTCTCTGGAGTCGCAATCCAATAATGCGCATAACATTACTTACAGTCGTGTTCGCTAGGATCGTGTGAATTTTATCGAAATCAAATAGAATGCCATGGCTTGATCCAATCCACTATCTTCCCCATACCTCTGCGGTTCCAAGATCGGCCAGTTTTGTCACCATCAGTATAGCTGTATATGCAGATATGCATAGCATCCAGGGTGGAACCTAACGCTTACTGTTCTGATTACCAATACCCGATTGCTTGATATGGCTTATCTGTTGCGACCTCATGTGCCCAGAGGGGAGGAGGACAATGAACAATCATCTAATTTGTAACGGGCCATTAGAAATTCGACAACCTGATCGCTTCCCAGTGGCACCACCGACTGTACTATTTGTGAGGGCCAGCACGGCCATCTGTTCATCTGACGGCCAGCGCTTCATTGAGACCTTTCATCATTCACGATCAGACTTTTGGTCACAAGGAATCTTCAACCTGTCTCACAAAACTGTCTTCCAAAGAAAATGACCGACCCTTGAGCATTGATTGCTACGCTTTGACGTACAGTGATATTAGCGTAGCGAGGCCTAAAGTGGAAGGTTGTATCAAAACGTTGGTCACCCAACCACAGATACGAAGGCACCTGCCACGATGGGAGTGGGTTTTCAATACACTACGAAGGTTAGTGGATCCATGTGACATTATCGTATCGTGCTTCGTGTAGATGAGATTCGTGAGCGTTATGGAGTCACCATTATTCTCTGCCACATCTACGACTAAGCTAGTTATAAAACCAAGTCGTGTCCTACGACTTTGAACTCATCCTTCAGCGAGCTATATTGGCATTACTTCGGCTACCCTTATCTTCATACTCCATCTTCGCGCCGTTTCATCAACCAGTTCTCTCGAATGCCTTCCATCACTTATCTCACAGCGACTCTTGCGCTGGCCGGCGCGATTGTCGCAACTCCCGTCTACAAGCGCGACTCGTTCACCATCGAGCAGGTCAAGCACAACCTTTATCTGAAGAACGGTCCTGGTCAGGTCGCAAAAACCCTGCGCAAGTACGGCAAGGCCGTTCCTGAGCACATCCAGGCTGCTGCTGATGCTCGTGCCAACGTATATAAATCACTGTTCAGAAACGATAATCAACTAATATCGATAGAACGCCGAAGCTGCCTCTATCAACAGCGGCTCTGAACCTGCCAACCCCTCCAACGACTACGACATTTCTTACCTTAGTCCAGTCACTATCGGTACCACCACTCTCAATCTGGACTTCGACACTGGTTCCGCTGATCTGTAAGCGAACGCGGACATCTCAGCCTGAGTAGAGGCTAACAACAATACAGCTGGGTATTCTCCTCCCTCCAAGCCTCTTCCCAGACGTTTGGCCACGACTACTACAAAGTCGATCCCTCCAAGCTCAAGAACGGCTACTCATGGTCGATTCACTATGCTGACCAGCAAGTAAAGTGTCGTCTGGAACGCGAACCACTGTGCTGAAACTATGCAGGTCTGGAGCGTCGGGTAAGGTCTACGCTGATAAAGTTACTGTTGGCGGTGTCACCGCCACCTCCCAGGCCGTCGAGGCTGCGACCTCCGTCTCTTCCCAATTCAGCAAGGACCAGGACACTGACGGTCTTCTTGGTCTTGCTTTTAGCTCGATCAACACCGTCTCGCCTATTGCTCAGAATACCTTCTTCGACACCATCAAATCTTCGCTTTCCAAGCAACTCTTCTGTGTGAACCTCAAGTACCACGCTGCCGGTAGCTTCGACTTTGGCTTCATTGACACCGCCAAGTACACCGGTGCAATTACCTACGTCGACGCTGACAACAGCCAAGGTTTCTGGGGCTTCACCGCAACTGGCTACTCTGTCGGCAAAGCCCCTGCAGTGAGGACTAACATTGATGGTATCGTCGATACAGGTACGACTCTCATCTACGTCGATGATTTCATCGCTAGTGACTACTACGCAAATGTCGCTGGCGCCAGGATCGATAACACACAGGGCGGCTACGTGTTCCCTTGCTCAGCTACTCTCCCCAGCTTCTCCATCACCGTTGGCGGCGTTGCCCAGACTGTTCCCGGAAAGTATATCAACTTCTCTCCCACTGAGACCGGGTCCAACACTTGCTTCGGTGGTATCCAGACCAACGACGACATTGGCTCGACTATCTTCGGCGACATATTTCTCAAGAGCAAGTATGTTATTCATGACGTCACGACTGACTCTCCTCGTCTGGGTTTCGCGCAGCAAGTTGGTGTGTCAGCATAAAACGTTGCTTGGCATTTTTCAGAACGCAGCCCTGCACCAATACGATATACAGCCAAAACGGTACGTATGATCAGTGAACTACAGATCGTGGTACAGGATAGAATATAACGTCAGCCAGGCCTGGCAGTGTTGAAGGCAGGTGTGTTTGGGGATCCACGTTGATCATAATGATGATGGCTGCACTAAGAATGGGCTGAGTGTGAGGCGCTTCAACGCATGTGATATAGTTTCTACTCCTATGTACGCTCAGGACGACGTCACGTGGCTGCTTTACATCATGATTAATGCATCTGGATATTCTCGAGCTCAGACGCACATGTGTACATGGACACAGCAGTAGACTCATACATGAGTTCTAGTAGTACTATTGCCACTTACTTACGTTGTATGTTCGACAAAATATAGTTCATTCTTGCGATTGTCCACTCTACTGCTTCTCTCACCGTTGCTATGTCTAGAGCACAAATTGGTATGTCTGCTAAGAAGTCTTTCACAAGCCCTTGTCAGATCAAGACAGTCTAGCTTGCTTTGCAGGTGGTCTAAAGTAAGAGCTTGATGCACTTGGTCGTTGCATGTCTACCAACTGCGTTTACGCAGATGGTATCGACCCTCGAGACCCTGCCGCTGAGTCTAAGCGTGCAGCCTTCGAAACTGTCCATTCTATCCTAAGGCGATGCCATGATTGCTATGTGAGCAGCTCCTGCTTTGCGGTAACAGAAAGCGACCCCATCAATGATTACGGCGCCACCCCAGTCCAGTACTGTTTCGCTTGCTACTTCAGTATCAGCAGAGGAGGCTGTGGAGGCGCTTTTGAGGCTCAGAATGTTACCCAAGAGGCTCGAGCTAAGTCAAAGCGGTGTTTGTCTTGCTATTTCGGCATCAGCTCAGGAGGCGGCGGTGATGCCTTTGATCCCGAAGCCCCGGAGGAACAGGGCATTCAGCGAAGAGATTTCCAGGAAGACTGAGCTATCCTTGATAAATGCTGTTTCTGTTGCTACTTCGACAGCGGATGACCAGGTGGCGGCGGCGCTTCTGACCCTTGGAAGTCCTCGGAAGACACGCAGTAAGGAAAGAAGTTCTGATATAGAAGAGATAGACACGATGCGTGGATATCTAAATTAGTCGTTTTGACAAACTGCGCACTATGTCTAGACAACCATTACGTGGTCATCACTAATTTGCTCTCGGAGACAAATTGAACTTGAGCAACATCATAGTTCCTGCAACTTGCTGGTATAAGAGATATGGCTGATGATTTGCTCGCTGAGCAGCATTGCAACCCAGTTGGCGAGGGCTGGGCTAGGGTATTCTACAAGCGCCAGCCTAAGCTCAAATTGGAATTGACCTGGAAGTACGACTACAACAGCGCTCATTGCAAAGACCTCGAGGTTATTGGAGACAGCTTCCGTATAGTATGGAATACGAAAATCAAGCACAGAGTTCCAGACAAAGACACGTACAACTTCGATAAGATTGGCTTCATGATGGGCGTGGTGTTGACTGTCGCGGTAGTCGCAGCAGTAGACCATCGAGGGCAGCCAAAGACGATACAGCGGGACACCTAGAAGTGAGTTACAGGAAAACACTTGATCAAGCAAAAAGAGGGCAGAGTCGTTGGACCGCGTCGGCTGCCTAGCCTAGATGGCTACAAGAACCAGTACTATTTTGAGTTCCAAAAGATCTGCACGAAGATTGATATGTACACTCTCCGTACCACTCAGTCATTTCATTTGCTACAGCATCTTAGCGTTGGGTGCTTTCCGCCGTTGAAGTGCACGTGCAACTGCAAGATTGAGGCTCCGATGCGCCACCATGTCAAACACGTCCCTACCTTCGAGTTGCTGCCGAACTTTAGTGAAGGGTCTGATCCATCGTTCACGTCAGCCAACATCTGCTCAGCTTTTCGAGACACAGGTATTGTACCTTTCCAGGCAGACGCTGTCCTATCGAAGCTAGACACGCAGCCACGTGCATCTACTCTAGCTGCTCTCGCAGTGGCTGTCTATGAGACTCGATCCACTTGAATATATGATCGCATGCGACGACACAAGAGCTCACCGGCTGCCTCGATTCTCAAAGCAATCAAACAGGGTGTTGAGCATTGTTTCTAGGATCTTCTTGTGAATCTAGCCTTTACCCAGAATAGTTCTCATCTAGTACTATTAATTACATATTATCACGGCAATTGCAAGCAAGGCGGGTATGTGCACGTAATCCGTATGTCTATTTCTAAGCCTACTCGACAGTTGGGTGTTCCTTTGCGGCGGGACTTCTACTCGCGCTCTCTCTCAACCCTGTCTTAACACCAGGATAGAAAGCTAGATAGCTTGCTTACTAGTTATATAGGCAGATGAGAAGATGAAGAGAATCCGACCGATAGACGTCAGCGTGTCCTAGCCGGACTGCGGTGGTCGCACACACGAAGCGTATCAAGCCTCGTAAGCTCAGACAAGCTCAGACAAGCTCAGACAAGCTTTGTAGGTTCAGGGCACTGCGATGAGGCTCAATCGCTTCTGCGCGCGACGCGACTCAGCTCTCTACATTACAGGAACCATAATTTACGTGATGAAACAACGCAGCAACATCGTATTAGTGTGAAATCGACGTCTCAGGATGAATATCCACAATGAGTTCTGCGCTGTTGGTGCTTACGAAGCTCCTTTTAGATGGTTTGACGTTTTCAATCTAAACAACGGTGAGACTCCCAACTGAGACGGTTCAAGAGAGGCACACTCGGCACAATTGCTATTCCGGGTCTCTTGCGATTCGTGACACGTTAAGTGGTTGAGTCGAGTGGTTGAGCTGCGAACTCTAAATCGCGGAGAATTTCTGGCAAGTATTCTCTGTTAGTGCTTTTAGTCCGAGAAGACCTGGGACCCTGGCTTACTACAGTACTAGGTCAAAAGTTTTGCAACGCCAAGCTGCCGAAGCGCCGAACCACCATTTTGAGCAATGCTGTTTTGGGTGGATAACTCACCCAAAACAACATCTTTTTCAATGTTTCAAAGCAAGATTTCATTGTCGATAGCTAGTACCTTGTATGCCACCCTTTGGCTTTGATACAAGCTTTAAGGCGGCGTGGCATAGACAATATGAGGACTTGATCAGAGCGCTGGGAATACTCCGCCAGCACAATTTCAGCGCGTTACAGAATCTATCCCACTCATCTTCAGCCCTTGAGAGGTTGTTGTATTGCGGGTATCGAAGATGGAGAAGCTTTTGAGATGCCACCAAAGGTGTTCAATTGGGTTAAGATCCGGTGAGTACGGTGGCCATTCAATAGGTTGGATCTCGTGATTTGCCATGAAGTTTGCAACCACCTGCGCCGTGTGTATCCTCGCGTTATCGTGCATGAAGCGTTGTGAAGGCCTCCCGTGAGGCAGAAGACCTTGTTGCAGCGCTTGTATGTAAGATTGGGCGGAATAACCACCATGGGGAGCATCAGGATCTCGCTGCATTATGATGAGATCGCTCCGCCGAGGATACCCACGTTCATCGAGCCATATTGCCGCCCACACCATCTGGGCAGGTTTGCCACCAGTTGTAACCTCTGTAAGCATCCTTGGCTTCCATTTCTCGTCGTTGTAGCGAAAGCACCACTCAGTATTGTGGCTAGAACCCTTCTGAATAGAGCACTCGTCAGTGAACTTGAGCGTGCGTCGACGCCACGCGAAATGGAGATACTCCTTGCAGAAGCGTAAGCGCTTACGAGCGCGCTGAAGGGTCAGCTTTGGACGCTTTTGCAGCGGACGTGTAACAAACCAGTCTTACGGAGGACTCTGTACAGCGTGGAGCGGCTAGGTGGCTCGGATGGGGTCCCATTGGGTGGATGTACTTGGGCGACCTTTTGGAGCTCCGCATACGTTATCTTTGGATTTTTTCGGACAGCTCGATACACCAGCTTACGCGCGTGCCTCGACAGTATTTGGGGACGTCCGCTGCGTGGTTTGTCTTCTGTTGTGCCCGTTGTGGTGGCCTTCTTGATAAGGCGCGATATAGTGGATTTCGAGCGCCCGCACGCGTCCGCCACCTCTACCATCGTACAGCCAGCTTTCCACATCCCGATGGCTATATTGCGCTCGGAAAGACTCATATTTGGCTTACGCCGTACATTTTGCGATATCTCACGTCCAAAAACACGCGGTGTTGACATAGTTATAGTGGGTTGTTGTTGTGGTGGTGGTGATGGTGGGGGAGAGATTTGGCGCTAGCGTTGCAAAACTTTTGACGCGTAATTGTAGCTAATCTTGAACATCTTACATACCCCCTCTTTCTAAGTGACGTTCGCATGATCGCTTCCATACTTGATTTGCACAGTCTTCTTCTCAGACTTTCTAAGGATAAACCAGATCAGCGCGCATCATCTCGTCTTTTCTCTCTGATCAGATCCTAGCGGTCAGACTGATCACGTTGTTTGGTCTAGGCTGTTGGAGGGCCGTTTCGAGGCCATATCCAGTAGTCGTGATCGCGATTCTTGGAGCTGCGTTTCGTGCGGCTTAACATCTAGGGCTCACATGTTTCTTGCCGGATGCAGGCCAGCTGGTGTTCAAACCAACGCGTCTTCGGCTATATCTAAAGTCATCGTATCATCAGCAGACTCCGCAACAAACAAATCAATCAAATATCGCCTGCTGTATTTGATTGTTTGGTGAAGGCTTGGCAACCGCGCCGTATTTGATTGTTTGATTGGTGTTTTCAAGCTGTATATTTGATTGATTTGCAAATATTTGGTGTTGCATAAAAGTCTTGGCGTTTGTTTTTAGTGTTGTAGGCGGCTGTTAGACGCCTCATGCGTCGCTCTGATTGTCCTCTACCCAGTTTTGTATATTATATTTGCGGGCGAGCTCGTCGTCGCTGATAGCGCCGTCGCCGCTATTGTCGTCGCCACGCTTAGCGTTGTAGGTGTGTCCAGCCCGGGTCCAAGAGCGTATAAGCTGCAAGGCGGCGAGCAGCTCACTGCTGATAGCGCGACGTTTTGGCTCTAGTAGATCGCCGAGCTCGCTGAATAGTCGCTCACACTCGCAGCTTGATGCTGGGATAGTTAGTATATCAATGGCAAAACGGCTCAATTGGGGGTATTTTGGCGCTATCGTCATCCAATATCGGACTGCGTTGCCATCGTTGTGATACGTTGCAGTACTCCAACTCGGCTCCTCCTCTAGCCAGCGATCGTACTCGTCGCCGCCGTCTCTTCTCGCACAGTTACGACGCGCGGTGAGGGCTTCGATCACGTCGTCGATCGCGCCTGTACGAGCTGGTTGTGGTGGAGGAGTCGGCGGTGCCTTCTTATATGACCGCCACAACTCTTGAAATCTAGCGTTTGCAGTACGTAGCCATCCATCTTTATGCTCCCATGAGTTCTCGCAGTAGTATTTGTAGTACGGGTGGAGACAAGTAGCGGCGTAATATACTGGTGAGTCGTCGAGCTTACGGTAATACTCCTCAGCCTTTACCCAAGCGTTGCGTAGGTTAATGTGAAGGTGATCTTCAGGCGCCTCTTCGTGTGCGTCAAACACTACGTCAACGTATGGCTCAGCTAGCTTTTCAAGCTGATCGAGTAGATACTCAAACACGGGCAAGACCTCGTGGATAGCTCCGAAGCTACTGCCGTGGTGTTTGCCACGCCCTCTAGCCGTTTTGTAGTGATTTTTAGTGGTTCAAGGCATCGTTGGTACTCAGTAACGACCGCCCAATCTGCTGCCTGGAGCCCGCCCGACCTCATCCACGCCGGAGCGTCGCTCTGGGTGCCACGCCGCTCCTCGTAGGCGACGCGGCTCACATGTTTCTCAATATAGAGATCGAAGCCGCCCTTGAGATAGGTTGCCCGCTCGAGAGCGCTGTAGTATGAGTTCCAGCGCGTAACAACTGGCTTAATCGGTCGCAGTATTTTAACGCGCGCAGCGGCGGGGAGGTCGTTGTTAGAGGCCTCCAGGCACTCAGTAAATAACGCGTATTGCTGTGGTGTTTTAATGTATGTGATCACAGAGAGGAGCGTACCGAGAGCGCCATGCTTACGCCACGCTGCTATGAACGCCTCCTCGTCGTCGATATGTTCGGCAGGTTGCCAAACAACAGAGCCTGCCCGATGAGGTTGATAGTGTGAGGGCCGCAGCGGAGGCGTCGCTGCGTCGGGTTGAAGTCTCCAAACTCGCGCGCTACAGCCGCGATCGTAGTGTCGTTGTTGCTAGCATTATCAAGTACGAAGTAACCCAGCGTATCTGAGGTGATCCCGTATGCCCGTAGTGTTGCAACAACAGCTGTAGCGATCGCCTCACCGGTGTGGGCACCATTGAGCTGCGGCAGAGCGATAGGCAGGTCGTGGATTTCACCTAACGCTGTGGCAAAGTGAGCAACGATCCCAAAAAGCCCTGCGCCCTCCCTTTGTCGTCCAGCCGTCAAAGCTTATATGTATTTTGCTAGCAGCGCTAGACAAGGCGTCGACAATCTGCGGCCGTATAGCGTGGAACAGCCGCATCGCGTAGGTTGCAATACTGCGCGGGGATCGCCACAACGCGCCCTCTGCCTCTGTACTCACTTCTCTGAAAAGCTCGCGCGTTGAAGCTCTACTAATAATCTCCATTGGCAAGTTGTTGTCAAGGAGCCATAACACTAACGCATGGCGGAAGCGCTGCATGTCGAAGTTGCCCATCGCGTTGGCTGTAGATTGTGATATTTCGAAGCCACCGTTAATCGCCTCGCGTAGTGAGAGCTGTCCAATCGGACGTTTTGGTGTAGTAATTGAGCCCGTACGGCAAAGGCTATGGCCCTTGATAGGCTGGGCGAGGTGGGCGGCGGCGGAGGACGTGGCTTTTGAGCAGTCGATGATAACGGATGGTGCCTTGTGTATATGGCAGTATTTACACACCCAAAGCGGGCGTGTAGGTTGATCTATACGCACGACGCGGTATCCGTGTGCATATACCCAGCTTTGTGTTCTCCCGGGTTGCTTCAAGGGCTTGATATAGCGACCCCTGCCGCTCCCCATCAAGCCCATTGAAGTTATCGCCGCCGTTATCGATATAGCCATCCTCTGCTATCTCTGTTGTTGTTGCTACAGAGCCAGTGCCATCGTGGCTGCCCTCGGTGGGCGTGGACAGTGATTCTTGAGGTTGTGACTCGAGCTGCTGCCTCTCCCAAGCTTGTGAGGGTGTTGTGGGTGGTGGCGGGGTTGCTAAGATTCTCAATCGCTTCGTTGAGGTTGTAGGAACGTTTGACGAACGCGCGCGCTTCTTAGAAGCTTTAGGGGCATAATGGTGGGCGTCGCGATACTTCGATTGTCACGGGATCGCGCGCGTCGGCCGGGCTGAAGTTGATAATATGCGCTAGCGTCGTCAGGGGCGAGTTTAGATAGCTAATTTAGAACACTAAAACACTAAAATTAACGCGCTTATAACCTAACAAACTACAAAAACTTAGCCTAATAAAACACTTAATACTTGCAAATATTTGCAAATATTACAATCTTTATGCTTGTTTGTTTGGCAAAGAAAGCTACCTATGTTTGATTTGTTTGTTTGGTAGTTACCAAACAAACAAGTCAAATATTTGATTCATGTTTGTTTGTTGCGGAGTCTGTTCAGCAGAACCACATCCGACTCCTGCTGAAGGTCAACGACGAAGCCAAGGTGCGACGATCAACGAAGTCGCTGGTGCTGGGAACGGCCAAGGTCATGGGCTACGAGGAGCTCCGAGATGCACGTGCGAAGCGTGCTGAAATGGAGGCTGCTGAGGCGACCAAAGCTAAGGGGAAACGGGGTCGAAAGCGAACGAAAGCATCGTCAGAGGCAGACGCAACACAGCCAAAGCGAAAAATAGCGCGAGCCAGAGAACGGCTGGCGCCACCGCAGGCCTCGGTACCGTCATCTAGTGTTCCTGTGGCGCGCATGTACTAGAGAACACACTCGGGCCTCGCGCTGAATCATTTGTACCATCCCTCCCTACACAGCGGAAAACCCGGTGGGCCGGAATAAGCCAATCAGACACTGTATTAGTTCGAGATTTCGGTTATCTCTGCATTTCTATTGGCTGTTTCCGGCCCACCGGGTTTTCCGCTGTGTAGGGAGGGATATTATAAAGTCCCTCCCCGTGTGACGGAAAACCCTGTGTGCCGGAAACAGCCAATGAGAGGAAAGGGATAGCATCTTTCCCGATACGATACTATATCTCATTGGCTGGTTCCGGCACACAGGGTTTTCCGTTACACGGGGAGGGACTTTAGAGCAGTTATCGAGAGATCGAGCGCAAATTTGGAACTGCACAGTAATTCTGTACAGAATGGTACCTTCAGGCTTCCTTCTCGTGCGCTACATCGCTTACTCCAACTGTTCGATCCCACTCCTCGTTTTTTATCCCTTCTTATCGCTCTCACCAAGATCAGCTCGATCCCACTGGAATCGAGGCCATCCTCTAGAGTGGGAACCCTAACCCTAATCTAAAGACCTTACAACGCTTCTATAACTAGGCGTGGAATACTCAAGACATAATGTACAATACTGCTAGAGTATAGGCAGACAGTCAGGGAATTTCACCTCTACCATATCTCCAACAACATCTAGAGGAAACTGCTTGCCTACCATAACATTGTAGCAGTGAAGAACATGGTTGTAGTCGTTAAGCCACCTGCTGATGTACCTTCGAGTGGTAAAGGCTCGATGCATTTGCCGCCAAGCGTACATGCAGTGTACATGATGGTAATCTTCCGTAACCCATAACACATCGTACTCTCCGGCAAGGGCTGTTTCTTTTGGTATTGGAATCGTTCCATTTTCAGATTCGAAGAACTGCCAGTCCTTTTCGGCCATGAATTCTTCCACCATTTTGTCATCATAGCACTCCGGTCTCTCCCACGAGAAGCTGGAAATGGCAAATCTGCATCCCTGTTCACGAGCCGCTGCTGTCGTAGGCCCACAGTTCTTCCACAATTGTGCGTCTGGAGAAGTACTGTGTGCTGGATGAGGGGTACCATGCACATGTGCTTGATGTGAATGCAACATGAGCCATAGAATTGAGATGAGCAAAGATGTTGTGATCGTCCATCCGGCCGCCGAGGCAAACCTGTCAGACAGTCTCGCACGTTTGTACAAAGTGTAAACCGTAGGCAATGAGTCGTCAAGATCGGTGGGTGCTAGAGGATCGTACTCGTGGCTATTCCGTTCGGACATCGAGTGATCTGATAACTGTTAGGACCAAAATTGCGTTGACTTAATTGGTTGAACCTACATGGTAATGTCGCTTCACCAGGGTGTCTTGAGCATTTGGTTATTTGTGCAAATACAGAAGTCTGTATATTTCATATATGTGAAATAAAGAAGATCGAGCTGCATCCGAGTGCTAACGTGCTTTAGAACAAGTTTCACGTACAATGAAACAGGAATTTAAAGGAAGTCCGATGGTCTAAAGAGTGAACCTAGCCAACACGATCACTAGGGCCAACGATATGAACATGATCGACAGAACCGACAGAACCGACAGAACCGACAGAACCGACAGAACCGACAGAACCGACAGAACCGACAGAACCGACAGAACCGACAGAACCGACAGAACCGACAGGTGCGTGAACAGGAATCAATGAGTTGGATACTAGCTCACAAGGCCTAAGGGATAGGCAGTTAGACCATGGAAAGGTAGGTTTTCACATTTCTATCAAGTTTTAACCCCAACCCTAATAATATATTACACTTTAAATATCTCTAATGTAACTATAGTCATAAAAAGAGGAGAAAATGTAAGTAAAATAGAAGTAATGCTGTTTATCAGGGCATTATGTAGCCGCGATCAGGATGTCTGTCTCGGATCTCGGTATCACATTTCCGCAGTCAATATCAAATTCAATACAAAAGAGGAACGCTGAACATTAGATTACTGACTGGATGGTGTGTGGAACTGTCTTTCAGCCCATCTCTCCGCTTTCACCTATTACTTCGTTCTTCTCGAGATCGCCTAAAGCTAGATTAGAGTAGAACAAAGCTTGGAGACTTGCTTGTTCGATTTTGCCTCGATATTCCATTCCTCAGCAACCATACTTTTGGCCATGGAGTCATTCCAGACTGAAGAGTGGGCCAGAAAACCCAGAGGTCCTCTGGAGCTGGTCGGACTGACCTCCGGAATTACAGGGTGAGGGAAGCACTAATATCATCTTGCATGGCGAGTGAATCTTGTTAATACAGAAGGGAAGGAAGACTCCAGGTCGCTTATTCGATCCAGTTTGCCTTCGCTACGGTACGTACACATCAATGCGAGGTGGACGCTCAACAGTGTAGCAGCGTGCTGATACTGTTTAAGGATGCCTTCGACTCGCTTGGCTTCAGCCGTGCTTCGATAAGTGCTATATGGCTCATCCCTCCGACGTGCGGCGCTATCGTGCAGCCTTTCCTTGGCGCATGGAGTGACCTCTCACAGAGTCGATGGGGGAAGAGGAAGCCATTTGTCCTAAGTGGAGCTATCGGGTTGTGTGCCTCTCTCCTTGCTTTTGCTGAGGTCGCAAATCCCTCTCAAGTACAGGTCGAGTACTGCCGTGCGCCCAATACTTGTCCCGCAACGCAGATACTCGCTGTACTGTCAATCCTGACAATGAACGTATCGGCTTCAGCCATTCAAATGGGACTACGAGCGCTGTTGGTTGATACCTGTGCTACAAATGAGCAGTCCGAGGCGAATGCCTGGGCGGCGCGGCTGACCAACGCGGCTAATGTGTCTTTCTATCTCTTGGCCTATTTAGACATTTCCAGGCTACTACCGTGGACTGGATCGACTCAACTTCAGGCTCTCAGTAGACTCGGTGCCTTATGGGTAGGAACCACCCAACTCATGACTTGCCTGTGCGCCGGTGAGAGCCAAATTGGCGGGTGTTCGGCTGGAGAGGCTACTTCGCCAGAAAGACGGATATCGCAGGACTGGGCATCTCTCCGTAGCATGAGACTGTCGAGGAGAATGTGGATCATCCAGGGCGTACAGTTTCTGTCCTGGTTTGCATGGTTCCCGTTTCTTTTCTACGTAAGCAGGTATGTTATGTGCCTCCATTCGGTCTCTTGCATAACGCTTCTTCTTCTGACACTGTATTACCTAGCTACATCGAACAATTGACTCGAACGGGAGACTCAATGGCGAATAACGCATCTGAAGGCCACCCACTTGATCAGGTCGTCCAGCCGACAGCGAACGATGACATATCAGGATCTGGAAACGGAACTTTTGCTCTGCTATGTTTCGCTTCTGTGGCACTGCTAACGACTACCTTGATCCCATTTCTGTGTTCGCGACTGGCGTTGAAACATGGCTTCTTGGGCTGGAAAACTCGCATATGGTGTTGTTCGCAGCTTCTATACGCGACAAGCCTGATGGGCATGCTTGTGGTACATTCGGCCAGTGGCTCCATCTGCATGGCCGCCATAGCGGGAACAAGCTGGGCTGTGACACAATGGATCCCACTTACACTGATCAACATAGAAATTTTGAGCAACAAGCCCACTCGTGATAATGTAAGATGGTCTGCTTTGCTGCAATGTCTCAGCAACACTGCTGTTTCAACACCGCAGATACTGGCCTCTCTGATGGGAACAGCTGTCTTTAGTCTGGTGGGAGACGGCTTGGAACAATTCGGGACAGAGGTGATTTTTGGAATTTGCTCTTTTGTTTCCGTGTCAGCTGCAATACTCATAGCACGGCTCGAGCGAGGATGAAACTCCTGAGTCCGAATTCAGAATGGGTGCCCATTGGCAGTGTGTCCATCAACCAAGTAAACCAAAAATCGACCCTCTTACTTGACTTGGCTGACGAGAATCCTTTACCTTGCTTGGTTGGTTGACGAGAAGCCCTTGCTTTGCTTGGTTGGTTGACATTACTCGATAGAATTTCCCGATTTGATATCTATACCAACCTACAGAAGCATACCAGTTCGAAGGAGGTGCTTTTGACACTCAATTGCCGCCACAGTCCCTGAATCGAGCCGATTCCGTTCATCCGTGATGACCTTCTTCGTCTGTGAGAATACCCGCTCACACTCAGCACTCATTGCAGGGCAACTAAACAGATCAAACGCCATCTTAGAGAGCACAGGATAGTCAGGTGCATGGCGAATCCACCACTCTAGAGGGTCATCAACATCTCCATCAGCCTTATTAGTCCTAGCTATAAACTGATCGAGGTCAGAGGTGACTCTTGCGCGCTTCTTTCCTCGCGTAGACGCCGTACTAGCGGCGACCCGCTGCCGACGCTTACGAGCTTGCTGGAGAAGATCAAGCGTTGTATCGCTATCCGTACCAACCTCATTATCCTCCTCTTGTGTTGCTTCTGCTATCTCTGCTTCCGCAGCTGCTTCCTCGTATTGTACATACTCATCATGCACCACCCGCTTCGCCTCAGTAATCCATTTCTTCTCATGCTGCCATTCGATATCGAAATAGCTAAATTTGTTCGCAGGATGGAGGGCGACAGCGCATCGGTAGGCTGGCGTAGCGTCCGTAAGGCCGTAGTATTCTTCAAGCTTGAGGCGGGCAGTATCAATAGCACAGGAATAGTATTCCGAAACCTCCTCGGGGTGATTGTCTGCGAACTTTCCGGCTTCCTGAAGCTTCTTAAAGAGGACGTCAAGCGACTCGAGTGTCTCATAGAGTGAGCCATGTGATCCTTCAAGGCCAGCTTTATTGGCTCGGCCTTCCATGCGTTTGGTCAGATCTTTAAACGGCTTCAAGATATTGAAGAAGTGCTCCAGATTAGTCCAATCGCGCTGAGTAATGGCGTCCTGTGAGATATCGTATCCTTCACCACTATGATTATAGTGGAGAAAGAACAAGTCAATTGCGTTACGGAGCTTGAGAGCTCTCTCAATCATGGCATACACAGAGTTCCAGCGGACGCCACCGTCAGCCAGTACCCTAGTGTAAAGGTTCTCGATGCTGCCTCTATCGTACGCCTGCAAAACATACTCTCTCAGAAACTCCCGCCGCTGATCACTCCGGTTGATCCACACACAGAAATTATGGAGCTTACCAATAAAACTCTGCTTCCTCCATATCTCAAACCGCTCATCATCAGATGCACCACAGAGCTCTTTCTCCAACCTGCTAACCCCGTCCCAAACAGAAGAGCTTTGACGATGAGGTTTAGAATATGGCCAACGCACCGAAGGCGACTCTGCTGTGTGATTGTGGGGTACTGCTTTGCTAGTTCTCCAATACACGTGTCGTTATTGCCAGCGTTGTCCATCATAAAGAAGCCAATGACAGCGGATATATCGTACAAGTCGATAACCGTTGACAGCAATTTCGCAATGTTCTCTCCAGAATGTGGGCCTTTAGAGGCGGGAGGTCAAGAAGGGCTGTTTGCAACTTATGCTTCTCGTCTAGGAAGTGAGCAACAACTGCCACATAGTTCGTTCCTTCCTCAGAAGTCCAGGCATCAGTTGAGATATGGATCTTGCTTTTCGCAAGATGAAGCCTTTCCTTTAGCCAAGCACGTCTCCCAGTATCACCGTCCCACATGTCTTTAACCCAGGTGCTAAGAGTTGATGGGCTCTTAGGTAGAATTTTATCGATATCCTCTAAGCAGCCAGTAAACATGTTCCGAGTGCGTTGATGTGTCGCTTGTCGAAAGGTGAAGTCAAGATCGATAACCCAGTCAATAAACTCTTTCTTGAACTGAGAGTCGTTGAACATCAAGCGCCGGCCTCCAAGGTATGGTATGGAGCTCGTTGCCCTTGGCCATGTCGAACGGGTTTAATGCCATTATTTTGTAACCGAATTCTTCAAGTTTGTGTTGATTCTTTAGGTGATACATGATACTAGTAGTACTCTCACTACTGTACAGAGCAGAATCGTGCTGGCCACTAAGATGGCAGTATTTGCAGAGCCAAAACTTGTTCTCTCCATTGGTTGTGAGCTGCGCACCGTGTTTGTAGATTGGCGAGGGCTGGGTTTTAGAGTTGAGGGCCCGCTTGTGAGGCTGACGATACCGAATCGATGGCAACACCTTCCTTTCATAGCGAATTTTGTCCCAGTCAATAGGGAATGGGCATTGAGTAGATGTCGGCAGCTCTCTTTCGAAGGTGGCAGCAGTATTGGTGGAAACAGAACTTGGGGTCTCTATGTTTTCTAGGTTATAGCTAAGGGATTCAGAGGAGTCCTAGGTAGAGGGGAACACGTGGATCCTCTACGAGTCAGAAAAAATGGATGGGTAGGCATGTTTAACCTGGAATCTGGCGGTTTCGTACATAGAGGCTGCAGGCGTGAGAGTTTTCGACAGCAAATCTCAAGAGCGGCAATTTCCAACCAATCAGAACATCCGGGCTAATAGTTCTTCCTATCCCGATGCCCCAAAAACTTCTGTCGCCCACCTCCTCTACAAAAATGCCTAATGCGGTAAGGTCGTCAACCAACTCCGAGTTGACTCGAGTAATGCGAAAACCCTTACTTGTGGTTGCTCGGATAGACGTTTACTCGTGGTTGCTTGTTATGTAATCAACCAAAGTCAACCAACCAAGCCAAGTTACTTGGTTATTGGACACACTGGCAAGCACCTCCTAGCGCATCAGTATGGGTGCCGATCGAATACGAGCATATCAAAGAGATCTTAGAACATACTGAGAACTTCTGGAGCTCTATGCGCCGCGAGTATCCGCACTGGGATGCTGAGTTTGAGGATCTATACGAGACCGTCGTAACAAAAGGTAACTTGAATATTAACATGCTTTTCCGCGAGGGCATAGGTGATTCATGGACTCGGATCTTGCACTAGGCCCGGGTTGGCTTCTCTATATTACAGATTACGCTTTAAAGTGGCAGAAAAGCTATACTGTACTGGATTGCAGGATTATCAAATGCGACGAGTAGAACGTGCTAAGAAAAGAGACAAGAAAGTGCAGGCAAGAAATCAGAGGCAACCAACGAGTAGTGTGGTGGGCAGCGACGATGAATAGAAGCTCGAAATTCTATAGCCTAAGCATTTCTCACAATAGTAGCCTGTGTCCGCTATTTGCGCATTACCTAATACTAGCTTTATTATCTCTAACTCGCACTTTACAGCGGGTAACCGCAACTACGAAACCAGCTCTTACAGTCCATCTCGCAGCATACAGACTGTACAGCATAGTGGAGGAAGGCGTCAAACTCTTTAAATATTCCCACGTCGTCAGCGTGGCGCTTGATCCAGCCCTTGAGTTGCTTGAAGCTCTTCTCAATGGGATTATAGTCGGGCGAGTATGGCGGCAAGTACTCCAGTATTACGCCAGCTGCCTCACAAAGCTGCCGTACTCGCGCAGAGCGGTGGATCGACGCATTATCAAGTACGATTACCGAGTTGGGCGCTGGGTGCGGGTTACAGAACGGCAGCACCTGGTACTCTAAGAACTCCTCCATCAGCTCTGACGTAATCGCGCCTTGAAAGATGGTATAGCTGAGGTACCCATTGACTGTTAACGCTGGCAGCAACGACCAACGCTCGGAGCGCTTAAAGCTGTACGTCAACTCCACGGGTTCTTTACGAGGACTCCAACCATATTTGCGATCGCCTGTACGCTCGTTGCAAGCGCTCTCATCCAACGCGACAATCTGATCAGCCGTATAGTGCTCCACCATACGAGCGAGATAGACGCGCCGGAGAGGCTCGCTTTGCTCCTCACACGCTTTGACGCGACCCTTCGCGAGTAATTCATCCTCTCCAGCTCTCTCCATACAGTTGTAAGGCTAATCTCTAGGTCGAACTCGTCGTAGAAGAAGTCCTTCATCTCCTCCAGGTACGCGCTCGGACGACCTTTGGGATACTCATCGAAACGCGCGCGCTAAGCCTCTCGTAACAATCGCGGCCGACCTAATCGTACACACCGCGGCGGGTAGGGCGTGCCCCAGTACTCTAGGCTGAGCTTCAGCTTTGCTATACACGAGCGACTCACTCCAACAGCTCAATTGATCGCGTGATTACTCTCGCCAGCGGCGATATGGTTTAGGACGGACTGTAAAGTAGCAGGCGGCAAGCGGTAGCCAGGCATCGTATAGGCGCGCGGGCAGCGGCGAGGGCAACTGCAACACCAAGAAATAAGTTGGTATCGATGATTTGGCGTATACGAGAAGCCTTACAGGTTTTGAGCGCAGGTGGGGGTGCGTAAGTCCCTTGATTGCAAAGGCTTGTGTACTAATTTGGGTGGGGTTGATGTTCGCGCGGGTAACGCTAACCATATAAAGGGGGGTCGCACTTTTATGAGAACTATAATACCTAGGTTCACCCCGAACGCCAGCCACCGCGAAACGCTCAATCCGCTTACGCAACATCACTACTTTAACAATGTATGACTCTATTAACTTAGACCCAACTCAGCTTGCGGCGATAGAGCCGCTAAAGTTAGGAGAAAAGCTTGTATGTGGTCGAATGGCCAGAAAGTATGGTATTAAGCCTACAACGTTCGCTTGCAGGCACA
This sequence comes from Alternaria longipes, assembly GCA_019059555.1. NCBI lineage: Eukaryota > Fungi > Ascomycota > Dothideomycetes > Pleosporales > Pleosporaceae > Alternaria > Alternaria longipes. Next base: position 314,105 of record JAHLEY010000007.1, read on the forward strand.
AAGGTGTATTAACCTCGCTCAGCACCCGCGACGCTCGGTGCTGCAGCAAAGATGAACATCAATACCTGGGCGCGGGCGAGAGCGGCAAAGCCAAGACCACAGGATTCCTCTGTTTTCGCTCCCATGTAACCTCTCTCCCTCTCCCTCTCTCTCTCTCTCTCTCTGCGCGGCGAACAACTCGGTGGGCCGATGCTGACCGATGAAAGATAGCGTACGGCCAGATGACCTAGTCCTCTTGCGCTCTCGTTAGCCGACTTGGGCCCACCGGGTTGTTCGCTGCGCAGGGAGGAGGTGAAGCAGCATTTCCAACCTGGCTCAAGAGAAAGTGCTGCGGGTACGTTAGACGTGGCTCGAGTGTCTATTCGGGCCCCAGATAACAACCATACTTGCACAAAGCGTTCAAGCGTCGTTTGTCGAACCGGCTATCGATAAAGTCACGCCGAAACAGACCCTCGAAGGGGCAACTTTTCGCCTAGGGCGTATCTGTCCGCAGCACTAAAATCAAGCTCCACGGTTCAGTAAGGTCGGCCAAGCCTAGCAGTCATACTAACCGCCCCCTCAAGCTTCCCTGTGTTTAGCTTCCGCGACAGGGCTCTGTTGCGAAATCCTTCCAGCTAGTAGCACAACGTGGTGCTCTTGAGACCAAAAGGCACAAGACGTCCCCATCAGACAGCGCATTTCACTCACCGCACCTGTTGCCAACGATGGGCCTTGCAGTGGAAGATTGCGCCTCCTTCGAGTTGGCCCGCACACGGTACACTAGGCTGGGTCAGACAAGGGTCGCCAGCTCGCAGCCTTGTCTCGATGTGCGCCACTGCGAGACTAAGCCAGACTGGGTACTTTTCCGCCGGGGTCAAGATCACCGAAGCGACGTTTTAGCGTATCGGTGATATGCATTAGCGTCTTTCTGTGCACAATCGCTTGCCTACGAAAATGTGACCGCACGGACGGAGGTCCCTCTGCCTAAGATAGCTGAACTCATAACCATCGCATCAAGCGCAAAATAATGTTTCTTGGTCGAGCGACCTCAAGTACAGACCAGGATCTTTAAGGGATAGACGGCATGCGGTAAAGCTGCTACTGTACACAGAGTCGCGTGATCCGACAGAGATAGAGGGAAAATTAAGAGGTATGATGGAATCCGACAGCGCGTTTGGGCGGGGTACCCATCACATCCTTGCACAATACTGTAGCCATCCTGCAGAAACTCAGAGGGGAACGGCAATCTTACGTGCAGAGACACCCTTTCGCTGCACACCAAGACCATTCTGAAGGCCTTCAAGACCATGGCCAGTTGACAACGGATCAGGCTTGGGCCAAAGCCGCTGGAGCATCGGTCAAGCTCCAGACTTGCAGCAGACTAGGTCTGCCCTACGGCCGTTACTGACCCAGCTCGGAAGGTCACGGCGGCTGCGCAAGTAGCGCATCTACCCACTGCGTGCGCAGTGCGGAGCGGGCGCGGCGCGATGGCTTTGCGTAGGCGGATGGACCGGGTAGCCCTGTGCAGGGAAGCGCGGAAGGCGGCTCCGCGATCACCGCGCACACGATTGCACCAGGACTACGCTAAGCTTGAGGTGCTACAACGATGACAAAGACGGCGCATGCGAGCCATGTACTGCGCAGTACGCGCTGTGTCAAGATTGTCGACGACGGCCTATCCTTGTGCTCCAGAAGAACGGCGGGTGCGGGAGATACACCAGCGCTGCGAGCTAGAGCGCAAAGCACACGCTGCACATCCCAACTCCAGGTTGGTCAGCGGTCGTTTGGCCCAACGTCGACGAGAATGCAAGTATTTATAGATGAGAGTAACCAGGACTCTTTCAGCTGAATATCTCCAACCATCGAACAAACAACCCAACAACCCAACAACCCAACATCTACACATCTACACATCGACAAACAACAAGTCTTCAAACCTCTCCACCACTACCAACTCCTAACATGTCTGTCATCAGAAAAGTCGTTCTTGTTGGCGTGAGTATTGTTAGAGAAGCCAGATCGCAAGCAGAAGCTCTAACGTTCTCGTCAGGCCAGCGGAAACCTGGGCGCCATCATTCTGCCAGCGTTGGTAGCCGACAAATCGTTCCAGGTCACTGTCCTCACCAGACCAACCAATACATCTGCATTTCCGGTGGGCGTCGCGGTAATCAGAACTGTCTTCGAGGAATCCAAGTTAGCGAAGGCGCTTGAGGGACAGGACGCTGTTGTTTCGTGCGTTGGCGCCACCGGGTTCCAAGATCAGAGAGTCCTCATCGACGCCGCAATCAAGGCTCGTGTCAAGCGATTCATCCCATCAGAGTTCTCGTCCAACACAATGAGCGCCGCCGTTTGCAAACTGGTGCCCGTTTTCGAACCCAAGAAGGCTATTCTGGGCTATCTGAAGGAGAAGGAGTCAACAGGCTTGACCTGGACTGGTATCGCCGTCGGAGCTTTGTTTGATTGGGTAAGTGTGTGAGCAACGTGTACCTTTTACCTTCTGAACTAACTCGAGAAAGGGTCTTCACTCTGGTTTCCTCGGCTTCGATCTGGCAAACAAGAAGGCCACCATCTGGGACGGAGGTAACAAGACCTTCTCGTTGACAAACCAAAGCGACGTCGGCAAAGCCGTTGTCGGTGCGCTTACTCACCCTTCGGAGACCGCTAACCAGTACCTTTACGTTGCCACAGTCACAACCACCCAAAAGGACATTCTGGCCTCGCTGGAGTCCCACGGTGGAAAGAGGTGGAGGTGCAGGATGTAACCACAGAGCAGCAGTTGACAGCCGGCCGAGAGCTGGTCTCAAAGGGTGATTTCACGGGCATGTTCATGCTTGTACAAGCTGCGGCTTGGGGATCGGTGCCGGACATCAGGTCCGCCTTCCCTGTTGACGAGTCGCTGGCCAATGCTGTCTTGGGTGTACCAGAAGGCACCATCGATGAGACTGTCAAGGCCGTGCTTAAGGCATGAAATGGCAGCTGGAAGAAGTGGGTGGGATTTCCATAGTCAGATCGAAGTGAAGATGGCACGATTCTTACGAAATATCAACAGCGGCCAACTGCTGAATTGAACAAATCCATGCTGCCTCTGGCCAGCCAGTCGCATGTGATGCAAGTACGCGAAGGCCTCGGCAGCTTGCCGCGCCCAGTCAATGATGTCTAGCCGCCTGCCAATACCTTGGAGCAGCCTAGGTAGCAGGGCCGGTTGGCTCCATCATCCAGACTTTCATGAGCAAAAGAGTGAAGTAGATCAAAACTAGAGGCCTGCGCGTGCCCCTCGCACTTCCTCTAGTGTTTTGCTGGGTTTGCGTCTCTGCAGATTCATTTCCACAACTTTTGTTATCGAACTCCGTCCGCTGACTCGGTGGACACGCTCGTTGCGCTCAAGGCCAGCAGCCGTTTATGGCGCAGACCAAGCACATCCTCTGGATTGTGTGAGCGAATTTCCAACGTCCACTTCACCCTACCGCTTCAGACGCTGCTGGCTCGATCGAGCCGCTGGTGCAGCAACAGCGACACCGGGATCAGGTGATCCTTCACTCCTGCCGTCAGCAGCACGCTCGCAGACTCTTTTGCTTGATACAGCTTCGGCAGCTCGCCAGGCAAACACTACGGCCTCATTCCCGCCATCAGCCTGTCGTGTCGACAGGCTCATCGTCGTCGTCATCCTCTTGCCCAAGCATCCCGGCGGCGTGTGCGTAGGCTAGCCCAGAGGTGGGCCGTTCAAAGAGATGGCAATCGTCGCCTTTTAGAGCTGAATCACGTTGTAGCAACGCTTACAGCTGCCACTGTGGGCGCAGGGATTCTAGCGTACAACGAGCTGACAGAGGAGCTGTCACATGGGTGAGTGCAGGTGTCGTAAGAGAGAGGTTAGGACAGGGTTTATGTTGTATTGAACGTAGCCCATCCTAGCTGAGCTCGATATCGACGGAGGAGCTATGCCCATCGAGACCTGGAGGCCAATTGCGGGGTGATGTTGACGAAGTTCTTGAGGAAAATGCGACGCAGCCAGCCCAAACCCGTACTGCGGTTCGTCCATCCGTTTTCTGAAGCTGTAAAGAGCCAATCTAGCAAGGATCGCGACTCAAACTAGCTCGTAAGAACACTGTTCCCTGTGAGGATTACAACGGGGCCGAGTGTACGCCCATCGACTGAGACGCACTCAACAGTCGTGGCCCACTCACCATTCTTTGGGTATAGAACGCGAACCTCGTAGTCACAAGCAGACGCAATTACGCAAGAGTTGTTACATACCCAAGCGCAATCCTTGTTTCACCTGTATTGCAGGTATCGTGGAGCTGTATACTGAACTGGCGCCGCGTTGGCCCGTATCACTCAGGAAACTCGCGGACGAACTGAGGATTGGCTGCCGCTGCCCTTGAGACATTAATTTTTTTTTTCTGTTCATGATTGACTGAATGCATGGGCTGCGGCGGAGGAAGCCAGAAACTTAGTCATGGCCAAGCGGGCTGTCGTCGCTGTTTATGTGGAAGATCCGAGTTGCCATCTCTCGTATACGAGAATGGGTGGGTGGCTGGGCGCGCAGGTCCTCGCCGAGAACCTATGTAACAGGAGACTCCTCCTGCTCTGGGGTTAGTTGCGGCTGGGGTGAGTGAGCTATTGCGTCAGGCACGCACGACCTGCGAGGCGGTGCTGTAGAGTCGATCGCGGCACACCCGTGTCGCACGGTCGGGTGCGGGTATTGTGGACAGAAACACTAGGAAAGATTGCATGTTATATTGAATGTAGCATCCTAGCTGAGCATATATAAAGGTCATCGCGCGGCGTTATTAGTAACAAGGTTCCCGACAGCGCTTGGCCTGCGACAGCATCCTTCGTCTGTGGCAATCACGGAAAGTGCCCCTTCCTGCGATCTTGTCCCGCAAAGACGTCCTCTCACAGGTGTCTTGCCTCTTAGTGCCACTCAATCGCTGCTGGCGCCAAAGCAATAGCGTAGCGGTTCGATCGCCGACCGAATCTCAAGCCAGATACCTCCGATCCTCGCAAGAGATGCCGCTCAACTCGAACCACATTCTCCATGCTTGCACATAGCAGTACAAACACGAAAAAGCACACATAACATGCCAACGAAACAAGAGAAACGTGATCTGCTTGGGTTTACTGATGTTGAGGCAGAACACCCCAAGCGGTACATCCGGAGGCTGTGGCTCGTCGCAGAGAATGACCGCAAACCATTCCCCGTGTTCTTGGACACGCAAGTTCAGGAGCGTGCAACGCAGGTAAACAAGGTGGTCAATAGGTTCGTGAAGGACGAGGATATGCGGCATGAAGAGCTGTGTGGCGGTGCGTTTCTCGAAAAGGACACTGCACATATATATTTTTATTTTTGGCTCAAAGCTTGAGTAGACCGCGTCTAATGGCTATAGCGTGAGTTGAGTGTAGGGAAAGATAGCCAGCAAGATCTTGTTGTCGTCCTCGAACGATGGGCTGGGTGGGCCTTCTGTCGGCTGGCTTTTGGGCATAATGGTCAATACATAGCTCCTTCATAACATGCACGACATGACTTTGGCTATCACACTGAACGAATGTGAGTCTAACTTAATGCCCTGTTTCATACTATATGAGCCCGTCGAGGTGAAGCCATTCGGTGGCGAAAGCAGTAATCAGGACTCCCCAGTCCTCTGCAGTATCCTTGTCTATGTGCTCTCCATCATCATGCAATGTATGCCAAACATCTGGGAATGGAAACGGGATAATATGCAACACCCTTACTCCCTTCTTTTGGAAAGGTGTGTGATCATCCGGTACTAGTATCTCAGCTAGACCTTCAGCATCTCTATCGTAGTCTTCAAACCAGACTGGAGCTATGTTGGGCTTGCCATAGCCGAGGTGTCTATCACAGGATACAACATCTTTACTCGGATGTCCGCATCCTAAGGAAGATCTGAACAGACCAAGCGACCTAAGACGTTTTTCCAAAGCTGCCATAGCGAGATATGCGCCATGTGTGGACGGAATCAACGAAGGTATCCGAGGGTCATTCGATCCCAGCAAATCTAATAACACAAAAAGTTCGATCCTAGAAAGATCAGAGTTTGGAGCAGGGTCACCTGGATGAGGCCTGCTCCATTTTTCTGCCAAAGCACTGTAACATGTCAGAGAGGCAGCGTAGAAGTAACAGTATACATACCGAGACCCGTACAAAGAATCAGTCTCGGACCACTGTTCAAATGCTTCTTCTCCATCAAAGAAAACAATTTGGACGCCTCTGCTGGGATCTAGAATATTCGTACCGTGTCCTTCTGACATTGCCCACTTCTTCGTAAGCGCCCCATCAATAGCACGGGCAACATGCAACAAGATAGCGCAAGGCAAAGCGCTATCGATTGCACCTATGAAGCCTTCAGGTAAAGACTTGCTATCCCGATGGGCTGCGAGGACAAGTCTTCTTACTTCTTCGGTCTTGAAATAAGGAGGGTCTCGAGTAGCGATCACGTTGGTGAATTGTGTAGGGTCGGAAACAGATAGAGGAGTATAAGATGATGAACTATGGAGTTCAACATGCCAATGCGGTAGCTCTTTCGCAAAAAAACTAACGAGATGACGGAGAGTATGCTCATTGCCAGCCGTGCCAGGGATGCGAGGGATCAGCAATGGACTGAGTAGTGGTCCGTCATAGACGTCAAAATCGTGACCTGGTCGGGGTATGGCGGTTAATGTGTGATCCGAAAGTATCGTATTGGCCGCATGTGCAGCCATTGTGCTCGAACTATCAGCTGTAACAGCTAAACAATGTTTGATGCCTTGAATAAATATGTAGAATAGATGCCGATTACGTCAGATAATGTGCAATAACGTGTTCCGCCAGTCCGAGCTCGGGCCACCCCACCAAACCTGACGCGACTCTTTACGTGATAGCTCTATAACAACTAACATGATAGAGTTATATTTTATAATAAGTTAGTCTATTACGGCAGGAGACTATCGCACGACCTAGTCTACTTTCACGAGAGGTCTGTCTAGGATGTGGTTATCGAGTCACGATTGTTAGCGCAAGCCGAGTCGCGAGGCTTTGGTGGGGTGGCCAGCTTACTGATCTCACATGTTATTACTGACCACTTGCCCAATAAGGGTTCCAATGACGTGTCTCGCCTCTAGTAATACTAAGCTCGGCCATATCATTCTTGCTACCAGCATGCAGCTTGTGTTTTGAGTGCGGCCCAACGCCTGGGTTTTGCTGGTCGTGCGCGAAAGCAGTGCCAGGGTACTTTTCGGCCACTTTTGTGCCGTAGCTGCGCGAACACGCGGCTGAAACCGAGTAGGATCGAACGAATGAATGACAGCGTGAAAAGCCTTAGATTCCGAATAGCCAAAGAACAAGTACTAATTGCGGCGACGCTCTTCGTAAGTGTTCGTCATTTGGATCAGGCTGGAAATGGCAAACGCACCTTCTCTACAAATCAACAAAATGTCTGTCTTGTGTATGATGCGGTTTTGCCAACCAAGGCAGGGGGTATGGTAATCTTTAGTCCTGTGTTCGCAGATATTTCCTGATTTTCTAGAGTTCATGTTTTTCAATCTTTGTTTGGATCTAGCAGCAATGATGGCCTTCGCTCCGATGATGAAACTTTTTTTCTTTCTAGCACCCCGGGTGTCTGTACCCTTCTCGTAGGTCTCAAATCACAGGTATTTCGTGATATGGCCGGTCGTCTCCATGGTCGCGCATAGATCTTAGTAATATAGTAGCGAGTACTAAGCCGTAATAAGGGACCTGATATACTAAGGAAATCTTTCAAGACATCTCGTGTAACAACGACATCTAACTCAAAGACACAGTAACTGATCACCAACCCTGTATGCCGATACTACAAGGCCAAGGCAAATCATGGAGATAATTTTCGCGCATGATGTTTCACTGGGTCGCAATGTCAGCTAGGCGTGGTGGTGACGTGGAGCTTTTAGATGTGGCGTGGGATTGACTCATCAAGACTCATCACTGAAATGAGGCTAGCCTTTTTCAAACTTTTGCGAGCAGAGCTAGTTTTTTCGAATTAGGTCATTTACTATGCTGAAGTTTAAGAATGAGGGCTAGTATCTGGAATTCTAAACGTAGACCAAGTATCCATTCAACTACCGTCATGGCTGATTCAAATTCACTGGACTTCTCGATATACAGGAATGGCAAACAAGAAGCAAGAAGAAGTATCGCAGAACACGCGGTGGACATTTTGCGACGAGATGGCTATCTCAAGCTCACGAATCACGGTATATCTCTAGACACTGTGCAACAGATATGGTACTGGGTAAGGAGATCCTAGAGACATTGGACCGTAGGCTGGGTTCTCACAGTTCACAAGGGAAACCTGTTTTTCCATATCCTAGGACGAAAAGAGAGGAGATTCTTCACCTTCCTGGTTCGAAATTGCAGCGTGGCTTCAGCAGTGCTGGATCTGAAATTACATCCAACCTGCGGGTTGATGCTGCCACCAGTAGGCGCAGCGAAGACCGCCTAGATCAAAAGGTACTTCACCCTCAACTTGCCAGCTACATTGAGATATAGAGCCGTCATGCTGATGTCTTTCCACCTGCAGGAGCACTTTGATTGCGGGCCACCCGACGATACAGAATATCCCAATCGCTGGCCAGATCTCCCTGGTTTCAGGTTTTTTATGGAAGAGCATCATAAGCGCTGCCAGGAGACGGCTCTTGACATACTTGCTATGGTCGAACTAGGTCTTGGGCTCCCTTCTGGCTACCTCACCAATTTATGCAGGGAGAACGCAAGCGAGCTTCGCATCGTACACTACGCTTCGCTGGAGCCGACCATCAAACCCTCTCCTGCATACAAGAGGGCTTGGCCGCACAGCGACCTCGGAGTTCTCACGCTATTATTCCAAGACTCAATTGACGGGCTGGAATTTGAGGATAGAAGGAGCACGGATAAGTTTGTGCCCATTACTTTTTGCGCACCCGATGAGCTTCTTGTAAATGTGAGCGACACGTTGAAGAGGTGGACCAACGACTTCATGCGATCGGGCATCCACCAGGTCAGCTTACCACCACAACAGACGGATGAGACAGGAGTTCCGGAAAGGATGTCATCAGCTTTCTTTCTAAAGGCTAGTCGACATATATCTGTTGGGCCTCTGCCTGCTTTCGTCTCAGCAGACAACCCCGCAAAATATGACGATATTACTGCGCTGGATTACCAACTAGGCATGACTAGGATTTTGGGCGAGGTACAAAGTTAGTGTACGTTCTGGACCTGTAAGTAAGGGGTAATAGTAGTATATGGTCTCATGAGTATATTGTTCTGTGTGCATGTACAAGTGTGTGTCTGAGCTCTGGAATAGTCGGACGCATTAGTCATGGCTATAGAGCAGTCGTGTGATGTGGTCCTAGGCCTACAGGACCTCTTCTCTTTCTTTTGCTTGGTATTGTTTTCTAGCTTTATCAGTTAGTGTTGGCATCTGGGTTGTACGACGATAGGCAGATATGGCACTACTGCTCGAGCTTTATAAACAAATCAAGATGTGTCGCACGGTTGATTGCGGGTACTGTAGACAGAACAGCTAGAAGAGAGTGTATGTGTTGTATTGTTTGTAGCCTCCTAGCCCAGCTTCTATAAAGGTCATCGCACGGCGTTATTAGTAACAAGGTTCCCGACAGCGCTTGGCCTGCGACATGCTGCAATAACTTACATGGAACAGAACAGTTGACCACCGACTTAACCGTCAGGGCTAGCTTGCTAAGGCTGCGACACCTCGAGATCAGATGTCCCTGCGATTACCAAGCGATAGCGGTGTTGTTTTATCGCTAGAAATCGCTAACCAGATTGGAAACTTCGACGTACAAGGCTTCCGGTACGCTGCTGTTAGCTAGTTAGTTGATAACAACCACACTCTCCGTGAGTTTGAGACTCCTGCTTTCCGTGAGATGATAGCGTACGCCAATTCAGAGGCAGCAGAAGCTTTATGGGCAGACTTGTCAACAATCAATCCAGATCAATCTCATCAATCAAGCTGTGACAACTTGTACTGCAGGTCAGGCCAATCCAGCATATCGTAAAATAGCAGTCAATCAAGCTCAAAATTGCCGGATTGATTGATCAGATTGATAGGATTGATAGGATTCTGCCCGTACGTGAGGCTTTTGGGTTTTCTGTAGGAGCGATATCGTTATACTTTTCTAGAGTTGCAGCTACTACAGTGGCCGTGCGCGAGATGATCACCAACGCGAGTTGATCACCTTTTATGTGAGGAGCAGTTTGGCAGGCACTCAGATATCGGTATAGGCTTGTATTGAGACGAATCCTTGAGGAGCTATCAAGCCTCCCAGAGGGATAATATATATCTACGTCACGTGATCGTGGCTGGTGTGGGCCGACGGAGCCCCGAAGGGTTCCCGGTGGCTTACCAGTCTGTGGCTGGAATCCTGTGATGATGGAACATCGTGACAGAAGTAGACTATAATATAAATCTTTTTCCTAATAAATCTATAGAGCTAGCTCTCTAGATTATAAATATTAAAAAATCTTCCAAAAAAAGCGAGGCGCCCACCCCACCAACTTTGATCACCTACCTCGCCTTTGCGTACAATCCCTCAACGCCAACAAGCTCTATTGCGCTCATCCGAAGCTGATATGCAGCTTACTATACCATCTCTTAATAGCCACCAGATCAAGACTGAGAGAGCTGCTGCTCGCACGTTTAACGTCCCTCGAATGACGCTACGCGACAGACGTGCTGGCAGGCCTGCACGACACGAATGCCAGCCCAACTCAAAGAAGCTTACCCAGCTAGAGGAGGAGGTGATTTTCAGACATATACTTGACCTTGATCAGCGAGGATTTGGGCCTACGTAGACAGCTGCGCGCGATATGGCTAATAAGCTGCCTGCTGTGCGTAGTGCAGGTCGCGTTGGCGTCCACTGGCCGCGCAACTTTGTTAAGCGTACAGACAGTCTTACGACGCGTTTTAATTGATCGTACGATAGGCAGAGAGCTCTATGCGAGGACCCTGTGTTAATCAGAGGCTGGTTCGAGCTCGTAGAGCAGACGAAGGCGAAGTACGGCATCTGCGATAAGGACGTCTACAACTTCGACGAGGCAGGCTTCATGATGGGCAAGATCAAGACCCAGCTCGTCGTGACAGGGTCAGAGAGGAGAGGCAGGCCAAAGGCTATCCAGCCTGGCGACCGTGAGTGGGTGACAGCGATAGCTGCGATTAACGCTGCTGGCTGGTCAGTCCCACCATTCCTCATCTTCGCTGGCCAGTATCACCTGTCTGCCTGGTATGAGGAGGCAGGTATCCCACGCGACTGGGCGATCGCAGTCAGCGACAACGGTTGACAACGAACGAGATAGGATTTGAGTGGCTAAAGCATTTTATTAAGCATACAGATGGCAAGTTAGTTGGAGCACGTCGCCTGCTTATCCTTGATGGCCACGAGAGTCACCAGTCTCTTGAGTTTCAAGAGCTCTGCAAGGAGAGCAATATCTACACTCTCTGTATGCCAACTCACTCATCTCACCTACTGCAGCCTCTTGACGTAGGTTGCTTCTCGCCTATGAAGCGCGCGTACAGCTGTGAGATTGAGGCTCTGATGCGCTACAATATCAACCATATCACCGAGCTCGAATTCCTGCCAGCTTTTAAAGCAGCCTTTGATCGATCGTTTACCTCAGCCAATATCTGCTCAGCTTTTCGAGGCGCAGGCCTAGTCCCTCTCCAGCCAGACACTATTCTATCAAAGCTCAACGTGCAGCTGCGTACGCCTACTCCAGCTGCTCTACCAGAGGCTCTCTGGGAGGCTCGTACGCCGAGCAACGTACGTGAGCTTAAGGCTCAATCAACATTAATACGTGATCGCGTGCGACAGCACAAGAGTTCATCACCAGCTTCGATCATTGAGGCGATTAACCAGCTCAAGAAGGGGGCTGAGGTGATGATGCTCTCAGCTGAGCTAATGCGTGATCGGATTGCCAGCCTTGAGAAGGCTAACGAGGCAGCCTCAGCGCGTAAACAGCGTAAGAAAAAGCGTTTACAGAAGCGAGGAGTCTTAACAAAGGGAGAGGGAGACTGGGCACAACTCACGAACGTGCAAAAAGGATGCTGTAGATACTATTTAATGTACTATGTTAGCCGCTTTATTCTACCTTATTCTGTTGTTGCGTTGCGTAGCTTTCAAGGTGATTAAAGTTGGTGGGGTGGACGACTCGCTTGTAAGGACGACTTGCTTACAAAACACGTTATATTGTTAAACGCTTTAACGTTTTAACATTTCCCAAAACGATTTGAAAACGGTTTGCCCATGTATGCAAGAAGGTAACATGATTACTCTTTATGTCTGCATGGGAATATTACGATAGTTCGCTGATGTAGTTAAATCAGAGAGTGTCACCATGGATAGCAAGAAAAAATGCCCGCTCGTTCGTACAAAACTTTAGGCTAGTATTGCGACATATGAAACAGTCCAAAACCTGTGAATGCCTTCAATAAACTATTCATAACATCTGTAGTGAAGAATACAGTTGTAGGATCGTGTCGCAGAGCATTCTGCTGACCATTTCCGCATTTCCAGGCGTTATGATGTGCGTATTGCCCCTGACTACAATTTTCAACTTGTCTTCAAGCGGGTAGGACACAACAGTCAGGACGACAGGTACCGCATCGGGATTTTGAAACCAATGGAGCTTAGTGCTGGTACCTTCAAATTCAAATTCGGGCGTTTCGTCCACATTCTGGTGCTGAAACACCGAGTCGAATTGTGTATCTGTTGGCCAATCTGTGCAGATTCGAACTATCTCGTCAAATGCCATTGAATCAGATTCTCCAAGCGAGATATGCTGTTCTTGGATTGAACGGGCTAGTTCAGTCGAAGTGGTGGTTGAATGAACCTGTGCTCGAACTGGAATGATGTTCACACAAGGACCAACAATTTCTGTATTAGCCGAAATATTACAATTGCGACCAGATACCATGTTTCCGTAGACGACATCTTCTTCTCCAGTAATGTGTGAAAGGACTTTTGCCCAAGCGGAACCGACTAGTGAAGCCAGAGTAAGATCGTTCGGAAGTTGAGGCTTGCTGATGACACTTTCTGTTCTGATCTCAACTGGAGTGATGTCATCTCGGATATTCGGACCAAGCAGCGACGTGGCTATTGTCATCCGCGAACCTCGGAGCAGCTTGCGCCAGTACAACTCTGAAGCTGATTTTCTGCCCTGTATATATGTCAAATAGGTCGAGAAGCCGTGCGAAGGGCCTACGGGCTTCCCGCAATAGATGGTAAAAAGCGTTCTCAGGATTATCTGAAAACAAACCCCGTCGTATTGAGCGTGCGAAACGCGGATCACTAGACGGTGTTCCATTAGAGCGTTCCGTACCAGCATGAAAGCAGTAGGTAATTCCAGAGGATGCGTGGTCCGACTATCCTCCAAGCAGACAGTAGCAGCTGCTTCGTCAAGAGGCATATCAAGCTGGAACTCAGTGAACGGGACGTATGGGTTGCTAAGAACAGTTTGCCATAAAACTCCATCGACATAAACGAATTTTGTTCGAAGTATGGGGAAGTGTTGGATAAGAGCGGGGAAACTGCATCTGAGGCGAGAGGCGTCAACGCGGGTCCCTAAATCGAGGAAGAAATAGTTGAAAGCTAGGGGTTGCTTGTTGACACCCCAAGAAATGAAAAGGTTCTGTATCCATGTCGTCGGAAGGATGTCGACAATATCGTTGCTATCCATGTTGGAGGTATTCGCAGGTATAGCCTGGAGAAGCTGGTCCTTTTGGGTTGGCGAGAGTAAAGAGAACGGTTGAGTCGGCTTCTCTTCCGCTACATGTTGAGCAAACTGAGCTACAGTGGCCAGGTTGATGAGCTTAGGGTGCTGGAATATGTTCGCGACTGTTAGTTGGATGTCTTCATCTCGAGCTGCGGCCACTATCTTCATAGCCGCAATTGAGTCCCCACCCAGCTGGAAGAAGCTATCTTCTAGCCCAATACGACTGGCGTCAATTCCAAGTACCCGTGCTAGTACCTGCTGCATTTTGATCTCTGCAGTACTCAGTTCTCGTTGCAATACTTCTTGGCTGACTCTTCTACGCGTTTTTGTTCTTTGTATGAGAGCTTTCCGATCTACCTTGCCATTCTGATTAATTGGAAGTTTATCCAATACTTGAACAGATTGCGGGACCATGTATGAAGGTAGCTTGAGTTTGAGAAAATCATCTAACTGCTTTTGGACTTCTTTGACAAGCTGCTGTCGCATTGGCTTGTTGCTGAAGGTCTGCTGTAGCCGTTCTGTATGATCCGTGGGGAACGAAAACATCAGTCCAGCCTTGCCACTATCACCGATTTGGTGAGGGTAAAATATAGCATCCAGGCCACCTTGCTGCGAATGTTGCCTATTCCAGCTGATCTGTACGCAGCAGCCTGCTTCTTTGGCCATCTCATCCAGGTCAGTGGTAGAAAGACTTAGTATCCGCTTGGCTTTTTGGGCAACCAGAGCAGTCCAATCTATGTGGACCGGCTTTCTGGTTTTTTCATCGTTCAGGAAGCCCAAAAGACATCTTCCAAAGATGGTCTTGCTGTAAGGTATATTACTTATGGCCATAGGATGTGTGTTTGAAACCTCCTTCATCCTCTGCTGGAGAGATCCACGGTCCAGGTTCTGCTCTTGGAAATCGATCCATTCATTGTCAGGGATACTTCGAAGCTCTCCACATAGCGGACTCCAAGATCGGGAGTAAACGACTGCTGTATAGCGATAAGAGCTCAGCTCATTAGTCGCTTTCATTCTCTTGGGTTGAATCTCCACATGCTGGACCAGATCAGGAAGACGGCGTGTCAATGAAGTAAAGAAGCCAGGATCAACCAGCAGCTCTCGTTCAATCTGTTCCATATCCTCCATCATACGTCGTAGATCCTCTTTACCAGCTTTTTCGCCCGCCATAAAGAGCGCCCTGGTTGCAAGGAATTGTGGGTGCATGGCATGAGAACGGATGTCGCCAAAGAACAATGTTTCAACCCCATCAACCTGAAGTAGGTCTCGGACCACGTTGAAAAGATACTCTTGGCTGGGAAAGTACTGGACAACAGAGTTCAGAATAACCAAGTTAGCCTGGAGTGGCTGGTCTACTTGACTGATATCAGCCGCTGCAGCCTTGTACATCTCCACTTTGTTGGCGAGTGAGTGGATAGACCTGGCTGTTCGAACAATGAAGTCGACTGCTTTTTCTGACGGCTCAACCCCGGTATAGTGTTTTAGACTATTTCCGAGATTGAAGAGGATCATGCCGGATCCCGATCCAATCTCAAGAACGTTTCCTAATTGCCCGCCGGCTTTGGTGTGAATTGTATTGATTGTTTCGTCTAACCACTCCATCATCTCCATCTTGTCGATATCGGTGCCATCATACATCGAGGTCCATCCGATAAAATCCTGCCCAATTGTCATTGACTGGATACTGCTGATTGTGGCGTATATCTCGGTATCGAAGCGATCTTCCCATGCTTTCACATGCTGTATTTGATTACCATCACTTTTTTTCCCGTCAAGCGTTTCGGATTCTTCTTTGAGTGTGACATAACCAAAAAGTCGCTGGTCGTTCTCTTGTCGTTTTTCTGATACGACAACTGCATCATGCACGGCGTTATGCCCTCGAAGGATACTCTCGATCTCTCCTAGCTCAACACGGTGGCCTCGGATCTTGACTTGTCCATCGATGCGACCAAAAAACTCCATTTGTCCATCTGTGGGTCGTTGGCGTACATAATCCCCTGTACGATAAGCTCGCATTGTTTGATTTCCGATTGTAACAGTTATAAAACAGTTCAGGTTGCGATGAGAATCGGTGTATCCTCTGGCAACACCGTCACCAGTAACAACGAGCTCCCCAACGACACCAAGTGGTACAAGATTCTGTTCTGGATCCATCACGTATCCCCCTGAGTTACTAATGGCTCGTCCAATAGGCACACCATTAACGCAATTCTCATCCTCAGAGAGAATGTACAGTGCGCTCATGACCGAGTTCTCAGTTGGACCATATGCATTAGCAACGACTTTGTTTCTCACAAGATCTCGTGCCCCGAAGACGTCGTCTACATCAGCTCTGTCTCCTGCTACAAGTAGGGTATCCAAGTTGCCGATTGTATCCGGGGATTCGGCCAGGATGTATTTCAGCAGAGCAGGTGTGATGAAAGCGATCCGAATCTGAGATTCTATAAAGGCGCGTAATAGGGCACTCTGGTCTAGTACGGTTGTCGCGTCGATGCAAACCAGAGTCCCCCCGTTCAAAAGACAAGTGTATATCTCCCAGGAAGACCCATCAAAAGCAAGATTTGCCATGTGAGCAGTGGCTTCCGATGATTTAAAATGCTCCATCTGGTCATGTTGTGCCAGGCGGACTATGCCGCGATGTTCAACCATAACTCCCTTTGGTTGACCAGTAGATCCAGACGTGAATAGAACGTAAGCAAGGCTGGTAGCAGTGGGCCTAAGAGCAGAATCGAGTTCACTCCTTGTGGATTCAACACCATCATCTGCATCCAAAATGTCGACAATATCAGCAAACTCAACATCCTTGAATCCGTCACCAGGTAGCCGAATATTTGGGCCGACCAAGACCAGCTTGTTCCCTTCGATGGTTGAGAGGATGGATTTCATTCGCTTTTCCGGTGCGTTGGAATCAAATGGTAGATAGGCCAACCCGGCTTTGAGAATGCCAAGGAAGGCAACAATTGCTTGACAGCATCGATGTGCCAAAACACCAACTGCCGTCTCGGGAGTAAGTGATCTCATCACTAGGAATCTTGCAAGCTTATCTGAGTGTGTGTCTAGCTGGGCGTAGGTCATCTCTGTCAATGCATCCTTGACAGCAATCTTGGAGGGTTGCACAGCAGCTTGCTGAAGAAAGACATCGATAATGCTTGAATCCCGGGAATAGGCTGTTCGATTCATGGCAAGAAGCCCCATCTGGTCAAGCTTAGTGTAGGATTGTTCAGTCATGAGTGGCGCTACTGCGATTTTCATGTCTGGCTTTTCGAGACAGTTGTCGAGGAGGCTTGTGAAGACAGATGCTAGGGAAGATATACTCTCTGTAGCGAAAAGCTCTTCTGAGAAGTATATGTAGCCTTGCAAGCGATCTTGTTCCTGTAAGAAATGGAATTCGAGGTCGAAACGTGAGGTCGCTAAACCCTCGATTGCTTCTGTTTCTACGCCTTCAAACACAAGCTTTCCTATGTTCCTCTGTGAGTGAACAGCGAAAGCGACCTGGGCCAGAGGGTTCCGGGAAAGGTCTCTGTCCCTTTGCAATGCAGATACAATGTTCTCAAAGGGCACATCCTGGTTGGCGAGTGAAGCCACTACAGTCGTATGGACCTGTTGTACCAGCTCTTCAAAAGTCTCATCTTGGATCCTGATCCGGAGACACTGCATATTGACGAAAAATCCAACCATGTTCCCGAGTTCCCAATGGTTACGATTGGCATTAGGAACTCCAAGCGTTGCGTCATCCTGGCCAGTAAGCCGATAGTGTGCAGCTCTGAAAACAGCCAGAAGGACAACAAATAGAGTCACTCCACGTGATTTACAGAATTCTTGCAGACTGTTGTAGAGCCGGCCACTGATTCGAAGCTTATATGTGCCTGCTTTGCCAGACAAAGTAGCTGGTCGGGGCTTGTCGCATAGAAACTCTGCTGGTCGGCTTGTCTGCAACTCAGTGATCCAATAATTCAGCTGCCGATGATGGTCTTTAATCTGTTCTGGTAATCTCTGCCAAACAGAGAAGTCGCGGTATTGGATGGGTAAAGGTGGTAGACAAAAGTCGAGGTCCTGGACACGTAGCGCTGCAGAATAGAGTATAGTCAGCTCTCTCTTCAAAACATCAACTGACCAGCCATCAGAGACAATATGATGCATGACAATTGACAGAACATGATCATGTTCGTTGATACGGTATACAGATACTCTCCATCCGGGCTCGCTTCGCAGGTCGAATGGTGTCATCTGTTCTCGTTTCAGTGCATCTAGCAGGAGATGATCTTCGTCTGAGCAAATGTCAATGACATTTAGTTCTTTCCCATTGTAGAAAGGGTGAACTTCCTGTAAGCTTTCGCCATTCTTGGTAGAAAACGTTGTGCGTAAGGTCTCATGACGATGCTCTATCTCTTGCAATGCAGCTTCAAGTGCATGGAGTTGGAGAGGGCCCCTGATGCGCACTGCAAGAGGCACAAGGTACCAATTCAAACCAGGGTACAGTTGCTCTAAGAACCAGAGTCGGCCTTGCGCGAACGATTGAGCAACAGTTCGAGAGTGATTAACTTTCGTGATTGCACTCTCACTGGTGTGGGAGTAAACCGATTGATTGGCCAATTGACCTAGTCGCTGAGCATGGAAAACGTCCTGAACAGAAATTCGCAGGCCGACATTGCGGGCTTCGCTGACCAGCTTCATAGCTGCGATCGAGTCGCCGCCTAGGCGGAAAAAACTGTCTTCCAGACCAATGGAACCGACGTCAATGCTAAGCACCCGTGCCCATAGGTGCTGCAACACCTTCTCTTTCTCTGTTACTGGTCGCCGCTTTGGGCCCTCGCTTTGCGTTCGCAACTGGGCTAGTTCCTGGGCCGAAAACGAGCCTCCAATTTCGCGCAACCGCTGCCTGTCTATCTTGGCAGACGTCGTCATTGGGAAGTCTGGTACTCCAAAGTACACCTCAGGCACCATATCTTTTGGTAGTCGCTGAGCCAGCTCTTCTTCTACTTGGGTCGGAAAAACGGCATGCACTCCCACGTCGCTGTCGGAAGTTTTGCTATCGAGCAGAAAGTCATGTCCTTCTTTATTCAGGTGCAGGAACGCAGCTACCACCTTCTTTTCTTGATTCCCCATTGGCATGATTACCTCAACGGCAATCTGTTTGATATCTGGCATGCATTGAAGGAGGTGATGCTCAATCTCACCAAGCTCGACGCGCTGGCCACGCACCTTAACTTGGCCATCCTTGCGGCCTACGTATACCAAGTCACCGTTAGGACTATAGTAAACCAGGTCACCTGTCCTGTACAGTCTGCCTCGCCGCCCGCTATAACCTTGGCTGCCCCTCACTAACCATGGCGGATCATTGATGAAGGCAGCCTGCGTTTTCTTCGTGTCGTTTAGATAACCGCGTGCTAGGATTGGCCCTTCTACCAATAGTTCGCCAATTGCGCCTAGCGGCGTTAGTTTGTTGTGGTCGTTCGGATCGGTCACCCAGCTGACCGACGCGATTGACTTCCCGATAACGTTTGGAGCAACCCCCTGCATGGCTGAATTTGCGACACAGGCGACGCAGCATTCAGTAGGCCCAAAGCCGTTGATTAGTTGTACGCGCCCACTCCAGATGTTACAGTCCAAGGTGTTAACCTTTTCGCCGCCAAGAACCAATGTCTTCAGTGATACAATCTTTTGAGGGTCCAATATCCTCGAGACAGATGGAGTTAGTATTGCGAAATTGACTTCCATATTGTTGATTGTGTCGATGAGATTGTCGCGCCGCTGACTCTCGGAGGGGGTGCATACACACCCACCATGCATCAACGTTGTAATGATCTCGGCAATGCAGGCATCGAATGTATAAGCTGCAAATTGAAGGGTCCGAGTATTCTTCGTCATTCCAAACGCTGGTCCTTGGCCTAGGCAGCTTGTAGAAACAGCCTTATGCTCCAACACAACACCCTTCGGTATTCCAGTGCTGCCTGATGTAAAGATAACATATGCTGCGTTGCCCGGCTGCACCGCTATCTGAGCGTCGTAAGGCTGGTTTTCCAATTGATCAATAAAGTCTTCGCTGATTATCACGACAAGTGGAGTGCAATCTGGCCAGACTGTCGCGTGTTGCACCGATGTAAGCACCACCTTAGCCTTGGTCTGCTTGAAGATCTCTTGGTGGCGACTAATTGGGTGCCCAGGGTCCAAGGGTACGAACGCCCCTCCAGCCTTAAGTACAGCTAGCATAGCTACGATCGTCCACATCGATTTTTCGAAGCACAGAGGCACCATGATCTCTGGTTGAATGCCAAGGCGAACCAAATAGCCTGCGAGCCGGGATGATCGTTCATCTAGCTCGTCATATGTCATTCCACCATCCCACGCGCAAATTGCAGGTGCGTTGGGTCGTGCTTTTGCTTGTTCTGAGTATAGGTCGTGAATGCAGCGCTCGACCGCTGGCGGTAGTTCTCGATTCCACTTCCATATTTTTTCCATGTCAGATGTTGTCATTTGAGAGAAATCTTGCATGGCGTTCATCGATTTGGCTTTCGCTCAACTTTCAGTCGTGATGTTTGGATGATGTTTGATAGTCGATAGAGTTGTGATCTCTTCAAATCAGCCAGCAAGCATGGTTTTCAACAACCCGTATGATGGAACATAGCTCGGTCCAATTATCATCAAGTCCCTTGTCCGTCAAAGAGTATCCCAGTAAGATGCCTCGTCGTCAAGACGCCCTTATCAGATTACTAAGAATTGCTGTCATCTACAGCCAGTCAGGAAGTAATACGTAAGCTAAAGTGGGTAGCAAAGCATATTAGTCGTACAGTGTCCGTGCACTGTGATTGTGCCGTCAGTCAATGCACGTGTATTAGTAAAACAACCCACCCAAAATCCAAGACTGCAAAACCACACTCATTAGTCATTATAATAAGAACACTTAGTAAAGCACTCTCCAGACTTATGTGACCAACCCCCACACCAATACTTTCTTGGCCGGAGGATTTTGCGGCCGCGAGTGTTGGTTTGGTGTGGCGGTGTTGGAGTACGCGCCGTGCGCGAGGCACCGCCCACATCATCTCTAGCACTACGTTTCTGCTTCTTCCTTGGTGCTGCTTGCTGTGAACCCTTGCGCTTGCGTGTAGGCGGCTTTTGGATAGTTTTTCTGAGGGTCGCGAGCTTGCCTTTGGCGCTCTCTCTCTGCCTTGCGTTCAGCAACTTGGCCTTCTTAGCCTTCAGCTGGTCGCGCTCTTCCTTCTCCCTCGCGCGCGCATCACGCTTCTCCTGCGCAATCTTCTCGTTGTATAGCTTGTTAGCCTTAGCAAGCTCCTTCATGTTCGCCTTTCCTTCTCATCTGCCTCTCTCTCCTCCCTTGCAAGCTTCATGCGGGTTTTGGCTTCTCTAAATGACCGAGGAGTCCACATCATTGAAGAGCCCCAGTACTCATAGTGTTGCAGCAGGTCAGGAGGCTTGCCCTTTATCTCTCTCCTTTTCTTGACAGTAAGAGCGTCAAGCAAACCCTCATTTTCGCTCTGCAGGAGAGTGTTCTGTATAGCCATGTGGTGGTGCGATTGCTGAATAGTAGATGCGTCCTTTTCTGAGACACCACCTAGCGCGCGTTTTATAACTGTATTTAGTTTCTGCCATGCTTCACCGCCATATGTAGGAGCTTCCTCTGACGCGTTGCTAGAGGTGTCTGAGTCGTCGTTGGTGAAGCGATCGAGTATAACGTCGGGGTTGAAGGGGTGTACACACGTTGCCTTGAACGAGCTGAAGATGTTCTTCGCAGTAAAGCTGCTCACCCAAACGTCCCAGAATAGGCCAAAGAAGTCAGGCTTAGTTACAGGCACTAAGTCTTGATGCTTGTGAAGGCGTGTTGCCAGCTTCTTTGAGTATGCTGTGCTGAGAGGCTTGAACATCACCACATCGAGTGGCTGCAGCGTGTGTGTGCTATGAGGTGGATAAATACCTAATAATATCTTATGCCCATGGCAATACTCCAGAAACTCTTCTGTTAGGTGGCTCCCATTGCCATCCACAAGCAACAGGCGGTACTTTCTTCGAGCTTTCGGTGCTGTGAAGCGCTCAAACACCTGCTGAAGCCAGGCAAGACCAAGACCATCGTTCGACCAGCCACTACCTGATACTCCGAAGAAGGCCATATGTTCTCCTACCTTCACATCCTCCACCCAGGTTGATTGTATGTTGTTTGAGTCTGCCGCATAGATAAGAGCCAGACTTGTCAACAATCAAGCCAATCAAACTGAGCACCCCGGATTGAATTGACTTGACGTCCTATAGTAATTTGGCTTGATTGATGAGATTGATGGCCAAAGCGTTTATGAGGCCGCACAGGTAGGTTATATTGGCTACATCGTGATTATTTCTGGTGTTGAGTTTCGTAATCACTGTCGGTATCGCTGTTGATCCCAGCGTCCCATGTGCTTACGCCGTACAACATCTCTATCTCATCGTCGGTTATAGAGTTTTTGGTGTTAAGTTTATCGTCGCCTATCCCAGCTATACGCCACCGTCGTACACACCGTATTGCCGCCAGAAGCTGTGGCTGTATACCTCGTCGGCGAGGCTCTAGTAGATCCCCCAGCTCACTAAACATACGCTCACACTCGCAGCTTGACGCTGAGATAGACAGTATGCCTAGCGCAAGCTTGCTAAGGCGAGGGTAGCGATCTTGCAAAGATAACCAGTATTTTATTGGGTTGTTGGCGTATTCGGTGTCCTTGTCTACCCGCCTCTCGCACAGCTTCCACCGCGTATACTCATCGTCGGCCGCCTCGTCGTCGTCGCTAGTTGTTGTAGGATCAATGATACCGTCGATCGCGTCGTCCATATCGTTTGAGAGCACCTTTAGGCGCCGTGTGGCTGGCAGACTAGTGTTATATTGAGCCCACAAGTCGCGAAAGTTGAGGTTGTTAGCCGTAAGCCAGTCTGGTTTCTCAACGCCCCAGGACTTGTCGCAATACGATCGGTAGTATGGATGGACTATTGTAGCTGTGTAGTAGGCGGGCGATAGGTCTGATTTAGCGTAGTACTCACTGGCTTTCTCCTACGCTGCGCGCATGTCGATCGCGAGATGGTCCTTAGGCGCCTCGTTGTGGGTGTTATACTCAACAGCCTCGTAAGCCTGCACGCGCTGTTCGTAGTAGTTAAGTATATACTCAATACTGGGATCACTTCAGCGATACAGTCAAACCTACCGCTGTTATCGCGCCCTTCAAGGCGCTTTGTAGCAGCTTTAAGCGGCTTTAAACTATCTACATACTCAGTAACCACCGCCCAGTCGTGCGCTGTAAGGCCGTCCGATCGCATCCAGTACGGCGCGTCAGGTAGCTTGTTGCCCCGGGACTCCGCGTACGTGTCCTCATCTCGTATACGCTTTATATGGTGGTTGGTGTACGCGTTAATCGCTGGTTGTAGCTGTACAGCGCGCTCAAAGCACGAGTAGAAGGAGTTCCAGCGCGTAACAACAGGCTTAACAGGCTCAAGGATCTTGCGTTTATCGTCGGGTGCGTCGAATGGTAGCTCGCGATGGGCAAGGCGCTGAAAGTCAGCAAAAAGAGCGTATTGCTGTGGTGTTTTAATGTAGTTGACGATACCTAGGAGTACGCCTAAGGGCCCATCGCGCCTCCACTCGCTCATATACGCGCTCTTGGTGGCAAGCTCAGCAGCTTCGTTGTTGTAGGAGTTGCTGTTGTCGCCCCAGAGGAGCGTCTGGCCGATAAGGTTAATTGTATGAGGGCTACAGCGGAGGCGACGATGGCTGGGGTTGAAGCCCATTGTCAGCGCAATTGCGTCTATCGCGGTGTTGTTGTTGCTCGCGCTGTCAAGTACAAAGTAGCCAACACGCTGAGCAGTTATACCGAACTCTGCTAACGTTTGGGTAACAATCTTTGCCATCCTCTGCCCACTGTGGGCGCCTGTTAACTACGGCAGCGCGATGGATAGGTCTACAATATCGCCTCGTTCGTTAACGTAGTGGGCGACGATACCCAAGAAGCCACGCTTGCCACCCTTTGTCGTCCAGCCGTCAAAACTTATGTGTATCTTGCTCTGTGCCCGCGACAGCTCCACGACAACCAGCGGCCGTAGGTATTCGTACAGGCGTATAACGTAATAAGAGACGCTTTTATGGGACGTCTATAATGCCGCCTCTGCTTATGCGTTGGCTGACGATATTAGTCTTTGAAAAGCTGGCGATTCGAATGTAGACAGAGGGAGGTTAGCACTAACAAGCCAGCTAACTGCGTCAAGCCGAAAGCGCTGGGTATTGAAGCCGGAGAGATCGTTCGCGATACACTGGCTAACCCGGTTGCCAGCAAGTACTCGTTGTAGGACGCCTATCGCTGTAGAACGGGCTACTTTGTGAGGCGGTCTGTGGCTATAGCCGCGTCTATTCTCTCCAAGGTGTCGCTGAGCTGAAGTTGTCGAGCTTGTTGTCTCGTATACAGTTGTAACGCCGGTGTCAACAAGTTTATGCTGGTGGCAATATCGGCATACATAATATATGCGTTAAGGATTGCTGCGCAGCGCGACGCGGTAGCCATGGCGATAGACCCAGCTTTTCTTCTGACGCTGCGACGATATAGGCCTCATAAATCGACGTAGACGGTCCCAATCAAGACCATCGAAGCTATCGTCTATATGCTCGTCAAAGCGTGTATCATTTGGCTCGTTGGTTGCTATCGTTGCCTCCTCGCTGCCCTCGGTGGGTGGGCTGATATCTTCTTCTAGCTGCGACTCGCGCAGTCGCGCTTCAACATTCGATGCCTGGGATGCTTCAATCAGGACTTTATGAGGCGACGGGTGAGGTGACGATAGAGGGCTTTTGATAGGTATAGGCTGACTGTAGGTGCTGCCAGGTGTAGTTTTGGAGCGCTTTGTTGACACGGCAACAGCGTCTTTGGCGCGTCCTTTTAGCGGCATGCTTGCGATGAGGATAGAGGGATAGGCGGTTAGAGATAGCGACGATAAATTGACGCGTATAGGTTAAGGTTGAACGAATACTGTAGCTTTGTTGTGTTGGGGTTATAAAACAATGCTTGGCGCGTCCTTGCGTATTGCAACCGCCTTTACCTACAATAATACAATTACGCGTCAAAAGTTTTGCACCACTAGCGCCAAATCTCTCCCCCAACCACCACCACAACGACAACAACCTACGATAACTATGCCAACACAGGGTATTTTTGGACGTGAGATAGCGCAAAACGCGCGCCGTAAGCCAAATATGAGTCCTGCCGAGCGCAATATCGCCATCGGGATGTGGAAAGCTGGCTGTTCGGCGGTTGAGGTGGCGGAAGCGTGCGGGCGCTCGGCATCAACCATACGACGCCTCATCAACAAAGCCACCACAACAGGC
Source organism: Alternaria longipes (assembly GCA_019059555.1). Taxonomy (NCBI): domain Eukaryota; kingdom Fungi; phylum Ascomycota; class Dothideomycetes; order Pleosporales; family Pleosporaceae; genus Alternaria; species Alternaria longipes. Next base: position 339,163 of record JAHLEY010000007.1, read on the forward strand.
ACAACAGAAGACAAACCACGCAGCGGTCGTCCCCCAATACTGTCGAGGCACGCGCGCAAGCTGGTGTATCGAGCTGTGCGAAAAAAATCCCAAGATAACGTACGCGGAGCTCCAAGAAATAGCCCAAGTGCACCCACCCGATGGCACCCCATCCGAGCCACCCAGCCGCTCCACGCTGTACAGGGTCCTCCGTAAGACTGGTTTGTTACACGTACGCTGCAAAAAGCGTCCAAAGCTGACCCCCCAGTGCGCTCGTAAGCGCTTAAAGTTCTGCAAGGACTATCGCCATTTCGCGTGGCATCGACGTACGCTCAAGTTCTCAGACGAGTGCTCTATTCAGAAGGGTTCCAATACAAATAACGAGTGGTGCTTTCGCTACAACGACGAGAAATGGAAGCCAAGGATGCTTACGGAGGTCTCAACTGCTGTTAAACCTGCCCAGATGGTGTGGGCAGCAATATGGCTCGATGAACGTGGGTATCCTCGGCGGAGTGATCTTATTATAATGCAGCGAGATCCTGATGCTCCCCGCGGTGGGTACAGCGCCCAATCGTACATCCAAGCGCTGCAACAAGGTCTTCTGCCTCACTGGAGAGCTTCACAGCTGTTCATGCATGATAACGCGAGGATACACACGGCGGGCGTGGTAGTAAACTTCATGGAAACCCACTATATTCAACCCATTGAATGGCCGCCGTACTCACCTGATCTCAACCCAATTTAACACCTTTGGTGGCATCTCAAAAAGCGTCTCCATAATTATTACCCGCAATACAACAACCTCTCAAAGGCAGAAGAGGAGTGGGATGGATTCTGTAACGCGCTGAAATTGTGCTGGCGGAGTATCCCCAGCGCTCTGACCAAGTCCCTCATATGGTCTATGCCACGCCGTATTAAAGCTTGTATTAACGCCAAAGGATGGCATACAAGGTATTAGCTATCGAAAATAAAATCCTGCTTTAAAACATTAATAAAGATGCAGTTTTGGGTGACTTATCACCTAAAAAAGCATTGCTCAAAATGGTGTTGCGGCGCTTCGGCAGCTTGGCGCGCAAAACTTTTGACCTAGTACTGTATATATAGAAGTGTACGATAGCTAGGGATTTGTTACAGGGTAACAGGGAGTTGCTTCCTTTTGTCATGCAGGCCGCAGGAAGGAAGACCATCGGGACAGCCGCGATGAAAGATCGCTGACCCAGGGCGGGGCTCGGGTCACGTGATGTGCCATCACGCCAAGAGGAGGCCATCAGTGATGGCAGAGCCTGTATGTGAAGGCAGCCATCAGAGGTGGAGACAACCATCAGTGATGGCCGGTCAAACCTATGATGGCAGGTACAGATTGCAATGGGTATAAAGGATGGACGGATTTCATTATTACACTCGTTGTGGTCAACTCAAATAGTTCATCTCTCACACAGATTGTCAACTAGTTATTCTATCGTTTATAGAATTGGTATTGTTTATCCTTTGGTTACAACGATAACTCTTTTCCACCTGATCATTCCATACGATACCTCACGGACTACCGCTTTAGTCTATCTCGCCTTAGTACGGACCGAGCTTAGAGAAGTATAGCCTAACCCCGTGTAACACTTTGACCACCTTGGATATCAGTGGACGTTTAACCAACAGGATCGCCCGATTAAGATTCAACAATGGCTCAGCAGGGTAACGCTCAGAACAACATGGCTCAGGGTCAGGGACCCCAGCTCCAGCACACCCTACACCCGAGAACGACGAGATGCTTGACGCATCCGACGCCGAAAGTGAGGAAGACCTCAGTGTTCGAGAAATCAGGAATCTTAGGCGACAGGCCCAGACTCAAGCCCAGCAAATGGCATCTATGCTGGACATGATCAATCAGCTTACAAACCAGCTGATGGCCACACCCAACGAAAAACCCGTTACTGCTAGAAAACCCAAGATAGCAGCCCCAGAGAAATACGGCGGAGACCGGGAGAAACTTCGGACGTTTCTCACTCATGCCGACCTATACTGCGAGTACAACGAGGTAGTCAACGATCAAGAAAAGATCCTCATGACAAGCACGTACATGAAGGACAAAGCAGCCAATTGGATGCAACCCTATGTCGACGATTATCTGCTGGATGCAGAACATAGAGGAACCAAGACTGAGACTCAGACCTTGTTCGCAGACTGGACAGGATTCAAGGAAGAAATGGGACGCATCTTCGGAGAAATAGACGCTAAGAACCAGGCCGAGAAAAGATCACTCGTTTGAGGCAGCTTACGTCAGTATCAGCCTACACGGCGGAATTCAAACAGTTACAGGCGAAGATCGATTGGGACGATGCGGCACTTCGAACAGTGTTCGAAGCAGGCCTCAAAGAAAATGTCAAAGACGGACTTGTACACCATGAAAAGGCCGAGTCACTACACGCTCTTATCGAACTTGCTACACGCATCGATAACCGACTTTGGGAACGAAATGACCAGAAGAAATACTTCCGATCCAACCTGCCTAACACGAAGAGGCAACGAGGAAGGTTCGACAAAGATGGCGACGCAATCATGACCGGCAGGGTACAAGACAAACCCAAGGACAAGAAAACCCGAGGATGGAGACAAGACGGTCTCTCAAGAAAGAACGCCAGAAGCGTTACGATAATAAAGCCTGCCTAAGGTGTGGCGAAGTGGGACACTTCGCGCGCGACCACGGCAAGGACGGAACAATCAAGCAAGCGGCCATCAAGATCGGAATGGTCCGACTTGGCAAACTTCCCCAGACTCATATGGAGTCTGACGACGACCTGAGCGACCTAGACCTGTACGAGGAAGCCCGCTCGGCAGACAAACAGGCATTCGTAATTGCTCCACGAGTCAAGAAAGACGACAAGATCTTGGCCAAGGATGAGCCAAAGATCACGGACTGGAAAGTCAAGGGCAAGGACGTTTTGAGACGCCTGGCCAACCAGCAGTGTTGGATATGCGGAGACGCCGCACATTACGCCGACGACTGCACGATTCGAAGTCGAATCATGATTACCGGCAAGGACGCCGAAGCCATTGGGCGCCAGGCGGTGACCCAACAACCCTACTTCGAAAACACAGACGATGAGGATAAAGCCCAGAAGCGTCCGAAGAAGAGGAAGATACCGAAGAACACGAGAAGTTGTGTTGGTATGACTGCAAGATCGATTGCACATTCCATAAGGAAGATAAGGAGAAATGCAAGACGGACCAGGATCGGTGCTGTCATCTCAGTCTAGAAGAAGACGAATGTCGAGCAGACAACTGCCACATCCATGACCCAAAGGATGCCAACATTCACGACAAACTCCTATGGACTCAGTGCAAGAACGGATGTGACTTCCATCGCAGACAACTCAAGGAAGCACACAAGGTAGACAATTACTACCACCGTACCTTATCATCAAACATCTGCAGGATCGCAGATTGCCCGATTCATCAAGCCAAGAAGGCAAGGACTAGGAAGGTGATTCACGAGGAAGAGATACCTCACATCAACATTCATTGGAGCCACTGTTACGATGACAGGTGTTTGATACACTACAGCTCAAAGAATGACACCGGCTATTTTCCCAAGTACAAGGGAAAGAAACAGCCAAAAACTAGGACGCCACCAGGGACAGGGTCTCACTGGTGAAGGCGCACCTACAACGACCCTTAGGAAGGTACAGGATACCGATGGTCAAGCGAAACAATTGCTCACGACCGTATCTGTACAAGGTCAGGAGATCAAGGCGCTCGTAGATAGCGGGGCCGCACACACGATAATCTCACCCCGAGTGGTGGAGAAGCACGGAATACCATATAGGGTTAAGAAGAGACCCATACCGGTAGTACTAGCCGACGAGAGACCCATGGAATATGGAAACGGCATGATGAGGTTGGAAACCGAATCAACGAAGCTACGAATAGCAGGCATAGAGTGCCATATGGACATCGGCATTATGGAGCTAGGAGACCTAGACATGCTGATTGGTTATGACTGGTTGGATGCCCATAACCCCGCCATCGACTGGCGGATGAAGACGATACTCAGAAGAGAACCTGTGCACAAGGTTGCTGGAGTACGAAGAGAGACACGCCCGACGAATCAGAGCTCAACCCAGGACGGGAGATTCGGCAAGATCTCGCCTCATAAGATCGGGAGAATCTATGAGAAGGACCCTCAGAGAGTAGGAGTCATTTGGATAAGAAGAGTCGCGACCATGAAGGAAGGACCCTTACCACTGGAGATACCAAGAGAGTATCAGACCGACGAGTTCAAGGAACTCTTCGAAGAAAATGAAGCCACGGATTTGGCGGACCATCAGGATTGGGATCACGAGATCATCCTAGATGAAGGGGCAAAGCTTAGCCCAGGACCAATGTACCCAATAGCGCCCGAGCACGATGCTGAGCTGCGGGACTACATTCAGAAGAATCTAAAAAAGGGATTTATCCGACCGGGATCAGGCCCGATGGCCTCATCCATCTTGTTCGTAAAAAGCCTAACGGGAAATGGCGACTGTGTGTCGACTTCCGAAGGTTGAACAGCGTCACGCGAAAGAACCGATATCCCTTACCACTCATTACAGAGCTCATGGATCGACTCCAGGGAGCCAAGTGGTTTACGAAATTCGACGTCCGGGAAGGATTTTACCGAATCAGAATCAAAGAAGGTCATGAATGGATGACAGCGTTTAAAACAAAGTATGGACTGTTCGAGTATACGGTTATGCCTTTCGGATTAACGAACGCACCGGCAACCTTTCAATCAGTCATCAACAACGCCCTTCATGAGTACCTCGGAATCTTTGTCACAGCGTACCTAGATGATGTACTAGTGTACTCTAGCGGAACGCTCGAAGAACATGTTGAGCATGTCAAGAAAGTGCTCAGGAAGCTCAAAGAATACAAGCTATACCTACAACCAGGGAAGTGCGAATTCCATGTCAAGGAGACAGAATTCCTAGGCTTCATAGTGTCTACAGAGGAGTTAAGATGAACCCGAAGAAGATCTCGGCTGTACAGGAATGGCCAACTCCTAAAACAGTCAAGGACGTGCAATCCTTCCTGGGATTTGCCAACTACTACCGGAAGTTCATCAAGGATTACTCGAAGATCACAGTACCCCTCTCAGAGATCACAAAGAAGAAAACAGGATTCAGCTGGGACGAGGAACAACAAGAAGCGTTTGATCAGATCAAGCAGATATTCCTCGAGGCACCCGTACTAGAGATGTACGACCCGAAAGAGAAACGCGAGTCGAGACCGACGCGTCAGATTATGCACTTGGAGCTGTATTGTCACAACAGTGCCCAGACAAGAAATGGAGACCAGTGTTCTACCATTCAAGGAAGTTCTCCGGAGCAGAACTCAACTATGATGTTCACGACAAGGAGCTACTAGGAGTAGTCGATTCCTTTGAACAGTGGGAAGTCTATCTGTTAGGACTACCACACCAGATCGAGGTTTTTACCGATCACCAGAACTTGGCAGGTTTCATGACAACGAAGAAACTCAATCGGAGACAGGTCCGATGGGCTGAGATGTTAGCTCAGTTTGACTTCAAGATAACCCATCGAGCCGGAACGCTTAACGGAGCGGCGGATGCTCTAAGCAGGAGATCCGACTTACGCGAGGAAAACCATAGGGAACCGCACGCAGCCATGTTCAAGAAGATGCCCGACGGCAGTTTACGTTACAACCAGCCGGAACTAGCTAGGATAGCTAAGGTAGCCGAGCGAGTAGACACACTACAACAGCAATGGCAGCAGAAGGCAGCCAGCTGGAAGTTCGAGCCCGAGGAAAACGGCTCCGACGAACTATTACAAGACGAACGAGAGTACCGAGATATGATTCGAGGAGATCGAACATATGTACCTCCACAAATGAGATCGAGTCTCATCAAGGAACTGCATGAGTCCAAAGAATACGGACATGCATCGCTAGAAGAAATGGTCAGACGACTGGCTAAGGTATTTGCGATACCCGCTTGCGAGCGAAGGTGCAGGATGTATTAGGCAGCTGTTTGGCTTGTCACCAGAACAAGCCCAAGAGACATAAGCCCTATGGCCTGTTACAGCCCTTACCGCCGCCAACGAGACCATGGAACAGCGTAACGATGGACTTCATAGTGAAGCTCCCAAAGTCATTGGAACCAGGATCCGGACGATTGTGTGACACAGTCCTAGTTATCGTGTGCCGACACACGAAAGGAGCAAAGTTCGTGCCAACAGAAGAAACCATCACGGCAGAAGAATGCGCGTATGAGGTCAGCAAAGCACTGATGTCAGAGCATGGGATACCTGAAGAGTTCATCACCGATCGTGATAAACTATTTACGTCCAAATATTGGGACACATTCCTGGCGAAACTAGGCGTGAAAAAGAAGCTATCGACTAGCTTTCACCCTGAAACGGACGGCCAGACGGAAAGAACAAACCAGACACTGGAACAGTATCTGAGGATGTACGCCAACAAGCTGCAAGACAACTGGGTTGAACTCTTGCCGACAGCGCAATTGGCTTACAACAGTACCAAGTCAGCAACGACAAAGTACTCACCGCACTACGCGAACTACGGATATGAGCCAACTGCTCACCGAGATCCGAAAGATATTGAAAGTATCGCAGTAGGTGCAGATGACAAAGCCCGCTTGATGCGAGAGCTACACGAAGAATTGAGCAGGAACATAGCTCACAGGAACCTCACATCGGCCAGAGCCGCAAATAAGCAAAGGATTGAGGACCAACCTTTAAGAAGGGGACAAAGTTTTCCTGTCACGACAGAACTTGAAAACTAAACGGCCAAGCAAGAAACTGGATAACCTCCGAATAGGACCTTTCGAAATCCTAGAGGAAATAGGCACAGTAAACTACAAACTCCAACTGCCACCAGGCATGCGCGTCCACCCTGTCTTTCACAAAAAACTCCTGGAAAGAGCACCTCCAGATGCCGAGCTAGCTACGGACATAGAGCTCGAGGACGACGAGTACGAGGTCGAAGAAATTAAGGACCTGCGGAAAGTCGGTAGTCAGTGGAAATACTTGGTCAAGTGGCAAGGATGGCCCGAAAGCCAGAACACTTGGGAACCAAAAGAAAATTTGACGAACTGCAAGTCACAGGTACTTGAGTACCACCGAAAACATCCAGGAAGCGAGGACCGGGTCCTCGAGGAAAGGAAGTAATCAGAAAAGGGGTCGAAAGAAGCGTCAGCCTGTAACCAGCCCAAGTCAGTCGACAGTCCGGGTAGCGGTGGTTCGGTTGACAGAGGGTCCGTACCCGGGGCAGAATCCCCTCGGCCTGCTCTTTCGCACGATCCTGGAAATTCAGGATGGCAAGATCTCGATCAGCGTATGAGTGCTCTCGCGCCTCGACCTCTAGGAGCTCCCGACGAACGCGGGCAGCCTCCTCCTCGATGCGGGCCAGCTCAAGACGTTTTTCGCGCTTCTCCCGCTGAACCTTCTCCCACTCTTCCTCAGTCACAAACAGACTACAGGTCGCAGATACCGAAATGCAACCGGCACAACGACCAGACACAGTATCCACAAAACAACGAAGATTCTTCTCTTCACAACGCTTACAGCGAAAAGGCATTTCAAATTCTGCTCCTTCACACGGTCAGCACGAGCACGGCGCTCAGCGGTCGAGTTTTGCGCACGGTTACGACGGACAGGCTGAACCTTGGGCATGGTCAGGAGAAGTGAGGAAAGGAAGAGAAGAGGATACTGCACCACAGGAATACCTAAACCACCGCCTCCGCCGCCGCCCTAGGCACGGAAAACAATAATCCAGGGTATCGGGACGATACGCCTAAGAGGGGGGGTAATGTTACAGGGTAACAGGGAGTTGCTTCCTTTTGTCATGCAGGCCGCAGGAAGGAAGACCATCGGGACAGCCGCGATGAAAGATCGCTGACCCAGGGCGGGGCTCGGGTCACGTGATGTGCCATCACGCCAAGAGGAGGCCATCAGTGATGGCAGAGCCTGTATGTGAAGGCAGCCATCAGAGGTGGAGACAACCATCAGTGATGGCCGGTCAAACCTATGATGGCAGGTACAGATTGCAATGGGTATAAAGGATGGACGGATTTCATTATTACACTCGTTGTGGTCAACTCAAATAGTTCATCTCTCACACAGATTGTCAACTAGTTATTCTATCGCTTATAGAATTGGTATTGTTTATCCTTTGGTTACAACGATAACTCTTTTCCACCTGATCATTCCATACGATACCTCACGGACTACCGCTTTAGTCTATCTCGCCTTAGTACGGACCGAGCTTAGAGAAGTATAGCCTAACCCCGTGTAACAGGATTGTCCCTGTTATGGGCGGAAAGAGGCCTACTAACGAGTATGCATTTGTCCTATATACAGAAGAAGAAAGATAGAGAAAGAAAGAAGTAATAGTACTTTTCTCTTCTTATAGCGCAAAGCGTTCGTACGCTACTTGCGCTAAAAGTGTACGGAGAAAGGTTCCTCCCTTCCTGGCGTCTGTCGTACGACTCACCGGCGTAGCCTCTTACAGTTACAGTGGCCGTGCGCGAGATGATCACCAACGCGAGTTGATCACCTTTTACTAGTAAAATTAGAAACTTTAATAGGCTAACATAGTTTACAAGCGAGTCGCCCGTACAAGCGAGGCGCCCACCCCACCAACTTTGATCACCTATCTAATTATGCAACTTAACCACCCTTTAAGATTATGTATAGATATTAATAGAGTAGATTAAGCAGTATCTAAAGTATTCTTTTTGCATGTACGTGAGTTGTGCCCAGTCTCTTTGCACCTGCTGCAGCGCGCCTGAGCCTAGCGGCTAAGGCCTAATCGCTCTCCTTCTTGACGCTCTTTACGAGCAATCTGCTGATCAGCCTCACGTTGAGCGAGTATATCCTCTCCCTCTCCCTTTGTTAAGACTCCTCGCTTCTGTAAACGCTTTTTCTTACGCTGTTTACGCGCTGAGGCTGCCTCGTTAGCCTTCTCAAGGCTGGCAATCCGATCACGCATTAGCTCAGCTGAGAGCATCATCACCTCAGCCCCCTTCTTGAGCTGGTTAATCGCCTCAATGATCGAAGCTGGTGATGAACTCTTGTGCTGTCGCACGCGATCACGTATTAATGTTGATTGAGCCTTAAGCTCACGTACGTTGCTCGGCGTACGAGCCTCCCAGAGAGCCTCTGGTAGAGCAGCTGGAGTAGGCGTACGCAGCTGCACGTTGAGCTTTGATAGAATAGTGTCTGGCTGGAGAGGGACTAGGCCTGCGCCTCGAAAAGCTGAGCAGATATTGGCTGAGGTAAACGATCGATCAAAGGCTGCTTTAAAAGCTGGCAGGAATTCGAGCTCGGTGATATGGTTGATATTGTAGCGCATCAGAGCCTCAATCTCACAGCTGTACGCGCGCTTCATAGGCGAGAAGCAACCTACGTCAAGAGGCTGCAGTAGGTGAGATGAGTGAGTTGGCATACAGAGAGTGTAGATATTGCTCTCCTTGCAGAGCTCTTGAAACTCAAGAGACTGGTGACTCTCGTGGCCATCAAGGATAAGCAGGCGACGTGCTCCAACTAACTTGCCATCTGTATGCTTAATAAAATGCTTTAGCCACTCAAATCCTATCTCGTTCGTTGTCCAACCGTTGTCGCTGACTGCGATCGCCCAGTCGCGTGGGATACCTGCCTCCTCATACCAGGCAGACAGGTGATACTGGCCAGCGAAGATGAGGAATGGTGGGACTGACCAGCCAGCAGCGTTAATCGCAGCTATCGCTGTCACCCACTCACGGTCGCCAGGCTGGATAGCCTTTGGCCTGCCTCTCCTCTCTGACCCTGTCACGACGAGCTGGGTCTTGATCTTGCCCATCATGAAGCCTGCCTCGTCGAAGTTGTAGACGTCCTTATCGCAGATGCCGTACTTCGCCTTCGTCTGCTCTACGAGCTCGAACCAGCCTCTGATTAACACAGGGTCCTCGCATAGAGCTCTCTGCCTATCGTACGATCAATTAAAACGCGTCGTAAGACTGTCTGTACGCTTAACAAAGTTGCGCGGCCAGTGGACGCCAACGCGACCTGCACTACGCACAGCAGGCAGCTTATTAGCCATATCGCGCGCAGCTGTCTACGTAGGCCCAAATCCTCGCTGATCAAGGTCAAGTATATGTCTGAAAATCACCTCCTCCTCTAGCTGGGTAAGCTTCTTTGAGTTGGGCTGGCATTCGTGTCGTGCAGGCCTGCCAGCACGTCTGTCGCGTAGCGTCATTCGAGGGACGTTAAACGTGCGAGCAGCAGCTCTCTCAGTCTTGATCTGGTGGCTATTAAGAGATGGTATAGTAAGCTGCATATCAGCTTCGGATGAGCGCAATAGAGCTTGTTGGCGTTGAGGGATTGTACGCAAAGGCGAGGTAGGTGATCAAAGTTGGTGGGGTGGGCGCCTCGCTTTTTTTGGAAGATTTTTTAATATTTATAATCTAGAGAGCTAGCTCTATAGATTTATTAGGAAAAAGATTTATATTATAGTCTACTTCTGTCACGATGTTCCATCATCACAGGATTCCAGCCACAGACTGGTAAGCCACCGGGAACCCTTCGGGGCTCCGTCGGCCCACACCAGCCACGATCACGTGACGTAGATATATATTATCCCTCTGGGAGGCTTGATAGCTCCTCAGGATTCGTCTCAATACAAGCCTATACCGATATCTGAGTGCCTGCCAAACTGCTCCTCACATAAAAGGTGATCAACTCGCGTTGGTGATCATCTCGCGCACGGCCACTGTAGTAGCTGCAACTCTAGAAAAGTATAACGATATCGCTCCTACAGAAAACCCAAAGCCTCACGTACGGGCAGAATCCTATCAATCCTATCAATCTGATCAATCAATCCGGCAATTTTGAGCTTGATTGACTGCTATTTTACGATATGCTGGATTGGCCTGACCTGCAGTACAAGTTGTCACAGCTTGATTGATGAGATTGATCTGGATTGATTGTTGACAAGTCTGCCCATAAAGCTTCTGCTGCCTCTGAATTGGCGTACGCTATCATCTCACGGAAAGCAGGAGTCTCAAACTCACGGAGAGTGTGGTTGTTATCAACTAACTAGCTAACAGCAGCGTACCGGAAGCCTTGTACGTCGAAGTTTCCAATCTGGTTAGCGATTTCTAGCGATAAAACAACACCGCTATCGCTTGGTAATCGCAGGGACATCTGATCTCGAGGTGTCGCAGCCTTAGCAAGCTAGCCCTGACGGTTAAGTCGGTGGTCAACTGTTCTGTTCCATGTAAGTTATTGCAGCATGTCGCAGGCCAAGCGCTGTCACGGGAACCTTGTTACTAATAACGCCGTGCGATGACCTTTATAGAAGCTGGGCTAGGAGGCTACAAACAATACAACACATACACTCTCTTCTAGCTGTTCTGTCTACAGTACCCGCAATCAACCGTGCGACACATCTTGATTTGTTTATAAAGCTCGAGCAGTAGTGCCATATCTGCCTATCGTCGTACAACCCAGATGCCAACACTAACTGATAAAGCTAGAAAACAATACCAAGCAAAAGAAAGAGAAGAGGTCCTGTAGGCCTAGGACCACATCACACGACTGCTCTATAGCCATGACTAATGCGTCCGACTATTCCAGAGCTCAGACACACACTTGTACATGCACACAGAACAATATACTCATGAGACCATATACTACTATTACCCCCTTACAGGTCCAGAACGTACACTAACTTTGTACCTCGCCCAAAATCCTAGTCATGCCTAGTTGGTAATCCAGCGCAGTAATATCGTCATATTTTGCGGGGTTGTCTGCTGAGACGAAAGCAGGCAGAGGCCCAACAGATATATGTCGACTAGCCTTTAGAAAGAAAGCTGATGACATCCTTTCCGGAACTCCTGTCTCATCCGTCTGTTGTGGTGGTAAGCTGACCTGGTGGATGCCCGATCGCATGAAGTCGTTGGTCCACCTCTTCAACGTGTCGCTCACATTTACAAGAAGCTCATCGGGTGCGCAAAAAGTAATGGGCACAAACTTATCCGTGCTCCTTCTATCCTCAAATTCCAGCCCGTCAATTGAGTCTTGGAATAATAGCGTGAGAACTCCGAGGTCGCTGTGCGGCCAAGCCCTCTTGTATGCAGGAGAGGGTTTGATGGTCGGCTCCAGCGAAGCGTAGTGTACGATGCGAAGCTCGCTTGCGTTCTCCCTGCATAAATTGGTGAGGTAGCCAGAAGGGAGCCCAAGACCTAGTTCGACCATAGCAAGTATGTCAAGAGCCGTCTCCTGGCAGCGCTTATGATGCTCTTCCATAAAAAACCTGAAACCAGGGAGATCTGGCCAGCGATTGGGATATTCTGTATCGTCGGGTGGCCCGCAATCAAAGTGCTCCTGCAGGTGGAAAGACATCAGCATGACGGCTCTATATCTCAATGTAGCTGGCAAGTTGAGGGTGAAGTACCTTTTGATCTAGGCGGTCTTCGCTGCGCCTACTGGTGGCAGCATCAACCCGCAGGTTGGATGTAATTTCAGATCCAGCACTGCTGAAGCCACGCTGCAATTTCGAACCAGGAAGGTGAAGAATCTCCTCTCTTTTCGTCCTAGGGAGATGGAAAAACAGGTTTCCCTTGTGAACTGTGAGAACCCAGCCTACGGTCCAATGTCTCTAGGATCTCCTTACCCAGTACCATATCTGTTGCACAGTGTCTAGAGATATACCGTGATTCGTGAGCTTGAGATAGCCATCTCGTCGCAAAATGTCCACCGCGTGTTCTGCGATACTTCTTCTTGCTTCTTGTTTGCCATTCCTGTATATCGAGAAGTCCAGTGAATTTGAATCAGCCATGACGGTAGTTGAATGGATACTTGGTCTACGTTTAGAATTCCAGATACTAGCCCTCATTCTTAAACTTCAGCATAGTAAATGACCTAATTCGAAAAAACTAGCTCTGCTCGCAAAAAGTTTGAAAAAAGGCTAGCCTCATTTCAGTGATGAGTCTTGATGAGTCAATCCCACGCCACATCTAAAAGCTCCACGTCACCACCACGCCTAGCTGACATTGCGACCCAGTGAAACATCATGCGCGAAAATTATCTCCATGATTTGCCTTGGCCTTGTAGTATCGGCATACAGGGTTGGTGATCAGTTACTGTGTCTTTGAGTTAGATGTCGTTGTTACACGAGATGTCTTGAAAGATTTCCTTAGTATATCAGGTCCCTTATTACGGCTTAGTACTCGCTACTATATTACTAAGATCTATGCGCGACCATGGAGACGACCGGCCATATCACGAAATACCTGTGATTTGAGACCTACGAGAAGGGTACAGACACCCGGGGTGCTAGAAAGAAAAAAAGTTTCATCATCGGAGCGAAGGCCATCATTGCTGCTAGATCCAAACAAAGATTGAAAAACATGAACTCTAGAAAATCAGGAAATATCTGCGAACACAGGACTAAAGATTACCATACCCCCTGCCTTGGTTGGCAAAACCGCATCATACACAAGACAGACATTTTGTTGATTTGTAGAGAAGGTGCGTTTGCCATTTCCAGCCTGATCCAAATGACGAACACTTACGAAGAGCGTCGCCGCAATTAGTACTTGTTCTTTGGCTATTCGGAATCTAAGGCTTTTCACGCTGTCATTCATTCGTTCGATCCTACTCGGTTTCAGCCGCGTGTTCGCGCAGCTACGGCACAAAGTGGCCGAAAAGTACCCTGGCACTGCTTTCGCGCACGACCAGCAAAACCCAGGCGTTGGGCCGCACTCAAAACACAAGCTGCATGCTGGTAGCAAGAATGATATGGCCGAGCTTAGTATTACTAGAGGCGAGACACGTCATTGGAACCCTTATTGGGCAAGTGGTCAGTAATAACATGTGAGATCAGTAAGCTGGCCACCCCACCAAAGCCTCGCGACTCGGCTTGCGCTAACAATCGTGACTCGATAACCACATCCTAGACAGACCTCTCGTGAAAGTAGACTAGGTCGTGCGATAGTCTCCTGCCGTAATAGACTAACTTATTATAAAATATAACTCTATCATGTTAGTTGTTATAGAGCTATCACGTAAAGAGTCGCGTCAGGTTTGGTGGGGTGGCCCGAGCTCGGACTGGCGGAACACGTTATTGCACATTATCTGACGTAATCGGCATCTATTCTACATATTTATTCAAGGCATCAAACATTGTTTAGCTGTTACAGCTGATAGTTCGAGCACAATGGCTGCACATGCGGCCAATACGATACTTTCGGATCACACATTAACCGCCATACCCCGACCAGGTCACGATTTTGACGTCTATGACGGACCACTACTCAGTCCATTGCTGATCCCTCGCATCCCTGGCACGGCTGGCAATGAGCATACTCTCCGTCATCTCGTTAGTTTTTTTGCGAAAGAGCTACCGCATTGGCATGTTGAACTCCATAGTTCATCATCTTATACTCCTCTATCTGTTTCCGACCCTACACAATTCACCAACGTGATCGCTACTCGAGACCCTCCTTATTTCAAGACCGAAGAAGTAAGAAGACTTGTCCTCGCAGCCCATCGGGATAGCAAGTCTTTACCTGAAGGCTTCATAGGTGCAATCGATAGCGCTTTGCCTTGCGCTATCTTGTTGCATGTTGCCCGTGCTATTGATGGGGCGCTTACGAAGAAGTGGGCAATGTCAGAAGGACACGGTACGAATATTCTAGATCCCAGCAGAGGCGTCCAAATTGTTTTCTTTGATGGAGAAGAAGCATTTGAACAGTGGTCCGAGACTGATTCTTTGTACGGGTCTCGGTATGTATACTGTTACTTCTACGCTGCCTCTCTGACATGTTACAGTGCTTTGGCAGAAAAATGGAGCAGGCCTCATCCAGGTGACCCTGCTCCAAACTCTGATCTTTCTAGGATCGAACTTTTTGTGTTATTAGATTTGCTGGGATCGAATGACCCTCGGATACCTTCGTTGATTCCGTCCACACATGGCGCATATCTCGCTATGGCAGCTTTGGAAAAACGTCTTAGGTCGCTTGGTCTGTTCAGATCTTCCTTAGGATGCGGACATCCGAGTAAAGATGTTGTATCCTGTGATAGACACCTCGGCTATGGCAAGCCCAACATAGCTCCAGTCTGGTTTGAAGACTACGATAGAGATGCTGAAGGTCTAGCTGAGATACTAGTACCGGATGATCACACACCTTTCCAAAAGAAGGGAGTAAGGGTGTTGCATATTATCCCGTTTCCATTCCCAGATGTTTGGCATACATTGCATGATGATGGAGAGCACATAGACAAGGATACTGCAGAGGACTGGGAGTCCTGATTACTGCTTTCGCCACCGAATGGCTTCACCTCGACGGGCTCATATAGTATGAAACAGGGCATTAAGTTAGACTCACATTCGTTCAGTGTGATAGCCAAAGTCATGTCGTGCATGTTATGAAGGAGCTATGTATTGACCATTATGCCCAAAAGCCAGCCGACAGAAGGCCCACCCAGCCCATCGTTCGAGGACGACAACAAGATCTTGCTGGCTATCTTTCCCTACACTCAACTCACGCTATAGCCATTAGACGCGGTCTACTCCAAGCTTTGAGCCAAAAATAAAAAATATATGTGCAGTGTCCTTTTCGAGAAACGCACCGCCACACAGCTCTTCATGCCGCATATCCTCGTCCTTCACGAACCTATTGACCACCTTGTTTACCTGCGTTGCACGCTCCTGAACTTGCGTGTCCAAGAACACGGGGAATGGTTTGCGGTCATTCTCTGCGACGAGCCACAGCCTCCGGATGTACCGCTTGGGGTGTTCTGCCTCAACATCGGTAAACCCAAGCAGATCACGTTTCTCTTGTTTCGTTGGCATGTTATGTGTGCTTTTTTCGTGTTTGTACTGCTATGTGCAAGCATGGAGAATGTGGTTCGAGTTGAGCGGCATCTCTTGCGAGGGATCGGAGGTATCTAGCTTGAGATTCGGTCGGCGATCGAACCGCTACGCTATTGCTTTGGCGCCAGCAGCGATTGAGTGGCACTAAGAGGCAAGACACCTGTGAGAGGACGTCTTTGCGGGACAAGATCGCAGGAAAGGGGCACTTTCCGTGATTGCCACAGACGAAGGATGCTGTCGCAGGCCAAGCGCTGTCGGGAACCTTGTTACTAATAACGCCGCGCGATGACCTTTATATATGCTCAGCTAGGATGCTACATTCAATATAACATGCAATCTTTCCTAGTGTTTCTGTCCACAATACCCGCACCCGACCGTGCGACACGGGTGTGCCGCGATCGACTCTACAGCACCGCCTCGCAGGTCGTGCGTGCCTGACGCAATAGCTCACTCACCCCAGCCGCAACTAACCCCAGAGCAGGAGGAGTCTCCTGTTACATAGGTTCTCGGCGAGGACCTGCGCGCCCAGCCACCCACCCATTCTCGTATACGAGAGATGGCAACTCGGATCTTCCACATAAACAGCGACGACAGCCCGCTTGGCCATGACTAAGTTTCTGGCTTCCTCCGCCGCAGCCCATGCATTCAGTCAATCATGAACAGAAAAAAAAAATTAATGTCTCAAGGGCAGCGGCAGCCAATCCTCGGTTCGTCCGCGAGTTTCCTGAGTGATACGGGCCAACGCGGCGCCAGTTCAGTATACAGCTCCACGATACCTGCAATACAGGTGAAACAAGGATTGCGCTTGGGTATGTAACAACTCTTGCGTAATTGCGTCTGCTTGTGACTACGAGGTTCGCGTTCTATACCCAAAGAATGGTGAGTGGGCCACGACTGTTGAGTGCGTCTCAGTCGATGGGCGTACACTCGGCCCCGTTGTAATCCTCACAGGGAACAGTGTTCTTACGAGCTAGTTTGAGTCGCGATCCTTGCTAGATTGGCTCTTTACAGCTTCAGAAAACGGATGGACGAACCGCAGTACGGGTTTGGGCTGGCTGCGTCGCATTTTCCTCAAGAACTTCGTCAACATCACCCCGCAATTGGCCTCCAGGTCTCGATGGGCATAGCTCCTCCGTCGATATCGAGCTCAGCTAGGATGGGCTACGTTCAATACAACATAAACCCTGTCCTAACCTCTCTCTTACGACACCTGCACTCACCCATGTGACAGCTCCTCTGTCAGCTCGTTGTACGCTAGAATCCCTGCGCCCACAGTGGCAGCTGTAAGCGTTGCTACAACGTG
This sequence comes from Alternaria longipes, assembly GCA_019059555.1. Classification (NCBI taxonomy): domain Eukaryota; kingdom Fungi; phylum Ascomycota; class Dothideomycetes; order Pleosporales; family Pleosporaceae; genus Alternaria; species Alternaria longipes. The sequence goes on from JAHLEY010000007.1 coordinate 356,315, forward strand.
ATTCAGCTCTAAAAGGCGACGATTGCCATCTCTTTGAACGGCCCACCTCTGGGCTAGCCTACGCACACGCCGCCGGGATGCTTGGGCAAGAGGATGACGACGACGATGAGCCTGTCGACACGACAGGCTGATGGCGGGAATGAGGCCGTAGTGTTTGCCTAGCGAGCTGCCGAAGCTGTATCAAGCAAAAGAGTCTGCGAGCGTGCTGCTGACGGCAGGAGTGAAGGATCACCTGATCCCGGTGTCGCTGTTGCTGCACCAGCGGCTCGATCGAGCCAGCAGCGTCTGAAGCGGTAGGGTGAAGTGGACGTTGGAAATTCGCTCACACAATCCAGAGGATGTGCTTGGTCTGCGCCATAAACGGCTGCTGGCCTTGAGCGCAACGAGCGTGTCCACCGAGTCAGCGGACGGAGTTCGATAACAAAAGTTGTGGAAATGAATCTGCAGAGACGCAAACCCAGCAAAACACTAGAGGAAGTGCGAGGGGCACGCGCAGGCCTCTAGTTTTGATCTACTTCACTCTTTTGCTCATGAAAGTCTGGATGATGGAGCCAACCGGCCCTGCTACCTAGGCTGCTCCAAGGTATTGGCAGGCGGCTAGACATCATTGACTGGGCGCGGCAAGCTGCCGAGGCCTTCGCGTACTTGCATCACATGCGACTGGCTGGCCAGAGGCAGCATGGATTTGTTCAATTCAGCAGTTGGCCGCTGTTGATATTTCGTAAGAATCGTGCCATCTTCACTTCGATCTGACTATGGAAATCCCACCCACTTCTTCCAGCTGCCATTTCATGCCTTAAGCACGGCCTTGACAGTCTCATCGATGGTGCCTTCTGGTACACCCAAGACAGCATTGGCCAGCGACTCGTCAACAGGAAGGCGGACCTGATGTCCGGCACCGATCCCCAAGCCGCAGCTTGTACAAGCATGAACATGCCCGTGAAATCACCCTTTGAGACCAGCTCTCGGCCGGCTGTCAACTGCTGCTCTGTGGTTACATCCTGCACCTCCCACCTCTTTCCACCGTGGGACTCCAGCGAGGCCAGAATGTCCTTTTGGGTGGTTGTGACTGTGGCAACGTAAAGGTACTGGTTAGCGGTCTCCGAAGGGTGAGTAAGCGCACCGACAACGGCTTTGCCGACGTCGCTTTGGTTTGTCAACGAGAAGGTCTTGTTACCTCCGTCCCAGATGGTGGCCTTCTTGTTTGCCAGATCGAAGCCGAGGAAACCAGAGTGAAGACCCTTTCTCGAGTTAGTTCAGAAGGTAAAAGGTACACGTTGCTCACACACTTACCCAATCAAACAAAGCTCCGACGGCGATACCAGTCCAGGTCAAGCCTGTTGACTCCTTCTCCTTCAGATAGCCCAGAATAGCCTTCTTGGGTTCGAAAACGGGCACCAGTTTGCAAACGGCGGCGCTCATTGTGTTGGACGAGAACTCTGATGGGATGAATCGCTTGACACGAGCCTTGATTGCGGCGTCGATGAGGACTCTCTGATCTTGGAACCCGGTGGCGCCAACGCACGAAACAACAGCGTCCTGTCCCTCAAGCGCCTTCGCTAACTTGGATTCCTCGAAGACAGTTCTGATGACCGTGACGCCCTCAGGAAAGGCAGATGTATTGGTTGGTCTGGTGAGGACAGTGACCTGGAACGATTTGTCGGCTACCAACGCTGGCAGAATGATGGCGCCCAGGTTTCCGCTGGCCTGACGAGAACGTTAGAGCTTCTGCTTGCGATCTGGCTTCTCTAACAATACTCACGCCAACAAGAACGACTTTTCTGATGACAGACATGTTAGGAGTTGGTAGTGGTGGAGAGGTTTGAAGACTTGTTGTTTGTCGATGTGTAGATGTGTAGATGTTGGGTTGTTGGGTTGTTGGGTTGTTTGTTCGATGGTTGGAGATATTCAGCTGAAAGAGTCCTGGTTACTCTCATCTATAAATACTTGCATTCTCGTCGACGTTGGGCCAAACGACCGCTGACCAACCTGGAGTTGGGATGTGCAGCGTGTGCTTTGCGCTCTAGCTCGCAGCGCTGGTGTATCTCCCGCACCCGCCGTTCTTCTGGAGCACAAGGATAGGCCGTCGTCGACAATCTTGACACAGCGCGTACTGCGCAGTACATGGCTCGCATGCGCCGTCTTTGTCATCGTTGTAGCACCTCAAGCTTAGCGTAGTCCTGGTGCAATCGTGTGCGCGGTGATCGCGGAGCCGCCTTCCGCGCTTCCCTGCACAGGGGCTACCCGGTCCATCCGCCTACGCAAAGCCATCGCGCCGCCCGCTCCGCACTGCGCACGCAGTGGGGTAGATGCGCTACTTGCGCAGCCGCCGTGACCTTCCGAGCTGGGTCAGTAACGGCCGTAGGGCAGACCTAGTCTGCTGCAAGTCTGGAGCTTGACCGATGCTCCAGCGGCTTTGGCCCAAGCCTGATCCGTTGTCAACTGGCCATGGTCTTGAAGGCCTTCAGAATGGTCTTGGTGTGCAGCGAAAGGGTGTCTCTGCACGTAAGATTGCCGTTCCCCTCTGAGTTTCTGCAGGATGGCTACAGTATTGTGCAAGGATGTGATGGGTACCCCGCCCAAACGCGCTGTCGGATTCCATCATACCTCTTAATTTTCCCTCTATCTCTGTCGGATCACGCGACTCTGTGTACAGTAGCAGCTTTACCGCATGCCGTCTATCCCTTAAAGATCCTGGTCTGTACTTGAGGTCGCTCGACCAAGAAACATTATTTTGCGCTTGATGCGATGGTTATGAGTTCAGCTATCTTAGGCAGAGGGACCTCCGTCCGTGCGGTCACATTTTCGTAGGCAAGCGATTGTGCACAGAAAGACGCTAATGCATATCACCGATACGCTAAAACGTCGCTTCGGTGATCTTGACCCCGGCGGAAAAGTACCCAGTCTGGCTTAGTCTCGCAGTGGCGCACACATCGAGACAAGGCTGCGAGCTGGCGACCCTTGTCTGACCCAGCCTAGTGTACCGTGTGCGCGGGCCAACTCGAAGGAGGCGCAATCTTCCACTGCAAGGCCCATCGTTGGCAACAGGTGCGGTGAGTGAAATGCGCTGTCTGATGGGGACGTCTTGTGCCTTTTGGTCTCAAGAGCACCACGTTGTGCTACTAGCTGGAAGGATTTCGCAACAGAGCCCTGTCGCGGAAGCTAAACACAGGGGAAGCTTGAGGGGGCGGTTAGTATGACTGCTAGGCTTGGCCGACCTTACTGAACCGTGGAGCTTGATTTTAGTGCTGCGGACAGATACGCCCTAGGCGAAAAGTTGCCCCTTCGAGGGTCTGTTTCGGCGTGACTTTATCGATAGCCGGTTCGACAAACGACGCTTGAACGCTTTGTGCAAGTATGGTTGTTATCTGGGGCCCGAATAGACACTCGAGCCACGTCTAACGTACCCGCAGCACTTTCTCTTGAGCCAGGTTGGAAATGCTGCTTCACCTCCCTCCTGCGCAGCGAACAACCCGGTGGGCCCAAGTCGGCTAACGAGAGAGCGCAAGAGGACTAGGTCATCTGGCCGTACGCTATCTTTCATCGGTCAGCATCGGCCCACCGAGTTGTTCGCCGCGCAGAGAGAGAGAGAGAGGAGAGAGGGAGAGGAGAGAGGTTACATGGGAGCGAAAACAGAGGAATCCTGTGGTCTTGGCTTTGCCGCTCTCGCCCGCGCCCAGGTATTGATGTTCATCTTTGCTGCAGCACCGAGCGTCGCGGGTGCTGAGCGAGGTTAATACACCTTTGTGCCTGCAAGCGAACGTTGTAGGCTTAATACCATACTTTCTGGCCATTCGACCACATACAAGCTTTTCTCCTAACTTTAGCGGCTCTGTCGCCGCAAGCACAACGAGTTGGGTCTAAGTTAATAGAGTCATACATTGTTAAAGTAGTGATGTTGCGTAAGCGGATTGAGCGTTTCGCGGTGGCTGGCGTTCCGGAGTGAACCTAGGTATTATAGTTCTCATAAAAGTGCGACCCCCCTTTATATGGTTAGCGTTACCCGCGCGAACATCAACCCCACCCAAATCAGTACACAAGCCTATGCAATCAAGGGACTTACGCACCCCCACCTGCGCTCAAAACCTGTAAGGCTTCTCGTATACGCCAAATCATCGATACCAACTTATTTCTTGGTGTTGCAGTTGCCCTCGCCGCTGCCCGCGCGCCTATACGATGCCTGGCTACCGCTTGCCGCCTGCTACTTTACAGTCCGTCCTAAACCATATCGCCGCTGGCGAGTAATCACGCGATCAATTGAGCTGTTGGAGTGAGTCGCTCGTGTATAGCAAAGCTGAAGCTCAGCCTAGAGTACTGGGGCACGCCCTACCCGCCGCGGTGTGTACGATTAGGTCGGCCGCGATTGTTACGAGAGGCTTAGCGCGCGCGTTTCGATGAGTATCCCAAAGGTCGTCCGAGCGCGTACCTGGAGGAGATGAAGGACTTCTTCTACGACGAGTTCGACCTAGAGATTAGCCTTACAACTGTATGGAGAGAGCTGGAGAGGATGAATTACTCGCGAAGGGTCGCGTCAAAGCGTGTGAGGGAGCAAAGCGAGCCTCTCCGGCGCGTCTATCTCGCTCGTATGGTGGAGCACTATACGGCTGATCAGATTGTCGCGTTGGATGAGAGCGCTTGCAACGAGCGTACAGGCGATCGCAAATATGGTTGGAGTCCTCGTAAAGAACCCGTGGAGTTGACGTACAGCTTTAAGCGCTCCGAGCGTTGGTCGTTGCTGCCAGCGTTAACAGTCAATGGGTACCTCAGCTATACCATCTTTCAAGGCGCGATTACGTCAGAGCTGATGGAGGAGTTCTTAGAGTACCAGGTGCTGCCGTTCTGTAACCCGCACCCAGCGCCCAACTCGGTAATCGTACTTGATAATGCGTCGATCCACCGCTCTGCGCGAGTACGGCAGCTTTGTGAGGCAGCTGGCGTAATACTGGAGTACTTGCCGCCATACTCGCCCGACTATAATCCCATTGAGAAGAGCTTCAAGCAACTCAAGGGCTGGATCAAGCGCCACGCTGACGACGTGGGAATATTTAAAGAGTTTGACGCCTTCCTCCACTATGCTGTACAGTCTGTATGCTGCGAGATGGACTGTAAGAGCTGGTTTCGTAGTTGCGGTTACCCGCTGTAAAGTGCGAGTTAGAGATAATAAAGCTAGTATTAGGTAATGCGCAAATAGCGGACACAGGCTACTATTGTGAGAAATGCTTAGGCTATAGAATTTCGAGCTTCTATTCATCGTCGCTGCCCACCACACTACTCGTTGGTTGCCTCTGATTTCTTGCCTGCACTTTCTTGTCTCTTTTCTTAGCACGTTCTACTCGTCGCATTTGATAATCCTGCAATCCAGTACAGTATAGCTTTTCTGCCACTTTAAAGCGTAATCTGTAATATAGAGAAGCCAACCCGGGCCTAGTGCAAGATCCCGAGTCCATGAATCACCTATGCCCTCGCGGAAAAGCATGTTAATATTCAAGTTACCTTTTGTTACGACGGTCTCGTATAGATCCTCAAACTCAGCATCCCAGTGCGGATACTCGCGGCGCATAGAGCTCCAGAAGTTCTCAGTATGTTCTAAGATCTCTTTGATATGCTCGTATTCGATCGGCACCCATACTGATGCGCTAGGAGGTGCTTGCCAGTGTGTCCAATAACCAAGTAACTTGGCTTGGTTGGTTGACTTTGGTTGATTACATAACAAGCAACCACGAGTAAACGTCTATCCGAGCAACCACAAGTAAGGGTTTTCGCATTACTCGAGTCAACTCGGAGTTGGTTGACGACCTTACCGCATTAGGCATTTTTGTAGAGGAGGTGGGCGACAGAAGTTTTTGGGGCATCGGGATAGGAAGAACTATTAGCCCGGATGTTCTGATTGGTTGGAAATTGCCGCTCTTGAGATTTGCTGTCGAAAACTCTCACGCCTGCAGCCTCTATGTACGAAACCGCCAGATTCCAGGTTAAACATGCCTACCCATCCATTTTTTCTGACTCGTAGAGGATCCACGTGTTCCCCTCTACCTAGGACTCCCTCTGAATCCCTTAGCTATAACCTAGAAAACATAGAGACCCCAAGTTCTGTTTCCACCAATACTGCTGCCACCTTCGAAAGAGAGCTGCCGACATCTACTCAATGCCCATTTCCTATTGACTGGGACAAAATTCGCTATGAAAGGAAGGTGTTGCCATCGATTCGGTATCGTCAGCCTCACAAGCGGGCCCTCAACTCTAAAACCCAGCCCTCGCCAATCTACAAACACGGTGCGCAGCTCACAACCAATGGAGAGAACAAGTTTTGGCTCTGCAAATACTGCCATCTTAGTGGCCAGCACGATTCTGCTCTGTACAGTAGTGAGAGTACTACTAGTATCATGTATCACCTAAAGAATCAACACAAACTTGAAGAATTCGGTTACAAAATAATGGCATTAAACCCGTTCGACATGGCCAAGGGAGCAACGAGCTCCATACCATACCTTGGAGGCCGGCGCTTGATGTTCAACGACTCTCAGTTCAAGAAAGAGTTTATTGACTGGGTTATCGATCTTGACTTCACCTTTCGACAAGCGACACATCAACGCACTCGGAACATGTTTACTGGCTGCTTAGAGGATATCGATAAAATTCTACCTAAGAGCCCATCAACTCTTAGCACCTGGGTTAAAGACATGTGGGACGGTGATACTGGGAGACGTGCTTGGCTAAAGGAAAGGCTTCATCTTGCGAAAAGCAAGATCCATATCTCAACTGATGCCTGGACTTCTGAGGAAGGAACGAACTATGTGGCAGTTGTTGCTCACTTCCTAGACGAGAAGCATAAGTTGCAAACAGCCCTTCTTGACCTCCCGCCTCTAAAAGGCCCACATTCTGGAGAGAACATTGCGAAATTGCTGTCAACGGTTATCGACTTGTACGATATATCCGCTGTCATTGGCTTCTTTATGATGGACAACGCTGGCAATAACGACACGTGTATTGGAGAACTAGCAAAGCAGTACCCCACAATCACACAGCAGAGTCGCCTTCGGTGCGTTGGCCATATTCTAAACCTCATCGTCAAAGCTCTTCTGTTTGGGACGGGGTTAGCAGGTTGGAGAAAGAGCTCTGTGGTGCATCTGATGATGAGCGGTTTGAGATATGGAGGAAGCAGAGTTTTATTGGTAAGCTCCATAATTTCTGTGTGTGGATCAACCGGAGTGATCAGCGGCGGGAGTTTCTGAGAGAGTATGTTTTGCAGGCGTACGATAGAGGCAGCATCGAGAACCTTTACACTAGGGTACTGGCTGACGGTGGCGTCCGCTGGAACTCTGTGTATGCCATGATTGAGAGAGCTCTCAAGCTCCGTAACGCAATTGACTTGTTCTTTCTCCACTATAATCATAGTGGTGAAGGATACGATATCTCACAGGACGCCATTACTCAGCGCGATTGGACTAATCTGGAGCACTTCTTCAATATCTTGAAGCCGTTTAAAGATCTGACCAAACGCATGGAAGGCCGAGCCAATAAAGCTGGCCTTGAAGGATCACATGGCTCACTCTATGAGACACTCGAGTCGCTTGACGTCCTCTTTAAGAAGCTTCAGGAAGCCGGAAAGTTCGCAGACAATCACCCCGAGGAGGTTTCGGAATACTATTCCTGTGCTATTGATACTGCCCGCCTCAAGCTTGAAGAATACTACGGCCTTACGGACGCTACGCCAGCCTACCGATGCGCTGTCGCCCTCCATCCTGCGAACAAATTTAGCTATTTCGATATCGAATGGCAGCATGAGAAGAAATGGATTACTGAGGCGAAGCGGGTGGTGCATGATGAGTATGTACAATACGAGGAAGCAGCTGCGGAAGCAGAGATAGCAGAAGCAACACAAGAGGAGGATAATGAGGTTGGTACGGATAGCGATACAACGCTTGATCTTCTCCAGCAAGCTCGTAAGCGTCGGCAGCGGGTCGCCGCTAGTACGGCGTCTACGCGAGGAAAGAAGCGCGCAAGAGTCACCTCTGACCTCGATCAGTTTATAGCTAGGACTAATAAGGCTGATGGAGATGTTGATGACCCTCTAGAGTGGTGGATTCGCCATGCACCTGACTATCCTGTGCTCTCTAAGATGGCGTTTGATCTGTTTAGTTGCCCTGCAATGAGTGCTGAGTGTGAGCGGGTATTCTCACAGACGAAGAAGGTCATCACGGATGAACGGAATCGGCTCGATTCAGGGACTGTGGCGGCAATTGAGTGTCAAAAGCACCTCCTTCGAACTGGTATGCTTCTGTAGGTTGGTATAGATATCAAATCGGGAAATTCTATCGAGTAATGTCAACCAACCAAGCAAAGCAAGGGCTTCTCGTCAACCAACCAAGCAAGGTAAAGGATTCTCGTCAGCCAAGTCAAGTAAGAGGGTCGATTTTTGGTTTACTTGGTTGATGGACACACTGGTGCTTGCGGAGATGGGTTTGCGTTACGCGCCTGCGGTTGTATCTCCCTGAGCGGCTCTCGATTCATTTGGTTGAGTTGCCCGACAATCAGCAATTTAGTAAGGCTCTTGATATCCTCGTCGCCACTACTCCCGCTATTATTGCCTCCTCTACTACTGCGCTTGCGTCGGTTTTTCTCATGATCCGCGCGATCCTTCTGTCTTAGTATCGCAAGCTTTACATCATCTGTTGGGTCGTCGTAGGTTGCTACTCTGCTGTGTATATCCCTCGCCCAGATCGCGATAATTTCGCCGTTAATAGGTAGGTGGTTTTCGAATCGCGACGCCGTCCCTGGCCGCAGCCAACAGCTGTATGGGAAGTTACTGCAATGCTTATCTATACAGCGCCATCGATCTCGAAGTCCAATAGCATGACCGCCGCCTGCTCGTTCAGCAGCTAGAACACCAGCTATCCCATCCTCTTGTATCATCGTCGCCGTCACCGGGCGAGCGCGAGCGCTGGCACCAATGATAGCAGCTCGTGGTGCCTCGTTCAACTCCTCAGTGAGCATGAGATCGAAGTCGACATGTATGTACTCGTTGGCAGCCTCGTCGATGGCCTTGACTAACTCCTTCAGCGCGTACCAATCCTCTAAATCGCCTCTACGCAACGCTTTGATTGCAAGATCGCGCTTGAGCTGACGAGCTGGATATACTACCGCGCAAAGCGTAGGTTTCTTTACTTTACGAGGCTTCAAATCATCAACGACTCTATCCACCCAGTCCCACAGCTCAAATTCGAAGAGATCGTCAAACTTCTTATCACGCGCAACGCTGTAAGCTGTAGTTATTGCGTTCTTCTCCATATCACCAAAGCAAGCCCGCCATCTAACATGAACGAAAGGAGAAACGATAGGTATAGGCGACGATGGGATATTTGGCAGCTCCTGCTCCTCGTCAACTCCGCCGTTGCCGCCGTCCTCTTCATCCTCCTCCTCCTCCTCCTCCTCCTCCTCCTCTAGACCGTCATCTTCGCCATCAATTATATCCTCAGCTTGTATTGCAACAGCGGGCTGCGTATGCGGCGGCTCGGGCTCGAAGAGCGGGCTCTGATTACGAGGTAAGGTGGGAGGGGGCGAGGGCAGTCCTCCGGCAGAGGCTGAGCCAGTACGGCGAGCACTCTTTCTTGACGTAGCTTGTATGGGGCCAGTATACCGTGAGGACTGCTTGCGCTTCTTCGATGGACGCGGCTCGCCCGGGTTGACGCCCTGTTCGAATGGCTGTGTTGCGACGCGCACTCGTTTTGGGCCCATAATCTGAAGCCTAGGGCGTAATTTTAAGCCTATAAGAACATTAACACTAAGGAAACAAGCTATACTAATAATTTAGCATATACGAGAAGCCTTACAGGTTTTGAGCGCAGGTGGGGGTGCGTAAGTCTCTTAATTACATAGGCTTGTATACTAATTTGGGTGGGGTTGATGTTCGCGCGGGTAACGCTAACCATATACAGGGGGGTCGCACTTTATGAAAACCCCATAAGACGCCAGCGAGATACAAGTAGTGCATACACTTTAGTAGCGTCTATATATCAATACATCGAAAAATCTCATGATAGTAGCTTTTGTGGGTGGCTCAATAACCTCATCTTTTTTGTTGTCTGATCTTGTTGGGGTGGCTCACGCGAAGTGGCTCGTCACGCGCACGGTTACTGTACAGTAGTGTAGGGATCCTTGTCGCGTGAGTATCTTCCGTCATGCAAAACGCGCAAGTCAGACATGCAGATTGGTGCACAGTACTATGATCACCGTGTTACAGTCGTCAGCGATTGCGGCTCCACGTCTGCATGCAGCATTCAAAAGAAACCGGTCACTGTTGGATCGCGATTAATCAATGATGGGGTCGCTCAGAGCCGCTGGGCGCCTGCGTGATGAGGTAGCAGTAATAAGTCTGTTATGAAGCTTTTATATATATTTGGCGTTGTTGTGATTTTTTGTGATATTGTTAGTGACTACAGTTCCAGAAAAGTATCACGATATCGCTCCTACAGAAAAAACCCAAAAGCCTCACGTACGGGCCGAATCCTATCAATCTAATCAATCTAATCAATCTAATCAATCTAATCAATCTAATCAATCTAATCAATCTAATCAATCTAATCAATCAATCCGGCAATTTTGAGCTTGGTTGACTGCTATTTTACCATATGCTGGATTGGCTTGACTTGCAGTACAAATTGTCACAGCTTGATTGATGAGGTTGATCTGGATTGATTGTTGACAAGTCTGGGAGTGATGGAGCCATTGTTAGCGGCGACATAGATACCAGGCACTGAATCATCAAGATCCAAGACAAGCGCGTAGCGGAGCGAACGTTGCTGGTCCGCGTGTACACTGTACGAGATGGCAACGTTGTAGGTGGCAGCACATGACAAGAGACTGCCAAAAAGGATCGATATAGCAGCTGTAAGATCCAAAAGCATGTTGATATGCGTTCCAGGATAGAAATATAGCCTAGAGAATGGGTACCATGCTTTGGGAAGGTATCGTGTTGCATATTCGTATGTCATGTCAAGGCTGGTGAGTGCACTTAGATTCGTGCAGGCAAACATCGTGAGTACACCTCAGTCTTGTAGTATCTACATCTACTGCGGAAGTCCAAACGATATTGCCATCACTTTCATGCTGCCTAAAATAGACTGGAGCCTGTGTCGGCTGCGATGCAGAGTTCAGTGTGCTGCTTTGCCATGCATCGCTTTCAGCGAGCAGCTTTCGGTGGCAAGTCATTGGGAAGCGTTATATACTCCAAAGAATCTAGGAAGAGCGAGTCCTTGGCTGTATCTGCGCTTGATTCGTAGTCGGCAAGGCATTGGACGCCATGGATCGATGGCAGTTGATGGGCTCAGCGTGCGCCATTCTTCAGTAGTCCCTACCTACCTCCTAGCATCCTCGATAGTAATCCATAGCGCTGATGCATCGTGTAACGCGATCACAGTCGTGGCACGGTTGCTTGTGCTTTCAAGCTGGGGGTAACGGAAACTGCTCCAAACGGCGCGTGTGAGGCAGTATGACGAAACGCAGTCGCAGCAGGCTACGTACATTCTGTTGGGCCTCGGCCTATCGCCAGATGAGCAAGCAATTAGGTGGTCGGAGTGCGATGCATACAGTCAGGGTACAGGCGCGCAAGTATCCGGAGTACCGGTAGTGATAGCGCACATGGATTACAGAAACATGAAACTCGGGTGCGCATCGACCGTCGGAACATGCGACTATGACGAATCGCGGTCGCTCGCTGACACTAAGCATGCCTTGCTCAGATCGTGGAGCAGATGCCGATGTATCTCGTACTGTACCGTGGAACCAAGCAGAATTGCAGGAATTTAGATTCTTGACGTGGGGAGAAGGGAAAGGATAAGCGCCCTGATACGTTAAAATCTTACATAGCATACGGGCCGACCGACAGCTGAACAAACACCATTGACTCAGTAATCAGGCGAGATCCACGGTCCATCCAGCCGTCCACCGGCGCATGCTAACAGCCTCTGCAAATGATGTGTAAGTTACATTGTAACTCAATGATAGTTTGATTGGCTGCAATGCTCGACGCGAATTGGCTTAGTGTGGCAAGCCTGTCCTAATCCCTGCGTACTGGAGTCTAGATCCTCGCACGTTAAGCCAAAGTGCGCAGCGCTAGCGGTCTCCATGGTTGCACCACCTCAGGGCGATGCTTTAACCAACCCCGACAACTTTAACCATGGTAATGGCGGAACAACAATTGGCACCAACCCACGCTGAACTCTGCGTCTGGCACTGCGGTTCCAAATGCTGTGTCTCTTTCCGCCATTCCAGCAGAGATATAAGGAAGCTGTCTCCGATTCACGTAAATGTTTTTTTTTCAACCCAACCGAGCCCAACCGCCTCTCGACACGAGCCATTGTGATCTTAAGCTCATTGCGTAGAAAATCAAACAGTAGAACTGCTTTGAGATGCGATCACGAAACGGATGGTAGGTAGAGCATGTTCTGTAGGCTGCCACTTGCTGACTGTTGGTACGGTCTCACCTGTCGCCAGAGGAAGTTGAAGTGTGATGAGAGGAAACCTGTGTGCTGACGGTGCACCAAAGCCTCCCGAGAATGCATCCCGAGCTCAGGCATCGTCTTCCGCCACCAGCAAAATGCTTCTCTGAACAGCGGAGGCTTCGGAGATGACAGTTCTATGAAAGGCTTCTTCGTATACAGGGACACTTTCGATGTAAATGCGACATGGGTGGATGTCCCCAAGCATCGTGAGCTTCCTATTCTATCACTCCACTTGGCTCATCTAATGTGATAACAGTTACGTTCGTCTATGTGATCAACCCATATCTTGACCCAGGCACACCCAACTCGGATACCATGACGGCATCTTCAACAGAGTCGCCAGAGGCATTTGAGGCCTGTTCTCTGACTCCACGGCACACACACCGCGATCTCTGTTCTATCGCTACCGCAACGTCAAACTTGGAGTCCGAATCAGCTGATGCTGAAGCACTATCGCCACTGATACAGTCGTCTTCAGGCCCTGCCGTAGTAGAGTCCACCACTCCGCCTACATCATCATACACCAGATGCTTCTACCCGGCGATAGGTCTTATCACTCCTACAAGCTTGCCACCTGCAGACCACTCCTTCAACCCGCCGTTTGACGCGACCGATCAAATGCCTCAATCGGTCTTGACATCAAGCTTACCACAGCCACCACCTTGCTTCAGCGAGAAGTTGTCAAGCCAAAGTCAAGACGAGATGGCCTTCCTTCTAAAGTCGTTTGCAGAAGGCCCTGGACGCTGGATGGACTTGTTCGACGTTGACACGTATTTCACATCTCACGCTTCCACGCAGACACATAAGAACCCACTGCTCAAGCACGCAGCTGCAGCCTGTGCTGCGAAGGCTCTTGCGCACGTTCAAGGACGCAAGTCTGCCACGAGAGGTAGCTTGGTGTGCGAACCTGAGATGAAACCGTATCCTGACAAGCCACTAGTTGATTGGAAGCATAGAGCAGCGGTCTACTACGATATCGCCGTGTCTCTGCTGCTGCGCGCTCTCGATACGGAGATTGCCTTCTTTCTTGAGGAACCAACGTGTGAGTTCATGCAGCGCAACGGCAATCTGATTTCTGCTAATGATGAATCAGCACCAGCGCGGCGACGGTCTTCAAGTAAAACATCATCTATGTCTAGTACTGACGAGCTTCTTACTGTTTCTGCCATTCTTTGTTTTTACGAGCTCCTAGACACATCTATGTCGGAGTGGGAGAAGCACATGACTGGCGCAGAATCTCTCCTGGTGCTCTCGCAGGAGAAGGCTGTGCTGCTGCATTCGCTGGCTCCCAAATCTTCAATGCTTCCCGCCAGCTTCAGCTTTAGCTTCAGCTCTAAGGCCCACAAAGTAGCTTTCTGGAACATTGCCAGACAGGATGTGCTTGTAGCGTTTAAGTAGCCACGGCCTTACAAGCTGGATCACCACTGACATCTTCTTAGTCACTAACAAGACAAAAACGAGGTTTGATACCGACAACTTAACGCTGTGGAGGGACGCTGGTCTCTCAATCGACAAGCAGGCCTGTGTTGTGCCCTATAACAGAAAAGCATGCGGGCATATCGAAGAAAGCGATACATTGGCGAGACAAGAAATCGCTTGTAATACCCTCGTTTGCCTTCTGGCTAAGCTGGTCAACTTTATGGCTTCAAGCGTTGAGGCCTCGAACAAAAGCAGCATGGCTTGGTTGAATGCTTACCAGCCAAACGCTTTCGACCAGTGGATCAGCCTGCGAAAGCAGTTCCAAGTCTGGCATGAAAGCCTCCCGGTCTCTCTCAGACGCTGTGCCAGGGTATCTCCGTCGCACACATCCGCCCGAGCCTCACACGACGACAACGCTTCTATGTTTGATCGGTTCTGGTACTCGAATCCTATGGCGGCCTCGACCATGCAGACTTGGCACATGTCGCAGATCCTCTTGCTTATGAATAAGCCGCAGGGATTCACTCTAGGGCTCGATACTACAGCCACTGGCCTGAACGAACGCCAGTCTGTTCTGACCACCTGTCAGGGCCACGGCCATGATATTGTTGGCATTTCGCTCGCACGGCCAGATGAAGCGGTCCGGATCTACTCGATCCAACCTCTGTTCACTGCGGGTCAGTGTTTCAGCGACGATCGAGAACGTCGAGTAGTTCTACGCCTTTTGCACGACATCGAATCCGAAGTTGGCTGGGCCACGGGCTATCAAATACGGCAGCTGTTGGGTCAGTGGCAGGCAGAGGAACCAGAAGGCCGAGAGCCGTGAGTACTCCACCTGAGGCTCCAGCAGCGACAAGCTTTCTCGCTCGCCAAGCTCAACGATCTGTTGCCGAACTTCTACGTTAATCTAGATACTAGCGGCGGAAGCTACAGTGCTCTGGGACTGCCACTCGCTCGACCGCTAACACTGTGTCTGCGCGTTCTGTCCTTCCCCTGCCAATGCTTATCACAAGGAGACATAACAGAGACGGACTCGCCCTGCATAGGACGGCGGCCCACAGATTGCTGTACAAACTGTGAGCGGCTACGCTCGAGCTATCGCACAGGTATGCTGGAGTTGCATCCGATGGAGAAGAGAACTATAGACTGCTAGAGTAGTGAAGGTCAATCGGTGCCGGCTCGGATCGACCTTCGACCGGGGTTTAAGAATTTGCCCTGAGCGTCGTTCAGACGCGTACCGTGCGCATGCGCACGTGACCGAATATCATCGAGGAACCCACTAATTAGGCTTCAGCCTATTACATCAAGTAAGGTAACGTTCACCCCTGTGCAACGAGATACCTGGCAAGTCGAAAACAGCCAACAAGAACGTAAGGATGGCAGATTTCTCGACCTAGTATTGTGTCTCATTAGCTTTTCTCGGCCCGGCTCCGGACTCGATCTATTGGATGTTCGGCCGTGTTTGGCAGGGTCCGTCGGTGAAGGCAGAAGTGCGAGCAGCCGGATGTTTCGTCAAGCAGGAACACCCTCGCTGTCCAGCGCAGCCGACCAGACCTCACGCCGGCGTGCTGGAGAGCGACCGGGCTTGGGCACCGGACGCAGGCAAGTCGGCTGGCTGAACGAGGCAGGTCCGCCTTTCCGAAACAGGCAACCCCGCAGAACCTTGCGGCACGGAGAACACGAAGCTGCTCCGCAGCAACTGTCAGACCACACTGTCTTGCGCTGGACAAGTGCGCGGTGTGTACACTTGGATGAGGGGCTGTCTAGCTCGCTTCTAGGCAGGCGTGTTGACTGCTTACCCCGACTTGTACACCGGCTCACGGAGAGACATCACTGCACTCCCATGAGACGCGCCACGCCTACCAGGGCCATGGGTGCTCTCTCAGGAAGAAGCCGTGCTTCTCAGCCGCTGATGAAGGGATACGAGCGCATGTATGTCGATCCAAGCGCCGGTCGAAACGCACCAGAGGCTGACGGCGCTGCGCTTGAACTAGACGGGCTTCGGCGGGAGTAGGGAGGACGCGACCAGTTTCACCAGGCGAGCTCCATGCAGTGAGTGAAAGGCAACAACAAGGGCGCAGACAGGAGAGAAAGTGCAGGACTCAGCCGCAGAGCGAGGAGAGCCAGTGGCCGCACCGGGTGTCGCACCGGGTGTCACACTTGGTGTCGTTACGACTGCTTGATGCTACAAGGAGAAGGGCAGCACGACAGGCGGGATTTCCAGCATCTCAGCAGCTGCTGACGCACACTGTTATCTGCCTTGCTCTTCCGCTGCCTCGGCAGAGTTGGTGTTAGTGCGACGCCGACACAGACATTCGCACAATGTTCTTAGGAAAATGGTAGAGGAAAACGACGTTTCGGATCTCACGATATCTGTGTCGAATTCCGTAGCGTCAGTCGAGATCTACGATAGCAATCGCTTTTCTAATTTGCTTGTGCATCTATCATAAATCATCCTACTTCATTTTATACACCCGGGGCTTCGCCGCACTGTTCGCGTTCTACATAGAAAGGCTTGCTATTCAGATCTGCTCCCCACCGCTCTATCACGGTCCAATGCCTACTTCGACTGTGCTTTGCACTGCTTGCAACGTATAAGCTTGTTCGAGCGAGATCAATCGCTCACCGGGCGTCGTCATGGTACGGTCTGCTTGTGGGGCAGCGGCAGGCATGGATGCTTATAGCAAACCAGCTTATTGAGGCTTCCGCACGTCTGCTTTCAAGGTCTCGTTCTGGACAGAACTGCGCCAGGCACTCCTAGGCACGTACGCAAGCTGGCATGTACGGATACGAGCACTTCTCCTCGAGGAAGGCCCCCGACCTGAGCTCCAACGCCTGCGAACCGGCCTTTCTCTTAGGCTAGGCAGACAGGTCTTGTCACGCGCAGCTTGTAACATGTCAAGAAACCCCTCCACTGTTCTCAAGCAGGGCTTCCGGCACCTGCCTCTCTTGCTCTGATCTCTGTAGGCGCGACTGGGTCGAAGTCTCGCACAGTGCCGTCGCTGTAGAACATACTTCCCACAAGCAACGCCTTCCTGAGCTCTTTGAGATGGACGAATACCCGAGGTGGAGGCGGTGCTCTTTGGGACCCCGTGGTCGTATCCGTCCGATATCTCCCCGCCTAGGAAAAGGTTTCTGGCTACTCGGTCGGATAGCTCTAACCACCTGGACACAAGTTGTGCTCGGCTCAACATACTGCCTTTATCTTTCAGTTTCTGAAATGAAGCATAACCTCCCTCCCTGCACGGCGAACAACGCAGTGGGCCAAAATCAGCCAATGAGAGGTAGCGTAAGGTCGGACAACCTGCTACACTCGCGCTCTCATCGGTTGTTGTCGGCCCACTGCATTGTTCGTCGCGCAGGGAGGGAGGTTAGTGTGTGCACCCGAGTCTGAGAATTTCGCTGACACCTGAAGCGACTCCTCAAACACAATTGGTGTAGATTGTTCGCATGATGCCTTGTCTGTAGCCATAGATAGCGATGATAGTCTACGACATGATAGAACTCGCTGTGTTGTGCCGTGTTGACCATAGGCTGACAATGACGTAGCTGCACAGAATGTCCAGTCTGTCACACCCGAAGCGGAATGACAGATGTTGTAGATAGGGCTTGGTTTAATGTTCTGATCTTAGTCTACGAAGGCGAAAGCTATGTTGGTTCTGCAATCGATATTGGTAAGCATCCTGCGCTTGCCAGCAGCGGCATGGTAGGAGCCATTTCTTCTCGCGACTCACACAGCTGCAAGGTCTGAACACAAATCATTCGAAGCTCGGTGTACATTCGAAGCTTTCGGTCAGAGTGCGCCGAACGTTCCGAAATGAGAGCGGCAGACTCGGCCATGCTTAGCGTACGGTGAGCGATACGCTAAGGCTGGCTGCATAGCTGTGCGAAGAGGCTCGGCTCCTGCCGTGGATTGTGCGTGAAGCACATAGGGTGAGAACACTCGAGCATCGAACTAGTTGACATGCTACGTAGGGACGCTATGCATTAAGACTCGTCCACGTTGGTATTACGTAGCTGTTAGCATGCAGCTGTGCGACGTACTGGTAGTAACCAGTCAGTCAGAAACATACTTTTTTAAGCTTCGGCTGTACGTGGTCGATGACAACACGCATTCAAGGCACCTCAACGACAGCGTTGATCGTGATTTTGTCTTTGTGAAAGGCTTTGGGTCGGAGAGGTTGACAAATACAGCATCGGCGTTTCGACTTACTGCATCTTGTTGAGAGTTACAAAACTTTGGTGAAGTTTTAAATTTGTAACGGCAGTCGATTATGCTATGCCATGCGGTTCGTGACCAGGAGCGGGTAATACATTATCACCAATTACACACGAGCCACGCAAGGAAAGATTTTGCACAGCCTCCTCAATACCACATCAGGACATAGAAACGCGTTGTTCACTGCTAACTAATCATGATC
This sequence comes from Alternaria longipes, assembly GCA_019059555.1. Classification (NCBI taxonomy): domain Eukaryota; kingdom Fungi; phylum Ascomycota; class Dothideomycetes; order Pleosporales; family Pleosporaceae; genus Alternaria; species Alternaria longipes. The sequence continues at coordinate 374,655 of JAHLEY010000007.1, forward strand.
TCTGTGATGCGCGAGCGAAGGGCCACTTATCGTCCCGACTCAGCGATCAGCACGGTCCATTCACGCTATTAATATACCACTGCTACACTATCAAAGACCGACGCTCAAGAACCATAGGGATATGGCCATTCAATCTTGCAGGGGCACCTTGTGTGCCATTGACCTTCTCCCGTTGTCCTTCCTTTCGCACCTTCGCCTGAGCTTTGCCAGCTCTGCAACAATAGTTCTCAGCCTTTGATTTGTACAAGCGCTCCCTTTGCGTTGTGCCGTAAATATCACCGAATTTTCTCGGCCTTTAGCCTCGAGAACACTACTCTGTCACTGGTCTACGACCACATTACTCTCGCTTCGACATCTCGCCTACTGTTACTCTTGCCGTTTGCATATACTCAAGCCCCGCCAACACCACCCCTCACCACCTCCACCACTTCAGAGCATAACCCAAAACAACGACTCCATTGTCGGAATAATCGAGCACGAAATCCTCGAGGATACTGCACGGTCCGCATCTCACTTTCGCTCCACAGCTTCAAACCTATCAAAACCCGCCAGCCCATTCAATGGCTGGTCGAGGTGATGGCCGCTCCAGGCGCAGTCACACCAAGTCTCGAAAGGGCTGCAAGACTTGCAAGAGAAGACACATTCGCTGCGATGAAACCTTCCCGCAATGGTAGGTTTCCAAGCTTGCTCAAGGCATTTTTGCTTGACGTATCTCAGGCACTGATATGTTATAGTCGCAATTGTACCAAGCACCAGGTTCGGTGTGACAACATAAACAGCCCTAGTGCATTGGAGACATACTCTCCACAGGCAGCTCAGCAGCCTAACCTTCTCTGGACCTCAGAAATCGAGGCTATCATTGGGTTGTGGAAGCAGACTGGAGAGTTCCCGTTCCCGAGCTTCCAATCCACCCACAACCTCAATGGCGAGCATATGCAAAGACCGACCTACGTTTGATTCATCACCTTTTGTTCATCACAAACGAGATGTTCAGGGACAGAGCCTCGAAGATGACGCTGTGGGTCGACGTGATGCCTAAGTAAATACTCAGTTCAACATCCATCCTTAGAACTTCGTATGACTGACCAGTGGCAGAATGGTGAGCCTTGCTGCTTCACACCCATTCGTCATGCATTCCATCCTCGCTTTCTCCGCCTCTCACCTAGCCTGGATCTCACAGTCTACTGGAACACAAAATCTCGCTTTTCACCATGCAAGCATTGCGCTCAAAGGCCTGCACGAGGGCGTTACAAGCTTAACTATGCTGAACTCAGATGCAGTGCTGGCTTCGTCTCTTCTTCTAGCTTGGCAAGCTACCGACTGGAAAAGCTGGGCTTCACTCGTCACTAGTACGAAGACTGTAATCCAAGTCATGCAATCCTGGAGACACGAGTCTGTATTTACGGAATACATCGCAAGGCACAGCCCCATACCGAACCAGCACTTCATGGATGCCGTCAGCCTACCGATATGCCAAAAGCACATACTCAGCGACTAAACACACTCACGGATATCTACAACTCGCTGCAATGCATGCAGCCGTACCTCGACCGTGACAGTCAGGAAACGAAATGGGTCGATCAACTGAAGAGTTATCTGGATCGCCTTCAAGTATCCAGCCAAGCACAAACGCCTGAGGAGCAGTTCAACCAGCTTTACACGCTCCGCAAGTGGTTGTTCTGGGTGCCCACAAGTCTTCTCTCCGCCAAAAGCGGAGACATCAACGTTCTGTGCGTTCTAGCCTATCTCTACGCAACTGCCCTAGCATTGGAGCCTATATTCCCAGATGCTGCTCCAGCCTTCGTCTCAGATCTTTCCTTTTCCCACTGGAACAAATTGTCACGGTGGTACAAGCTTATCAGGATCTAAAGCACGACTCGAGGATCCAAACTGTGTCGTACCTTGTCCAATATCCCGCCGACATGGTTTCTTCATGCAATATCAGGAGAGAATGGAAACAGCAACAGGCGTCTTTCATCTCTCGCGTGCAGCAATCACCTCACGCCCTGGAAACGACCAGACTGGGCTTTGGAAAACAGGTCGCACAATACAGCTACAGGCAGTCCCACAGCCTGAGCCCAGCGCTCGCTCCTGTACCTCTGAAATGTTTGCCGGCTGAAACGACTTGTAAGCCATACTTGCCGTTCCTCGACGTTCTACGAACGTCAATGGATGCGTATGGCTCAAGCACCTACATCACAAGTAGCAATCTCTTCAGCATTTACGCATCCAGCAACTACACGTCTCCGTTACGCTCACCCGCCGAAGAACAACTGCTACTATATGCAGCACCTCCATGGTCAAGCCTGGCTGAAGATATTTGCTATCCTACACCCTAATCAGCAGTTCGCTGATCGCATGTATCTTTTGGTTGTATACCCTAGTGGTGTAGGGCTGCGTTCTGACATACAGCGCACACACATGATTATGGAATGTCTGATATACCAGTGGGTTCGTAGCTTCACCGGCCTGAACGTGAATGGGATCAGACTGAGCGATACCCCAGAAACTCCAGACTTGCTTCACAGCCACTCACCAATACTGCACCCATAGTGGGACATGCGACTCGTCCAATACCAGTCACGTAAGCTTCTTCTCAGTACCGCGACAATGAGAGCTTGTCGGATAGCCTGTGTACTTCGAATGGAGACATTAGGCATAGGGTCCTCCAGTAACCGCGTCCTGCAAACTCTCGCACGTCCCATGATATTATCTGTCGATGTAGCGCGGGCTACAGTAGCATACCTTCATAGATTCGGCGTTAGTAGATCCGGCAAGAGTCCACAGTTCGCAGGGGTAGTCTCTCGAGGACGATATCCTTTTATACCTGGCTAAGCCCAGAAGAATTGGGAACCTTTTCGAACAGCATAGCCCTATGGGGCAACAACGGCTTATTCACGCATGCACGCGCGTTAGACAAGCTTTCAAGATTCACGATTACATCATCATGGGCGCCGGTCTTCCTAATCTTCTCACAATTCGTGCGTTTATTCAAATTCAAGAGACGGGATCTAGATGGCCTCTGCTCCGAAAGGAGTGGCTGTCTACCCAGTAGCCCACAGGCCGAAGATGGCTCAGCTGCCAAAGTAGAAGCCTATGGCTCTGATGCAACGGTTCTGTGTGCGCAAGAGACATGCGATAGCTTCCACCTCAGGTTGGCGGATAGGTTTGGAATTTCGCTTCATAAAGATTGGAGGGTCGAGTTCGGACCATTCGGTGGGTTCCCGGAGAACGGACGGGTCGGGAATCTCGTTCTCAAGATTGTAGGAGAATCAGAATTGGGTTTGGAGTTAATCTAGCACTGTCTTCGACGACAAATACATCGTTGGAGCCGATCTTACAAGACGAATCTCTGAAATCTCCACACTTGCTCGGTACCATGACCAGACATCTCCAATCTAGACACTTCTCTTCTGCTTACATGTGTAAGGTGTCGTAGTGATCTTATCGATAGTTCTCACGCTTCTTAGGTCTTGCACCGGCTCCCAATGTAGAGGTTGTGCGTTTGGTCTCCCATCTGCGCTCTCTAGGTGCAAGGTTACAGATCACGATTGAAGCCGGCCTTATTCTTTGGTCAATTACCTTTACTCGCACGTCAGCAGCAAGAAGTTCGCAGCGTTGTGAAAAAATCATCGACTATCTGAGTTCTCTTATGATCGGCCGCGATCAGTTCCACAGGTTCTGAATGCTTCGCGGATCAGAACGCGATAGGCAGGAGGCAGCCAGATGCCGGGCGCGAGCTCAGGGCGGATCGCGAATGGTCGGAAACTGCACGGACTGCCAAGCGAGACCGAGACCATGGTTTTAAGCGTAAGCGATGCAAGTTTGTGAGGCACATGAGGGTATATCCACCACGCTCGCAACATGGGAAAAAGTAAAGTTTTGCAAAATGTTCGACAAGAATGTCACATCTTCCGTGATCGTGTCCAGTATTGACGTGAGCTCCATGGCGATACTGCACGGAATGTGTAATCTTCTGAACCTTTGGAGTGATCTGTTTACAGCGATTGTGCATAAGCATTGTACAATAAACTAGGCTTTCGTGTACTGAAGACATGCGTTATACCTCCCTATCTAGGCTTCTCGAAAGAGGATTATGCTAAATGGTTCCAAGGCTGTTATCATGTCGATGGATAGCCAAAGCTGGGATGTGACCAGCCGTTGGTAAGCAATAAATCTCTATCGCCATATTTCAACCCTGTGTTTGCGATTTTGGTATTCGTTATTCCGTATGAGACTCGAACCAAGGTGCTAACCCAGTAGCCTTCTCCTAGGTAGATGGCAGCTTGTTGCAGAAACCTAGGAATTCTAAAGTACTACGTTACTGTGAACTGGTACTGCACAAAATGTAGCGGTACACGCCGACACTATTCCTTTCATCCCAACACCTTGATACGAAAACAGGAAGAATACAGTTCTATTCCACGTCTCTTATCAGTATTAGGACTGGGACTGGGAACATACGCTACCTGTATCTGTGAGCATATGCACCGTCCGAACCTTCGAAGTATATCATGACACGTGACGAGTTGAGGACGAGCCAGGCGCTTCCTCATGGAGATACGCTACGTGTTGTAAATCCTACACACAGGCATATCTAATGAGACCGATTCGTCATTCAACTAAGGTCGCGCATATGTTGTTCGCTTACTACTCTCTGGTCTAGTAGATCCATTGACACCGTCGCTGGATAGATAGCAGACAGTACATCAGTCATGGGAGAAAGACTGAATGGTATCGAAGTATATCTTCACGCAATTCATCAACCATGACATGCCGACAAGCATTAGCAGTGCTTTGCATCGTATTGTGCGGACAGCGCGTGGAAGCAAGCCCAACCCGGCCCAATCCTTACATCGTTCCCAAAGACCGAAGCTCTGTGTTTCTAGGAATGAACCTCCGTAGGACTAGTATATGAGGAGACATGAAAACAAGTCGCATGTATTGATCGGAGAGATAACTTTCCTCCAGACGATGGCATGAAGAAGTCTTGTCGTGTCGCATTGACCAGCCTGGGGGGGGAGCGGTCAAAGGCAGCACGGACACGGCCGAGTGGTTTGCGCATTTTTCCGCTTTGTTCTGACTGTCAGGCCGCCGGCCCGATATGATTCATGTGTACCTCGCTACGCAAACGTTTCTGCCTCGGCAATTCCTCCTGAGTACCGATAAGCTAGACTCGGCACTACCCACGCTCAGAGATGACTACACCGTTGCTTGACCACCTCCATCAGACCAGGGCTTCTGCGCTACAATATGCACCGAGCTACCGTGAAGTCTTGATACTATTGCTTGATACCCACTTTTTGAAGGAGCACGCCGTTGCAGACTACCAGGCATTGAGAAGGAGATAGATCAGAATTGATACGCCATTGAGGCTAAGGTCTAGAGAGGCAGGTCAGCTGTCCAGTTGGACGCGCGTCCTCTATTTTATCAGGCGCTAATTCTCGATGTTCCATTTGGAGTCCTTTCGATGGATGCGATTGTAGTGATGAAGTCCATGATTACATGTATGGTCCATAAAACGAAGTCCAATGACTGTTGACTGTAATTGGAAATCTCGGAATCACTCATTTTACGGTCTCTTTAGCTATGTAAACAAGATACCATGCGTTTCCGCCTCTGTCGCTTGCACATACTAGCTACATTTATCGTCACGTCACAAGTGCCTGTGCGCTTTCGCAAGACCTGGTTTCGAATCCCACGTGTATCCACTCGGCCTCTCGCACGCGCCATTGGTTCGTTCGCCTTTACAGTCAAACATGATGTCCATATTTGGTTCGAACAGTCTGCTATGTTCGTAATGACTGGGGCTGATAATGTCTCTGGAGTCGCAATCCAATAATGCGCATAACATTACTTACAGTCGTGTTCGCTAGATCGTGTGAATTTTATCGAAATCAAATAGAATGCCATGGCTTGATCCAATCCACTATCTTCCCCATACCTCTGCGGTTCCAAGATCGGCCAGTTTTTGTCACCATCAGTATAGCTGTATATGCAGATATGCATAGCATCCAGGGTGGAACCTAACGCTTACTGTTCTGATTACCAATACCCGATTGCTTGATATGGCTTATCTGTTGCGACCTCATGTGCCCAGAGGGGAGGAGGACAATGAACAATCATCTAATTTGTAACGGGCCATTAGAAATTCGACAACCTGATCGCTTCCCAGTGGCACCACCGACTGTACTATTTGTGAGGGCCAGCACGGCCATCTGTTCATCTGACGGCCAGCGCTTCATTGAGACCTTTCATCATTCACGATCAGACTTTTGGTCACAAGGAATCTTCAACCTGTCTCACAAAACTGTCTTCCAAAGAAAATGACCGACCCTTGAGCATTGATTGCTACGCTTTGACGTACAGTGATATTAGCGTAGCGAGGCCTAAAGTGGAAGGTTGTATCAAAACGTTGGTCACCCAACCACAGATACGAAGGCACCTGCCACGATGGGAGTGGGTTTTCAATACACTACGAAGGTTAGTGGATCCATGTGACATTATCGTATCGTGCTTCGTGTAGATGAGATTCGTGAGCGTTATGGAGTCACCATTATTCTCTGCCACATCTACGACTAAGCTTAGTTATAAAACCAAGTCGTGTCCTACGACTTTGAACTCATCCTTCAGCGAGCTATATTGGCATTACTTCGGCTACCCTTATCTTCATACTCCATCTTCGCGCCGTTTCATCAACCAGTTCTCTCGAATGCCTTCCATCACTTATCTCACAGCGACTCTTGCGCTGGCCGGCGCGATTGTCGCAACTCCCGTCTACAAGCGCGACTCGTTCACCATCGAGCAGGTCAAGCACAACCTTTATCTGAAGAACGGTCCTGGTCAGGTCGCAAAACCCCTGCGCAAGTACGGCAAGGCCGTTCCTGAGCACATCCAGGCTGCTGCTGATGCTCGTGCCAACGTATATAAATCACTGTTCAGAAACGATAATCAACTCCTATCGATAGAACGCCGAAGCCGCCTCTCTCAACAGCGGCTCTGAACCTGCCAACCCTCCAACGACTACGACATTTCTTACCTTAGTCCAGTCACTATCGGTACCACCACTCTCAATCTGGACTTCGACACTGGTTCCGCTGATCTGTAAGCGAACGCGGACATCTCAGCCTGAGTAGAGGCTAACAACAATACAGCTGGGTATTCTCCTCCCTCCAAGCCTCTTCCCAGACGTTTGGCCACGACTACTACAAAGTCGATCCCTCCAAGCTCAAGAACGGCTACTCATGGTCGATTCACTATGCTGACCAGCAAGTAAAGTGTCGTCTGGAACGCGAACCACTGTGCTGAAACTATGCAGGTCTGGAGCGTCGGGTAAGGTCTACGCTGATAAAGTTACTGTTGGCGGTGTCACCGCCACCTCCCAGGCCGTCGAGGCTGCGACCTCCGTCTCTTCCCAATTCAGCAAGGACCAGGACACTGACGGTCTTCTTGGTCTTGCTTTTAGCTCGATCAACACCGTCTCGCCTATTGCTCAGAATACCTTCTTCGACACCATCAAATCTTCGCTTTCCAAGCAACTCTTCTGTGTGAACCTCAAGTACCACGCTGCCGGTAGCTTCGACTTTGGCTTCATTGACACCGCCAAGTACACCGGTGCAATTACCTACGTCGACGCTGACAACAGCCAAGGTTTCTGGGGCTTCACCGCAACTGGCTACTCTGTCGGCAAAGCCCCTGCAGTGAGGACTAACATTGATGGTATCGTCGATACAGGTACGACTCTCATCTACGTCGATGATTTCATCGCTAGTGACTACTACGCAAATGTCGCTGGCGCCAGGATCGATAACACACAGGGCGGCTACGTGTTCCCTTGCTCAGCTACTCTCCCCAGCTTCTCCATCACCGTTGGCGGCGTTGCCCAGACTGTTCCCGGAAAGTATATCAACTTCTCTCCCACTGAGACCGGGTCCAACACTTGCTTCGGTGGTATCCAGACCAACGACGACATTGGCTCGACTATCTTCGGCGACATATTTCTCAAGAGCAAGTATGTTATTCATGACGTCACGACTGACTCTCCTCGTCTGGGTTTCGCGCAGCAAGTTGGTGTGTCAGCATAAAACGTTGCTTGGCATTTTTCAGAACGCAGCCCTGCACCAATACGATATACAGCCAAAACGGTACGTATGATCAGTGAACTACAGATCGTGGTACAGGATAGAATATAACGTCAGCCAGGCCTGGCAGTGTTGAAGGCGGGTGTGTTTGGGGGATCCACGTTGATCATAATGATGATGGCTGCACTAAGAATGGGCTGAGTGTGAGGCGCTTCAACGCATGTGATATAGTTTCTACTCCTATGTACGCTCAGGACGACGTCACGTGGCTGCTTTACATCATGATTAATGCATCTGGATATTCTCGAGCTCAGACGCACATGTGTACATGGACACAGCAGTAGACTCATACATGAGTTCTAGTAGTACTATTGCCACTTACTTACGTTGTATGTTCGACAAAATATAGTTCATTCTTGCGATTGTCCACTCTACTGCTTCTCTCACCGTTGCTATGTCTAGAGCACAAATTGGTATGTCTGCTAAGAAGTCTTTCACAAGCCCTTGTCAGATCAAGACAGTCTAGCTTGCTTTGCAGGTGGTCTAAAGTAAGAGCTTGATGCACTTGGTCGTTGCATGTCTACCAACTGCGTTTACGCAGATGGTATCGACCCTCGAGACCCTGCCGCTGAGTCTAAGCGTGCAGCCTTCGAAACTGTCCATTCTATCCTAAGGCGATGCCATGATTGCTATGTGAGCAGCTCCTGCTTTGCGGTAACAGAAAGCGACCCCATCAATGATTACGGCGCCACCCCAGTCCAGTACTGTTTCGCTTGCTACTTCAGTATCAGCAGAGGAGGCTGTGGAGGCGCTTTTGAGGCTCAGAATGTTACCCAAGAGGCTCGAGCTAAGTCAAAGCGGTGTTTGTCTTGCTATTTCGGCATCAGCTCAGGAGGCGGCGGTGATGCCTTTGATCCCGAAGCCCCGGAGGAACAGGGCATTCAGCGAAGAGATTTCCAGGAAGACTGAGCTATCCTTGATAAATGCTGTTTCTGTTGCTACTTCGACAGCGGATGACCAGGTGGCGGCGGCGCTTCTTGACCCTTGGAAGTCCTCGGAAGACACGCAGTAAGGAAAGAAGTTCTGATATAGAAGAGATAGACACGATGCGTGGATATCTAAATTAGTCGTTTTGACAAACTGCGCACTATGTCTAGACAACCATTACGTGGTCATCACTAATTTGCTCTCGGAGACAAATTGAACTTGAGCAACATCATAGTTCCTGCAACTTGCTGGTATAAGAGATATGGCTGATGATTTGCTCGCTGAGCAGCATTGCAACCCAGTTGGCGAGGGCTGGGCTAGGGTATTCTACAAGCGCCAGCCTAAGCTCAAATTGGAATTGACCTGGAAGTACGACTACAACAGCGCTCATTGCAAAGACCTCGAGGTTATTGGAGACAGCTTCCGTATAGTATGGAATACGAAAATCAAGCACAGAGTTCCAGACAAAGACACGTACAACTTCGATAAGATTGGCTTCATGATGGGCGTGGTGTTGACTGTCGCGGTAGTCGCAGCAGTAGACCATCGAGGGCAGCCAAAGACGATACAGCGGGACACCTAGAAGTGAGTTACAGGAAAACACTTGATCAAGCAAAAAGAGGGCAGAGTCGTTGGACCGCGTCGGCTGCCTAGCCTAGATGGCTACAAGAACCAGTACTATTTTGAGTTCCAAAAGATCTGCACGAAGATTGATATGTACACTCTCCGTACCACTCAGTCATTTCATTTGCTACAGCATCTTAGCGTTGGGTGCTTTCCGCCGTTGAAGTGCACGTGCAACTGCAAGATTGAGGCTCCGATGCGCCACCATGTCAAACACGTCCCTACCTTCGAGTTGCTGCCGAACTTTAGTGAAGGGTCTGATCCATCGTTCACGTCAGCCAACATCTGCTCAGCTTTTCGAGACACAGGTATTGTACCTTTCCAGGCAGACGCTGTCCTATCGAAGCTAGACACGCAGCCACGTGCATCTACTCTAGCTGCTCTCGCAGTGGCTGTCTATGAGACTCGATCCACTTGAATATATGATCGCATGCGACGACACAAGAGCTCACCGGCTGCCTCGATTCTCAAAGCAATCAAACAGGGTGTTGAGCATTGTTTCTAGGATCTTCTTGTGAATCTAGCCTTTACCCAGAATAGTTCTCATCTAGTACTATTAATTACATATTATCACGGCAATTGCAAGCAAGGCGGGTATGTGCACGTAATCCGTATGTCTATTTCTAAGCCTACTCGACAGTTGGGTGTTCCTTTGCGGCGGGACTTCTACTCGCGCTCTCTCTCAACCCTGTCTTAACACCAGGATAGAAAGCTAGATAGCTTGCTTACTAGTTATATAGGCAGATGAGAAGATGAAGAGAATCCGACCGATAGACGTCAGCGTGTCCTAGCCGGACTGCGGTGGTCGCACACACGAAGCGTATCAAGCCTCGTAAGCTCAGACAAGCTCAGACAAGCTCAGACAAGCTTTGTAGGTTCAGGGCACTGCGATGAGGCTCAATCGCTTCTGCGCGCGACGCGACTCAGCTCTCTACATTACAGGAACCATAATTTACGTGATGAAACAACGCAGCAACATCGTATTAGTGTGAAATCGACGTCTCAGGATGAATATCCACAATGAGTTCTGCGCTGTTGGTGCTTACGAAGCTCCTTTTAGATGGTTTGACGTTTTCAATCTAAACAACGGTGAGACTCCCAACTGAGACGGTTCAAGAGAGGCACACTCGGCACAATTGCTATTCCGGGTCTCTTGCGATTCGTGACACGTTAAGTGGTTGAGTCGAGTGGTTGAGCTGCGAACTCTAAATCGCGGAGAATTTCTGGCAAGTATTCTCTGTTAGTGCTTTTAGTCCGAGAAGACCTGGGACCCTGGCTTACTACAGTACTAGGTCAAAAGTTTTGCAACGCCAAGCTGCCGAAGCGCCGAACCACCATTTTAATGCTGTTTTGGGTGGATAACTCACCCAAAACAACATCTTTTTCAATGTTTCAAAGCAAGATTTCATTGTCGATAGCTAGTACCTTGTATGCCACCCTTTGGCTTTGATACAAGCTTTAAGGCGGCGTGGCATAGACAATATGAGGGACTTGATCAGAGCGCTGGGAATACTCCGCCAGCACAATTTCAGCGCGTTACAGAATCTATCCCACTCATCTTCAGCCCTTGAGAGGTTGTTGTATTGCGGGTATCGAAGATGGAGAAGCTTTTTGAGATGCCACCAAAGGTGTTCAATTGGGTTAAGATCCGGTGAGTACGGTGGCCATTCAATAGGTTGGATCTCGTGATTTGCCATGAAGTTTGCAACCACCTGCGCCGTGTGTATCCTCGCGTTATCGTGCATGAAGCGTTGTGAAGGCCTCCCGTGAGGCAGAAGACCTTGTTGCAGCGCTTGTATGTAAGATTGGGCGGAATAACCACCATGGGGAGCATCAGGATCTCGCTGCATTATGATGAGATCGCTCCGCCGAGGATACCCACGTTCATCGAGCCATATTGCCGCCCACACCATCTGGGCAGGTTTGCCACCAGTTGTAACCTCTGTAAGCATCCTTGGCTTCCATTTCTCGTCGTTGTAGCGAAAGCACCACTCAGTATTGTGGCTAGAACCCTTCTGAATAGAGCACTCGTCAGTGAACTTGAGCGTGCGTCGACGCCACGCGAAATGGAGATACTCCTTGCAGAAGCGTAAGCGCTTACGAGCGCGCTGAAGGGTCAGCTTTGGACGCTTTTTGCAGCGGACGTGTAACAAACCAGTCTTACGGAGGACTCTGTACAGCGTGGAGCGGCTAGGTGGCTCGGATGGGGTCCCATTGGGTGGATGTACTTGGGCGACCTTTGAGCTCCGCATACGTTATCTTTGGATTTTTTCGGACAGCTCGATACACCAGCTTACGCGCGTGCCTCGACAGTATTTGGGGACGTCCGCTGCGTGGTTTGTCTTCTGTTGTGCCCGTTGTGGTGGCCTTCTTGATAAGGCGCGATATAGTGGATTTCGAGCGCCCGCACGCGTCCGCCACCTCTACCATCGTACAGCCAGCTTTCCACATTCCGATGGCTATATTGCGCTCGGAAAGACTCATATTTGGCTTACTCCGTACATTTTGCGATATCTCACGTCCAAAAACACGCGGTGTTGACATAGTTATAGTGGGTTGTTGTTGTGGTGGTGGTGATGGTGGGGGAGAGATTTGGCGCTAGCGTTGCAAAACTTTTGACGCGTAATTGTAGATTATGGCAAAATCAGCCTTACTCCGCCACAAACGGGCAGTGCGTCTGCCTAGATCCGTTGCGCTGGAACAACAGTAGCAGCTTTAGAAAGCAGTTTTGCCTAATCGTCTTTTGTATAAGTTGCTGTGTCTTGTAACATTGTGCATTTACAAGAATTTCTTTATGTTCAATCACCTTTATCAGCCCTAATTGACTCCATGGCATCACCGCTAGTAGACCTTCCATCACGACCGGAAAGAGCCCACGTCAAACACTTGGAAAATAGCGCTGTGGGAGCGACCGGGTTCCAACCTGTTCTACAGAACGGCCTGAAGGAATCTAAGGAAAGGAGACGGCGACAGGCTATGCACGAGGTTTTACGGAAGCCGTCTTTATCAAAGCCGTCTAACTTGCCCAAAGACTCCATCTTCACTTACTTCCAGGAGGAAACTGAGAAGAAAGACGACGCGAGCTGTGTATTCTTGCTATGGGGTTCTAAGAACTCTGAAAGCTTCAGAACCTGGGCTGTGGACGTTCCAATTACCGACGTTGAAAATGAGTATGAAATCTTCGATTCATTGAAAAAGAAGTATGATGAAGAACTCGGCCTATCAAGAAGGTGCCTTTCCTTCCGAAAATTCAGTAAAATCAAGCCCGTCACTGTATGTTCTCACCGTCTCCTAGTGTGCTTATCTATACTAAAGTTTGAATATAGTTCCGATTAATCTGCCGTGACTCTGACTCAAAAAGATTCTTAGCCTTCGCTGAGCCTTTGGACCTGGACAAATCCCACAAGAGCTATTCTGAGCAACAGGAAGAAGCGGCGAAAGCTATTGATATGATAACAGACTTCCATTCGACCGATTTTCCGGATGTCTGCTATCGCGACAGCTCTGGGGGGTATAATCATTGCAATAGTGATTGCCCAACCTACTCTCCGGAACTCTTTGGTACTTCAACCTGTCCCTTTCAAGAGTGGAACAGGTGCAACGATGAGATACGTTGGATTGAAACCGCGTCTTTCCTTTCTTGCTACTTCCGCGATCCATCCGGTGCAAGCTCAAAATATACTCAATGGCTTGAGTAACCATCACTTCATCCATCACTATAGGTAAGTCTTAGATACATAAGCTATGAGATCCGACTGACATCAAAATCACCAGAAACATCAGTTTCCCAGTTAACGAGTTCAGACCGCAGAACAGATATCTAGAACTAGACGGCTTGTACGTTGAGACTGCGTGGTGTCCTAGAAAATGCCTCTGTGTGTTTCTGGGCATCTTCTTCTCTGTAGTAATCGGAGGAAAACTTGTCGGGGTTAGCTGGGAGGTAATGTTCGGCGCTGGAAGCTTTATCGTCGCTTTACTGATGCTCATATTGACGGTACTTAGTTGGTATGATGTCTGACAGATAGAAAAAGTGACCAACGCATTAGTGTAAAACTTTTGCTATCTAGCTTTTCCTATGTCAACTTGTGTAGAGAAAGCTATTTCGATCTTTTTATGAGCACGCAGATAGAATGGATTGATAGATATCTGAGATCTAGACCTTAGCCTTAACTTTAGTAAACGCATGAAGTGTAACAGGAATAGCATCACATCTGTAAGAGAGTACGAATAGTAATTTGCTAGGAACGGTTTGCATAGCTTATGAACACAGCTTCCACATGGCACATAGGAAGAAGAAGAAGAAGAAGAAGAAGAAGAAGAAGAAGAAGAAGAAGAAGAAGAAGAAGAAGAAGAAGAAGAAGAAGGCAATTATGCATGTTGATTACTGCAGCCCATCTTGCTGCGCTCGCTCTCCACATGAGTGAATCTTCTTGTAGCCACGCTAATGTTTGTCTCTGCCTCCCGCAAGGTCCGCGAATCTGCATCTGCTCCCCCAGTGTTTGGAACTATCGCATAAGGGGTGTTGCGTTATCACCGAAGCTGATAGTCATGACGCAGCCCTCGTCTTGGTACTTTAGATGACGCATCGACTCATGTGGATGTACGGTAGGCATATCAGGTAGCGCAAACGTCATTGGCGAGCAAATGTGTACTTGTCAAGCTAGAATACCTTTTAGATCTCGGGGATCTATTCTTTGTAAACTCTGCTGAGATGATTGAGAGCAAGGGCAACATCACGAGAACTCCTGCTCGGGGTAAATGCCCCAGGAAAGAACCAGCTATAGAATATTAACACGCCAACTATAGGTCGATCCCCATACGGATTAGAGAAAGCGAGGCTCTAAAGCGAAAACTGTCCTGTTACACCGTGCGTCTCGGCACGTAGGGATGGACGCTAAGGATCTCTACAGGCAGGAAACGATATGCTGACTTCCACTGGAGTAGTTGCGGCAAAGGCTGTGTTAGGCGACACAGAGGTGAACATCGGGTGACAGGTAAGCGACACACGGAAGGCGGAAGCTGCAATGAGTGTATGAATCAAGCTTCATTGTCTAGTCTGCTTGAGACGCCGAGCAAGAAGCGTAAGCTGCTTACTGCCAACCAGACGCGCTACCGTGGCACAGTTCCTATCACGGCAGCCTTACGCTGAGCCGAAATATGCTGCAAAGTGCTTACTGTCGTCATTGATTCAGGTCGCGGTCAGCCTCGCTTGTAGCGTGTGTTTGATTCTGGCTCCTTCGGACGGACTTTCCATAGCTTGTCCTGCCAAGCTTGTGTCACTTGTAGTGCAGAAGGCGTGTCTGGTGCAAATCGGTCGCCATTGCGTTGCGATAGCGATAGTATCCTCAAACCACATTTGCTGCTACTGACTGGCCTCCGCGAGGTGGTTGCAGCGTCCTATCGTGGATGGCGGCTGTAGCAGCTAGTGGAAACCGGCGGTGGCTGGTGAGGCGCTTGGCTGTTTATGAACACTTGCATCGCCAGCTCTGCCCAGACGACACAAGCACCAATATCGACCTCATCAAAGGCCAAGTCATCAAAGGCCAAGTCATCGCAGCATTCACGCGACATGCAGTGGCCCTGCATTTGCATGCTCACAATATCGCACGTGCTGGCAGGGTCACTGTGGCGGCTCGACATGCCCGCAGTCGTCTTGCTTGATCAGCCATACACCCTCCTCCCCTGGCGGCCCTTGGGCGTCGGAAACTCCTACACGCTCAACGACAAGACGGCCATGCCGTACGCTCCTCCTCCAGCCCCGCTGCCTTCGCTACCCAAAGTACCGCGGCGACGTCACATCCTCTTCCGCCACCCTGGCTACGATGACAGCAACAACGTGCTGTTCAAACTCTGTGCGATCGACGCGGCGACGGTTGGCAGTGGCGACGGTTGGCAGTCACGACGGCTGGCAGTCACGACGGCGAGGAAGAGGCTTCACAGCGGCCCGTAACTTCGAGTCTTCACGCGCAATTCGCACTGGACGCCTGCGCGGTACTCGCAGGCAATCGGTCCAACGGTTGGCTTTCAACATCACGCAACCCCAACGAAGCGTGCGACAACCGAATCGATGCCGGTAGCACATTGGTCGCACGCAGCTATCGCTATCACCTCGACGGTAAAGATGGTATCGATGTACCTGACGGACCGTATCGCATCGTCCTCAGTTTTCGCGAATGGTGTATTCCGCACGAACGCATCCCCGTACATTGTGAGCAGCTTTCAGCAAACGCGCCATCCTAAGATTCGACCTTTCTACGCTCCAACCTCATAATGGCTTCGCAAATGCGCGATGGAAGTTGTCGTATAAGCGATTATCGAGAAGAACTACAGGTTGCGCATACTGTACCGCAGGCTGAACTGGATTGGCGGACGGCCAACAACATGTCTCAATACAATCCGTAGTGTGACCAGCAGCATGGACGATACGGGCAATGCGATGCTCTTGCGAGGTAGCCTCCACGTTGCCTTTGACAGGCCGCGATTCGTCTTTGTGCCGAAGCCTTCAGGTAACGATGGCGGGATGCGGTTGGTTTTCCATCTGCTCGAGCCTTCACCACAACCGTGAGCTGCACCAGTCAGATGTCGGCGTTGAGATGCTGTTCGCGCGCTTCACATGGACGTTGTTCCTGTCAGGACGCAGCTCTGCACCACTACGCCATGCAACCAAAAAGATACGCATGATCAGTGAACTACTGATTATGGTGCAGCATAGTATATATCGTCAGCCAGGTCTGACAACTGGATACCAATGAGTGTCGTGCTGCTCAGGGTTGCTCAGTTGTGCTGAGAGTACGGCAGGCAAAGAGGTGAAGTTTCACGTGCAAAAGTTCTCTTCCGATCGGTCGTAACATAGACGTGGTGTCAAGCGCGTTGTACTAGCAACGCAATACAGAGAGCGCAGGCGAGGCTAAAAAACAGGGCCGTAGGGGAGGCGAGAACGGGGGTGGGGAACCTGCGCTCGCGGAAAAAAACAGAAAGCGGAATCCGCGCTAAATGTAGAATCCAGTGGAACTCAGCGCAGTTGGTTGGAGGTAGGTAGAGATGAGTGTCTCTAAAACGAGCTGTCAAGTCCCTCCATGACCGTCAGCTTAGTGTTAGAACGGCATTTTCTATCTCTCTTGCCTGGATCAAGCACGGCGCCGGGACTTGCCCTAGAATTGCACTCTGAAGGCTGCTGCTCTGGGGCTCCTGCCGTATGGGATCGAATCGCCAACTACCCCAAGGAGTTACGCCCACCTTCCATTCTCCACTACCTGTAGACCTCGCCGTAGGTCCCTTGGTTACATCAGCTCTCCTAGGAGCCTTGGAACGGTGTCTCGATCGTTTAGAGGGTTTGAAGAGCTTGTTTGAGTCGTTTACAGTCCTGCAAGCAGCTGCTCCGGAGGCTTGTTCAGTGGCTGTCTAAGCTTTCTCCTTCTCTCTCATCAATCCGTCTACGGCCCTCGCCTGAAGCGTCCACGAAACACATGAAATAATCAGAGTCAGGAGAAATCGAGTGAGGGTCAAGTGAACTCATCTATGTGTCTCCAAGAAACCAGCACCTGATCGGCGTTGCACAAACGCGTCTTGGGGGCAGAATACACGATTACCTGACTGGAAAGAATCATGGGTTGATGCTACAGGGCATCGAAAAGTAAGTTAGATTAGATCAAGGCTAGAGCTGAACGTCGCTAGGGCCCTGGGTCAGGCCATCTAGCTTTACTGCTACATTGTTGCTACTCTTCTTCGCTGTATCGGCGTCAGACCCCAGTTCGAACTTTACGATAGAATATTAGAGACACCTGCTCCTCGTCGTGCGTGCGTTGAGCTGCCTCCCAGGTGGAACTTGTGATGTCTTCGTCGCTACACTTCCACCACCCGTGTTGGCCTGAGCGGACAAATGCTACAGCATGTTGATGGGCGTTGCCTTCAAGCTTAACGACGGCTTGCAGTTCGTACCTCGTAGCGTACTTGCCGTTGACGTTCGGTACATAGATCCTCCTGTTAAGAACAATATCGGAGAAGAGAAATGTGTATCTCGTCTGCTTCTCAGCTGATAGTTCCCGCTCATAGGTCTTGACCTCGATAGGCAGTATCTCAGGCGCCGTGGTAAGTCCTTTCCAGATGCAGTCCTTCTCAGTATGTTTTCTGCACTTGGTGCATCGCTCTCTTTTCGTCTCTGTGTACTTTCTGTGAGCATCCAAAAGCTCTTGCACAGTCACTGGCGGCTGATTCGGAGGAGAGTGAGGTGTTCCGTTAGGATCCAGACGCAGTCCCCAGTCTGAAACATCCGCTTGCAGCTCCCTGTGGAGGCATGCATTGCACACGTAAGTGAATGCACTATGGACCTTGAACATTTCATCTATGACTGGATGCGATGCTACTCCAGACTGGCCACTGAACCTTGCGCCTTCGCAGAGGGAATTGAGGGTGAACCGGAACCAACAGTAAGGGTATGCACCCTCGCCAGAAGCAAATTGCTCGCCGTTCTCCTCCTTTAGCAGCTAGAATAGCTTGGAAGTAATATGGATGCACAACGTTTGCCCGTTCCTTATGCATTAGTTCCACGATGCGGACAAAGTCTGCAGCTAAGTTGACGTGTGTCACGTCCGTCTCTTGTATGCACTTGTCCACTTCAAGAGTGCTTGTAGTGTCTAGCCGCGTACACAAGATCCCGTGGTTTTGAAGGTGGGTTGCCCCAAGCTTGACTCCTAGACAAGACGGGTCTATGAGCTTTGCAAAGCATTGAAGCACGGCGTTGGAGTAACGTCCGTCCCTGCGAAATGGGACACCCTGCGTGCCGGGACCAGCCAATCAGCTTGCAGATTCTGGGCAGAAATCTGTAATTCAAGTGAGCTGATTGGCCGGTCCCGGCACACAGGGTGTCCCATCACGCAGGGATGGACGTTAGCAGACGTCCTTCTGGTTCGCTAACCTGCAGGGAACGTGATTTCCGTCGTTGCAACGATTGAGATCCACAGCAATCATGTCAGCCATCTTGCGTTGCGAAGAATTGGATTCCTCCTGCAAGATATGTATAACATAAGGTTACTGTCTAGAAAACAATAGGGTCATGCTCATGCACATGGTCATCCTGACAATGTAAGCATAAGGGGCACTCTTTGCACTAACGATGCGCTTAATGTTACCAAATGGTTGCTCTTCTTGACTCGAATAATCCCTATTACATCCTCTTCATTATGCTTGAAAGAGCCGAAGTCAAGGTGGTTCTTGCATGAGCATGAAAACTCGTGACACACTCTCATGCACTTGCAGCTTTCGGTGTCTGTGAGCAGGCGACTTTTGGTATGACGCTAAGCCTTTCTCGCCCGGTGGTGATCTTACCTAGATAGTGCTAGCAAAAGCTAGCACCTTTATGAAGTCAATCTTCTACTCTGCGTTCAGACCAGCGATGCTGAGATATCTACAGAGTCCCAGCCTTTCGGGAGCAAGCGAACACCGGACGAGTTGATGTCCAATGCGCGATGACAAGTGAGCCGCGTGTGCAAAGCGGAAGCTGCAAGTGCGTGAGAGTGTAGTAGACTGGAGTGTACTGTCAGTACTGTGAGACTGTCGGCGATGTGATCTGAGGATGCCTGCTCGCATTCCGGAAAACAAAACTGTAGAACCGTGTCGTAGACGTAAGTCTGATCACCGGTAAGCAGCTTACGCTCCGCCAATCTGCTGATTCTCTTGTGCAAAGCGTTTGTGCTACATCCAATCGAACCTCCCATTGATTACGAGGCTGTGAAGATGCGTAGGTGTGATGATGACCATGTGTTTTGGTCGTTGTTGACAGCCGAAAACAATGGCTCCAGATTTCTTGGCGATGACGGCTGAGTCAACATCGAGGCGTAGGGCAGGGCCAGATTTCTGGCTAGACAGTATAGTGCTTAGCAAATGCGATGGCAAGCGTGGTTCGCTTACTGTAGACGCCAAGAACTCTGTCGCTTAGTCTCACGCATAAGCCCATCTGGGAAGCGTAAGCTGCTCACTTGTAAACTGCTTACCCGCCACTGCGGTACCTTTCCCGTCGTGATCACCTTGCGCGGAGCCGGCGGATCCTGCAGAGTGCTTACGGTCGTCATGGAGTCATGTCGTAGTCAGCCTCGCTTGCAGTGCGGGAGAGTCGCAGCAGCCTTGCTGCCCCAGGTGGGCTGCCTCTGCATCGGGAACAATGCAATCGCTGACGTTGCCCACTGGTCATCGCAAATCCCAGTCGCCGAAGCGCCAGTCGGCCTCCATTGGGTTGAACGCATTGTCGACCATGCCTATCGTGCGTGTCCGGAAGAGCCAAATTTACGAGCACAATCGCATTGCGAAGAGACGTGTCGCACAATTGAGTGCGGATGTTACAGACAGCATAGTCGATCGGAAGAGAGTGCAAGTTGTATGTTGTATTGTTTGTAGCCTGGCTCAGCTTATATATAAGTCATCGCACAGCGTCTTTAACGTTGTGCAGTTCTCCAATACCGAATACTATGAGCCTAGGGCTACATCACATGACTGCAAAGCAGTCACGACCAATGCGTCGGACTATCCCAGAGCTTAGACTCGTGCGTACCCACAACAATACATTCATACATAACACCCCATGCTACTGTCACCCCTTGCTTACACCTACGTGAACGACGAGTTTTGAAACGGTTCTGCCCGTTGCGCCTAAGTCTCTAACTAGTTACTTATAATAGAAGCCGTATTATAGGTCAGGACGAAGTGTGGGTGAGGAGCCTGGAAGTGTTGACGTTTTTGATCGCTTTGTCGTAAAGTAATGGCGTGCACGAACTACCGACGCTTGCCTGTACCCGCCAAGGCACGGCAGTCAGAACGACTTCGTACCATGTTGCGGCCTACGATACAGGGAACAACGAGTGGTTTCCAGCCTAACACCATGACGATACCTAAAGGCATAGAGACTTTGCTCGATGGGCTGTTTCGCGAACGAGTATAATCGAGAGACATGCCTGCCTCTTGGCAACACGACCTCCTTTGTTGGCAGGGCAACGGCGCGCAGGCGGCGCTCGTGCACTAGGAGTGTAGGCGGCCGAAACACAGCGGCGCTCCCACACAACTCTCGCAACTCTCTTTTACCACGGCTGTCAAAGCAACTCTCTCCATTGCGCCAAACATCTGGTGCAAGTATCGTTACATATGCTCATGCAATAGGAATATTCAGTTGTTCGTGTTCTGCCGACGGAGAACGCGACAGACGGACCCACTGCAGCAAGCTGGCGGTCGGAAAGATCTTATCGCCACGACATGGCCGAGGGTCACCAGACTATAAGGTTCTGTATCTACAGGAACAACGGAAGCGCGAGGAGGAACAACGCAGGCGTGAAGCAGCAGAGAATGCTCAAATAGAAGCGGAGGCAGCACGGGACGAAGAACAACGCAGGCGCAAGGAGGCGGAGCAAGCTCAGGAAAGAGCTACAGAGAAGACGCGCAAGACAGCCCTTCCCGAGTTCCTCGATGCCTGCCACACCCATCTCCACTCCGGCCTCACCGTCCAGACCGACCCGACCCTATCCACGCAAGGCAATCCTGCCAATGCAAACAACAAGCTTCGCCCGGAAAAGGTGGTCCTATGGACCGACTTCCCAGCACGACAGACCACCATCTGGAACGATCTGATGGAGTCCGGCTTCGCGTCCGAACGGCATTTCACATCGCTGCACACACTCGAGGAGACGGGCGAGGCTGTGCGGCGGCGGATGATGAGCTCAGGCTGGACCTGAACCTTTTCCAGCGGCACACTGTCGAAGACCAGGTATCCCTGATCATCCAGGGCATGCACAGCGACCGACGACTGCGGCGCAAATTTGGACTGCAGGGCTCGGTGAACTTTGAGAACCACGCCAACACGCTCAGCCCGGAGTCGCAACTGGAAGAAGACATGGAGCAGCTGACGGTGTCGGGGACCGGGCGACGGCGGTCACCACGCCTGCAGGCTAAAGCGAAAAGACACGACCGTCAGGCTCGACAGATGCGGCAGAAGCGGAGGACGCTGGTCGCAAGAGCACAGCGAGCTCGTCGCGTCCTCGGGCCGACCAGTTCTGCGTATACAACACAGGCACGACTCGAAGCGCTCAGGACCACATTGCGGCCTTCATCCTGGAGTACAAGGCGCCGCACAAGCTCCCGCTCGGCTACATCTACGAAGGGCTGGGCGAGATGGAACTCGACGAGGTAGTGCAGTGCCGTGACGACGAGACGCTGAGAGACCGCTTTCGCCGGCTGGTCGCCGCGGTCATCACGCAAGCCTTCTCCTACATGGTCCGGATCGGGGTGGAGTATGGGTGCGTGTGCACGGGCGAAGCGTACATCTTCCTGCGGGTGGGAGACGACCCCAGGACGGTGCACTACTTCCTCTCGGTGCCAAAGGGCGACGTGGGAGAGACGACGGGGTGGACAGCCGGCTCGGAGGTGCGAACCGGTTGCACCTGACCGCGGTGGGCCAGATGCTGGCCTTTACCCTCCAGGCGCTGAAGACACCGCCGCGGTCGCAGCGATGGCGGACTAAGGCGGCGGCGCAACTGCACAACTGGGAGGTGGTGTACGACGAGCTGCTGGACGCGATCCCCGAAGGCACGACGCAGTCATCAGTACCAGCCTCCAAAGGACAACAGCTTTCTTCGCATGTCGCCCGTGCAGCTGCGCGGCGGAAGAGCGAAGCACAGCTCGCCCAGCTGCCGGCAAGCGGAGCAGCGGCGCGAGGCCAGCGACGACGAGCCAGAGTCGGAGCCTGATCCAGACACGCCGAGCCGACAGGTGTCGTTGTCGCAGCATTTCTCGCGCACGCAGAAGACACGCGCTGGCTCATCAGGCGGTCGCAAGCGCGAGCGCAGGCGTGGCCAGGGAGCAGAAGACGGCCAATACTGCACGCAGCAATGCTTGCGTGGGCTCGCGGAAGGCGGTGTGCTCGACAGATGTTGTCCCAACATGCGAGACCACGGAGACAAATACCATCAGATCGACCAGTCAGGCTTCCTTGACCTCATGCGTCGACAGCTTGCGGATGACCTGGACACGGATTGCAGTCCCGTGAGCATGCCCGGGGCGTGTGGCGTGCTCTTTCGCGTCCGCCTGCGATCGCACGGATACGTTGTGGCAGCGAAGTGCACACCCGCCTACTTCGTCCATCGCCTGCGATGGGAGGCGTCTATCTACGAGCGGCTTCGATCCATCCAGGGCATCCACGTGCCGGTGCACCTGGGGAACATCGACCTGGAGACGCCGTACTTCTACGAAGGCATCGTCGACCTTGTGCACATGATGTTCCTCAGCTTCGGAGGCCATCTTATCAGCCAACATCTCACGACGGAGAACAAGGAATCGGTCAGCGAGCAAGTAAGGCTGTCGGCCGACGCGATTCACAGGCTGGGGGTGCTGCACAGGGACCTGATGCTACGCAACATACTGTGGAACGAGGAGACTGGGCACGTGATGGTGATCGACTTCGAGCGAGCAGAGATGGAGCAGCGGACTGTACTAGGTGCCATCTCGGTCAACCGCAAAAGGAAGAAGCCAGCAGAAAGCTTGGGCAAACCAGGGCGAAGAAAGCCTTCTGCATGCACACTGGAGATACGGCGGGCGATGTTTGAGCTGAACGGCATGGCGCAGTCGATTCGATGCGGGTGATGCCAAGCATACGACTTGTCTCCACCTTGTAATCAATGGCGTTCACCACAAGCAGGTACCTGATGTCGCCCATGACGAGCTGCTTTAGCGGAGGGGGTACAGGTGCCGTGGAGCATGTCAGTCGTGGGGAATCGTGGCAGAAATGGCCTGCCCGATGCCTTGGATGTCGACCTGAGGTACGGACCCAAGTACTGCCTCCGAGGAGACTTGGTCGAGCTTCGTGGAGACTGCTTTGGGCAGCTGCACGAGGCTATGTCATCCCGACCTCCAAGCTCGATGTGCCGCCCTCCACTGTGCGGCATCTGCACGAGCACCAACAAGAGTTCTCGGCTGGAATCGGCCATGCGTGTGAGTCCATCACGGCGCGATTGCTCAAGGCGGGGTCGTGACGCTGGGTCTTGTGGCAGGCTGCTGTCGAGCGGACTAGCAGCTGCGACTGAGCGATCGAGCTCCAAAAGACAATAGATTGAGCCGTCTTCTCCGTCCTGATCACCAGCTTGGAGGAGCTAGTCTTTCTACTCTATGGCCGCGAGGCCACGTCGACGACTTTACTTTACGCCATGACTGTTGAAGAGGTGGATGGACAGGTAGTTGGGCAGGTGGCGGGCGAGCAGTTCGCTGATGGCAGTTCTGAACCCGCAATGCTTGCATGCAGAGTCGGCGTGCAAAAGCAATTCGTCCGACCGCAGGCGCAACCCTCTCAGCGGGACCTCTGAGGCCGAGTCAACGGCGTACATTCTGAACGGCGAGCAAGTGTTGCCTCCCTCTGGAAAACCTACCGGGCCGAAAAGTTGAGGCTCGCGGGCACATCGAGCTTTGCAACATCTCTCTGTGCGCCGTGTACCATAACTTACAATATATAGCTAAGGTGCGTCCCTAGGTGAAGAGACACACTGTGTCGCGAGACAAGTTTGCACTTCGGACCTTCGGCGCTACCCTATTTGCAGGTTTGTAAAGCTGTTATTAGTCTATCAAAACTAAATGGTGATTACTCCTTACGATAATTATCGTCCGATATAAATCGTGGCTATGTTGGCCCTGCTATCGATCGGTTCGTTACCGTCGTCAATCAACTCGTCAACTACACCCCCCTGTTCACTGGCGACTTTAAGGACCACTTCAGCGCTCGGAGGGTTGTAGAGACAGCGCGACGAAGGAAGATCGATTGTCTAGGCTCGAGAGATCACTCCGACGTGGGAGCGAGCATGCCGGCAGCCCCGTAGTGCGATGTAGGAGATCTCAGGAAACGAGCCCGAGCTGCTGGGATACGCTAACATCGCTTAGCATGCATAGGCCTGCATTAGCGTTCTCGTCGCCTTCTGTAACTTATCGTAAACAATACAGCGCTATGCCAGTCGCGTATGCCTCTCAAAATAGATGCGGCGCATGCTGCTGGCTTAGACTGGGCCCACCGCATAGGCAGTGGGACTACAGTGCAGATCCCGACGTTCGGCGTCCTCGCACACGGCATACGCACGAGCACGATGGACATGAGCAAGCTTGACGAGATCAGAGCACAGATACTGCAGGACAACCGACCGTTCATACCCCGGGCCGAGATAAGACACATAGGCTGGCTTACTAGAGATGCTACCACCAAGACGGCAACAACTATCACCATCGAGTTCACCAAACCAGAGGACGCCAACAAGATCATCGACGAGGGTCTGATCTGGCAAGGTGAGGTTTTCCAGTGCGAGCGATACGAGCGACAGTGCCGAGTGAAGCAGTGCTTCAAGTGCCAAAGATACGGCCACATAGGAACCCAGTGCAAGGCAACAACAGCATGTGGCCACTGTGCGCAGGAGCACGACACCCGGGACTGCCCATCGAGGGCCGGACAAGCCGTGACTAGGAAATGTGCCGCCTGCCGCGGCGAGCACGAAGCGTGGAGCCGCCAGTGCCCGGCCAGGAAGGACGAGATAGCCAAGGCAAGGACCGCGTACGAAATGCGGCCGCGCTACCACCACGTTTCGCAAACAGCCGGACAAAACGTGCAGATTGATGTCCCGATATCTACGATTCAAAGGAGAAGGACTAGTCAACCAGTGGCAGCTACGCAGCCGATGCAGCTTACCAGGAACCGATCGCAAACAGGAAGAGGACAGAAGAGAACCAATGCAGGAACCAATGTCGACTCGATGGATCAGGAGATCTCATCGACACAAGGCAGCGCGAGCCAAAGACCGCATCGACAGATCATACCTAGCAGGAGAGCTCTGGAATCGACTGGACTCAACACCCGGGCGATACAGAACAACAGCAGTCACCACATGGAGATCGACTCCAACGATGATACATGAATAAGCACAACACACTAAGCATACTACAGTACAACGTGCACAAATCAAGAAACATGGTAATGGCGAGCATGCTGCGGGACCCCAGGATCCATGAGTACGACATTCTGGCCATCCAGGAGCCATGGAGAAACCCCTTCGTGGCGACGACACACCATCCAGCGAAACGCGTCTTCCACCTTTGCTGCCCAGCAGGAAGCGAGGCAGGACCCGCCCGGGTATGCTTTTTCATCAACAAGAGATTAGACCACAAGAGGTGGCAGTTTAAGGAGCACAGCAGAGACATCTGCTCGCTTACAGTAGAGTTTGGCGACGATCAACAGGAGGAGCAAAACGTAATCATACACAACGTCTATAACCCAGCGAGGCGCAGCGAGAGCGACAGTACCGTACTAGTGGATGTCCGCACAATACTGCACGACAGTCAATCCAGCGAGCAGATCCTGCTCGGCGACTTTAACTTGCACCACCCCATGTGGGGAGGCACAGGCGTGAGGCACATCGACCCTGAGTCTGCAGACCTACTGGCGATCATGGAGGACTTCAAACTGGGCAGCACACTACCACCTGGAACCATCACGTACGAAGAAAGAACCTCACGCACAACCATTGATCTTTGTCTGGTGACCGTGGGGTTGGTCGATCGGGTGGTTCGAAGCCAGGTCGACCGGGACCTCGATCACGACTCCGACCACCTGCCTATCAGCACTGTGATAGATATGAGGATACAGCAACTCGATGCAACACCAAAGCGAGACTGGAAACGATTAGATGAGGCCGTCTATAACAAAGCGTTAAAACAAGCCCTGCCGCCACTTCGCAGACCCGCAAATAAGACAGCGCTTGACACGTATGTCCAAGAGATTGTTGGGGCAATTCGAGAGGCCATTGACAAAGCAATACCATACTCACGGCCGTCAGACCGCATCAGGGAAGGCTGGTCGGAAGAGTGCAGAGCAGTGCTCGCAGAAGCAAAGAGACTCAAGAGAGTACACAGCCAGCGTCACACAGGCGAGTCGTGGGAGGCCTATCGTGCGGCAAGAAACCACAAAGCGAGAACGATCAAGAAAGCACTAAGAAACACTCACAGAGAACAGGTAGAGCAGGCCGCGAAGTCGCCAGAAGCACTGTGGAGACTCGTCAAATGGGCGAAGACGAGAGAGAACCCGGCCCCGGTGGTCACACCTGCCATCCAACACCCAGAGACGCAGCAGGCGGTAACAGATCCGGCCAAGAAAGCAGACATCTTCCGAGACACCTTCTTCCCAGTACCACCGGAGGCAGATCTGGAGGACATAAGAAACGCACACTACGACGATCAAGTAGACATGCCGCCAGTGACAGAGAAAGAGGTTAGAGATGCCATACTGGCAGCTTCACCACTCAAAGCACCAGGTCCGGATGGCATCATCAACAAAGCCCTGCAGGCGGGATTAGCCCAGCTTGCAACTCACCTGACGAGGATCTTCAACCAGAGCCTACACCTAGGATACTGTCCGGCCCACTTTCGCGAGTCGACTACGGTCGTCTTGCGCAAGCCAGGCAAAGACGATTACACGGCACCGAAGTCGTATAGGCCCATCGCATTGATGAACACCACAGGCAAAATCATGGACGCCGTCATAGCACGGCGACTCAGCT
This sequence comes from Alternaria longipes, assembly GCA_019059555.1. Classification (NCBI taxonomy): domain Eukaryota; kingdom Fungi; phylum Ascomycota; class Dothideomycetes; order Pleosporales; family Pleosporaceae; genus Alternaria; species Alternaria longipes. Next base: position 401,905 of record JAHLEY010000007.1, read on the forward strand.
ACCTAGCCGAGACCTATCACGTCCTACCGCCGACACACATGGGCGGCAGGAAGATGCGCTCGACTGAGCACGCTCTTCACGCCGTGACCCATAAGATATACGAAGCATGGAGCCACAACACTGGACGGGTGGCGAGTCTCTTGCTGCTTGATGTCTCCGGAGCCTTCGATAACGTCTCACACACACGCCTGCTTCACGATCTGCGGAAGAGACGAGTAGACGAGAAAACAGTAAAGTGGATCGCAAGCTTCCTCAGCAACAGGCACACCAGCATCGCAATCGACGGCTTCCGGTCCACAGCATACCAGATCAATACGGGCATACCCCAGGGCTCGCCGCTGTCGCCTATCCTCTACCTCTTCTACAACGCCGATCTGATAGATAAATGCAACCAAGCGCCAGACGCTATGTCCACAGGCTACATTGACGACGTCGGCATCCTTGCGTGGGGCCAGACGACAGAGCAGACATGTGAGACACTAGGCAAGACCCTTGAGAAAGCACAACGATGGGCCAGCACACACGCATCGGTCTTCGCCCCAAACAAGTTCCAGCTCACCCACTTTACAAGGTCACGCAAGCGCATTAACACGGAAGCCTCAATTCATACGGAGTGGGGCGAGATACGACCTAAAGCAACATCCAAATACCTTGGCTTAACGATGGACGCGAAGCTGCACTGGAAGCAACACACCGAGGAGATCAGGCGGAAAGCGACAAAGACAGTAAATGCGCTCAGCTGCCTGGGAGGATCCAACTGGGGCGCTAGCCTCCGCGACCTGCGGCGAATATACGAAGGCACAGTGCTCCCGCAGATGATGTATGCATGCTCAGTGTGGTCAAACGCTAGCATGAAAGGAAAACCCTACACCAAGAGGATGCTCAACACACTGCAGAGCATACAAGCAAGAGCAGCCAGGGTCATCAGCGGGGCATACAAAGCTACATCCAGAGCGGCACTAGACGTAGAGACATTTCTCCTCCCCATCGAGCAGCAAATATGGAAGCACAACTCACACACTGTCGTCCGTCTACTCGAGCAAGAACATCGCAGCCACCTCAGGATTTCAGACAAACACAGCACAGCTGACAGTCGCAGACAAGACTCGCAGGCACATCAGCTCCTGGCAGAAGGTCTACAACGACATAACGAGCATGCGAACTAAAGACTTCGACAGACAAGAGCAGATTCCGTGCTTCCTTACGCCGCCATGGAGACAGGGCCCAACCACTTACATTGATGCGACCGGTGAGGAAGCGCGGGCGCGACACGACAAAGAACACGTAAAGGAAGACAGCCTTAGCATCTACACAGATGGCAGCGGTATCGAAGGCGAGATAGGCTCTGCGGCACTATGCCCGCTCACACAGCAGGCGCGATCCGTACACATGGGCTCAGACACAGAGTCGACGGTATATGCAGCAGAACTACAAGGCATTAGCCTAGCACTGCAGATCGCTCAAGAGTATGCGAGCCGAAACGGTGCGCGACGAGACGTCGCCATATACACAGACAACCAGGCCGCCGTCTGGTCCATCGCTAAGGCGGAGGGACGGTCAGGCGCCTACATCCTCGCGGACATCGCGCGACAGGTCCGGGAGCTCCAGGACAACGGACGGACAGTGACCGTCCGATGGATACCGGCCCACGTCGGCATACCCGGGAACGAGGCCGTCGACAAAGCGGCCAAGGAAGCCACCGGATGGAGAGAAAGACGGCCACAGAAGCTTGCCGGCAGACGCGCCTCCCCAGCTGTTCACCATAAGGTCGACTGCGAAAAGATGGTGCAGCGTACAAGCCGAACGGGCATGGATAGCAAAGTGGCGCAAGGACACCAAGGGCCGAGCAACCTACAGACACACCCAACGCCCACCAAGAAAGTACTCCGGCTCCACGAGGGGCTCACTAAGCGGGAGAGCGCGCTGCTGGTGCAGCTGCGGACAGAGAAGATCGGACTTAACGACTTTCTCTTCGCCCGAAGAGTGCCAGACGTCACCAGCCCGCGCTGCGACTGCGGAGCGAGACGACAGACCGTCGCACATATCCTTCTCCACTGCAGCAAGCACAGGCATCTCCGGGACCGTATTCGCCAACCTGTCCGGACGAGACAACATCCGGACCATCCTAGGCACGCCACAGCTAGCCACCAAAGCCATCGAGTATGTAGAGCAAACGCAGATCCTTGGGCAAAATGGGGATCGCAGGCGCGAAGACGAAAGCCGAGCGCTGGGGGGAGACTGAAGGTATTGCAGACGCAGAACACGAGGCAACCGTGCCTCTACGAGCCTAGAAGTACAGTGTTCAGTTAGTAGAGCCATTATCTAGATGAGCGGACAGGCAAATGTAGATAGTGGTGGGAGGGAAACGGCAGGCCTCTAGGGACAGATGGTTCTTTGGAATGAAGTGGGGCGGCGCGGACCAACGTCCGCACCGCGTCGGCTGTCTGCCAAGCCTGTCAGCCGGGCATAGCTGCTTTTCGCGGCTGCAACCGTGTAGGATCTAATCAATCAATCAATCAATCAATTCCTCAACGACAAGAAGCGCGGCTACACGCATAAGACGCTAGATGCTCTGCGCAGCATCCAAGCAAGAGCAGCACGAAGCATATGCGGCGCATATAGAGCGACCTCAAGGGTCGCGCTCGACGTAGAGACATTCCTCCTTCCCATCAAGCAGCAGATCTGGAAGCACAACGCGGACGTCGTCACTCGACTGTCTTCGTCAAGGGACATCGCGAAGACTGCGCGCTACGAGCCACGCGAACTGGTACCAGTAGTCGTTGACAAGAACTACAGGGCACACAAAAGCCCTTGGCAGAAAGCCTACGAGGCACTGAGGAGCAAGCAGGTGTGCGATCTCGACAAGCAAGAGTCTATCCCCCCGTTCATCACACCTCCGTGGCGACGAGGGCCACACACCTACATCGACAACGATGCGGAAAAGGCTCGCGAACGCCACAACCGAGAATGCGCAACAAACAAGAGCCTTAGCGTCTACACGGATGGCAGCGGCATTGAGGGCAAGATCGGCTCTGCAGCAGTATGCCTACTAACGCAGCAGACACTCTCTGTACACATGGGATCGGACGCTCTGTCTACAGTGTACGCTGCGGAGCTGCAGGGCATCAGCCTGGCACTGCAGATTGCACAGGGGCATGCAGACAAGAACGGCGAGCGGAAAGACATAGCCATATACACGGACAACCAGGCCGCCATCTGGTCCATCGCCAAGGCAGAAGGACGATCAGGCGCCTACATCCTCAAGGAGATAGCACGACAGGTCCTGGAGCTCCAGGACAAAGGATACTCGGTGACCGTTCGATGGATACCGGCCCACGTGGGCATCCCGGGAAACGAAGCCGCCGACCAGGCTGCCAAGGAGGCCACCGGATGGAGAGAAGACGGTCGCAGACAACAGCCAGCAGACGCACCTTCGCAGCTGTACCCACTCAGGACAACGCTTAGTAGATGGTGCAAAACACAGGCAGAGCGCGCGTGGATCAGCGCATGGAGAGAAGACAAGAAAGGCCGCGCAACATACAGGCACACACCAGTGCCCACCAAGAAGGTGCTGCAGCTCCACGAGAGGCTCAGCAAGCGAGAGAGCGCGCTGCTGGTGCAGCTGCGGACCGAGAAGATCGGTCTCAACGACTTCCTCTTCAACCGACACGTCCCGACTGTTACCAGTCCCCGCTGCAGCTGTGGAGAGAGGCGACAGACCGTCGCCCACGTCCTCCTTCGCTGCAGCAAGTACAAGGACCTCCGGAACCGCATCTTCGCCAACCTATCCGGACGGAACAGCCTCAGGACCATCCTGAGCACGCCGCAGCTAGCCACCAAAGCCATCGAGTATATGGAGCAGACGCAGATCCTTGGGCAAGTGGGGATCAGAGATACGTAGACGACGCCGAGCGTTGGGGGGAGACTGTAGGTACAGCGGATGCGACAGACGAGGCAACGCGCCTCTACGAGCCTAGAATCACAGCACACAGTCAGTAGAACCGTTATCTAGATGGCCGGCCAAAGCATGTTTAGATAATGGTTGATGGAAAACAACAGGTTTTGGGGACAGCTGGTCCCTCTCTAGGAGGGATGAAGTGGGGCGGCGCGGATCAACGTCCGCACCGCGTCCGCTGTCTGCCACAGCCTGTCGCTCCGGGCATAGCTGCGCAGTACGCGGCTGAAACCGAGTAGGACTTAATAAATAAATAAATAAATAAATAAATCAATTCCGAGTCCTTCCTTCTTTCTTCCCCTTTCTTTTTCCCGCGGCCGACCACTGCCTCGCCATCGAGAGGTAAAGAAGCCAGAGTCGCAATCTTCCCTTGCGCCTCCGCACATGGTTGATCCAGTTTCCCGTGTGGCATTCGCATCTAATCGCCTTTGTTTCATGGGGTTCCCTGCGGTTAGACCTAAGCTCCGCGAGGTTCCGGAAGGTCCATGAGCAACTCCGTTCCGTACACGGAAACGGACAGCCGCCGCGGCGATGGACTGTGCGCAAGTATCCTAGTCATGCGGGACGGAACATAGTGAAGTGGAAGTCGCAGCACTCGAAGAGCACTGTGCAATATGGCAGAACCACTTGCACACGCCATTGAATGTTCTGCAAATTTTCCGCAAATGTTCCGCGACAGGCGAGGCAGAGAAAGGATGGGCCTGATTCCACGAGGAAAGCTAGTTCTGTTGCGCGACAAAGGAATGGTGGATATGACACTTCTGCGCCAGCTACGTCAATGAGCGGCACGGCCAGGAAGCTCGCTCGATCTTGCCGAGGTTACCCCGCCTGGCGTGTCTGTTCACTGAACAGAGCCTCTGTCCCGGTTCCACCTAGATTCTAGCAGCTCGGTCTCCGTTATTTGTAAGCGCCGGCAATCCGCAGCACACGACATGAGCAACTCTGATCATGCATCTTCCGACCAGAGCTGATGGCGTCAGCATCAATGGGTCGCACTGAACCAGTGTAGGAAGCGAGTGCGGCACGGAGGCGTTGCAGAGAGATTGCAGACGAGTGCTGCATCTATCGAAGCTTAGTGAAAACGCTGCTGTCCACTCGATCATCAGTCTACTGTACGGAAGACGACGGCAATTGAGAAGAGGATCGCTAGCAGAACGACGTTGGGCAGTCCTTAGTCTGTCCGACTGGGAAAGTACACAAAGTAGATAGATGGTGAGTCCAGAGCATGGGCATGCGAAGTTAAGCTGCAGATGTAATGTCCGTCCCTGCGTAACGGGATGCCCTGCGTGCCGGGACCGGCCAATCAACATGCAGATTTCGGGCAGAAGTCTGTGATTCAAGTGAGCTGATTGGCCGGTCCCGGCACGCAGGGTGTCCCGTTACGCAGGGCTACAGGCCGGGCGAGGCGTAGTTCTCGACATCCGTCGGTCGAATATGGCTATGCAAAGGAACGAACCGTGCGATCCCGACGTGGGATTGTGCGCGTCGTATGTTGCAAGCCTACAAGTTCCCAGCGATCAGCGCCACTGCTGCCTCAAGAATTGCCTTGGGAGAAAGCCCTGACCTAACGAAACTAGCGCCACTACATTGCCAGAGCAAGGCTCCCTACTCCATGTGAATGGTATCATTCCAGGATTCACACAGAGTATCCAGCTAGACAAGAGCCCGCTCGTAATCTGTGTGCAAAAGCCGAATCGTTAGAGTGTTGATGTACGAATCAATCGGGCACAGTCGAGACGAGGTCCGCATCTTAAGGCGCACCATGTCTTCCGCCGTGTCAGCAACACGTGAGACGAGGCTCAGTTCTGTCCGAGAACCTAAGAAAAAGGTGTTCCGGAAACCTAAAACGACACAATGTCGGAAGGACATCGAAAGAGGAACGCTACTAGAGAGACGTTGGACGACATTATGGAAAGAGGCCGGATCTACCATCGATTTACTAATCTGCATGAGCGTGCTCAGAAGGGCCTTTGGTCGGGGCTTCTACCTTATTTCAGCTAGGAAGCGGCAATCAACAAACAATGGAATTAACAGAGCAACTGAGATGCCCTTTGTATGTCTATCAACAAGCTTCTCAGACCAACAGCCTCGGACAATCGGCATTTCTAATCGCTGCGGGGTATTGGATGGACATGTCAGCTACCGGTTCCCGCATGTGTTTCATCGAGGCTCCGAATTCCTCCTCGTCTACGCATCCAAAGAAGCTCTTGTCGACTAAATGAGTGGTCCTCGTCCCAAGTTGACTCGACGGAGAGGCGCATGTGGAGAGTGCCGCCAGAAAAAGGTTCGATGTAAGCTTGTTCTGTGGTGGCCCAGATGTACATACTAAGAGACACAGGCGATGGAGCGAATCCATGTGGTAACTGCGAAGTACACTAAAGCTTTTGTTCGACCCTGAGACTTTCCATTGACACCATGATAGCGGAACGAATCCCCATGCGAATACAATACACGCCGCTCACGACGTCGTCTACAAGAGAAGAGTATTCAGAGCTTTGGCAAGCACGTCTCCACAACAACACAGCCGCACGCGAAAAGTGACAGCACGATGCCTGATTCGTCAAACTCAGATCACTTTTCTGAGGTTGTTTTTGGTCGGGATGCTGGGGGCTTAGTAAATTCCTTAAATACGCCATTTAGTGAGACGTGTTTCCCGCAGTTAGTGTCCGAGGGCGCACGCTCGTATCCGGATCTTGACTTCCCAGATGAGGTCATGCTGGGTACTAACCAAATTCAAATCATAGGTACATACCAGAACCCCCTTCTTTTCCATTTTTCGGGTCGGTGGAGACATATTCCATATCTCTTCTCGTTGAAACAGCTGTTTTTTTCTCCGACAGAACGAATAGTTGACTAGAGAATAGAGCCCAGTCAGCAAACAAGCAGTGTCCAGAACCAAGTACCATACCATACTCCCAGAAACGACACGCTCATGCTGGACTGGCTCACATTGGGCCGCGACCAAAACCTACAGCAGCACAACGCCGCCCAGTTTTGTAATCTCCTAGAAACTGAGCAGGACGACGGCGCCGCTAAGTGTACTCTTACGCTCTTCTCAGAACGAATAGTAGCTGACAAAGTAGAGGTAAACGACCTGCTTCTCTCCACTGGTATTTCATAGTTAATCTCTAACGCTGCGAAGATAGAGCCGTTCTTAACCCACAAAACGTACAGAATCACTACTCTTTTCCAGAACGCAGATAGAGGGAGCCGTAGACAACAGACAGTGTTAGACAAAGTCAAGATGCTGCTTTCTCCGGAGCACCAGACTTGTCTCTCTAATCTCTTGCGCACGATGGACTCTGGCAGGGAGCATCCGAGTCTGGATCTAAAAGATCTCCCGGCGAAGAAGCTTGTTCAAAGTATGTTCAAAATGCAGCCTGCCAGAAATCTGCTAATGCTTTACAAGGGGCATTCAAAGAGCCAGAAGGGTAAGTCAATCAAGCAAGCAGTGCACTATGTGAGCTCATGTGGGACAGGCTTAGTCTTTTCACTGAGGAACAAGATATCATGCGTATACAAGAGCGCTTCTTCGATCTGGAAAATCTGCCTATAGGCATCAGCGATATGTCATTACTGATTGTCTCACTGGCTTGGGGAGCCTTGTTGGAGCCGCAAGTAGGTCCGGGTTCTAGAGTAGCGCTACTGGATGCTGTGTTGGAAACGTCAACGTTACTACTTCGCCAGAATGGTAGCGTCCGTCAGTTCTTGGTAGGTTCTTCCGCTCGATGATAATGGAGGTTTTGCTAACCCGACCCAGGCTCTTGTTGCTGCAGTTCGTAAAGACCCGATCATCTATGGCGAAGGAGTCGGCTAACCTACGTAGCTTTGCCTTGCCGAAAAAACGGGATCAGACAACCTACCTGCGCTCATCCTTGGCAGCATCTCGACTGCGGTCTCCTTAGGTCTCCATTCGGAACCTGCGCTACGCAAGTTCTGTGTGAGCGATGAGCAAGCTATTCAGACCAAACGAGCCATGTGGGCACTCTACTGCATTGATAAGTCTTATGCATTGAGATGGCAAACCTTCTCCGTACGCTCCACATGCTTATCCTGGGCTAGTCGGATCAAGGCTAATACACGCAAAACAGCTAGTCAGCGACAGTTCCCTTCCGACTACGGACCCACCCGACAACGTGCCTCAGAATGATTTTTCAAATACGCTCTCCTCAGAGTGGTTGTGGATTCGGTCCCAGTACTCGAGAATTTGCTCGAACATTCTGCAGCTCCAAGCAGGCGCAAAGGAAGAGCCATCTGAAGATCGTTCTTACAGGGCGGTGATGCTGTCAACGGCACTGGAAGAATGGTATACGTCCACTAAGATTAGCGAGATGACGCACTCTCTAGACCATCGTGATGGCATGCGCGTCAAGCTCCAGATATCCTACTATTACTACGAGGCTCGGTTTCACTTACTAAGTATAAGCTTGCCGGATCTACAATCCTCTTCTCCGGCAGGGTCTCAGGAGTATAGACAATTACTCAAGCGATCAATACAGGAAACAATCACATCTTCTAACACCATACCTTCCGATTATCTACTTCAAGACTGGTACGTGTCGCACGAAACAGCATCTTTCCAAATACGCTTGTACTAACCAGCTGTATGATAGCAACCATCTATTTATGAACACACTTGCTTTGTGTATGCTTGCACTAGATATCCTTCTAGACTCGGGCCAGGACTGCGGGAAGGAAAGTCGAGCGTTACTTAGCATCGTTGCTGGTTTCTTTGCTAGGGTAGATATCATGTTGCCGCGAAGTTCCATCTTCGAGGAGGTGACTAGCTTGATCGAGATCCTGACGTATCGGTGAATGCAAGGTAGTTCAAGAGCAAATCATGTTCGCTTGTTTTGATTGTCTTTGTTTCATAATCTCGTGTATACGTAGTTCTGGTTATGCGCAACATGTTGGCGGGTAAGATTATTCCTGGTATTTGACTGAGACTTCTGTACTGTCACTCGCAGCATGTTCTATCGCTTTCACTATCATGCCTTCCAGGGTATGCGCTGACATATACTTCTGTCTACTTACCCACAGCTCACATAACCAATCTCGTTCCACTATGACTGCGTTATAAAACTCTAGCGCTATAGCATGGATCTCGCTCCTGTACCTTTATACAATCTTACTTACCCGTTCCGCAGGACAACCAACCAGTTCTTCCTTCTCTCTCTCTCTCTCACCTGTCCAGATGGACCACTCCTCGAGATCTAGTTTTGCATTTCATACAGCACCAAAGCCAAAGCTATCGGGAATATATATGAGAAGATACTGGATACACTCGACGTTACATAGTACGGCTTGTAACGGTCTATGTTAACTAGAGACGATTCGCTATCGAGCCACAATAGCGAAGATTAAGCCTGTATAGCTCCTTTTGGCTTAGCAAGAGCTGCGTTGGCCTGTAGGCCTGGCAAAAGCTACAAGCTGTCATTTAGGTAATGTCTTTGTTATACTCTTCTAGTATTAGTATGCATACAAGCGGTAGAACTGCCTGCGCAGCAACGACAAAAGAGAAAGAAAGGCCGAGGCCGTTGCCTAGAGCGCGGATAGAGAGGCCAGTAGTGTGCGCTATCTTGGCGCTCCAGGCCTGTATTTCCATTGTTATTCAACCACAACAGAGAAGTGCGTACATCAAACACGAAGATTCTATAGAGTCAATCGGAAATCGCAACCAACAGAATTGCACAATGAAGCTCCAGGGTAGCTGAAGCTGTCTCTTACAGCTCACGGGTAGTGCTACTGAAGCTTAGAGTTAGGCCTTGCACGCTAATATTGCCTCTACTGGCAGCAGCGCTTCTTCGCGGCGCGGTCCCCGTTATAGCGATGCTTTGTTCGTGCGTGCTGCCGAGTCTTGTGAATATGAGAGTTATTGGGTAGACCTCCTCAGACCTTGTTAGATTGTCTTAAAAGAGCACCATCCGTTCAACATCAGTGGTGATAGTCGACGAAGCTATCTGCGTAATTGCAGTGCTTTGTGGTACCGGTCGTAGCATTCCAAGTACAGCAATGAAGAAAAAGTGTGCTGCGAATGAACACCAGTTGAAAAGCCGTCTTTGTACCTTTTCTGCCTCCCTACTAAAGTTGACACGCTTGTCAACAGCGGTGATAAGCACTTCAATCAAGATTGGTCAGTAGTCCACAGAGAGATGGGGTATAGCAGTATGCTCACTAGCTGGGACGAAATCATCTTGAGAAAATTGACGGCAGGAGACTGGAGCGTTCAGAGTTTTGCGATGCCATAATCAGTGTTCGTCCTGATCCTGCTACACTCCCCGAGTTGACTTGAAGTTAAACGATTCTAGTTGTGGCTACATAGTTGCTTGAGCGCCCTGACTGGTCGTCTGAAATGGCGTCCAGAAGAGACCGGTCTCGCTTGGCCGAGTGGGCAGCTTTCCCGAAGTGGCCCAGCAAAGGGCTAAATTCGCTTCATCGTTGAATCACATCTTGCCTACGGCTAGCAACAGAAGGCCCAAGCTCGCTTGTCTTCATCCACCAGGGATACGCTATGTTCATATACCATACACTCAATGATTGCTACAGACTGCGTAAACTACAAGTTCACCGTTGGGAAGCCCGCCATTGAAAGCTCACGGGCGCGGCAGGGCCGGACTGTCCAGCAAGCTCCATCAAATCCATCAAATCCATCAAATGGTTGCAGCGACACAACTCCTCCGTATCCCAAGCTCTGGCAACATGATTTTATCAAAACGACACTCTCCTCTTTGCAAACTACAACCAATCTCTGCTGGAGTGCCCCGCGAATGTGGCATGAATCAGCGTAGCTATGAGCAGTCTTCCGACAGCGCTGAGACCGAGAGACTAGCCTCCTCCCAACCCCATCGGCTCGTCCGCAACTCAGCTCGGTAGCCTACCTAGCGACCTCTTTGTTTCTTGCCTTTGCCAGCCTCTTTGTTGTGTTTACAGTGGTTAGCGATTGCGGCTTCACCCTTGTAGGCAACGTTCCAAAAGTCCAGTCATCAGAAGATCGAGGTTTGACCAATCACAACGATGGTTCTGCTGCTGACGTCTTCTACTAAGCTACATAAGGAAGGTGGGGTTGCTCAAATCCGTTGCGCAGCTGAGCGTAAGGGTGAAGCCGCAATCGCTAGCGACTGTAAGTGCGTTGTTGTTGAGTTATCCAACGTTACAACCGGAGATCGTGATTGTGGTGGGGTGCGCGGAAAGTATAGTGCCCAGCTTATTAGATGCTCACTACTAGCCAAGTCGTTGGTCTACCCCTGCGCTAGGTACTGGAGACAGTATTGAGGGTATATGTTGTTTTGGGTCATGAGCCCTGTTCACAAGGTTCTTCGGCGGCTTCGAGTCAGACAGTTCTCTAATATTCTTTGATTTATTCTGTGATGGAACAACAATAGAATTAATCACCACCCGAACTTGCATATCGATTGATGTGGAAACTAGATCCTTTCGGAAGAGGAAGAAAGAAAGAAAGAAGAGTACAAGTTTTTCTAATCTTCTTTGTAACCAGAACTAGCTTCTACGGTTTACAGTCTTCAATAATGGTTAACTCGGGCTATATCTCTCGAGCAGCCGTACATTGGCCGATGATGTCGCTCTAAATATAGATCGGGAACGGAAAGACGACTGTGAGAGCATATGAATCGCATTGAGCTGTTCTAGAACTAGAAGGTCAATTGTGTGCACGGAGGACACAGCTCCTATTGGAAGCCGTCGACCTTAAGATACGACAGAACTTCAGGTGGGAATCAGCTCACAAGAGCTGATTTGATTCTACATCATTGGTTGTGTAGCGTGACCATAGCCGTTAGCGAGGTCTAGACCATAAACGGAAAGGTTGGCGTAAAGCCATCGGACATGGTAAGTGATGAAGGCTCTGCCTCCTCAGGCGACAACAGCGCACGTATTGTTTGTTGTGAGCTAATCGAACTTTCATCCTGTGCGGCTTTCATATTAGCCAGTGATATTTTAACCACTACCAGATGAGGACCCAGCCTTGCAAGCGGCGACGCTAGATGTGGGCCACCCTATCAACAAGGGCATGGACTGTGCATCACTTATTGTCCTTACCTATATAACCCAACGAAATTGCTGACGAGTTGCAACCAAACTGATATGAAAGTTGAGTCAATGCGAAACGCCGCCTCAGCTACATGGAAGGATAGGTCTATAGGCACTGACGGCTACATTGTTGGCTGCTCTCATGAAGCTCAAAAAATCATAGATTAAATTCTCGTTAAGAGCAGCAAAAAGATTCAGAAATAGACTGTGCAAGCCAGTATAATGTCTATCCCTATGTGCCAAAAAACCTTGTGGGCCGAAAACGACCAACCAGATTATAAGGCTTATAGAATAGTACGTGGTCCTGGCGATCCGATTGGCCCTTTTCGGCCCACAAGGTTTTTTGGCACATAGGGATAGACATTATACTGGCTTGCACAGTCTATTTCTGAATCTTTTTGCTGCTCTTAACGAGAATTTAATCTATGATTTTTTGAGCTTCATGAGAGCAGCCAACAATGTAGCCGTCAGTGCCTATAGACCTATCCTTCCATGTAGCTGAGGCGGCGTTTCGCATTGACTCAACTTTCATATCAGTTTGGTTGCAACTCGTCAGCAATTTCGTTGGGTTATATAGGTAAGGACAATAAGTGATGCACAGTCCATGCCCTTGTTGATAGGGTGGCCCACATCTAGCGTCGCCGCTTGCAAGGCTGGGTCCTCATCTGGTAGTGGTTAAAATATCACTGGCTAATATGAAAGCCGCACAGGATGAAAGTTCGATTAGCTCACAACAAACAATACGTGCGCTGTTGTCGCCTGAGGAGGCAGAGCCTTCATCACTTACCATGTCCGATGGCTTTACGCCAACCTTTCCGTTTATGGTCTAGACCTCGCTAACGGCTATGGTCACGCTACACAACCAATGATGTAGAATCAAATCAGCTCTTGTGAGCTGATTCCCACCTGAAGTTCTGTCGTATCTTAAGGTCGACGGCTTCCAATAGGAGCTGTGTCCTCCGTGCACACAATTGACCTTCTAGTTCTAGAACAGCTCAATGCGATTCATATGCTCTCACAGTCGTCTTTCCGTTCCCGATCTATATTTAGAGCGACATCATCGGCCAATGTACGGCTGCTCGAGAGATATAGCCCGAGTTAACCATTATTGAAGACTGTAAACCGTAGAAGCTAGTTCTGGTTACAAAGAAGATTAGAAAACTTGTACTCTTCTTTCTTTCTTTCTTCCTCTTCCGAAAGGATCTAGTTTCCACATCAATCGATATGCAGTTCGGGTGGTGATTAATTCTATTGTTGTTCCATCACAGAATAAATCAAAGAATATTAGAGAACTGTCTGACTCGAAGCCGCCGAAGAACCTTGTGAACAGGGCTCATGACCCAAAACAACATATACCCTCAATACTGTCTCCAGTACCTAGCGCAGGGGTAGACCAACGACTTGGCTAGTAGTGAGCATCTAATAAGCTGGGCACTATACTTTCCGCGCACCCCACCACAATCACGATCTCCGGTTGTAACGTTGGATAACTCAACAACAACGCACTTACAGTCGCTAGCGATTGCGGCTTCACCCTTACGCTCAGCTGCGCAACGGATTTGAGCAACCCCACCTTCCTTATGTAGCTTAGTAGAAGACGTCAGCAGCAGAACCATCGTTGTGATTGGTCAAACCTCGATCTTCTGATGACTGGACTTTTGGAACGTTGCCTACAAGGGTGAAGCCGCAATCGCTAACCACTGTAAACACAACAAAGAGGCTGGCAAAGGCAAGAAACAAAGAGGTCGCTAGGTAGGCTACCGAGCTGAGTTGCGGACGAGCCGATGGGGTTGGGAGGGAGGCTAGTCTCTCGGTCTCAGCGCTGTCGGAAGACTGCTCATAGCTACGCTGATTCATGCCACATTCGCGGGGCACTCCAGCAGAGATTGGTTGTAGTTTGCAAAGAGGAGAGTGTCGTTTTGATAAAATCATGTTGCCAGAGCTTGGGATACGGAGGAGTTGTGTCGCTGCAACCATTTGATGGATTTGATGGATTTGATGGAGCTTGCTGGACAGTCCGGCCCTGCCGCGCCCGTGAGCTTTCCAATGGCGGGCTTCCCAACGGTGAACTTGTAGTTTACGCAGTCTGTAGCAATCATTGAGTGTATGGTATATGAACATAGCGTATCCCTGGTGGATGAAGACAAGCGAGCTTGGGCCTTCTGTTGCTAGCCGTAGGCAAGATGTGATTCAACGATGAAGCGAATTTAGCCCTTTGCTGGGCCACTTCGGGAAAGCTGCCCACTCGGCCAAGCGAGACCGGTCTCTTCTGGACGCCATTTCAGACGACCAGTCAGGGCGCTCAAGCAACTATGTAGCCACAACTAGAATCGTTTAACTTCAAGTCAACTCGGGGAGTGTAGCAGGATCAGGACGAACACTGATTATGGCATCGCAAAACTCTGAACGCTCCAGTCTCCTGCCGTCAATTTTCTCAAGATGATTTCGTCCCAGCTAGTGAGCATACTGCTATACCCCATCTCTGTGGACTACTGACCAATCTTGATTGAAGTGCTTATCACCGCTGTTGACAAGCGTGTCAACTTTAGTAGGGAGGCAGAAAAGGTACAAAGACGGCTTTTCAACTGGTGTTCATTCGCAGCACACTTTTTCTTCATTGCTGTACTTGGAATGCTACGACCGGTACCACAAAGCACTGCAATTACGCAGATAGCTTCGTCGACTATCACCACTGATGTTGAACGGATGGTGCTCTTTAAGACAATCTAACAAGGTCTGAGGAGGTCTACCCAATAACTCTCATATTCACAAGACTCGGCAGCACGCACGAACAAAGCATCGCTATAACGGGGACCGCGCCGCGAAGAAGCGCTGCTGCCAGTAGAGGCAATATTAGCGTGCAAGGCCTAACTCTAAGCTTCAGTAGCACTACCCGTGAGCTGTAAGAGACAGCTTCAGCTACCCTGAGCTTCATTGTGCAATTCTGTTGGTTGCGATTTCCGATTGACTCTATAGAATCTTCGTGTTTGATGTACGCACTTCTCTGTTGTGGTTGAATAACAATGGAAATACAGGCCTGGAGCGCCAAGATAGCGCACACTACTGGCCTCTCTATCCGCGCTTTCAGGCAACGGCCTCGGCCTTTCTTTCTTTTTGTCGTTGCTGCGCAGGCAGTTCTACCGCTTGTATGCATACTAATACTAGAAGAGTATAACAAAGACATTACCTAAATGACAGCTTGTAGCTTTTGCCAGGCCTACAGGCCAACGCAGCTCTTGCTAAGCCAAAAGGAGCTATACAGGCTTAATCTTCGCTATTGTGGCTCGATAGCGAATCGTCTCTAGTTAACATAGACCGTTACAAGCCGTACTATGTAACGTCGAGTGTATCCAGTATCTTCTCATATATATTCCCGATAGCTTTGGCTTTGGTGCTGTATGAAATGCAAAACTAGATCTCGAGGAGTGGTCCATCTGGACAGGTGAGAGAGAGAGAGAGAAGGAAGAACTGGTTGGTTGTCCTGCGGAACGGGTAAGTAAGATTGTATAAAGGTACAGGAGCGAGATCCATGCTATAGCGCTAGAGTTTTATAACGCAGTCATAGTGGAACGAGATTGGTTATGTGAGCTGTGGGTAAGTAGACAGAAGTATATGTCAGCGCATACCCTGGAAGGCATGATAGTGAAAGCGATAGAACATGCTGCGAGTGACAGTACAGAAGTCTCAGTCAAATACCAGGAATAATCTTACCCGCCAACATGTTGCGCATAACCAGAACTACGTATACACGAGATTATGAAACAAAGACAATCAAAACAAGCGAACATGATTTGCTCTTGAACTACCTTGCATTCACCGATACGTCAGGATCTCGATCAAGTTAGTCACCTCCTCGAAGATGGAACTTCGCGGCAACATGATATCTACCCTAGCAAAGAAACCAGCAACGATGCTAAGTAACGCTCGACTTTCCTTCCCGCAGTCCTGGCCCGAGTCTAGAAGGATATCTAGTGCAAGCATACACAAAGCAAGTGTGTTCATAAATAGATGGTTGCTATCATACAGCTGGTTAGTACAAGCGTATTTGGAAAGATGCTGTTTCGTGCGACACGTACCAGTCTTGAAGTAGATAATCGGAAGGTATGGTGTTAGAAGATGTGATTGTTTCCTGTATTGATCGCTTGAGTAATTGTCTATACTCCTGAGACCCTGCCGGAGAAGAGGATTGTAGATCCGGCAAGCTTATACTTAGTAAGTGAAACCGAGCCTCGTAGTAATAGTAGGATATCTGGAGCTTGACGCGCATGCCATCACGATGGTCTAGAGAGTGCGTCATCTCGCTAATCTTAGTGGACGTATACCATTCTTCCAGTGCCGTTGACAGCATCACCGCCCTGTAAGAACGATCTTCAGATGGCTCTTCCTTTGCGCCTGCTTGAGCTGCAGAATGTTCGAGCAAATTCTCGAGTACTGGGACCGAATCCACAACCACTCTGAGGAGAGCGTATTTGAAAAATCATTCTGAGGCACGTTGTCGGGTGGGTCCGTAGTCGGAAGGGAACTGTCGCTGACTAGCTGTTTTGCGTGTATTAGCCTTGATCCGACTAGCCCAGGATAAGCATGTGGAGCGTACGGAGAAGGTTTGCCATCTCAATGCATAAGACTTATCAATGCAGTAGAGTGCCCACATGGCTCGTTTGGTCTGAATAGCTTGCTCATCGCTCACACAGAACTTGCGTAGCGCAGGTTCCGAATGGAGACCTAAGGAGACCGCAGTCGAGATGCTGCCAAGGATGAGCGCAGGTAGGTTGTCTGATCCCGTTTTTTCGGCAAGGCAAAGCTACGTAGGTTAGCCGACTCCTTCGCCATAGATGATCGGGTCTTTACGAACTGCAGCAACAAGAGCCTGGGTCGGGTTAGCAAAACCTCCATTATCATCGAGCGGAAGAACCTACCAAGAACTGACGGACGCTACCATTCTGGCGAAGTAGTAACGTTGACGTTTCCAACACAGCATCCAGTAGCGCTACTCTAGAACCCGGACCTACTTGCGGCTCCAACAAGGCTCCCCAAGCCAGTGAGACAATCAGTAATGACATATCGCTGATGCCTATAGGCAGATTTTCCAGATCGAAGAAGCGCTCTTGTATACGCATGATATCTTGTTCCTCAGTGAAAAGACTAAGCCTGTCCCACACATGAGCTCACATAGTGCACTGCTTGCTTGATTGACTTACCCTTCTGGCTCTTTGAATGCCCCTTGTAAAGCATTAGCAGATTTCTGGCAGGCTGCATTTTGAACATACTTTGAACAAGCTTCTTCGCCGGGAGATCTTTTAGATCCAGACTCGGATGCTCCCTGCCAGAGTCCATCGTGCGCAAGAGATTAGAGAGACAAGTCTGGTGCTCCGGAGAAAGCAGCATCTTGACTTTGTCTAACACTGTCTGTTGTCTACGGCTCTATCTGCGTTCTGGAAAAGAGTAGTGATTCTGTACGTTTTGTGGGTTAAGAACGGCTCTATCTTCGCAGCGTTAGAGATTAACTATGAAATACCAGTGGAGAGAAGCAGGTCGTTTACCTCTACTTTGTCAGCTACTATTCGTTCTGAGAAGAGCGTAAGAGTACACTTAGCGGCGCCGTCGTCCTGCTCAGTTTCTAGGAGATTACAAAACTGGGCGGCGTTGTGCTGCTGTAGGTTTTGGTCGCGGCCCAATGTGAGCCAGTCCAGCATGAGCGTGTCGTTTCTGGGAGTATGGTATGGTACTTGGTTCTGGACACTGCTTGTTTGCTGACTGGGCTCTATTCTCTAGTCAACTATTCGTTCTGTCGGAGAAAAAAACAGCTGTTTCAACGAGAAGAGATATGGAATATGTCTCCACCGACCCGAAAAATGGAAAAGAAGGGGGTTCTGGTATGTACCTATGATTTGAATTTGGTTAGTACCCAGCATGACCTCATCTGGGAAGTCAAGATCCGGATACGAGCGTGCGCCCTCGGACACTAACTGCGGGAAACACGTCTCACTAAATGGCGTATTTAAGGAATTTACTAAGCCCCCAGCATCCCGACCAAAACAACCTCAGAAAAGTGATCTGAGTTTGACGAATCAGGCATCGTGCTGTCACTTTTCGCGTGCGGCTGTGTTGTTGTGGAGACGTGCTTGCCAAAGCTCTGAATACTCTTCTCTTGTAGACGACGTCGTGAGCGGCGTGTATTGTATTCGCATGGGGATTCGTTCCGCTATCATGGTGTCAATGGAAAGTCTCAGGGTCGAACAAAAGCTTTAGTGTACTTCGCAGTTACCACATGGATTCGCTCCATCGCCTGTGTCTCTTAGTATGTACATCTGGGCCACCACAGAACAAGCTTACATCGAACCTTTTTCTGGCGGCACTCTCCACATGCGCCTCCGTCGAGTCAACTTGGGACGAGGACCACTCATTTAGTCGACAAGAGCTTCTTTGGATGCGTAGACGAGGAGGAATTCGGAGCCTCGATGAAACACATGCGGGAACCGGTAGCTGACATGTCCATCCAATACCCCGCAGCGATTAGAAATGCCGATTGTCCGAGGCTGTTGGTCTGAGAAGCTTGTTGATAGACATACAAAGGGCATCTCAGTTGCTCTGTTAATTCCATTGTTTGTTGATTGCCGCTTCCTAGCTGAAATAAGGTAGAAGCCCTGACCAAAGGCCCTTCTGAGCACGCTCATGCAGATTAGTAAATCGATGGTAGATCCGGCCTCTTTCCATAATGTCGTCCAACGTCTCTCTAGTAGCGTTCCTCTTTCGATGTCCTTCCGACATTGTGTCGTTTTAGGTTTCCGGAACACCTTTTCTTAGGTTCTCGGACAGAACTGAGCCTCGTCTCACGTGTTGCTGACACGGCGGAAGACATGGTGCGCCTTAAGATGCGGACCTCGTCTCGACTGTGCCCGATTGATTCGTACATCAACACTCTAACGATTCGGCTTTTGCACACAGATTACGAGCGGGCTCTTGTCTAGCTGGATACTCTGTGTGAATCCTGGAATGATACCATTCACATGGAGTAGGGAGCCTTGCTCTGGCAATGTAGTGGCGCTAGTTTCGTTAGGTCAGGGCTTTCTCCCAAGGCAATTCTTGAGGCAGCAGTGGCGCTGATCGCTTGGGAACTTGTAGGCTTGCAACATACGACGCGCACAATCCCACGTCGGGATCGCACGGTTCGTTCCTTTGCATAGCCATATTCGACCGACGGATGTCGAGAACTACGCCTCGCCTGGCTCAGCCCTGCGTAACGGGACACCCTGCGTGCCGGGACCGGCCAATCAGCTCACTTGAATCACAGACTTCGCCCGAAATCTGCATGTTGATTGGCCGGTCCCGGCACGCAGGGCATCCCGTTACGCAGGGACGGACATTACATCTGCAGCTTAACTTCGCATGCCCATGCTCTGGACTCACCATCTATCTACTTTGTGTACTTTCCCAGTCGGACAGACTAAGGACTGCCCAACGTCGTTCTGCTAGCGATCCTCTTCTCAATTGCCGTCGTCTTCCGTACAGTAGACTGATGATCGAGTGGACAGCAGCGTTTTCACTAAGCTTCGATAGATGCAGCACTCGTCTGCAATCTCTCTGCAACGCCTCCGTGCCGCACTCGCTTCCTACACTGGTTCAGTGCGACCCATTGATGCTGACGCCATCAGCTCTGGTCGGAAGATGCATGATCAGAGTTGCTCATGTCGTGTGCTGCGGATTGCCGGCGCTTACAAATAACGGAGACCGAGCTGCTAGAATCTAGGTGGAACCGGGACAGAGGCTCTGTTCAGTGAACAGACACGCCAGGCGGGGTAACCTCGGCAAGATCGAGCGAGCTTCCTGGCCGTGCCGCTCATTGACGTAGCTGGCGCAGAAGTGTCATATCCACCATTCCTTTGTCGCGCAACAGAACTAGCTTTCCTCGTGGAATCAGGCCCATCCTTTCTCTGCCTCGCCTGTCGCGGAACATTTGCGGAAAATTTGCAGAACATTCAATGGCGTGTGCAAGTGGTTCTGCCATATTGCACAGTGCTCTTCGAGTGCTGCGACTTCCACTTCACTATGTTCCGTCCCGCATGACTAGGATACTTGCGCACAGTCCATCGCCGCGGCGGCTGTCCGTTTCCGTGTACGGAACGGAGTTGCTCATGGACCTTCCGGAACCTCGCGGAGCTTAGGTCTAACCGCAGGGAACCCCATGAAACAAAGGCGATTAGATGCGAATGCCACACGGGAAACTGGATCAACCATGTGCGGAGGCGCAAGGGGAAGATTGCGACTCTGGCTTCTTTACCTCTCGATGGCGAGGCAGTGGTCGGCCGCGGGAAAAAGAAAGGGGAAGAAAGAAGGAAGGACTCGGAATTGATTTATTTATTTATTTATTTATTTATTAAGTCCTACTCGGTTTCAGCCGCGTACTGCGCAGCTATGCCCGGAGCGACAGGCTGTGGCAGACAGCGGACGCGGTGCGGACGTTGATCCGCGCCGCCCCACTTCATCCTCCTAGAGAGGGACCAGCTGTCCCCAAAACCTGTTGTTTTCCATCAACCATTATCTAAACATGCTTTGGCCGGCCATCTAGATAACGGTTCTACTGACTGTGTGCTGTGATTCTAGGCTCGTAGAGGCGCGTTGCCTCGTCTGTCGCATCCGCTGTACCTACAGTCTCCCCCCAACGCTCGGCGTCGTCTACGTATCTCTGATCCCCACTTGCCCAAGGATCTGCGTCTGCTCCATATACTCGATGGCTTTGGTGGCTAGCTGCGGCGTGCTCAGGATGGTCCTGAGGCTGTTCCGTCCGGATAGGTTGGCGAAGATGCGGTTCCGGAGGTCCTTGTACTTGCTGCAGCGAAGGAGGACGTGGGCGACGGTCTGTCGCCTCTCCACAGCTGCAGCGGGACTGGTAACAGTCGGGACGTGTCGGTTGAAGAGGAAGTCGTTGAGACCGATCTTCTCGGTCCGCAGCTGCACCAGCAGCGCGCTCTCTCGCTTGCTGAGCCTCTCGTGGAGCTGCAGCACCTTCTGGTGGGCACTGGTGTGTGCCTGTATGTTGCGCGGCCTTTCTTGTCTTCTCTCCATGCGCTGATCCACGCGCGCTCTGCCTGTGTTTTGCACCATCTACTAAGCGTTGTCCTGAGTGGGTACAGCTGCGAAGGTGCGTCTGCTGGCTGTTGTCTGCGACCGTCTTCTCTCCATCCGGTGGCCTCCTTGGCAGCCTGGTCGGCGGCTTCGTTTCCCGGGATGCCCACGTGGGCCGGTATCCATCGAACGGTCACCGAGTATCCTTTGTCCTGGAGCCCAGGACCTGTCGTGCTATCTCCTTGAGGATGTAGGCGCCTGATCGTCCTTCTGCCTTGGCGATGGACCAGATGGCGGCCTGGTTGTCCGTGTATATGGCTATGTCTTTCCGCTCGCCGTTCTTGTCTGCATGCCCCTGTGCAATCTGCAGTGCCAGGCTGATGCCCTGCAGCTCCGCAGCGTACACTGTAGACAGAGCGTCCGATCCCATGTGTACAGAGAGTGTCTGCTGCGTTAGTAGGCATACTGCTGCAGAGCCGATCTTGCCCTCAATGCCGCTGCCATCCGTGTAGACGCTAAGGCTCTTGTTTGTTGCGCATTCTCGGTTGTGGCGTTCGCGAGCCTTTTCCGCATCGTTGTCGATGTAGGTGTGTGGCCCTCGTCGCCACGGAGGTGTGATGAACGGGGATAGACTCTGCTTGTCGAGATCGCACACCTGCTTGCTCCTCAGTGCCTCGTAGGCTTTCTGCCAAGGGCTTTGTGTGCCCTGTAGTTCTTGTCAACGACTACTGGTACCAGTTCGCGTGGCTCGTAGCGCGCAGTCTTCGCGATGTCCCTTGACGAAGACAGTCGAGTGACGACGTCCGCGTTGTGCTTCCAGATCTGCTGCTTGATGGGAAGGAGGAATGTCTCTACGTCGAGCGCGACCCTTGAGGTCGCTCTATATGCGCCGCATATGCTTCGTGCTGCTCTTGCTTGGATGCTGCGCAGAGCATCTAGCGTCTTATGCGTGTAGCCGCGCTTCTTGTCGTTGAGGTTGGCGTTTGACCAGATGGAGCAAGCGTACATCATCTGTGGGAGCGCGACGGCTTCGTACAGTCTGCGCATATCTTGCAGTCTAACGCCCCAGGTAGAGCTTCCCAGGCTGCTCAGCATGTGCACTGTACGTGTTGCCTTCTGCCTAACTGTCTCTACGTGTTCCTCCACTTCAGCTTGGTGTCTAGGGTCAGGCCGAGGTACTTGCACGTTGTTGACGGCTTTATCTCGCCCCACTCTGTCTGGATAGGCGCGTTAATGTTGATGCGTTTGCGCGATCTTGTGAAGTGCGTCAGCTGGAACTTGTCAGGGCGAAGACTGATGCATGCGTCTTTGCCCATCGCTGTGCATTCTCGAGTACTGTGCCCAGTACTTCGCATGTTCGCTCTGTGGTCTTTCCCCATGCAAGGATAGCTACATCATCAATGTACCCTGTTGACATGGCATCTGTCTGCTCGTTGCACTGCTCGATCAAGTCAGCGTTGTAGAAGAGATAGAGCATGGGGGAGAGTGGCGAGCCCTGGGGGATGCCCGTGTTTATTGCGTAGTCCTTGGACTTGTATCCGTCGATCAGGATATGAGTATGTCTGTCGCTCAAAAAGCTTGCTATCCAGCGCACTGTGTTCTCGTCTACTTTCCGCTTTCGCAGGTTGTGAAGCAGCCGTTTGTGTGATACGTTGTCGAAGGCTCCGGACACGTCTAGTAGCAGGAGGCTGGCCACCTGCCCGTCTTTTCCGTTGTTCCACTGTTCGTAGATCTTCGCTGTGACAGCGTGCAGTGCGTGCTCCGTGGATCGATGCTTCCTTCCACCCACATGGGTCGGCGGAAGCACGTGGTGGGTCTCGACTAGGTAGCTCAGTCTCCGAGCTATCACCGCATCCATAACCTTGCCGATGGTGTTGAGTAGTGCGATCGGACGGTAGGCTTTGGGGACTGCGTAGTTGGCTTTGCCAGGTTTGCGCAAGACTGCTGTGATGGAGGCTCGGAATGAGACTGGGCAGTAACCCAGTCGTAGGCTTTGGTTGAAGATCCTCGTCAGATGCACTGCAATCAGGTCGATCCCGGCTTGCAGTGCCTTGTTCGTGATTCCATCCGGGCCTGGGGCTTTGAGGGGCGATGCTGCTCGAATCGCAGTCCACACCTCCTTTTCTTCGATCGGCGGCATGTCGATTTGGCTACCGTACTCGGCGTTCTGTATGTCTTCCAAGTCTGCTTCAAGTGGTGTAGGGAAGAAGACATCTCGAAACAGCTCGGCCTTGTCTGCCGGTTCTTCTAGTTCGCGTTGAGTGTCAGGGTGCTGTATCCTTGGTATGGAACCGGTCGACTGGTCGTGCCGTGTACGTGCCCATCTTGCTAGCTTCCACAGCGCGTCTGGCGACTCTGTTGCCTGCTCTATACGGTCCCTATGTGCTTTGCGCAGTGCTTTGTTGATTGTTCTTGCTTTGTGGTTTCTTGCAATACGATACGCTTCCCAAGTCTCTTCCGTGCGGTGTCGACCGTGTGCTCTCTTTAGTCGTTTTGTCTCAGCGAGCACCGCTCTGCATTCTTCAGTCCATCCTGCGCGTGCGTGGGAGGAAGGAAGAGTCTCGGGTACTGCTTTTTGTATAGCGTCTTGGATTGCAGAGGTCACCTCACTAGTGTATGTCGAGCGCGGTCTTGGTGAGTGGTCTTCGGAGCGGAGGTAGGGAGCGCCTTAGCGTCTTTGTATACAGTTTCTCGTCTAGTCTCTTCCAGTCTTTGCGCGGCCTCTTCTCCGGACGTTGCACTGCGAGGTCTAGCGTTGTGCTTATTGGCAGGTGATCCGAGTCGTGGTCTAGGCTTCTGTCCACTTCGCTTTTGGTGACTTTGTCGATTAGCCCTGACGTGACGAGGCAGAGATCGATTGTGGACTGCGCTTGGCCTTCTTCGTACGTAACCGTGCCCGGCGGGAGGGTGTTATGGAGCGCGAAGTCTCCTATGATGTCTATCAGGTCTTCTGACTCTGAATCGGTGACTTCCCTGTTCAGTCCTCCCACAGGGGTGATGCAGATTGAAGTCGCCTAGCAGCACTTGTTCGTCCGTGTGATACTGTCTCAACGCCTCTCGAACCTGTGGCAGCGCGCTCTGTCGGTTACTTGAGGTCTTCGGCGGGTTGTAAATATTGTGTATAACGACCCGCTCTTGGCTTTGTTGGTCGTCTCCGGAGTTGTTGATAATGATTGAGCAAGTGTCCCTAGTCCGTTCCTCGAAGCGCCATCGTGCTTGATCAATCATCTTGTTGATGAAGAAGCAGACCCTTGCTGTGCCTTCTGTGTGTCCTGTCGGGTAGCAAAGGTGGAACCTGTCCTTGGCTGGGTGATGGGTGGTAGCGGAGTAGGGTTCCTCCATGGCTCCTGGATGGCGATGATGTCGAAGTCGTGGATCCCCGGGTCGCGCAGGAGTGTTGCCATGACCATGTCTCTCGACCTTCTTACGTTGTACTGTAGTATGTTGAGTTTGTTGTGTCTATTCATGCTTCATTGTCTGAGTCGATCTCCATGTGCTGGCTGTTGCCGCTCTGTGTTAGCTGTGTGCTGTTCCCGGTTGCTTCCATGGCCCTCCGGGTGGGTACGATATGCCTCTGTGGCCTTTGGCTGCCACCTGCTTGTGTCGACGGATTCTGTTGCTCTGCTGAGTCAACGGTGGTCCCCGCATTGGTCCTCTTCTGTCCTCGTCCGGTCTGCGATCGATTCCTGGTGATCGGTGCTGGCTGCGTGGATGCAGGCGCTTGTGCGGTTCTGCTCCGCCGGGCAGCGGTAGCCGGTACCTCTGATGGGATGCTGCTTCTTGGTGTCTCCGCGACTGGGTGATAGTATGGGCGTACATCGTATGCGGCTCTTGCTTTCGCCCTCTCCTCCTTCCTGGTGGGGCACTGGTAGCTCCATGCTTCGTGCCCGCCTCGGCAGGCGGCGCATTTCCTGGGTATATTCCGGTCGAGCTTCGAAGGACAGTCCCTGCTCTCGTGGTCTTGCGCGCAGTAGCCACATGCGATTGTTGCCTTGCACTGGGTTCCTATGTGGCCGTAGTGTTGGCACTTGAAGCACTGCTTCACTCGGCACTGTCGCTCGTATCGCTCGCACTGAAAGACCTCGCCCTGCCAGATCAGACCCTCATCAATGATCTTGTTAGCATCCTCTGGCTTGCTGAACTCTATGATGATGCTAGAGAAGGCTTTTGTGGGTGCATTGCGCGTCAGCCACCCGACGTACTTGATCTCTGCCTGCGGGATGAACGGCTTGTTGTCCTGCAGCAGCTGATCCTGTCTCTTCGAACCTGTCCATGTCCATTGTGCTGGTGCGTATGCTGTGTGCGATGATGCCGTAGGTTGTGATTCGTATCGAGGCTCTGTTGCCGACGCGATTGACCCAGTCGTCAGCGAACTGCTTTAGTGCTTCTGTCTCATTGCTAGTAGCTGTCCTGATGCTGAGGTCGCCGCTCTTCAGCTGGTTTGAGAGAGAACCTTGATACCGCTTATATTTTCGTTTCCGCTCTGCGCAATGGCGCGCTCTACATGCGCATTAAGGTTACGTGGGTTCATCGCCCGCAGGCTGAGTACTGTAGCAGGATCTCTAATAGTCACGACGACTTCACGCTGCGTCTGCATGGGAGGCATTCTAGGAACTTGTGTATTCGCTGTACTTGCTAGCGTCGCGCCCCTCGCTGCCATCGCAGCGTAGCTGACCGCGCTACCTGTTTGTGGTGCTGCGTTTTTGATCTGTCTTGCCATCTGCAGGTTAGCTTTACCTACCTCTACCGCCTCCTTAGCCGCTCTCTTCGCATCTTCTCCAGCTCTCGTGTTTAGTTGTACGTTCGCAGCGATTGCGTGGACGCTATCGGTGGTGTTCTTGAGTTCTGTCTTGAGCTCGTGCTTGACCGCATCGAGCATTCGCGCGGCGTTCTCTGTAGACGCCTTGGCCTCGGTTTGCAGGATGCTGAGCGCGTCGCACACCGTGCTGAGGTCAGGCGCGTGTTGCACCTTCAGTATGAACGTCAGCGTGCCGTGAATGATGACCTTGACGAGGTCTGCCGGCACTGGCTGGCTTTGCGTGCGATCGATACAGGTCAGCGCGTCCTGAAGGTAGGTGCTGAGGCGTGTAGCATGCTCGCGGAATGGGGTTGGCCACGTGGGCTGCTGAGGCCACGGTGTCGCCATGGCACGTCAGGCGCAGTGGGCTGCTGCGGCTGGGTGCTGGCCAGTCACTTGGCGTCAAGAGCGACCGTTTGAGCACGAAAATACGACTGAATTCCAAGAATCGAGTTCTCGCTATGTGTGGTGTTTTTTCCGGAATTGATTTATTTATTTATTTATTTATTTATTAAGTCCTACTCGGTTTCAGCCGCGTACTGCGCAGCTATGCCCGGAGCGACAGGCTGTGGCAGACAGCGGACGCGGTGCGGACGTTGATCCGCGCCGCCCCACTTCATCCCTCCTAGAGAGGGACCAGCTGTCCCCAAAACCTGTTGTTTTCCATCAACCATTATCTAAACATGCTTTGGCCGGCCATCTAGATAACGGTTCTACTGACTGTGTGCTGTGATTCTAGGCTCGTAGAGGCGCGTTGCCTCGTCTGTCGCATCCGCTGTACCTACAGTCTCCCCCCAACGCTCGGCGTCGTCTACGTATCTCTGATCCCCACTTGCCCAAGGATCTGCGTCTGCTCCATATACTCGATGGCTTTGGTGGCTAGCTGCGGCGTGCTCAGGATGGTCCTGAGGCTGTTCCGTCCGGATAGGTTGGCGAAGATGCGGTTCCGGAGGTCCTTGTACTTGCTGCAGCGAAGGAGGACGTGGGCGACGGTCTGTCGCCTCTCTCCACAGCTGCAGCGGGGACTGGTAACAGTCGGGACGTGTCGGTTGAAGAGGAAGTCGTTGAGACCGATCTTCTCGGTCCGCAGCTGCACCAGCAGCGCGCTCTCTCGCTTGCTGAGCCTCTCGTGGAGCTGCAGCACCTTCTTGGTGGGCACTGGTGTGTGCCTGTATGTTGCGCGGCCTTTCTTGTCTTCTCTCCATGCGCTGATCCACGCGCGCTCTGCCTGTGTTTTGCACCATCTACTAAGCGTTGTCCTGAGTGGGTACAGCTGCGAAGGTGCGTCTGCTGGCTGTTGTCTGCGACCGTCTTCTCTCCATCCGGTGGCCTCCTTGGCAGCCTGGTCGGCGGCTTCGTTTCCCGGGATGCCCACGTGGGCCGGTATCCATCGAACGGTCACCGAGTATCCTTTGTCCTGGAGCTCCAGGACCTGTCGTGCTATCTCCTTGAGGATGTAGGCGCCTGATCGTCCTTCTGCCTTGGCGATGGACCAGATGGCGGCCTGGTTGTCCGTGTATATGGCTATGTCTTTCCGCTCGCCGTTCTTGTCTGCATGCCCCTGTGCAATCTGCAGTGCCAGGCTGATGCCCTGCAGCTCCGCAGCGTACACTGTAGACAGAGCGTCCGATCCCATGTGTACAGAGAGTGTCTGCTGCGTTAGTAGGCATACTGCTGCAGAGCCGATCTTGCCCTCAATGCCGCTGCCATCCGTGTAGACGCTAAGGCTCTTGTTTGTTGCGCATTCTCGGTTGTGGCGTTCGCGAGCCTTTTCCGCATCGTTGTCGATGTAGTGTGTGGCCCTCGTCGCCACGGAGGTGTGATGAACGGGGGGATAGACTCTTGCTTGTCGAGATCGCACACCTGCTTGCTCCTCAGTGCCTCGTAGGCTTTCTGCCAAGGGCTTTTGTGTGCCCTGTAGTTCTTGTCAACGACTACTGGTACCAGTTCGCGTGGCTCGTAGCGCGCAGTCTTCGCGATGTCCCTTGACGAAGACAGTCGAGTGACGACGTCCGCGTTGTGCTTCCAGATCTGCTGCTTGATGGGAAGGAGGAATGTCTCTACGTCGAGCGCGACCCTTGAGGTCGCTCTATATGCGCCGCATATGCTTCGTGCTGCTCTTGCTTGGATGCTGCGCAGAGCATCTAGCGTCTTATGCGTGTAGCCGCGCTTCTTGTCGTTGAGGAATTGATTGATTGATTGATTGATTAGATCCTACACGGTTGCAGCCGCGAAAGCAGCTATGCCCGGCTGACAGGCTTGGCAGACAGCCGACGCGGTGCGGACGTTGGTCCGCGCCGCCCACTTCATTCAAAGAACCATCTGTCCCTAGAGGCCTGCCGTTTCCCTCCCACCACTATCTACATTTGCCTGTCCGCTCATCTAGATAATGGCTCTACTAACTGAACACTGTACTTCTAGGCTCGTAGAGGCACGGTTGCCTCGTGTTCTGCGTCTGCAATACCTTCAGTCTCCCCCCAGCGCTCGGCTTTCGTCTTCGCGCCTGCGATCCCCATTTTGCCCAAGGATCTGCGTTTGCTCTACATACTCGATGGCTTTGGTGGCTAGCTGTGGCGTGCCTAGGATGGTCCGGATGTTGTCTCGTCCGGACAGGTTGGCGAATACGGTCCCGGAGATGCCTGTGCTTGCTGCAGTGGAGAAGGATATGTGCGACGGTCTGTCGTCTCGCTCCGCAGTCGCAGCGCGGGCTGGTGACGTCTGGCACTCTTCGGGCGAAGAGAAAGTCGTTAAGTCCGATCTTCTCTGTCCGCAGCTGCACCAGCAGCGCGCTCTCCCGCTTAGTGAGCCCCTCGTGGAGCCGGAGTACTTTCTTGGTGGGCGTTGGAGTGTGTCTGTAGGTTGCTCGGCCCTTGGTGTCCTTGCGCCACTTTGCTATCCATGCCCGTTCGGCTTGTACGCTGCACCATCTTTTCGCAGTCGACCTTATGGTGAACAGCTGGGAGGCGCGTCTGCCGGCAAGCTTCTGTGGCCGTCTTCTCTCCATCCGGTGGCTTCCTTGGCCGCTTTGTCGACGGCCTCGTTCCCGGGTATGCCGACGTGGGCCGGTATCCATCGGACGGTCACTGTCCGTCCGTTGTCCTGGAGCTCCCGGACCTGTCGCGCGATGTCCGCGAGGATGTAGGCGCCTGACCGTCCCTCCGCCTTAGCGATGGACCAGACGGCGGCCTGGTTGTCTGTGTATATGGCGACGTCTCGTCGCGCACCGTTTCGGCTCGCATACTCTTGAGCGATCTGCAGTGCTAGGCTAATGCCTTGTAGTTCTGCTGCATATACCGTCGACTCTGTGTCTGAGCCCATGTGTACGGATCGCGCCTGCTGTGTGAGCGGGCATAGTGCCGCAGAGCCTATCTCGCCTTCGATACCGCTGCCATCTGTGTAGATGCTAAGGCTGTCTTCCTTTACGTGTTCTTTGTCGTGTCGCGCCCGCGCTTCCTCACCGGTCGCATCAATGTAAGTGGTTGGGCCCTGTCTCCATGGCGGCGTAAGGAAGCACGGAATCTGCTCTTGTCTGTCGAAGTCTTTAGTTCGCATGCTCGTTATGTCGTTGTAGACCTTCTGCCAGGAGCTGATGTGCCTGCGAGTCTTGTCTGCGACTGTCAGCTGTGCTGTGTTTGTCTGAAATCCTGAGGTGGCTGCGATGTTCTTGCTCGAGTAGACGGACGACAGTGTGTGAGTTGTGCTTCCATATTTGCTGCTCGATGGGAGGAGAAATGTCTCTACGTCTAGTGCCGCTCTGGATGTAGCTTTGTATGCCCCGCTGATGACCCTGGCTGCTCTTGCTTGTATGCTCTGCAGTGTGTTGAGCATCCTCTTGGTGTAGGGTTTTCCTTTCATGCTAGCGTTTGACCACACTGAGCATGCATACATCATCTGCGGGAGCACTGTGCCTTCGTATATTCGCCGCAGGTCGCGGAGGCTAGCGCCCCAGTTGGATCCTCCCAGGCAGCTGAGCGCATTTACTGTCTTTGTCGCTTTCCGCCTGATCTCCTCGGTGTGTTGCTTCCAGTGCAGCTTCGCGTCCATCGTTAAGCCAAGGTATTTGGATGTTGCTTTAGGTCGTATCTCGCCCCACTCCGTATGAATTGAGGCTTCCGTGTTAATGCGCTTGCGTGACCTTGTAAAGTGGGTGAGCTGGAACTTGTTTGGGGCGAAGACCGATGCGTGTGTGCTGGCCCATCGTTGTGCTTTCTCAAGGGTCTTGCCTAGTGTCTCACATGTCTGCTCTGTCGTCTGGCCCGACGCAAGGATGCCGACGTCGTCAATGTAGCCTGTGGACATAGCGTCTGGCGCTTGGTTGCATTTATCTATCAGATCGGCGTTGTAGAAGAGGTAGAGGATAGGCGACAGCGGCGAGCCCTGGGGTATGCCCGTATTGATCTGGTATGCTGTGGACCGGAAGCCGTCGATTGCGATGCTGGTGTGCCTGTTGCTGAGGAAGCTTGCGATCCACTTTACTGTTTTCTCGTCTACTCGTCTCTTCCGCAGATCGTGAAGCAGGCGTGTGTGTGAGACGTTATCGAAGGCTCCGGAGACATCAAGCAGCAAGAGACTCGCCACCCGTCCAGTGTTGTGGCTCCATGCTTCGTATATCTTATGGGTCACGGCGTGAAGAGCGTGCTCAGTCGAGCGCATCTTCCTGCCGCCCATGTGTGTCGGCGGTAGGACGTGATAGGTCTCGGCTAGGTAGCTGAGTCGCCGTGCTATGACGGCGTCCATGATTTTGCCTGTGGTGTTCATCAATGCGATGGGCCTATACGACTTCGGTGCCGTGTAATCGTCTTTGCCTGGCTTGCGCAAGACGACCGTAGTCGACTCGCGAAAGTGGGCCGGACAGTATCCTAGGTGTAGGCTCTGGTTGAAGATCCTCGTCAGGTGAGTTGCAAGCTGGGCTAATCCCGCCTGCAGGGCTTTGTTGATGATGCCATCCGGACCTGGTGCTTTGAGTGGTGAAGCTGCCAGTATGGCATCTCTAACCTCTTTCTCTGTCACTGGCGGCATGTCTACTTGATCGTCGTAGTGTGCGTTTCTTATGTCCTCCAGATCTGCCTCCGGTGGTACTGGGAAGAAGGTGTCTCGGAAGATGTCTGCTTTCTTGGCCGGATCTGTTACCGCCTGCTGCGTCTCTGGGTGTTGGATGGCAGGTGTGACCACCGGGGCCGGGTTCTCTCTCGTCTTCGCCCATTTGACGAGTCTCCACAGTGCTTCTGGCGACTTCGCGGCCTGCTCTACCTGTTCTCTGTGAGTGTTTCTTAGTGCTTTCTTGATCGTTCTCGCTTTGTGGTTTCTTGCCGCACGATAGGCCTCCACGACTCGCCTGTGTGACGCTGGCTGTGTACTCTCTTGAGTCTCTTTGCTTCTGCGAGCACTGCTCTGCACTCTTCCGACCAGCCTTCCCTGATGCGGTCTGACGGCCGTGAGTATGGTATTGCTTTGTCAATGGCCTCTCGAATTGCCCCAACAATCTCTTGGACATACGTGTCAAGCGCTGTCTTATTTGCGGGTCTGCGAAGTGGCGGCAGGGCTTGTTTTAACGCTTTGTTATAGACGGCCTCATCTAATCGTTTCCAGTCTCGCTTTGGTGTTGCATCGAGTTGCTGTATCCTCATATCTATCACAGTGCTGATAGGCAGGTGGTCGGAGTCGTGATCGAGGTCCCGGTCGACCTGGCTTCGAACCACCCGATCGACCAACCCCACGGTCACCAGACAAAGATCAATGGTTGTGCGTGAGGTTCTTTCTTCGTACGTGATGGTTCCAGGTGGTAGTGTGCTGCCCAGTTTGAAGTCCTCCATGATCGCCAGTAGGTCTGCAGACTCAGGGTCGATGTGCCTCACGCCTGTGCCTCCCCACATGGGGTGGTGCAAGTTAAAGTCGCCGAGCAGGATCTGCTCGCTGGATTGACTGTCGTGCAGTATTGTGCGGACATCCACTAGTACGGTACTGTCGCTCTCGCTGCGCCTCGCTGGGTTATAGACGTTGTGTATGATTACGTTTTGCTCCTCCTGTTGATCGTCGCCAAACTCTACTGTAAGCGAGCAGATGTCTCTGCTGTGCTCCTTAAACTGCCACCTCTTGTGGTCTAATCTCTTGTTGATGAAAAAGCATACCCGGGCGGGTCCTGCCTCG
Source organism: Alternaria longipes (assembly GCA_019059555.1). Lineage (NCBI taxonomy): Eukaryota > Fungi > Ascomycota > Dothideomycetes > Pleosporales > Pleosporaceae > Alternaria > Alternaria longipes. Next base: position 433,914 of record JAHLEY010000007.1, read on the forward strand.
CTTCCTGCTGGGCAGCAAAGGTGGAAGACGCGTTTCGCTGGATGGTGTGTCGTCGCCACGAAGGGGTTTCTCCATGGCTCCTGGATGGCCAGAATGTCGTACTCATGGATCCTGGGGTCCCGCAGCATGCTCGCCATTACCATGTTTCTTGATTTGTGCACGTTGTACTGTAGTATGCTTAGTGTGTTGTGCTTATTCATGTATCATCGTTGGAGTCGATCTCCATGTGGTGACTGCTGTTGTTCTGTATCGCCCGGGTGTTGAGTCCAGTCGATTCCAGAGCTCTCCTGCTAGGTATGATCTGTCGATGCGGTCTTTGGCTCGCGCTGCCTTGTGTCGATGAGATCTCCTGATCCATCGAGTCGACATTGGTTCCTGCATTGGTTCTCTTCTGTCCTCTTCCTGTTTGCGATCGGTTCCTGGTAAGCTGCATCGGCTGCGTAGCTGCCACTGGTTGACTAGTCCTTCTCCTTTGAATCGTAGATATCGGGACATCAATCTGCACGTTTTGTCCGGCTGTTTGCGAAACGTGGTGGTAGCGCGGCCGCATTTCGTACGCGGTCCTTGCCTTGGCTATCTCGTCCTTCCTGGCCGGGCACTGGCGGCTCCACGCTTCGTGCTCGCCGCGGCAGGCGGCACATTTCCTAGTCACGGCTTGTCCGGCCCTCGATGGGCAGTCCCGGGTGTCGTGCTCCTGCGCACAGTGGCCACATGCTGTTGTTGCCTTGCACTGGGTTCCTATGTGGCCGTATCTTTGGCACTTGAAGCACTGCTTCACTCGGCACTGTCGCTCGTATCGCTCGCACTGGAAAACCTCACCTTGCCAGATCAGACCCTCGTCGATGATCTTGTTGGCGTCCTCTGGTTTGGTGAACTCGATGGTGATAGTTGTTGCCGTCTTGGTGGTAGCATCTCTAGTAAGCCAGCCTATGTGTCTTATCTCGGCCCGGGGTATGAACGGTCGGTTGTCCTGCAGTATCTGTGCTCTGATCTCGTCAAGCTTGCTCATGTCCATCGTGCTCGTGCGTATGCCGTGTGCGAGGACGCCGAACGTCGGGATCTGCACTGTAGTCCCACTGCCTATGCGGTGGGCCCAGTCTAAACCAGCAGCATGCGCCGCATCTATTTTGAGAGGCATACGCGACTGGCATAGCGCTGTATTGTTTACGATAAGTTACAGAAGGCGACGAGAACGCTAATGCAGGCCTATGCATGCTAAGCGATGTTAGCGTATCCCAGCAGCTCGGGCTCGTTTCCTGAGATCTCCTACATCGCACTACGGGGCTGCCGGCATGCTCGCTCCCACGTCAGGTGATCTCTCGAGCCTAGACAATCGATCTTCCTTCGTCGCGCTGTCTCTACAACCCTCCGAGCGCTGAAGTGGTCCTTAAAGTCGCCAGTGAACAGGGGGGTGTAGTTGACGAGTTGATTGACGACGGTAACGAACCGATCGATAGCAGGGCCAACATAGCCACGATTTATATCGGACGATAATTATCGTAAGGAGTAATCACCATTTAGTTTTGATAGACTAATAACAGCTTTACAAACCTGCAAATAGGGTAGCGCCGAAGGTCCGAAGTGCAAACTTGTCTCGCGACACAGTGTGTCTCTTCACCTAGGGACGCACCTTAGCTATATATTGTAAGTTATGGTACACGGCGCACAGAGAGATGTTGCAAAGCTCGATGTGCCCGCGAGCCTCAACTTTTCGGCCCGGTAGGTTTTCCAGAGGGAGGCAACACTTGCTCGCCGTTCAGAATGTACGCCGTTGACTCGGCCTCAGAGGTCCCGCTGAGAGGTTGCGCCTGCGGTCGGACGAATTGCTTTTGCACGCCGACTCTGCATGCAAGCATTGCGGGTTCAGAACTGCCATCAGCGAACTGCTCGCCCGCCACCTGCCCAACTACCTGTCCATCCACCTCTTCAACAGTCATGGCGTAAAGTAAAGTCGTCGACGTGGCCTCGCGGCCATAGAGTAGAAAGACTAGCTCCTCCAAGCTGGTGATCAGGACGGAGAAGACGGCTCAATCTATTGTCTTTTGGAGCTCGATCGCTCAGTCGCAGCTGCTAGTCCGCTCGACAGCAGCCTGCCACAAGACCCAGCGTCACGACCCCGCCTTGAGCAATCGCGCCGTGATGGACTCACACGCATGGCCGATTCCAGCCGAGAACTCTTGTTGGTGCTCGTGCAGATGCCGCACAGTGGAGGGCGGCACATCGAGCTGAGGTCGGGATGACATAGCCTCGTGCAGCTGCCCAAAGCAGTCTCCACGAAGCTCGACCAAGTCTCCTCGGAGGCAGTACTTGGGTCCGTACCTCAGGTCGACATCCAAGGCATCGGGCAGGCCATTTCTGCCACGATTCCCCACGACTGACATGCTCCACGGCACCTGTACCCCCTCCGCTAAAGCAGCTCGTCATGGGCGACATCAGGTACCTGCTTGTGGTGAACGCCATTGATTACAAGGTGGAGACAAGTCGTATGCTTGGCATCACCCGCATCGAATCGACTGCGCCATGCCGTTCAGCTCAAACATCGCCCGCCGTATCTCCAGTGTGCATGCAGAAGGCTTTCTTCGCCCTGGTTTGCCCAAGCTTTCTGCTGGCTTCTTCCTTTTGCGGTTGACCGAGATGGCACCTAGTACAGTCCGCTGCTCCATCTCTGCTCGCTCGAAGTCGATCACCATCACGTGCCCAGTCTCCTCGTTCCACAGTATGTTGCGTAGCATCAGGTCCCTGTGCAGCACCCCCAGCCTGTGAATCGCGTCGGCCGACAGCCTTACTTGCTCGCTGACCGATTCCTTGTTCTCCGTCGTGAGATGTTGGCTGATAAGATGGCCTCCGAAGCTGAGGAACATCATGTGCACAAGGTCGACGATGCCTTCGTAGAAGTACGGCGTCTCAGGTCGATGTTCCCCAGGTGCACCGGCACGTGGATGCCCTGGATGGATCGAAGCCGCTCGTAGATAGACGCCTCCCATCGCAGGCGATGGACGAAGTAGGCAGGTGTGCACTTCGCTGCCACAACGTATCCGTGCGATCGCAGGCGGACGCGAAAGAGCACGCCACACGCCCCGGGCATGCTCACGGGACTGCAATCCGTGTCCAGGTCATCCGCAAGCTGTCGACGCATGAGGTCAAGGAAGCCTGACTGGTCGATCTGATGGTATTTGTCTCCGTGGTCTCGCATGTTGGGACAACATCTGTCGAGCACACCGCCTTCCGCGAGCCCACGCAAGCATTGCTGCGTGCAGTATTGGCCGTCTTCTGCTCCTGGCCACGCCTGCGCTCGCGCTTGCGACCGCCTGATGAGCCAGCGCGTGTCTTCTGCGTGCGCGAGAAATGCTGCGACAACGACACCTGTCGGCTCGGCGTGTCTGGATCAGGCTCCGACTCTGGCTCGTCGTCGCTGGCCTCGCGCCGCTGCTCCGCTTGCCGGCAGCTGGGCGAGCTGTGCTTCGCTCTTCCGCCGCGCAGCTGCACGGGCGACATGCGAAGAAAGCTGTTGTCCTTTGGAGGCTGGTACTCCGATGACTGCGTCGTGCCTTCGGGGATCGCGTCCAGCAGCTCGTCGTACACCACCTCCCAGTTGTGCAGTTGCGCCGCCGCCTTAGTCCGCCATCGCTGCGACCGCGGCGGTGTCTTCAGCGCCTGGAGGGTAAAGGCCAGCATCTGGCCCACCGCGGTCAGGTGCAACCGGTTCGCACCCTCCGAGCCGGCTGTCCACCCCGTCGTCTCTCCCACGTCGCCCTTTGGCACCGAGAGGAAGTAGTGCACCGTCCTGGGGTCGTCTCCCACCCGCAGGAAGATGTACGCTTCGCCCGTGCACACGCACCCATACTCCACCCCGATCCGGACCATGTAGGAGAAGGCTTGCGTGATGACCGCGGCGACCAGCCGGCGAAAGCGGTCTCTCAGCGTCTCGTCGTCACGGCACTGCACTACCTCGTCGAGTTCCATCTCGCCCAGCCCTTCGTAGATGTAGCCGAGCGGGAGCTTGTGCGGCGCCTTGTACTCCAGGATGAAGGCCGCAATGTGGTCCTGAGCGCTTCGAGTCGTGCCTGTGTTGTATACGCAGAACTGGTCGGCCCGAGGACGCGACGAGCTCGCTGTGCTCTTGCGACCAGCGTCCTCCGCTTCTGCCGCATCTGTCGAGCCTGACGGTCGTGTCTTTTTCGCTTTAGCCTGCAGGCGTGGTGACCGCCGTCGCCCGGTCCCCGACACCGTCAGCTGCTCCATGTCTTCTTCCAGTTGCGACTCCGGGCTGAGCGTGTTGGCGTGGTTCTCAAAGTTCACCGAGCCCTGCAGTCCAAATTTGCGCCGCAGTCGTCGGTCGCTGTGCATGCCCTGGATGATCAGGGATACCTGGTCTTCGACAGTGTGCCGCTGGAAAAGGTTCAGGTCCAGCTCCGAGCTCATCATCCGCCGCCGCACAGCCTCGCCCGTCTCCTCGAGTGTGTGCAGCGATGTGAAATGCCGTTCGGACGCGAAGCCGGACTCCATCAGATCGTTCCAGATGGTGGTCTGTCGTGCTGGGAAGTCGGTCCATAGGACCACCTTTTCCGGGCGAAGCTTGTTGTTTGCATTGGCAGGATTGCCTTGCGTGGATAGGGTCGGGTCGGTCTGGACGGTGAGGCCGGAGTGGAGATGGGTGTGGCAGGCATCGAGGAACTCGGGAAGGGCTGTCTTGCGCGTCTTCTCTGTAGCTCTTTCCTGAGCTTGCTCCGCCTCCTTGCGCCTGCGTTGTTCTTCGTCCCGTGCTGCCTCCGCTTCTATTTGAGCATTCTCTGCTGCTTCACGCCTGCGTTGTTCCTCCTCGCGCTTCCGTTGTTCCTGTAGATACAGAACCTTATAGTCTGGTGACCCCTCGGCCATGTCGTGGCGATAAGATCTTTCCGACCGCCAGCTTGCTGCAGTGGGTCCGTCTGTCGCGTTCTCCGTCGGCAGAACACGAACAACTGAATATTCCTATTGCATGAGCATATGTAACGATACTTGCACCAGATGTTTGGCGCAATGGAGAGAGTTGCTTTGACAGCCGTGGTAAAGAGAGTTGCGAGAGTTGTGTGGGAGCGCCGCTGTGTTTCGGCCGCCTACACTCCTAGTGCACGAGCGCCGCCTGCGCGCCGTTGCCCTGCCAACAAAGGAGGTCGTGTTGCCAAGAGGCAGGCATGTCTCTCGATTATACTCGTTCGCGAAACAGCCCATCGAGCAAAGTCTCTATGCCTTTAGGTATCGTCATGGTGTTAGGCTGGAAACCACTCGTTGTTCCCTGTATCGTAGGCCGCAACATGGTACGAAGTCGTTCTGACTGCCGTGCCTTGGCGGGTACAGGCAAGCGTCGGTAGTTCGTGCACGCCATTACTTTACGACAAAGCGATCAAAAACGTCAACACTTCCAGGCTCCTCACCCACACTTCGTCCTGACCTATAATACGGCTTCTATTATAAGTAACTAGTTAGAGACTTAGGCGCAACGGGCAGAACCGTTTCAAAAACTCGTCGTTCACGTAGGTGTAAGCAAGGGGTGACAGTAGCATGGGGTGTTATGTATGAATGTATTGTTGTGGGTACGCACGAGTCTAAGCTCTGGGATAGTCCGACGCATTGGTCGTGACTGCTTTGCAGTCATGTGATGTAGCCCTAGGCTCATAGTATTCGGTATTGGAGAACTGCACAACGTTAAAGACGCTGTGCGATGACTTATATATAAGCTGAGCCAGGCTACAAACAATACAACATACAACTTGCACTCTCTTCCGATCGACTATGCTGTCTGTAACATCCGCACTCAATTGTGCGACACGTCTCTTCGCAATGCGATTGTGCTCGTAAATTTGGCTCTTCCGGACACGCACGATAGGCATGGTCGACAATGCGTTCAACCCAATGGAGGCCGACTGGCGCTTCGGCGACTGGGATTTGCGATGACCAGTGGGCAACGTCAGCGATTGCATTGTTCCCGATGCAGAGGCAGCCCACCTGGGGCAGCAAGGCTGCTGCGACTCTCCCGCACTGCAAGCGAGGCTGACTACGACATGACTCCATGACGACCGTAAGCACTCTGCAGGATCCGCCGGCTCCGCGCAAGGTGATCACGACGGGAAAGGTACCGCAGTGGCGGGTAAGCAGTTTACAAGTGAGCAGCTTACGCTTCCCAGATGGGCTTATGCGTGAGACTAAGCGACAGAGTTCTTGGCGTCTACAGTAAGCGAACCACGCTTGCCATCGCATTTGCTAAGCACTATACTGTCTAGCCAGAAATCTGGCCCTGCCCTACGCCTCGATGTTGACTCAGCCGTCATCGCCAAGAAATCTGGAGCCATTGTTTTCGGCTGTCAACAACGACCAAAACACATGGTCATCATCACACCTACGCATCTTCACAGCCTCGTAATCAATGGGAGGTTCGATTGGATGTAGCACAAACGCTTTGCACAAGAGAATCAGCAGATTGGCGGAGCGTAAGCTGCTTACCGGTGATCAGACTTACGTCTACGACACGGTTCTACAGTTTTGTTTTCCGGAATGCGAGCAGGCATCCTCAGATCACATCGCCGACAGTCTCACAGTACTGACAGTACACTCCAGTCTACTACACTCTCACGCACTTGCAGCTTCCGCTTTGCACACGCGGCTCACTTGTCATCGCGCATTGGACATCAACTCGTCCGGTGTTCGCTTGCTCCCGAAAGGCTGGGACTCTGTAGATATCTCAGCATCGCTGGTCTGAACGCAGAGTAGAAGATTGACTCATAAAGGTGCTAGCTTTTGCTAGCACTATCTAAGATCACCACCGGGCGAGAAAGGCAGCGTCATACCAAAAGTCGCCTGCTCACAGACACCGAAAGCTGCAAGTGCATGAGAGTGTGTCACGAGTTTTCATGCTCATGCAAGAACCACCTTGACTTCGGCTCTTTCAAGCATAATGAAGAGGATGTAATAGGGATTATTCGAGTCAAGAAGAGCAACCATTTGGTAACATTAAGCGCATCGTTAGTGCAAAGAGTGCCCCTTATGCTTACATTGTCAGGATGACCATGTGCATGAGCATGACCCTATTGTTTTCTAGACAGTAACCTTATGTTATACATATCTTGCAGGAGGAATCCAATTCTTCGCAACGCAAGATGGCTGACATGATTGCTGTGGATCTCAATCGTTGCAACGACGGAAATCACGTTCCCTGCAGGTTAGCGAACCAGAAGGACGTCTGCTAACGTCCATCCTGCGTGATGGGACACCCTGTGTGCCGGGACCGGCCAATCAGCTCACTTGAATTACAGATTTCTGCCCAGAATCTGCAAGCTGATTGGCTGGTCCCGGCACGCAGTGTCCCATTTCGCAGGACGGACGTTACTCCAACGCCGTGCTTCAATGCTTTGCAAAGCTCATAGACCCGTCTTGTCTAGGAGTCAAGCTTGGGGCAACCCACCTTCAAAACCACGGGATCTTGTGTACGCGGCTAGACACTACAAGCACTCTTGAAGTGGACAAGTGCATACAAGAGACGGACGTGACACACGTCAACTTAGCTGCAGACTTTGTCCGCATCGTGGAACTAATGCATAAGGAACGGGCAAACGTTGTGCATCCATATTACTTCAAGCTATTCTAGCTGCTAAAGGAGGAGAACGGCGAGCAATTTGCTTCTGGCGAGGGTGCATACCCTTACTGTTGGTTCCGGTTCACCCTCAATTCCCTCTGCGAAGGCGCAAGGTTCAGTGGCCAGTCTGGAGTAGCATCGCATCCAGTCATAGATGAAATGTTCAAGGTCCATAGTGCATTCACTTACGTGTGCAATGCATGCCTCCTGAGGAGCTGCAAGCGGATGTTTCAGACTGGGGACTGCGTCTGGATCCTAACGGAACACCTCACTCTCCTCCGAATCAGCCGCCAGTGACTGTGCAAGAGCTTTTGGATGCTCACAGAAAGTACACAGAGACGAAAAGAGAGCGATGCACCAAGTGCAGAAAACATACTGAGAAGGACTGCATCTGGAAAGGACTTACCACGGCGCCTGAGATACTGCCTATCGAGGTCAAGACCTATGAGCGGGAACTATCAGCTGAGAAGCAGACGAGATACACATTTCTCTTCTCCGATATTGTTCTTAACAGGAGGATCTATGTACCGAACGTCAACGGCAAGTACGCTACGAGGTACGAACTGCAAGCCGTCGTTAAGCTTGAAGGCAACGCCCATCAACATGCTGTAGCATTTGTCCGCTCGGGCCAACACGGGTGGTGGAAGTGTAGCGACGAAGACATCACAAGTTCCACCTGGGAGGCAGCTCAACGCACGCACGACGAGGAGCAGGTGTCTCTAATATTCTATCGTAAAGTTCGAACTGGGGTCTGACGCCGATACAGCGAAGAAGAGTAGCAACAATGTAGCAGTAAAGCTAGATGGCCTGACCCAGGGCCCTAGCGACGTTCAGCTCTAGCCTTGATCTAATCTAACTTACTTTTCGATGCCCTGTAGCATCAACCCATGATTCTTTCCAGTCAGGTAATCGTGTATTCTGCCCCCAAGACGCGTTTGTGCAACGCCGATCAGGTGCTGGTTTCTTGGAGACACATAGATGAGTTCACTTGACCCTCACTCGATTTCTCCTGACTCTGATTATTTCATGTGTTTCGTGGACGCTTCAGGCGAGGGCCGTAGACGGATTGATGAGAGAAGGAGAAAGCTTAGACAGCCACTGAACAAGCCTCCGGAGCAGCTGCTTGCAGGACTGTAAACGACTCAAACAAGCTCTTCAAACCCTCTAAACGATCGAGACACCGTTCCAAGGCTCCTAGGAGAGCTGATGTAACCAAGGGACCTACGGCGAGGTCTACAGGTAGTGGAGAATGGAAGGTGGGCGTAACTCCTTGGGGTAGTTGGCGATTCGATCCCATACGGCAGGAGCCCCAGAGCAGCAGCCTTCAGAGTGCAATTCTAGGGCAAGTCCCGGCGCCGTGCTTGATCCAGGCAAGAGAGATAGAAAATGCCGTTCTAACACTAAGCTGACGGTCATGGAGGGACTTGACAGCTCGTTTTAGAGACACTCATCTCTACCTACCTCCAACCAACTGCGCTGAGTTCCACTGGATTCTACATTTAGCGCGGATTCCGCTTTCTGTTTTTTCCGCGAGAGCCTCAGGTTCCCCACCCCGTTCTCGCCTCCCCTACGGCCCTGTTTTTTAGCCTCGCCTGCGCTCTCTGTATTGCGTTGCTAGTACAACGCGCTTGACACCACGTCTATGTTACGACCGATCGGAAGAGAACTTTTGCACGTGAAACTTCACCTCTTTGCCTGCCGTACTCTCAGCACAACTGAGCAACCCTGAGCAGCACGACACTCATTGGTATCCAGTTGTCAGACCTGGCTGACGATATATACTATGCTGCACCATAATCAGTAGTTCACTGATCATGCGTATCTTTTTGGTTGCATGGCGTAGTGGTGCAGAGCTGCGTCCTGACAGGAACAACGTCCATGTGAAGCGCGCGAACAGCATCTCAACGCCGACATCTGACTGGTGCAGCTCACGGTTGTGGTGAAGGCTCGAGCAGATGGAAAACCAACCGCATCCCGCCATCGTTACCTGAAGGCTTCGGCACAAAGACGAATCGCGGCCTGTCAAAGGCAACGTGGAGGCTACCTCGCAAGAGCATCGCATTGCCCGTATCGTCCATGCTGCTGGTCACACTACGGATTGTATTGAGACATGTTGTTGGCCGTCCGCCAATCCAGTTCAGCCTGCGGTACAGTATGCGCAACCTGTAGTTCTTCTCGATAATCGCTTATACGACAACTTCCATCGCGCATTTGCGAAGCCATTATGAGGTTGGAGCGTAGAAAGGTCGAATCTTAGGATGGCGCGTTTGCTGAAAGCTGCTCACAATGTACGGGGATGCGTTCGTGCGGAATACACCATTCGCGAAAACTGAGGACGATGCGATACGGTCCGTCAGGTACATCGATACCATCTTTACCGTCGAGGTGATAGCGATAGCTGCGTGCGACCAATGTGCTACCGGCATCGATTCGGTTGTCGCACGCTTCGTTGGGGTTGCGTGATGTTGAAAGCCAACCGTTGGACCGATTGCCTGCGAGTACCGCGCAGGCGTCCAGTGCGAATTGCGCGTGAAGACTCGAAGTTACGGGCCGCTGTGAAGCCTCTTCCTCGCCGTCGTGACTGCCAGCCGTCGTGACTGCCAACCGTCGCCACTGCCAACCGTCGCCGCGTCGATCGCACAGAGTTTGAACAGCACGTTGTTGCTGTCATCGTAGCCAGGGTGGCGGAAGAGGATGTGACGTCGCCGCGGTACTTTGGGTAGCGAAGGCAGCGGGGCTGGAGGAGGAGCGTACGGCATGGCCGTCTTGTCGTTGAGCGTGTAGGAGTTTCCGACGCCCAAGGGCCGCCAGGGAGGAGGGTGTATGGCTGATCAAGCAAGACGACTGCGGGCATGTCGAGCCGCCACAGTGACCCTGCCAGCACGTGCGATATTGTGAGCATGCAAATGCAGGGCCACTGCATGTCGCGTGAATGCTGCGATGACTTGGCCTTTGATGACTTGGCCTTTGATGAGGTCGATATTGGTGCTTGTGTCGTCTGGGCAGAGCTGGCGATGCAAGTGTTCATAAACAGCCAAGCGCCTCACCAGCCACCGCCGGTTTCCACTAGCTGCTACAGCCGCCATCCACGATAGGACGCTGCAACCACCTCGCGGAGGCCAGTCAGTAGCAGCAAATGTGGTTTGAGGATACTATCGCTATCGCAACGCAATGGCGACCGATTTGCACCAGACACGCCTTCTGCACTACAAGTGACACAAGCTTGGCAGGACAAGCTATGGAAAGTCCGTCCGAAGGAGCCAGAATCAAACACACGCTACAAGCGAGGCTGACCGCGACCTGAATCAATGACGACAGTAAGCACTTTGCAGCATATTTCGGCTCAGCGTAAGGCTGCCGTGATAGGAACTGTGCCACGGTAGCGCGTCTGGTTGGCAGTAAGCAGCTTACGCTTCTTGCTCGGCGTCTCAAGCAGACTAGACAATGAAGCTTGATTCATACACTCATTGCAGCTTCCGCCTTCCGTGTGTCGCTTACCTGTCACCCGATGTTCACCTCTGTGTCGCCTAACACAGCCTTTGCCGCAACTACTCCAGTGGAAGTCAGCATATCGTTTCCTGCCTGTAGAGATCCTTAGCGTCCATCCCTACGTGCCGAGACGCACGGTGTAACAGGACAGTTTTCGCTTTAGAGCCTCGCTTTCTCTAATCCGTATGGGGATCGACCTATAGTTGGCGTGTTAATATTCTATAGCTGGTTCTTTCCTGGGGCATTTACCCCGAGCAGGAGTTCTCGTGATGTTGCCCTTGCTCTCAATCATCTCAGCAGAGTTTACAAAGAATAGATCCCCGAGATCTAAAAGGTATTCTAGCTTGACAAGTACACATTTGCTCGCCAATGACGTTTGCGCTACCTGATATGCCTACCGTACATCCACATGAGTCGATGCGTCATCTAAAGTACCAAGACGAGGGCTGCGTCATGACTATCAGCTTCGGTGATAACGCAACACCCCTTATGCGATAGTTCCAAACACTGGGGGAGCAGATGCAGATTCGCGGACCTTGCGGGAGGCAGAGACAAACATTAGCGTGGCTACAAGAAGATTCACTCATGTGGAGAGCGAGCGCAGCAAGATGGGCTGCAGTAATCAACATGCATAATTGCCTTCTTCTTCTTCTTCTTCTTCTTCTTCTTCTTCTTCTTCTTCTTCTTCTTCTTCTTCTTCTTCTTCTTCTTCTTCCTATGTGCCATGTGGAAGCTGTGTTCATAAGCTATGCAAACCGTTCCTAGCAAATTACTATTCGTACTCTCTTACAGATGTGATGCTATTCCTGTTACACTTCATGCGTTTACTAAAGTTAAGGCTAAGGTCTAGATCTCAGATATCTATCAATCCATTCTATCTGCGTGCTCATAAAAAGATCGAAATAGCTTTCTCTACACAAGTTGACATAGGAAAAGCTAGATAGCAAAGTTTTACACTAATGCGTTGGTCACTTTTTCTATCTGTCAGACATCATACCAACTAAGTACCGTCAATATGAGCATCAGTAAAGCGACGATAAAGCTTCCAGCGCCGAACATTACCTCCCAGCTAACCCCGACAAGTTTTCCTCCGATTACTACAGAGAAGAAGATGCCCAGAAACACACAGAGGCATTTTCTAGGACACCACGCAGTCTCAACGTACAAGCCGTCTAGTTCTAGATATCTGTTCTGCGGTCTGAACTCGTTAACTGGGAAACTGATGTTTCTGGTGATTTTGATGTCAGTCGGATCTCATAGCTTATGTATCTAAGACTTACCTATAGTGATGGATGAAGTGATGGTTACTCAAGCCATTGAGTATATTTTGAGAGCTTGCACCGGATGGATCGCGGAAGTAGCAAGAAAGGAAAGACGCGGTTTCAATCCAACGTATCTCATCGTTGCACCTGTTCCACTCTTGAAAGGGACAGGTTGAAGTACCAAAGAGTTCCGGAGAGTAGGTTGGGCAATCACTATTGCAATGATTATACCCCCAGAGCTGTCGCGATAGCAGACATCCGGAAAATCGGTCGAATGGAAGTCTGTTATCATATCAATAGCTTTCGCCGCTTCTTCCTGTTGCTCAGAATAGCTCTTGTGGGATTTGTCCAGGTCCAAAGGCTCAGCGAAGGCTAAGAATCTTTTGAGTCAGAGTCACGGCAGATTAATCGGAACTATATTCAAACTTTAGTATAGATAAGCACACTAGGAGACGGTGAGAACATACAGTGACGGGCTTGATTTTACTGAATTTTCGGAAGGAAAGGCACCTTCTTGATAGGCCGAGTTCTTCATCATACTTCTTTTTCAATGAATCGAAGATTTCATACTCATTTTCAACGTCGGTAATTGGAACGTCCATGTTACACGGGGTTAGGCTATACTTCTCTAAGCTCGGTCCGTACTAAGGCGAGATAGACTAAAGCGGTAGTCCGTGAGGTATCGTATGGAATGATCAGGTGGAAAAGAGTTATCGTTGTAACCAAAGGATAAACAATACCAATTCTATAAGCGATAGAATAACTAGTTGACAATCTGTGTGAGAGATGAACTATTTGAGTTGACCACAACGAGTGTAATAATGAAATCCGTCCATCCTTTATACCCATTGCAATCTGTACCTGCCATCATAGGTTTGACCGGCCATCACTGATGGTTGTCTCCACCTCTGATGGCTGCCTTCACATACAGGCTCTGCCATCACTGATGGCCTCCTCTTGGCGTGATGGCACATCACGTGACCCGAGCCCCGCCCTGGGTCAGCGATCTTTCATCGCGGCTGTCCCGATGGTCTTCCTTCCTGCGGCCTGCATGACAAAAGGAAGCAACTCCCTGTTACCCTGTAACATTACCCCCCCTCTTAGGCGTATCGTCCCGATACCCTGGATTATTGTTTTCCGTGCCTAGGGCGGCGGCGGAGGCGGTGGTTTAGGTATTCCTGTGGTGCAGTATCCTCTTCTCTTTCCTTTCCTCACTTCTCCTGACCATGCCCAAGGTTCAGCCTGTCCGTCGTAACCGTGCGCAAAACTCGACCGCTGAGCGCCGTGCTCGTGCTGACCGTGTGAAGGAGCAGAATTTGAAATGCCTTTTCGCTGTAAGCGTTGTGAAGAGAAGAATCTTCGTTGTTTTGTGGATACTGTGTCTGGTCGTTGTGCCGGTTGCATTTCGGTATCTGCGACCTGTAGTCTGTTTGTGACTGAGGAAGAGTGGGAGAAGGTTCAGCGGGAGAAGCGCGAAAAACGTCTTGAGCTGGCCCGCATCGAGGAGGAGGCTGCCCGCGTTCGTCGGGAGCTCCTAGAGGTCGAGGCGCGAGAGCACTCATACGCTGATCGAGATCTTGCCATCCTGAATTTCCAGGATCGTGCGAAAGAGCAGGCCGAGGGGATTCTGCCCCGGGTACGGACCCTCTGTCAACCGAACCACCGCTACCCGGACTGTCGACTGACTTGGGCTGGTTACAGGCTGACGCTTCTTTCGACCCCTTTTCTGATTACTTCTTTCCCTCGAGGACCCGGTCCTCGCTTCCTGGATGTTTTCGGTGGTACTCAAGTACCTGTGACTTGCAGTTCGTCAAATTTTCTTTGGTTCCCAAGTGTTCTGGCTTTCGGGCCATCCTTGCCACTTGACCAAGTATTTCCACTGACTACCGACTTTCCGCAGGTCCTTAATTTCTTCGACCTCGTACTCGTCGTCCTCGAGCTCTATGTCCGTAGCTAGCTCGGCATCTGGAGGTGCTCTTTCCAGGAGTTTTTGTGAAAGACAGGGTGGACGCGCATGCCTGGTGGCAGTTGGAGTTTGTAGTTTACTGTGCCTATTTCCTCTAGGATTTCGAAAGGTCCTATTCGGAGGTTATCCAGTTTCTTGCTTGGCCGTTTAGTTTTCAAGTTCTGTCGTGACAGGAAATACTTTCAATATCTTTCGGATCTCGATGAGCAGTCGGCTCATATCCGTAGTTCGCATAGTGTGGTGAGTACTTTGTCGTTGCTGACTTGGTACTGTTGTAGGCCAATTGTGCTGTCGGCAAGAGTTCAACCCAGTTGTCTTGCAGCTTGTTGGCGTACATCCTCAGATACTGTTCCAGTGTCTGGTTTGTTCTTTCCGTCTGGCCGTCCGTTTCAGGGTGAAAGCTAGTCGATAGCTTCTTTTTCACGCCTAGTTTCGCCAGGAATGTGTCCCAATATTTGGACGTAAATAGTTTATCACGATCGGTGATGAACTCTTCAGGTATCCCATGCTCTGACATCAGTGCTTTGCTGACCTCATACGCGCATTCTTCTGCCGTGATGGTTTCTTCTGTTGGCACGAACTTTGCTCCTTCGTGTGTCGGCACACGATAACTAGGACTGTGTCACCCAATCGTCCGGATCCTGGTGCCAAGGACTTTGGGAGCTTCACCATGAAGTCCATGGTTACGCTGTTCCGTGGTCTCGGTGGCGGCGGTAAGGGCTGTAAGAGGCCGTAGGGCTTATGTCTCTGGGCTTGTTCTGGTGACAAGCCAAACAGCTGCCTAATACATCCTGCACCTTCGCTCGCAAGCGGGGTATCGCAAATACCTTAGCCAGTCGTCTGACCATTTCTTCTAGCGATGCATGTCCGTATTCTTTGGACTCATGCAGTTCCTTGATGAGACTCGATCTCATTTGTGGAGGTACATATGTTCGATCTCCTCGAATCATATCTCGGTACTCGTTCGTCTTGTAATAGTTCGTCGGAGCCGTTTTCTCGGGCTCGAACTTCCAGCTGGCTGCCTTCGCTGCCATTGCTGTTGTAGTGTGTCTACTCGCTCGGCTACCTTAGCTATCCTAGCTAGTTCCGGCTGGTTGTAACGTAAACCGCCGTCGGGCATCTTCTGAACATGGCTGCGTGCGGTTCCCTATGGTTTTCCTCGCGTAAGTCGGATCTCCTGCTTAGAGCATCCGCCGCCCGTTAAGCGTTCCGGCTCGATGGGTTATCTTGAAGTCAAACTGAGCTAACATCTCAGCCCATCGACCTGTCTCCGATTGAGTTTCTTCGTTGTCATGAAACCTGCCAAGTTCTGGTGATCGGTAAAACCTCGATCTGGTGTGGTAGTCCTAACAGATAGACTTCCCACTGTTCAAAGGAATCGACTACTCCTAGTAGCTCCTTGTCGTGAACATCATAGTTGAGTTCTGCTCCGGAGAACTTCCTTGAATGGTAGAACACTGGTCTCCATTTCTTGTCTGGGCACTGTTGTGACAATACAGCTCCAAGTGCATAATCTGACGCGTCGGTCTCGACTCGCGTTTCTTTTCGGGTCGTACATCTCTAGTACGGGTGCCTCGAGGAATATCTGCTTGATCTGATCAAACGCTTCTTGTTGTTCCTCGTCCCAGCTGAATCCTGTTTTCTTCTTTGTGATCTCTGAGAGGGGTACTGTGATCTTCGAGTAATCCTTGATGAACTTCCGGTAGTAGTTGGCAAATCCCAGGAAGGATTGCACGTCCTTGACTGTTTTAGGAGTTGGCCATTCCTGTACAGCCGAGATCTTCTTCGGGTTCATCTTAACTCCTCTGTAGACACTATGAAGCCTAGGAATTCTGTCTCCTTGACATGGAATTCTGCACTTCCCTGGTTGTAGGTATAGCTTGTATTCTTTGAGCTTCCTGAGCACTTTCTTGACATGCTCAACATGTTCTTCGAGCGTTCCGCTAGAGTACACTAGTACATCATCTAGGTACGCTGTGACAAAGATTCCGAGGTACTCATGAAGGGCGTTGTTGATGACTGATTGAAAGGTTGCCGGTGCGTTCGTTAATCCGAAAGGCATAACCGTATACTCGAACAGTCCATACTTTGTTTTAAACGCTGTCATCCATTCATGACCTTCTTTGATTCTGATTCGGTAAAATCCTTCCCGGACGTCGAATTTCGTAAACCACTTGGCTCCTGGAGTCGATCCATGAGCTCTGTAATGAGTGGTAAGGATATCGGTTCTTTCGCGTGACGCTGTTCAACCTTCGGAAGTCGACACACAGTCGCCATTTCCCGTTAGGCTTTTTACGAACAAGATGGATGAGGCCATCGGGCCTGATCCCGGTCGGATAAATCCCTTTTAGATTCTTCTGAATGTAGTCCCGCAGCTCAGCATCGTGCTCGGGCGCTATTGGGTACATTGGTCCTGGGCTAAGCTTTGCCCCTTCATCTAGGATGATCTCGTGATCCCAATCCTGATGGTCCGCCAAATCCGTGGCTTCATTTTCTTCGAAGAGTTCCTTGAACTCGTCGGTCTGATACTCTCTTGGTATCTCCAGTGGTAAGGGTCCTTCCTTCATGGTCGCGACTCTTCTTATCCAAATGACTCCTACTCTCTGAGGGTCCTTCTCATAGATTCTCCCGATCTTATGAGGCGAGATCTTGCCGAATCTCCCGTCCTGGGTTGAGCTCTGATTCGTCGGGCGTGTCTCTCTTCGTACTCCAGCAACCTTGTGCACAGGTTCTCTTCTGAGTATCGTCTTCATCCGCCAGTCGATGGCGGGGTTATGGGCATCCAACCAGTCATAACCAATCAGCATGTCTAGGTCTCCTAGCTCCATAATGCCGATGTCCATATGGCACTCTATGCCTGCTATTCGTAGCTTCGTTGATTCGGTTTCCAACCTCATCATGCCGTTTCCATATTCCATGGGTCTCTCGTCGGCTAGTACTACCGGTATGGGTCTCTTCTAACCCTATATGGTATTCCGTGCTTCTCCACCACTCGGGGTGAGATTATCGTGTGTGCGGCCCCGCTATCTACGAGCGCCTTGATCTCCTGACCTTGTACAGATACGGTCGTGAGCAATTGTTTCGCTTGACCATCGGTATCCTGTACCTTCCTAAGGGTCGTTGTAGGTGCGCCTTCACCAGTGAGACCCTGTCCCTGGTGGCGTCCTAGTTTTTTGGCTGTTTCTTTCCCTTGTACTTGGGAAAATAGCCGGTGTCATTCTTTGAGCTGTAGTGTATCAAACACCTGTCATCGTAACAGTGGCTCCAATGAATGTTGATGTGAGGTATCTCTTCCTCGTGAATCACCTTCCTAGTCCTTGCCTTCTTGGCTTGATGAATCGGGCAATCTGCGATCCTGCAGATGTTTGATGATAAGGTACGGTGGTAGTAATTGTCTACCTTGTGTGCTTCCTTGAGTTGTCTGCGATGGAAGTCACATCCGTTCTTGCACTGAGTCCATAGGAGTTTGTCGTGAATGTTGGCATCCTTTGGGTCATGGATGTGGCAGTTGTCTGCTCGACATTCGTCTTCTTCTAGACTGAGATGACAGCACCGATCCTGGTCCGTCTTGCATTTCTCCTTATCTTCCTTATGGAATGTGCAATCGATCTTGCAGTCATACCAACACAACTTCTCGTGTTCTTCGGTATCTTCCTCTTCTTCGGACGCTTCTGGGCTTTATCCTCATCGTCTGTGTTTTCGAAGTAGGGTTGTTGGGTCACCGCCTGGCGCCCAATGGCTTCGGCGTCCTTGCCGGTAATCATGATTCGACTTCGAATCGTGCAGTCGTCGGCGTAATGTGCGGCGTCTCCGCATATCCAACACTGCTGGTTGGCCAGGCGTCTCAAAACGTCCTTGCCCTTGACTTTCCAGTCCGTGATCTTTGGCTCATCCTTGGCCAAGATCTTGTCGTCTTTCTTGACTCGTGGAGCAATTACGAATGCCTGTTTGTCTGCCGAGCGGGCTTCCTCGTACAGGTCTAGGTCGCTCAGGTCGTCGTCAGACTCCATATGAGTCTGGGGAAGTTTGCCAAGTCGGACCATTCCGATCTTGATGGCCGCTTGCTTGATTGTTCCGTCCTTGCCGTGGTCGCGCGCGAAGTGTCCCACTTCGCCACACCTTAGGCAGGCTTTATTATCGTAACGCTTCTGGCGTTCTTCCTTGAGAGACCGTCTTGTCTCCATCCTCGGGTTTTCTTGTCCTTGGGTTTGTCTTGTACCCTGCCGGTCATGATTGCGTCGCCATCTTTGTCGAACCTTCCTCGTTGCCTCTTCGTGTTAGGCAGGTTGATCGGAAGTATTTCTTCTGGTCATTTCGTTCCCAAAGTCGGTTATCGATGCGTGTAGCAAGTTCGATAAGAGCGTGTAGTGACTCGGCCTTTTCATGGTGTACAAGTCCGTCTTTGACATTTTCTTTGAGGCCTGCTTCGAACACTGTTCGAAGTGCCGCATCGTCCCAATCGATCTTCGCCTGTAACTGTTTGAATTCCGCCGTGTAGGCTGATACTGACGTAAGCTGCCTCAAACGAGTGATCTTTTCTCGGCCTGGTTCTTAGCGTCTATTTCTCCGAAGATGCGTCCCATTTCTTCCTTGAATCCTGTCCAGTCTGCGAACAAGGTCTGAGTCTCAGTCTTGGTTCCTCTATGTTCTGCATCCAGCAGATAATCGTCGACATAGGGTTGCATCCAATTGGCTGCTTTGTCCTTCATGTACGTGCTTGTCATGAGGATCTTTTCTTGATCGTTGACTACCTCGTTGTACTCGCAGTATAGGTCGGCATGAGTGAGAAACGTCCGAAGTTTCTCCCGGTCTCCGCCGTATTTCTCTGGGGCTGCTATCTTGGGTTTTCTAGCAGTAACGGGTTTTTCGTTGGGTGTGGCCATCAGCTGGTTTGTAAGCTGATTGATCATGTCCAGCATAGATGCCATTTGCTGGGCTTGAGTCTGGGCCTGTCGCCTAAGATTCCTGATTTCTCGAACACTGAGGTCTTCCTCACTTTCGGCGTCGGATGCGTCAAGCATCTCGTCGTTCTCGGGTGTAGGGTGTGCTGGAGCTGGGGTCCCTGACCCTGAGCCATGTTGTTCTGAGCGTTACCCTGCTGAGCCATTGTTGAATCTTAATCGGGCGATCCTGTTGGTTAAACGTCCACTGATATCCAAGGTGGTCAAAGTGTTACACGGGGTTAGGCTATACTTCTCTAAGCTCGGTCCGTACTAAGGCGAGATAGACTAAAGCGGTAGTCCGTGAGGTATCGTATGGAATGATCAGGTGGAAAAGAGTTATCGTTGTAACCAAAGGATAAACAATACCAATTCTATAAACGATAGAATAACTAGTTGACAATCTGTGTGAGAGATGAACTATTTGAGTTGACCACAACGAGTGTAATAATGAAATCCGTCCATCCTTTATACCCATTGCAATCTGTACCTGCCATCATAGGTTTGACCGGCCATCACTGATGGTTGTCTCCACCTCTGATGGCTGCCTTCACATACAGGCTCTGCCATCACTGATGGCCTCCTCTTGGCGTGATGGCACATCACGTGACCCGAGCCCCGCCCTGGGTCAGCGATCTTTCATCGCGGCTGTCCCGATGGTCTTCCTTCCTGCGGCCTGCATGACAAAAGGAAGCAACTCCCTGTTACCCTGTAACAGTCCACAGCCCAGGTTCTGAAGCTTTCAGAGTTCTTAGAACCCCATAGCAAGAATACACAGCTCGCGTCGTCTTTCTTCTCAGTTTCCTCCTGGAAGTAAGTGAAGATGGAGTCTTTGGGCAAGTTAGACGGCTTTGATAAAGACGGCTTCCGTAAAACCTCGTGCATAGCCTGTCGCCGTCTCCTTTCCTTAGATTCCTTCAGGCCGTTCTGTAGAACAGGTTGGAACCCGGTCGCTCCCACAGCGCTATTTTCCAAGTGTTTGACGTGGGCTCTTTCCGGTCGTGATGGAAGGTCTACTAGCGGTGATGCCATGGAGTCAATTAGGGCTGATAAAGGTGATTGAACATAAAGAAATTCTTGTAAATGCACAATGTTACAAGACACAGCAACTTATACAAAAGACGATTAGGCAAAACTGCTTTCTAAAGCTGCTACTGTTGTTCCAGCGCAACGGATCTAGGCAGACGCACTGCCCGTTTGTGGCGGAGTAAGGCTGATTTTGCCATAATCTACAATTACGCGTCAAAAGTTTTGCAACGCTAGCGCCAAATCTCTCCCACCATCACCACCACCACAACAACAACCCACTATAACTATGTCAACACCGCGTGTTTTTGGACGTGAGATATCGCAAAATGTACGGAGTAAGCCAAATATGAGTCTTTCCGAGCGCAATATAGCCATCGGAATGTGGAAAGCTGGCTGTACGATGGTAGAGGTGGCGGACGCGTGCGGGCGCTCGAAATCCACTATATCGCGCCTTATCAAGAAGGCCACCACAACGGGCACAACAGAAGACAAACCACGCAGCGGACGTCCCCAAATACTGTCGAGGCACGCGCGTAAGCTGGTGTATCGAGCTGTCCGAAAAAATCCAAAGATAACGTATGCGGAGCTCCAAAAGGTCGCCCAAGTACATCCACCCAATGGGACCCCATCCGAGCCACCTAGCCGCTCCACGCTGTACAGAGTCCTCCGTAAGACTGGTTTGTTACACGTCCGCTGCAAAAAGCGTCCAAAGCTGACCCTTCAGCGCGCTCGTAAGCGCTTACGCTTCTGCAAGGAGTATCTCCATTTCGCGTGGCGTCGACGCACGCTCAAGTTCACTGACGAGTGCTCTATTCAGAAGGGTTCTAGCCACAATACTGAGTGGTGCTTTCGCTACAACGACGAGAAATGGAAGCCAAGGATGCTTACAGAGGTTACAACTGGTGGCAAACCTGCCCAGATGGTGTGGGCGGCAATATGGCTCGATGAACGTGGGTATCCTCGGCGGAGCGATCTCATCATAATGCAGCGAGATCCTGATGCTCCCCATGGTGGTTATTCCGCCCAATCTTACATACAAGCGCTGCAACAAGGTCTTCTGCCTCACGGGAGGCCTTCACAACGCTTCATGCACGATAACGCGAGGATACACACGGCGCAGGTGGTTGCAAACTTCATGGCAAATCACGAGATCCAACCTATTGAATGGCCACCGTACTCACCGGATCTTAACCCAATTGAACACCTTTGGTGGCATCTCAAAAGCTTCTCCATCTTCGATACCCGCAATACAACAACCTCTCAAGGGCTGAAGATGAGTGGGATAGATTCTGTAACGCGCTGAAATTGTGCTGGCGGAGTATTCCCAGCGCTCTGATCAAGTCCTCATATTGTCTATGCCACGCCGCCTTAAAGCTTGTATCAAAGCCAAAGGGTGGCATACAAGGTACTAGCTATCGACAATGAAATCTTGCTTTGAAACATTGAAAAAGATGTTGTTTTGGGTGAGTTATCCACCCAAAACAGCATTGCCCAAAATGGTGGTTCGGCGCTTCGGCAGCTTGGCGTTGCAAAACTTTTGACCTAGTACTGTAGTAAGCCAGGGTCCCAGGTCTTCTCGGACTAAAAGCACTAACAGAGAATACTTGCCAGAAATTCTCCGCGATTTAGAGTTCGCAGCTCAACCACTCGACTCAACCACTTAACGTGTCACGAATCGCAAGAGACCCGGAATAGCAATTGTGCCGAGTGTGCCTCTCTTGAACCGTCTCAGTTGGGAGTCTCACCGTTGTTTAGATTGAAAACGTCAAACCATCTAAAAGGAGCTTCGTAAGCACCAACAGCGCAGAACTCATTGTGGATATTCATCCTGAGACGTCGATTTCACACTAATACGATGTTGCTGCGTTGTTTCATCACGTAAATTATGGTTCCTGTAATGTAGAGAGCTGAGTCGCGTCGCGCGCAGAAGCGATTGAGCCTCATCGCAGTGCCCTGAACCTACAAAGCTTGTCTGAGCTTGTCTGAGCTTGTCTGAGCTTACGAGGCTTGATACGCTTCGTGTGTGCGACCACCGCAGTCCGGCTAGGACACGCTGACGTCTATCGGTCGGATTCTCTTCATCTTCTCATCTGCCTATATAACTAGTAAGCAAGCTATCTAGCTTTCTATCCTGGTGTTAAGACAGGGTTGAGAGAGAGCGCGAGTAGAAGTCCCGCCGCAAAGGAACACCCAACTGTCGAGTAGGCTTAGAAATAGACATACGGATTACGTGCACATACCCGCCTTGCTTGCAATTGCCGTGATAATATGTAATTAATAGTACTAGATGAGAACTATTCTGGGTAAAGGCTAGATTCACAAGAAGATCCTAGAAACAATGCTCAACACCCTGTTTGATTGCTTTGAGAATCGAGGCAGCCGGTGAGCTCTTGTGTCGTCGCATGCGATCATATATTCAAGTGGATCGAGTCTCATAGACAGCCACTGCGAGAGCAGCTAGAGTAGATGCACGTGGCTGCGTGTCTAGCTTCGATAGGACAGCGTCTGCCTGGAAAGGTACAATACCTGTGTCTCGAAAAGCTGAGCAGATGTTGGCTGACGTGAACGATGGATCAGACCCTTCACTAAAGTTCGGCAGCAACTCGAAGGTAGGGACGTGTTTGACATGGTGGCGCATCGGAGCCTCAATCTTGCAGTTGCACGTGCACTTCAACGGCGGAAAGCACCCAACGCTAAGATGCTGTAGCAAATGAAATGACTGAGTGGTACGGAGAGTGTACATATCAATCTTCGTGCAGATCTTTTGGAACTCAAAATAGTACTGGTTCTTGTAGCCATCTAGGCTAGGCAGCCGACGCGGTCCAACGACTCTGCCCTCTTTTTGCTTGATCAAGTGTTTTCCTGTAACTCACTTCTAGGTGTCCCGCTGTATCGTCTTTGGCTGCCCTCGATGGTCTACTGCTGCGACTACCGCGACAGTCAACACCACGCCCATCATGAAGCCAATCTTATCGAAGTTGTACGTGTCTTTGTCTGGAACTCTGTGCTTGATTTTCGTATTCCATACTATACGGAAGCTGTCTCCAATAACCTCGAGGTCTTTGCAATGAGCGCTGTTGTAGTCGTACTTCCAGGTCAATTCCAATTTGAGCTTAGGCTGGCGCTTGTAGAATACCCTAGCCCAGCCCTCGCCAACTGGGTTGCAATGCTGCTCAGCGAGCAAATCATCAGCCATATCTCTTATACCAGCAAGTTGCAGGAACTATGATGTTGCTCAAGTTCAATTTGTCTCCGAGAGCAAATTAGTGATGACCACGTAATGGTTGTCTAGACATAGTGCGCAGTTTGTCAAAACGACTAATTTAGATATCCACGCATCGTGTCTATCTCTTCTATATCAGAACTTCTTTCCTTACTGCGTGTCTTCCGAGGACTTCCAAGGGTCAAGCGCCGCCGCCACCTGGTCATCCGCTGTCGAAGTAGCAACAGAAACAGCATTTATCAAGGATAGCTCAGTCTTCCTGGAAATCTCTTCGCTGAATGCCCTGTTCCTCCGGGGCTTCGGGATCAAAGGCATCACCGCCGCCTCCTGAGCTGATGCCGAAATAGCAAGACAAACACCGCTTTGACTTAGCTCGAGCCTCTTGGGTAACATTCTGAGCCTCAAAAGCGCCTCCACAGCCTCCTCTGCTGATACTGAAGTAGCAAGCGAAACAGTACTGGACTGGGGTGGCGCCGTAATCATTGATGGGGTCGCTTTCTGTTACCGCAAAGCAGGAGCTGCTCACATAGCAATCATGGCATCGCCTTAGGATAGAATGGACAGTTTCGAAGGCTGCACGCTTAGACTCAGCGGCAGGGTCTCGAGGGTCGATACCATCTGCGTAAACGCAGTTGGTAGACATGCAACGACCAAGTGCATCAAGCTCTTACTTTAGACCACCTGCAAAGCAAGCTAGACTGTCTTGATCTGACAAGGGCTTGTGAAAGACTTCTTAGCAGACATACCAATTTGTGCTCTAGACATAGCAACGGTGAGAGAAGCAGTAGAGTGGACAATCGCAAGAATGAACTATATTTTGTCGAACATACAACGTAAGTAAGTGGCAATAGTACTACTAGAACTCATGTATGAGTCTACTGCTGTGTCCATGTACACATGTGCGTCTGAGCTCGAGAATATCCAGATGCATTAATCATGATGTAAAGCAGCCACGTGACGTCGTCCTGAGCGTACATAGGAGTAGAAACTATATCACATGCGTTGAAGCGCCTCACACTCAGCCCATTCTTAGTGCAGCCATCATCATTATGATCAACGTGGATCCCCAAACACACCCGCCTTCAACACTGCCAGGCCTGGCTGACGTTATATTCTATCCTGTACCACGATCTGTAGTTCACTGATCATACGTACCGTTTTGGCTGTATATCGTATTGGTGCAGGGCTGCGTTCTGAAAAATGCCAAGCAACGTTTTATGCTGACACACCAACTTGCTGCGCGAAACCCAGACGAGGAGAGTCAGTCGTGACGTCATGAATAACATACTTGCTCTTGAGAAATATGTCGCCGAAGATAGTCGAGCCAATGTCGTCGTTGGTCTGGATACCACCGAAGCAAGTGTTGGACCCGGTCTCAGTGGGAGAGAAGTTGATATACTTTCCGGGAACAGTCTGGGCAACGCCGCCAACGGTGATGGAGAAGCTGGGGAGAGTAGCTGAGCAAGGGAACACGTAGCCGCCCTGTGTGTTATCGATCCTGGCGCCAGCGACATTTGCGTAGTAGTCACTAGCGATGAAATCATCGACGTAGATGAGAGTCGTACCTGTATCGACGATACCATCAATGTTAGTCCTCACTGCAGGGGCTTTGCCGACAGAGTAGCCAGTTGCGGTGAAGCCCCAGAAACCTTGGCTGTTGTCAGCGTCGACGTAGGTAATTGCACCGGTGTACTTGGCGGTGTCAATGAAGCCAAAGTCGAAGCTACCGGCAGCGTGGTACTTGAGGTTCACACAGAAGAGTTGCTTGGAAAGCGAAGATTTGATGGTGTCGAAGAAGGTATTCTGAGCAATAGGCGAGACGGTGTTGATCGAGCTAAAAGCAAGACCAAGAAGACCGTCAGTGTCCTGGTCCTTGCTGAATTGGGAAGAGACGGAGGTCGCAGCCTCGACGGCCTGGGAGGTGGCGGTGACACCGCCAACAGTAACTTTATCAGCGTAGACCTTACCCGACGCTCCAGACCTGCATAGTTTCAGCACAGTGGTTCGCGTTCCAGACGACACTTTACTTGCTGGTCAGCATAGTGAATCGACCATGAGTAGCCGTTCTTGAGCTTGGAGGGATCGACTTTGTAGTAGTCGTGGCCAAACGTCTGGGAAGAGGCTTGGAGGGAGGAGAATACCCAGCTGTATTGTTGTTAGCCTCTACTCAGGCTGAGATGTCCGCGTTCGCTTACAGATCAGCGGAACCAGTGTCGAAGTCCAGATTGAGAGTGGTGGTACCGATAGTGACTGGACTAAGGTAAGAAATGTCGTAGTCGTTGGAGGGGTTGGCAGGTTCAGAGCCGCTGTTGATAGAGGCAGCTTCGGCGTTCTATCGATATTAGTTGATTATCGTTTCTGAACAGTGATTTATATACGTTGGCACGAGCATCAGCAGCAGCCTGGATGTGCTCAGGAACGGCCTTGCCGTACTTGCGCAGGGTTTTGCGACCTGACCAGGACCGTTCTTCAGATAAAGGTTGTGCTTGACCTGCTCGATGGTGAACGAGTCGCGCTTGTAGACGGGAGTTGCGACAATCGCGCCGGCCAGCGCAAGAGTCGCTGTGAGATAAGTGATGGAAGGCATTCGAGAGAACTGGTTGATGAAACGGCGCGAAGATGGAGTATGAAGATAAGGGTAGCCGAAGTAATGCCAATATAGCTCGCTGAAGGATGAGTTCAAAGTCGTAGGACACGACTTGGTTTTATAACTAGCTTAGTCGTAGATGTGGCAGAGAATAATGGTGACTCCATAACGCTCACGAATCTCATCTACACGAAGCACGATACGATAATGTCACATGGATCCACTAACCTTCGTAGTGTATTGAAAACCCACTCCCATCGTGGCAGGTGCCTTCGTATCTGTGGTTGGGTGACCAACGTTTTGATACAACCTTCCACTTTAGGCCTCGCTACGCTAATATCACTGTACGTCAAAGCGTAGCAATCAATGCTCAAGGGTCGGTCATTTTCTTTGGAAGACAGTTTTGTGAGACAGGTTGAAGATTCCTTGTGACCAAAAGTCTGATCGTGAATGATGAAAGGTCTCAATGAAGCGCTGGCCGTCAGATGAACAGATGGCCGTGCTGGCCCTCACAAATAGTACAGTCGGTGGTGCCACTGGGAAGCGATCAGGTTGTCGAATTTCTAATGGCCCGTTACAAATTAGATGATTGTTCATTGTCCTCCTCCCCTCTGGGCACATGAGGTCGCAACAGATAAGCCATATCAAGCAATCGGGTATTGGTAATCAGAACAGTAAGCGTTAGGTTCCACCCTGGATGCTATGCATATCTGCATATACAGCTATACTGATGGTGACAAAACTGGCCGATCTTGGAACCGCAGAGGTATGGGGAAGATAGTGGATTGGATCAAGCCATGGCATTCTATTTGATTTCGATAAAATTCACACGATCCTAGCGAACACGACTGTAAGTAATGTTATGCGCATTATTGGATTGCGACTCCAGAGACATTATCAGCCCCAGTCATTACGAACATAGCAGACTGTTCGAACCAAATATGGACATCATGTTTGACTGTAAAGGCGAACGAACCAATGGCGCGTGCGAGAGGCCGAGTGGATACACGTGGGATTCGAAACCAGGTCTTGCGAAAGCGCACAGGCACTTGTGACGTGACGATAAATGTAGCTAGTATGTGCAAGCGACAGAGGCGGAAACGCATGGTATCTTGTTTACATAGCTAAAGAGACCGTAAAATGAGTGATTCCGAGATTTCCAATTACAGTCAACAGTCATTGGACTTCGTTTTATGGACCATACATGTAATCATGGACTTCATCACTACAATCGCATCCATCGAAAGGACTCCAAATGGAACATCGAGAATTAGCGCCTGATAAAATAGAGGACGCGCGTCCAACTGGACAGCTGACCTGCCTCTCTAGACCTTAGCCTCAATGGCGTATCAATTCTGATCTATCTCCTTCTCAATGCCTGGTAGTCTGCAACGGCGTGCTCCTTCAAAAAGTGGGTATCAAGCAATAGTATCAAGACTTCACGGTAGCTCGGTGCATATTGTAGCGCAGAAGCCCTGGTCTGATGGAGGTGGTCAAGCAACGGTGTAGTCATCTCTGAGAGCGTGGGTAATGCCGAGTCTAGCTTATCGGTACTCAGGAGGAATTGCCGAGGCAGAAACGTTTGCGTAGCGAGGTACACATGAATCATATCGGGCCGGCGGCCTGACAGTCAGAACAAAGCGGAAAAATGCGCAAACCACTCGGCCGTGTCCGTGCTGCCTTTGACCGCTCCCCCCCCAGGCTGGTCCAATGCGACACGACAAGACTTCTTCATGCCATCGTCTGGAGGAAAGTTATCTCTCCGATCAATACATGCGACTTGTTTTCATGTCTCCTCATATACTAGTCCTACGGAGGTTCATTCCTAGAAACACAGAGCTTCGGTCTTTGGGAACGATGTAAGGATTGGGCCGGGTTGGGCTTGCTTCCACGCGCTGTCCGCACAATACGATGCAAAGCACTGCTAATGCTTGTCGGCATGTCATGGTTGATGAATTGCGTGAAGATATACTTCGATACCATTCAGTCTTTCTCCCATGACTGATGTACTGTCTGCTATCTATCCAGCGACGGTGTCAATGGATCTACTAGACCAGAGAGTAGTAAGCGAACAACATATGCGCGACCTTAGTTGAATGACGAATCGGTCTCATTAGATATGCCTGTGTGTAGGATTTACAACACGTAGCGTATCTCCATGAGGAAGCGCCTGGCTCGTCCTCAACTCGTCACGTGTCATGATATACTTCGAAGGTTCGGACGGTGCATATGCTCACAGATACAGGTAGCGTATGTTCCCAGTCCCAGTCCTAATACTGATAAGAGACGTGGAATAGAACTGTATTCTTCCTGTTTTCGTATCAAGGTGTTGGGATGAAAGGAATAGTGTCGGCGTGTACCGCTACATTTTGTGCAGTACCAGTTCACAGTAACGTAGTACTTTAGAATTCCTAGGTTTCTGCAACAAGCTGCCATCTACCTAGGAGAAGGCTACTGGGTTAGCACCTTGGTTCGAGTCTCATACGGAATAACGAATACCAAAATCGCAAACACAGGGTTGAAATATGGCGATAGAGATTTATTGCTTACCAACGGCTGGTCACATCCCAGCTTTGGCTATCCATCGACATGATAACAGCCTTGGAACCATTTAGCATAATCCTCTTTCGAGAAGCCTAGATAGGGAGGTATAACGCATGTCTTCAGTACACGAAAGCCTAGTTTATTGTACAATGCTTATGCACAATCGCTGTAAACAGATCACTCCAAAGGTTCAGAAGATTACACATTCCGTGCAGTATCGCCATGGAGCTCACGTCAATACTGGACACGATCACGGAAGATGTGACATTCTTGTCGAACATTTTGCAAAACTTTACTTTTTCCCATGTTGCGAGCGTGGTGGATATACCCTCATGTGCCTCACAAACTTGCATCGCTTACGCTTAAAACCATGGTCTCGGTCTCGCTTGGCAGTCCGTGCAGTTTCCGACCATTCGCGATCCGCCCTGAGCTCGCGCCCGGCATCTGGCTGCCTCCTGCCTATCGCGTTCTGATCCGCGAAGCATTCAGAACCTGTGGAACTGATCGCGGCCGATCATAAGAGAACTCAGATAGTCGATGATTTTTTCACAACGCTGCGAACTTCTTGCTGCTGACGTGCGAGTAAAGGTAATTGACCAAAGAATAAGGCCGGCTTCAATCGTGATCTGTAACCTTGCACCTAGAGAGCGCAGATGGGAGACCAAACGCACAACCTCTACATTGGGAGCCGGTGCAAGACCTAAGAAGCGTGAGAACTATCGATAAGATCACTACGACACCTTACACATGTAAGCAGAAAGAGAAGTGTCTAGATTGGAGATGTCTGGTCATGGTACCGAGCAAGTGTGGAGATTTCAGAGATTCGTCTTGTAAGATCGGCTCCAACGATGTATTTGTCGTCGAAGACAGTGCTAGATTAACTCCAAACCCAATTCTGATTCTCCTACAATCTTGAGAACGAGATTCCCGACCCGTCCGTTCTCCGGGAACCCACCGAATGGTCCGAACTCGACCCTCCAATCTTTATGAAGCGAAATTCCAAACCTATCCGCCAACCTGAGGTGGAAGCTATCGCATGTCTCTTGCGCACACAGAACCGTTGCATCAGAGCCATAGGCTTCTACTTTGGCGGCTGAGCCATCTTCGGCCTGTGGGCTACTGGGTAGACAGCCACTCCTTTCGGAGCAGAGGCCATCTAGATCCCGTCTCTTGAATTTGAATAAACGCACGAATTGTGAGAAGATTAGGAAGACCGGCGCCCATGATGATGTAATCGTGAATCTTGAAAGCTTGTCTAACGCGCGTGCATGCGTGAATAAGCCGTTGTTGCCCCATAGGGCTATGCTGTTCGAAAAGGTTCCCAATTCTTCTGGGCTTAGCCAGGTATAAAAGGATATCGTCCTCGAGAGACTACCCCCTGCGAACTGTGGACTCTTGCCGGATCTACTAACGCCGAATCTATGAAGGTATGCTACTGTAGCCCGCGCTACATCGACAGATAATATCATGGGACGTGCGAGAGTTTGCAGGACGCGGTTACTGGAGGACCCTATGCCTAATGTCTCCATTCGAAGTACACAGGCTATCCGACAAGCTCTCATTGTCGCGGTACTGAGAAGAAGCTTACGTGACTGGTATTGGACGAGTCGCATGTCCCACTATGGGTGCAGTATTGGTGAGTGGCTGTGAAGCAAGTCTGGAGTTTCTGGGGTATCGCTCAGTCTGATCCCATTCACGTTCAGGCCGGTGAAGCTACGAACCCACTGGTATATCAGACATTCCATAATCATGTGTGTGCGCTGTATGTCAGAACGCAGCCCTACACCACTAGGGTATACAACCAAAAAGATACATGCGATCAGCGAACTGCTGATTAGGGTGTAGGATAGCAAATATCTTCAGCCAGGCTTGACCATGGAGGTGCTGCATATAGTAGCAGTTGTTCTTCGGCGGGTGAGCGTAACGGAGACGTGTAGTTGCTGGATGCGTAAATGCTGAAGAGATTGCTACTTGTGATGTAGGTGCTTGAGCCATACGCATCCATTGACGTTCGTAGAACGTCGAGGAACGGCAAGTATGGCTTACAAGTCGTTTCAGCCGGCAAACATTTCAGAGGTACAGGAGCGAGCGCTGGGCTCAGGCTGTGGGACTGCCTGTAGCTGTATTGTGCGACCTGTTTTCCAAAGCCCAGTCTGGTCGTTTCCAGGGCGTGAGGTGATTGCTGCACGCGAGAGATGAAAGACGCCTGTTGCTGTTTCCATTCTCTCCTGATATTGCATGAAGAAACCATGTCGGCGGGATATTGGACAAGGTACGACACAGTTTGGATCCTCGAGTCGTGCTTTAGATCCTGATAAGCTTGTACCACCGTGACAATTTGTTCCAGTGGGAAAAGGGAAAGATCTGAGACGAAGGCTGGAGCAGCATCTGGGAATATAGGCTCCAATGCTAGGGCAGTTGCGTAGAGATAGGCTAGAACGCACAGAACGTTGATGTCTCCGCTTTTGGCGGAGAGAAGACTTGTGGGCACCCAGAACAACCACTTGCGGAGCGTGTAAAGCTGGTTGAACTGCTCCTCAGGCGTTTGTGCTTGGCTGGATACTTGAAGGCGATCCAGATAACTCTTCAGTTGATCGACCCATTTCGTTTCCTGACTGTCACGGTCGAGGTACGGCTGCATGCATTGCAGCGAGTTGTAGATATCCGTGAGTGTGTTTAGTCGCTGAGTATGTGCTTTTGGCATATCGGTAGGCTGACGGCATCCATGAAGTGCTGGTTCGGTATGGGGCTGTGCCTTGCGATGTATTCCGTAAATACAGACTCGTGTCTCCAGGATTGCATGACTTGGATTACAGTCTTCGTACTAGTGACGAGTGAAGCCCAGCTTTTCCAGTCGGTAGCTTGCCAAGCTAGAAGAAGAGACGAAGCCAGCACTGCATCTGAGTTCAGCATAGTTAAGCTTGTAACGCCCTCGTGCAGGCCTTTGAGCGCAATGCTTGCATGGTGAAAAGCGAGATTTTGTGTTCCAGTAGACTGTGAGATCCAGGCTAGGTGAGAGGCGGAGAAAGCGAGGATGGAATGCATGACGAATGGGTGTGAAGCAGCAAGGCTCACCATTCTGCCACTGGTCAGTCATACGAAGTTCTAAGGATGGATGTTGAACTGAGTATTTACTTAGGCATCACGTCGACCCACAGCGTCATCTTCGAGGCTCTGTCCCTGAACATCTCGTTTGTGATGAACAAAAGGTGATGAATCAAACGTAGGTCGGTCTTTGCATATGCTCGCCATTGAGGTTGTGGGTGGATTGGAAGCTCGGGGAACGGGAACTCTCCAGTCTGCTTCCACAACCCAATGATAGCCTCGATTTCTGAGGTCCAGAGAAGGTTAGGCTGCTGAGCTGCCTGTGGAGAGTATGTCTCCAATGCACTAGGGCTGTTTATGTTGTCACACCGAACCTGGTGCTTGGTACAATTGCGACTATAACATATCAGTGCCTGAGATACGTCAAGCAAAAATGCCTTGAGCAAGCTTGGAAACCTACCATTGCGGGAAGGTTTCATCGCAGCGAATGTGTCTTCTCTTGCAAGTCTTGCAGCCCTTTCGAGACTTGGTGTGACTGCGCCTGAGCGGCCATCACCTCGACCAGCCATTGAATGGGCTGGCGGGTTTTGATAGGTTTGAAGCTGTGGAGCGAAAGTGAGATGCGGACCGTGCAGTATCCTCGAGGGATTTCGTGCTCGATTATTCCGACAATGGAGTCGTTGTTTTGGGTTATGCTCTGAAGTGGTGGAGGTGGTGAGGGGTGGTGTTGGCGGGGCTTGAGTATATGCAAACGGCAAGAGTAACAGTAGGCGAGATGTCGAAGCGAGAGTAATGTGGTCGTAGACCAGTGACAGAGTAGTGTTCTCGAGGCTAAAGGCCGAGAAAATTCGGTGATATTTACGGCACAACGCAAAAGGGGAGCGCTTGTACAAATCAAAGGCTGAGAACTATTGTTGCAGAGCTGGCAAAGCTCAGGCGAAGGTGCGAAAGGAAGGACAACGGGAGAAGGTCAATGGCACACAAGGTGCCCCTGCAAGATTGAATGGCCATATCCCTATGGTTCTTGAGCGTCGGTCTTTGATAGTGTAGCAGTGGTATATTAATAGCGTGAATGGACCGTGCTGATCGCTGAGTCGGGACGATAAGTGGCCCTTCGCTCGCGCATCACAGAGATCATGATTAGTTAGCAGTGAACAACGCGTTTCTATGTCCTGATGTGGTATTGAGGAGGCTGTGCAAAATCTTTCCTTGCGTGGCTCGTGTGTAATTGGTGATAATGTATTACCCGCTCCTGGTCACGAACCGCATGGCATAGCATAATCGACTGCCGTTACAAATTTAAAACTTCACCAAAGTTTTGTAACTCTCAACAAGATGCAGTAAGTCGAAACGCCGATGCTGTATTTGTCAACCTCTCCGACCCAAAGCCTTTCACAAAGACAAAATCACGATCAACGCTGTCGTTGAGGTGCCTTGAATGCGTGTTGTCATCGACCACGTACAGCCGAAGCTTAAAAAAAAGTATGTTTCTGCTGACTGGTTACTACCAGTACGTCGCACAGCTGCATGCTAACAGCTACGTAATACCAACGTGGACGAGTCTTAATGCATAGCGTCCCTACGTAGCATGTCAACTAGTTCGATGCTCGAGTGTTCTCACCCTATGTGCTTCACGCACAATCCACGGCAGGAGCCGAGCCTCTTCGCACAGCTATGCAGCCAGCCTTAGCGTATCGCTCACCGTACGCTAAGCATGGCCGAGTCTGCCGCTCTCATTTCGGAACGTTCGGCGCACTCTGACCGAAAGCTTCGAATGTACACCGAGCTTCGAATGATTTGTGTTCAGACCTTGCAGCTGTGTGAGTCGCGAGAAGAAATGGCTCCTACCATGCCGCTGCTGGCAAGCGCAGGATGCTTACCAATATCGATTGCAGAACCAACATAGCTTTCGCCTTCGTAGACTAAGATCAGAACATTAAACCAAGCCCTATCTACAACATCTGTCATTCCGCTTCGGGTGTGACAGACTGGACATTCTGTGCAGCTACGTCATTGTCAGCCTATGGTCAACACGGCACAACACAGCGAGTTCTATCATGTCGTAGACTATCATCGCTATCTATGGCTACAGACAAGGCATCATGCGAACAATCTACACCAATTGTGTTTGAGGAGTCGCTTCAGGTGTCAGCGAAATTCTCAGACTCGGGTGCACACACTAACCTCCCTCCCTGCGCGACGAACAATGCAGTGGGCCGACAACAACCGATGAGAGCGCGAGTGTAGCAGGTTGTCCGACCTTACGCTACCTCTCATTGGCTGATTTTGGCCCACTGCGTTGTTCGCCGTGCAGGGAGGAGGTTATGCTTCATTTCAGAAACTGAAAGATAAAGGCAGTATGTTGAGCCGAGCACAACTTGTGTCCAGGTGGTTAGAGCTATCCGACCGAGTAGCCAGAAACCTTTTCCTAGGCGGGGAGATATCGGACGGATACGACCACGGGGTCCCAAAGAGCACCGCCTCCACCTCGGGTATTCGTCCATCTCAAAGAGCTCAGGAAGGCGTTGCTTGTGGGAAGTATGTTCTACAGCGACGGCACTGTGCGAGACTTCGACCCAGTCGCGCCTACAGAGATCAGAGCAAGAGAGGCAGGTGCCGGAAGCCCTGCTTGAGAACAGTGGAGGGGGTTTCTTGACATGTTACAAGCTGCGCGTGACAAGACCTGTCTGCCTAGCCTAAGAGAAAGGCCGGTTCGCAGGCGTTGGAGCTCAGGTCGGGGCCTTCCTCGAGGAGAAGTGCTCGTATCCGTACATGCCAGCTTGCGTACGTGCCTAGGAGTGCCTGGCGCAGTTCTGTCCAGAACGAGACCTTGAAAGCAGACGTGCGGAAGCCTCAATAAGCTGGTTTGCTATAAGCATCCATGCCTGCCGCTGCCCCACAAGCAGACCGTACCATGACGACGCCCGGTGAGCGATTGGATCTCGCTCGAACAAGCTTATACGTTGCAAGCAGTGCAAAGCACAGTCGAAGTAGGCATTGGACCGTGATAGAGCGGTGGGGAGCAGATCTGAATAGCAAGCCTTTCTATGTAGAACGCGAACAGTGCGGCGAAGCCCCGGGTGTATAAAATGAAGTAGGATGATTTATGATAGATGCACAAGCAAATTAGAAAAGCGATTGCTATCGTAGATCTCGACTGACGCTACGGAATTCGACACAGATATCGTGAGATCCGAAACGTCGTTTTCCCTCTACCATTTTCCTAAGAACATTGTGCGAATGTCTGTGTCGGCGTCGCACTAACACCAACTCTGCCGAGGCAGCGGAAGAGCAAGGCAGATAACAGTGTGCGTCAGCAGCTGCTGAGATGCTGGAAATCCCGCCTGTCGTGCTGCCCTTCTCCTTGTAGCATCAAGCAGTCGTAACGACACCAAGTGTGACACCCGGTGCGACACCCGGTGCGGCCACTGGCTCTCCTCGCTCTGCGGCTGAGTCCTGCACTTTCTCTCCTGTCTGCGCCCTTGTTGTTGCCTTTCACTCACTGCATGGAGCTCGCCTGGTGAAACTGGTCGCGTCCTCCCTACTCCCGCCGAAGCCCGTCTAGTTCAAGTGCAGCGCCGTCAGCCTCTGGTGCGTTTCGACCGGCGCTTGGATCGACATACATGCGCTCGTATCCCTTCATCAGCGGCTGAGAAGCACGGCTTCTTCCTGAGAGAGCACCCATGGCCCTGGTAGGCGTGGCGCGTCTCATGGGAGTGCAGTGATGTCTCTCCGTGAGCCGGTGTACAAGTCGGGGTAAGCAGTCAACACGCCTGCCTAGAAGCGAGCTAGACAGCCCTCATCCAAGTGTACACACCGCGCACTTGTCCAGCGCAAGACAGTGTGGTCTGACAGTTGCTGCGGAGCAGCTTCGTGTTCTCCGTGCCGCAAGGTTCTGCGGGGTTGCCTGTTTCGGAAAGGCGGACCTGCCTCGTTCAGCCAGCCGACTTGCCTGCGTCCGGTGCCCAAGCCCGGTCGCTCTCCAGCACGCCGGCGTGAGGTCTGGTCGGCTGCGCTGGACAGCGAGGGTGTTCCTGCTTGACGAAACATCCGGCTGCTCGCACTTCTGCCTTCACCGACGGACCCTGCCAAACACGGCCGAACATCCAATAGATCGAGTCCGGAGCCGGGCCGAGAAAAGCTAATGAGACACAATACTAGGTCGAGAAATCTGCCATCCTTACGTTCTTGTTGGCTGTTTTCGACTTGCCAGGTATCTCGTTGCACAGGGGTGAACGTTACCTTACTTGATGTAATAGGCTGAAGCCTAATTAGTGGGTTCCTCGATGATATCTCGGTCACGTGCGCATGCGCACGGTACG
Organism: Alternaria longipes; assembly: GCA_019059555.1. Lineage (NCBI taxonomy): Eukaryota > Fungi > Ascomycota > Dothideomycetes > Pleosporales > Pleosporaceae > Alternaria > Alternaria longipes. The sequence goes on from JAHLEY010000007.1 coordinate 469,930, forward strand.
CGTCTGAACGACGCTCAGGGCAAATTCTTAAACCCCGGTCGAAGGTCGATCCGAGCCGGCACCGATTGACCTTCACTACTCTAGCAGTCTATAGTTCTCTTCTCCATCGGATGCAACTCCAGCATACCTGTGCGATAGCTCCCCGAGCGTAGCCGCTCACAGTTTGTACAGCAATCTGTGGGCCGCCGTCCTATGCAGGGCGAGTCCGTCTCTGTTATGTCTCCTTGTGATAAGCATTGGCAGGGGAAGGACAGAACGCGCAGACACAGTGTTAGCGGTCGAGCGAGTGGCAGTCCCAGAGCACTGTAGCTTCCGCCGCTAGTATCTAGATTAACGTAGAAGTTCGGCAACAGATCGTTGAGCTTGGCGAGCGAGAAAGCTTGTCGCTGCTGGAGCCTCAGGTGGAGTACTCACGGCTCTCGGCCTTCTGGTTCCTCTGCCTGCCACTGACCCAACAGCTGCCGTATTTGATAGCCCGTGGCCCAGCCAACTTCGGATTCGATGTCGTGCAAAAGGCGTAGAACTACTCGACGTTCTCGATCGTCGCTGAAACACTGACCCGCAGTGAACAGAGGTTGGATCGAGTAGATCCGGACCGCTTCATCTGGCCGTGCGAGCGAAATGCCAACAATATCATGGCCGTGGCCCTGACAGGTGGTCAGAACAGACTGGCGTTCGTTCAGGCCAGTGGCTGTAGTATCGAGCCCTAGAGTGAATCCCTGCGGCTTATTCATAAGCAAGAGGATCTGCGACATGTGCCAAGTCTGCATGGTCGAGGCCGCCATAGGATTCGAGTACCAGAACCGATCAAACATAGAAGCGTTGTCGTCGTGTGAGGCTCGGGCGGATGTGTGCGACGGAGATACCCTGGCACAGCGTCTGAGAGAGACCGGGAGGCTTTCATGCCAGACTTGGAACTGCTTTCGCAGGCTGATCCACTGGTCGAAAGCGTTTGGCTGGTAAGCATTCAACCAAGCCATGCTGCTTTTGTTCGAGGCCTCAACGCTTGAAGCCATAAAGTTGACCAGCTTAGCCAGAAGGCAAACGAGGGTATTACAAGCGATTTCTTGTCTCGCCAATGTATCGCTTTCTTCGATATGCCCGCATGCTTTTCTGTTATAGGGCACAACACAGGCCTGCTTGTCGATTGAGAGACCAGCGTCCCTCCACAGCGTTAAGTTGTCGGTATCAAACCTCGTTTTTGTCTTGTTAGTGACTAAGAAGATGTCAGTGGTGATCCAGCTTGTAAGGCCGTGGCTACTTAAACGCTACAAGCACATCCTGTCTGGCAATGTTCCAGAAAGCTACTTTGTGGGCCTTAGAGCTGAAGCTAAAGCTGAAGCTGGCGGGAAGCATTGAAGATTTGGGAGCCAGCGAATGCAGCAGCACAGCCTTCTCCTGCGAGAGCACCAGGAGAGATTCTGCGCCAGTCATGTGCTTCTCCCACTCCGACATAGATGTGTCTAGGAGCTCGTAAAAACAAAGAATGGCAGAAACAGTAAGAAGCTCGTCAGTACTAGACATAGATGATGTTTTACTTGAAGACCGTCGCCGCGCTGGTGCTGATTCATCATTAGCAGAAATCAGATTGCCGTTGCGCTGCATGAACTCACACGTTGGTTCCTCAAGAAAGAAGGCAATCTCCGTATCGAGAGCGCGCAGCAGCAGAGACACGGCGATATCGTAGTAGACCGCTGCTCTATGCTTCCAATCAACTAGTGGCTTGTCAGGATACGGTTTCATCTCAGGTTCGCACACCAAGCTACCTCTCGTGGCAGACTTGCGTCCTTGAACGTGCGCAAGAGCCTTCGCAGCACAGGCTGCAGCTGCGTGCTTGAGCAGTGGGTTCTTATGTGTCTGCGTGGAAGCGTGAGATGTGAAATACGTGTCAACGTCGAACAAGTCCATCCAGCGTCCAGGGCCTTCTGCAAACGACTTTAGAAGGAAGGCCATCTCGTCTTGACTTTGGCTTGACAACTTCTCGCTGAAGCAAGGTGGTGGCTGTGGTAAGCTTGATGTCAAGACCGATTGAGGCATTTGATCGGTCGCGTCAAACGGCGGGTTGAAGGAGTGGTCTGCAGGTGGCAAGCTTGTAGGAGTGATAAGACCTATCGCCGGGTAGAAGCATCTGGTGTATGATGATGTAGGCGGAGTGGTGGACTCTACTACGGCAGGGCCTGAAGACGACTGTATCAGTGGCGATAGTGCTTCAGCATCAGCTGATTCGGACTCCAAGTTTGACGTTGCGGTAGCGATAGAACAGAGATCGCGGTGTGTGTGCCGTGGAGTCAGAGAACAGGCCTCAAATGCCTCTGGCGACTCTGTTGAAGATGCCGTCATGGTATCCGAGTTGGGTGTGCCTGGGTCAAGATATGGGTTGATCACATAGACGAACGTAACTGTTATCACATTAGATGAGCCAAGTGGAGTGATAGAATAGGAAGCTCACGATGCTTGGGGACATCCACCCATGTCGCATTTACATCGAAAGTGTCCCTGTATACGAAGAAGCCTTTCATAGAACTGTCATCTCCGAAGCCTCCGCTGTTCAGAGAAGCATTTTGCTGGTGGCGGAAGACGATGCCTGAGCTCGGGATGCATTCTCGGGAGGCTTTGGTGCACCGTCAGCACACAGGTTTCCTCTCATCACACTTCAACTTCCTCTGGCGACAGGTGAGACCGTACCAACAGTCAGCAAGTGGCAGCCTACAGAACATGCTCTACCTACCATCCGTTTCGTGATCGCATCTCAAAGCAGTTCTACTGTTTGATTTTCTACGCAATGAGCTTAAGATCACAATGGCTCGTGTCGAGAGGGGTTGGGTTCGGTTGGGTTGAAAAAACATTTACGTGAATCGGAGACAGCTTCCTTATATCTCTGCTGGAATGGCGGAAAGAGACACAGCATTTGGAACCGCAGTGCCAGACGCAGAGTTCAGCGTGGGTTGGTGCCAATTGTTGTTCCGCCATTACCATGGTTAAAGTTGTCGGGGTTGGTTAAAGCATCGCCCCTGAGGTGGTGCAACCATGGAGACCGCTAGCGCTGCGCACTTTGGCTTAACGTGCGAGGATCTAGACTCCAGTACGCAGGGATTAGGACAGGCTTGCCACACTAAGCCAATTCGCGTCGAGCATTGCAGCCAATCAAACTATCATTGAGTTACAATGTAACTTACACATCATTTGCAGAGGCTGTTAGCATGCGCCGGTGGACGGCTGGATGGACCGTGGATCTCGCCTGATTACTGAGTCAATGGTGTTTGTTCAGCTGTCGGTCGGCCCGTATGCTATGTAAGATTTTAACGTATCAGGGCGCTTATCCTTTCCCTTCTCCCCACGTCAAGAATCTAAATTCCTGCAATTCTGCTTGGTTCCACGGTACAGTACGAGATACATCGGCATCTGCTCCACGATCTGAGCAAGGCATGCTTAGTGTCAGCGAGCGACCGCGATTCGTCATAGTCGCATGTTCCGACGGTCGATGCGCACCCGAGTTTCATGTTTCTGTAATCCATGTGCGCTATCACTACCGGTACTCCGGATACTTGCGCGCCTGTACCTGACTGTATGCATCGCACTCCGACCACCTAATTGCTTGCTCATCTGGCGATAGGCCGAGGCCCAACAGAATGTACGTAGCCTGCTGCGACTGCGTTTCGTCATACTGCCTCACACGCGCCGTTTGGAGCAGTTTCCGTTACCCCCAGCTTGAAAGCACAAGCAACCGTGCCACGACTGTGATCGCGTTACACGATGCATCAGCGCTATGGATTACTATCGAGGATGCTAGGAGGTAGGTAGGGACTACTGAAGAATGGCGCACGCTGAGCCCATCAACTGCCATCGATCCATGGCGTCCAATGCCTTGCCGACTACGAATCAAGCGCAGATACAGCCAAGGACTCGCTCTTCCTAGATTCTTTGGAGTATATAACGCTTCCCAATGACTTGCCACCGAAAGCTGCTCGCTGAAAGCGATGCATGGCAAAGCAGCACACTGAACTCTGCATCGCAGCCGACACAGGCTCCAGTCTATTTTAGGCAGCATGAAAGTGATGGCAATATCGTTTGGACTTCCGCAGTAGATGTAGATACTACAAGACTGAGGTGTACTCACGATGTTTGCCTGCACGAATCTAAGTGCACTCACCAGCCTTGACATGACATACGAATATGCAACACGATACCTTCCCAAAGCATGGTACCCATTCTCTAGGCTATATTTCTATCCTGGAACGCATATCAACATGCTTTTGGATCTTACAGCTGCTATATCGATCCTTTTTGGCAGTCTCTTGTCATGTGCTGCCACCTACAACGTTGCCATCTCGTACAGTGTACACGCGGACCAGCAACGTTCGCTCCGCTACGCGCTTGTCTTGGATCTTGGATGATTCAGTGCCTGGTATCTATGTCGCCGCTAACAATGGCTCCATCACTCCCAGACTTGTCAACAATCAATCCAGATCAACCTCATCAATCAAGCTGTGACAATTTGTACTGCAAGTCAAGCCAATCCAGCATATGGTAAAATAGCAGTCAACCAAGCTCAAAATTGCCGGATTGATTGATTAGATTGATTAGATTGATTAGATTGATTAGATTGATTAGATTGATTAGATTGATAGGATTCGGCCCGTACGTGAGGCTTTTGGGTTTTTTCTGTAGGAGCGATATCGTGATACTTTTCTGGAACTGTAGTCACTAACAATATCACAAAAAATCACAACAACGCCAAATATATATAAAAGCTTCATAACAGACTTATTACTGCTACCTCATCACGCAGGCGCCCAGCGGCTCTGAGCGACCCCATCATTGATTAATCGCGATCCAACAGTGACCGGTTTCTTTTGAATGCTGCATGCAGACGTGGAGCCGCAATCGCTGACGACTGTAACACGGTGATCATAGTACTGTGCACCAATCTGCATGTCTGACTTGCGCGTTTTGCATGACGGAAGATACTCACGCGACAAGGATCCCTACACTACTGTACAGTAACCGTGCGCGTGACGAGCCACTTCGCGTGAGCCACCCCAACAAGATCAGACAACAAAAAAGATGAGGTTATTGAGCCACCCACAAAAGCTACTATCATGAGATTTTTCGATGTATTGATATATAGACGCTACTAAAGTGTATGCACTACTTGTATCTCGCTGGCGTCTTATGGGGGGTTTTCATAAAAGTGCGACCCCCCTGTATATGGTTAGCGTTACCCGCGCGAACATCAACCCCACCCAAATTAGTATACAAGCCTATGTAATTAAGAGACTTACGCACCCCCACCTGCGCTCAAAACCTGTAAGGCTTCTCGTATATGCTAAATTATTAGTATAGCTTGTTTCCTTAGTGTTAATGTTCTTATAGGCTTAAAATTACGCCCTAGGCTTCAGATTATGGGCCCAAAACGAGTGCGCGTCGCAACACAGCCATTCGAACAGGGCGTCAACCCGGGCGAGCCGCGTCCATCGAAGAAGCGCAAGCAGTCCTCACGGTATACTGGCCCCATACAAGCTACGTCAAGAAAGAGTGCTCGCCGTACTGGCTCAGCCTCTGCCGGAGGACTCGCCTCGCCCCCTCCCACCTTACCTCGTAATCAGAGCCCGCTCTTCGAGCCCGAGCCGCCGCATACGCAGCCCGCTGTTGCAATACAAGCTGAGGATATAATTGATGGCGAAGATGACGGTCTAGAGGAGGAGGAGGAGGAGGAGGAGGAGGAGGATGAAGAGGACGGCGGCAACGGCGGAGTTGACGAGGAGCAGGAGCTGCCAAATATCCCATCGTCGCCTATACCTATCGTTTCTCCTTTCGTTCATGTTAGATGGCGGGCTTGCTTTGGTGATATGGAGAAGAACGCAATAACTACAGCTTACAGCGTTGCGCGTGATAAGAAGTTTGACGATCTCTTCGAATTTGAGCTGTGGGACTGGGTGGATAGAGTCGTTGATGATTTGAAGCCTCGTAAAGTAAAGAAACCTACGCTTTGCGCGGTAGTATATCCAGCTCGTCAGCTCAAGCGCGATCTTGCAATCAAAGCGTTGCGTAGAGGCGATTTAGAGGATTGGTACGCGCTGAAGGAGTTAGTCAAGGCCATCGACGAGGCTGCCAACGAGTACATACATGTCGACTTCGATCTCATGCTCACTGAGGAGTTGAACGAGGCACCACGAGCTGCTATCATTGGTGCCAGCGCTCGCGCTCGCCCGGTGACGGCGACGATGATACAAGAGGATGGGATAGCTGGTGTTCTAGCTGCTGAACGAGCAGGCGGCGGTCATGCTATTGGACTTCGAGATCGATGGCGCTGTATAGATAAGCATTGCAGTAACTTCCCATACAGCTGTTGGCTGCGGCCAGGGACGGCGTCGCGATTCGAAAACCACCTACCTATTAACGGCGAAATTATCGCGATCTGGGCGAGAGGATATACACAGCAGAGTAGCAACCTACGACGACCCAACAGATGATGTAAAGCTTGCGATACTAAGACAGAAGGATCGCGCGGATCATGAGAAAAACCGACGCAAGCGCAGTAGTAGAGGAGGCAATAATAGCGGGAGTAGTGGCGACGAGGATATCAAGAGCCTTACTAAATTGCTGATTGTCGGGCAACTCAACCAAATGAATCGAGAGCCGCTCAGGGAGATACAACCGCAGGCGCGTAACGCAAACCCATCTCCGCAAGCACCTCCTAGCGCATCAGTATGGGTGCCGATCGAATACGAGCATATCAAAGAGATCTTAGAACATACTGAGAACTTCTGGAGCTCTATGCGCCGCGAGTATCCGCACTGGGATGCTGAGTTTGAGGATCTATACGAGACCGTCGTAACAAAGGTAACTTGAATATTAACATGCTTTTCCGCGAGGGCATAGGTGATTCATGGACTCGGGATCTTGCACTAGGCCCGGGTTGGCTTCTCTATATTACAGATTACGCTTTAAAGTGGCAGAAAAGCTATACTGTACTGGATTGCAGGATTATCAAATGCGACGAGTAGAACGTGCTAAGAAAAGAGACAAGAAAGTGCAGGCAAGAAATCAGAGGCAACCAACGAGTAGTGTGGTGGGCAGCGACGATGAATAGAAGCTCGAAATTCTATAGCCTAAGCATTTCTCACAATAGTAGCCTGTGTCCGCTATTTGCGCATTACCTAATACTAGCTTTATTATCTCTAACTCGCACTTTACAGCGGGTAACCGCAACTACGAAACCAGCTCTTACAGTCCATCTCGCAGCATACAGACTGTACAGCATAGTGGAGGAAGGCGTCAAACTCTTTAAATATTCCCACGTCGTCAGCGTGGCGCTTGATCCAGCCCTTGAGTTGCTTGAAGCTCTTCTCAATGGGATTATAGTCGGGCGAGTATGGCGGCAAGTACTCCAGTATTACGCCAGCTGCCTCACAAAGCTGCCGTACTCGCGCAGAGCGGTGGATCGACGCATTATCAAGTACGATTACCGAGTTGGGCGCTGGGTGCGGGTTACAGAACGGCAGCACCTGGTACTCTAAGAACTCCTCCATCAGCTCTGACGTAATCGCGCCTTGAAAGATGGTATAGCTGAGGTACCCATTGACTGTTAACGCTGGCAGCAACGACCAACGCTCGGAGCGCTTAAAGCTGTACGTCAACTCCACGGGTTCTTTACGAGGACTCCAACCATATTTGCGATCGCCTGTACGCTCGTTGCAAGCGCTCTCATCCAACGCGACAATCTGATCAGCCGTATAGTGCTCCACCATACGAGCGAGATAGACGCGCCGGAGAGGCTCGCTTTGCTCCCTCACACGCTTTGACGCGACCCTTCGCGAGTAATTCATCCTCTCCAGCTCTCTCCATACAGTTGTAAGGCTAATCTCTAGGTCGAACTCGTCGTAGAAGAAGTCCTTCATCTCCTCCAGGTACGCGCTCGGACGACCTTTGGGATACTCATCGAAACGCGCGCGCTAAGCCTCTCGTAACAATCGCGGCCGACCTAATCGTACACACCGCGGCGGGTAGGGCGTGCCCCAGTACTCTAGGCTGAGCTTCAGCTTTGCTATACACGAGCGACTCACTCCAACAGCTCAATTGATCGCGTGATTACTCTCGCCAGCGGCGATATGGTTTAGGACGGACTGTAAAGTAGCAGGCGGCAAGCGGTAGCCAGGCATCGTATAGGCGCGCGGGCGGCGGGCAACTGCAACACCAAGAAATAAGTTGGTATCGATGATTTGGCGTATACGAGAAGCCTTACAGGTTTTGAGCGCAGGTGGGGGTGCGTAAGTCCCTTGATTGCATAGGCTTGTGTACTGATTTGGGTGGGGTTGATGTTCGCGCGGGTAACGCTAACCATATAAAGGGGGGTCGCACTTTTATGAGAACTATAATACCTAGGTTCACTCCGGAACGCCAGCCACCGCGAAACGCTCAATCCGCTTACGCAACATCACTACTTTAACAATGTATGACTCTATTAACTTAGACCCAACTCAAGCTGTGCTTGCGGCGACAGAGCCGCTAAAGTTAGGAGAAAAGCTTGTATGTGGTCGAATGGCCAGAAAGTATGGTATTAAGCCTACAACGTTCGCTTGCAGGCACAAAGGTGTATTAACCTCGCTCAGCACCCGCGACGCTCGGTGCTGCAGCAAAGATGAACATCAATACCTGGGCGCGGGCGAGGCGGCAAAGCCAAGACCACAGGATTCCTCTGTTTTCGCTCCCATGTAACCTCTCTCCCTCTCCCTCTCTCCTCTCTCTCTCTCTCCCTCTGCGCGGCGAACAACTCGGTGGGCCGATGCTGACCGATGAAAGATAGCGTACGGCCAGATGACCTAGTCCTCTTGCGCTCTCTCGTTAGCCGACTTGGGCCCACCGGGTTGTTCGCTGCGCAGGGAGGGAGGTGAAGCAGCATTTCCAACCTGGCTCAAGAGAAAGTGCTGCGGGTACGTTAGACGTGGCTCGAGTGTCTATTCGGGCCCCAGATAACAACCATACTTGCACAAAGCGTTCAAGCGTCGTTTGTCGAACCGGCTATCGATAAAGTCACGCCGAAACAGACCCTCGAAGGGGCAACTTTTCGCCTAGGGCGTATCTGTCCGCAGCACTAAAATCAAGCTCCACGGTTCAGTAAGGTCGGCCAAGCCTAGCAGTCATACTAACCGCCCCCTCAAGCTTCCCCTGTGTTTAGCTTCCGCGACAGGGCTCTGTTGCGAAATCCTTCCAGCTAGTAGCACAACGTGGTGCTCTTGAGACCAAAAGGCACAAGACGTCCCCATCAGACAGCGCATTTCACTCACCGCACCTGTTGCCAACGATGGGCCTTGCAGTGGAAGATTGCGCCTCCTTCGAGTTGGCCCGCGCACACGGTACACTAGGCTGGGTCAGACAAGGGTCGCCAGCTCGCAGCCTTGTCTCGATGTGTGCGCCACTGCGAGACTAAGCCAGACTGGGTACTTTTCCGCCGGGGTCAAGATCACCGAAGCGACGTTTTAGCGTATCGGTGATATGCATTAGCGTCTTTCTGTGCACAATCGCTTGCCTACGAAAATGTGACCGCACGGACGGAGGTCCCTCTGCCTAAGATAGCTGAACTCATAACCATCGCATCAAGCGCAAAATAATGTTTCTTGGTCGAGCGACCTCAAGTACAGACCAGGATCTTTAAGGGATAGACGGCATGCGGTAAAGCTGCTACTGTACACAGAGTCGCGTGATCCGACAGAGATAGAGGAAAATTAAGAGGTATGATGGAATCCGACAGCGCGTTTGGGCGGGGTACCCATCACATCCTTGCACAATACTGTAGCCATCCTGCAGAAACTCAGAGGGAACGGCAATCTTACGTGCAGAGACACCCTTTCGCTGCACACCAAGACCATTCTGAAGGCCTTCAAGACCATGGCCAGTTGACAACGGATCAGGCTTGGGCCAAAGCCGCTGGAGCATCGGTCAAGCTCCAGACTTGCAGCAGACTAGGTCTGCCCTACGGCCGTTACTGACCCAGCTCGGAAGGTCACGGCGGCTGCGCAAGTAGCGCATCTACCCCACTGCGTGCGCAGTGCGGAGCGGGCGCGGCGCGATGGCTTTGCGTAGGCGGATGGACCGGGTAGCCCCTGTGCAGGGAAGCGCGGAAGGCGGCTCCGCGATCACCGCGCACACGATTGCACCAGGACTACGCTAAGCGAGGTGCTACAACGATGACAAAGACGGCGCATGCGAGCCATGTACTGCGCAGTACGCGCTGTGTCAAGATTGTCGACGACGGCCTATCCTTGTGCTCCAGAAGAACGGCGGGTGCGGGAGATACACCAGCGCTGCGAGCTAGAGCGCAAAGCACACGCTGCACATCCCAACTCCAGGTTGGTCAGCGGTCGTTTGGCCCGACGGGAAGAAGTTGGTGGGATTTTCATAGCCAGATCGAAGCGAGGATGATACAATCTCACAAGATGTCACTAGCGGCCTACTGCTGAATTCAACAAGTCCATGTCGCCTCTGACCGGCTAGTCACATGCGATGTAGTTGTGCTAAAGCCCTGGAAGTTAGCTGCGCTCTCGTATACAGTCTCATGCAATCAACTCCTACATTCCGTTGCTTTCACCTTTGTATTCAATCTAAGGATTACTACCTTGCCTCTCAGCCACCGTGTTCATACATCGACCCTCCAACCATGCTAAAATACTCTACTACTCTTTGCGTCGAACTCACTCATACCCCAAGAACCAACCCTCGATCATCCAACAACGACCTTGACATCTTACTATCTAGGCACAAGTGCCAGCAGGGACAAGGCTAGAAGCACCAACGCAGGAGAACTTCTTGCCACCAGTGACATTAACTCCGCCCCAGTTCCATCCACTGCACTTAGCGCACTCAATAGCAACATCCGTTCCACTAGCAAGAACACCGTTACCGCCAATAATGTTTTCAATAGTAAGACCAGTAATAGGCACACCAGTGCCAGGAGCAACGCCTTTGGGGAGGTCACCGCCGTTGTAGTTCTGCTCGATGAGGATGCCATACCTAACCAGCTATTAGCAAAAATGGGGGAACAAGAAGGGGTGCACACACTTGGTGATACCGGTGAGCGTGATGTCCTTGTAGGTAACCTTGTCAATGGATCCCTCCTTACTATCAACAAACGACTTGACTCGGATACCATTGGCAGAGTTGTTGATATGGGTATTGAGGAATTGCACGTTGCTGACTGTGTTAGAGGTAATGCTAGCTCCGTGGCCGACCGATCCGACAGACAGACCGTGACCACCGTTGCACTGTCCGTTCTGGAAAGTGATGCCCTACACAACGAGTCAGCAATTAGGCGTTATCTTCTAGTGTTCAAAACTGACGGTTCCAGAGTTGATTGCAACGCAGTCATCCTGGTTGTCGACAATAGCACCGTCAATAACGATGTTAGAGCTAGCACCGATGTCAAAGCCATCGGTGTTGTGAGGCATCTTGTTTGCAGGGAGGTTGTTTCCACTTTTGTTGTCGATAGTCATCTTATTGACCTTAAGGCCCTTGCAGCCGTTGATGCTAACAGCCTGCACAGGCGTATCCAACAGGTAGAGATTGTTGATAGCTGAGGTGCCGAGCAAGTTGTGAGCAGCTAGGAACTTTGGCTTGGGGATAGGACCGTTGCTTCCTTTGCCATCCCAGTATTGGGCACCTTGGCCATCAAGGCGAGCTCCGGGCGCGCCAGTAACGACGATGTTGGTACCGCCAATCTTGAGGAGGGAGTCGCTGAAGCCAGTCTGGGCAAGCCAGGTGTTGTGGCCCTGGAAAGTGACCGTCGTGCCCGTACTAAGCTTAGAGAGATCGAGCGACTGACCCTTGGGGACAGTGATTCCGTTGAAGGTGATGGACGAGCAGCCGGGCGCAGCAGAGGCAACAGCAGCAGGGTTAATGGTACCCGTATAGGAACAGATAGCACGCTTAGCCAGCATATCTGGAGAGGCAGCAGACATGTTGTCGATGGCAGGAGCCGCTGAGGCAACAGCAGCCATGGTGGCGAGCATCAGACCAGCGTGGAAAGCAGGCATTTTGAAGATGCTAGAGAATATTGCTCTGAGTTTTGGGGGGAAAGAGTCGATATTTGAAGAGAGGATGAGCGAAAGCTGGAGAGGTGTGCTGGGATGATTTTCCTCAGGTCTTCTGTGGCAGCTCTTTATACAAGTCCACGACCCTTTTCGATTGCACTGGCTATAGCGTAGCCTTCCCGTGTTCTTCACTGCAAAAGTGCCCTGCCTCTTTTAGCTTCGACTAGACTCATGAACATCCAAGCCAATTAACCTGGTCTAACTGAATACAGTACAATATTAATCTTTGCGAGTCGGTGCATCACGATGTTGGGCTAGGCTGGCTCGATGGGCTTGATGGATGACAAGTCTGGCTTTGACGATGCGATAGTTGCGCCGGCTGCTAGATGGTTCTCCACCAATTGCGACTCTTGGAGATAGCATATACTCGTAACCATTATAGGTCCGATTGAACTTGTTGTGGCAGAGTAGTTAGTGGAAACAAGAGGTCTACAAATATGTCGTTCCATCTTGCTATCCTAGATATTGTCTGTGCCCACGCAGCGATCATGGTTCCGTAGGGGCTCAAATATCGGGTGCGTGCACCTAATGCGCCGACCTAGGCGGTGTAAGCGCTTCCTAGTGTGTCGTAAGCTTTGTGTTTGTAATGTCTGAAATGGCTTATCAATTCTTTTCTTCCTTTAACTGCTTTTTGAGGCCGGGTGGTTGAGACAGGCAGGCCTAAAGTTGAGGGTGCTCTGCCGTGCCTTTTACGCAAGAAACTATTGTCGTGCAGGTATATAGAACGTACTACTAAATGATCTGGCGGTAACAGCTGTTGTATCAGGGTCTACCGCTGAAGTCTGTCTCACTGTTATAATGGTTAGTAAGCGCTGGTTGTGGCGAGCTTAGCATGTTCGGGCCGAGCCCGCATTGAGCGCGCTGACAGGGCGAATTGATGCAGGGCAGACAAGGATCCGTTAATAACGCTGACCATACCAGCTAACTCAGCAGCATAAGGACCGAAGCCGTAGATTCACTGGCTTCCGAAGATTGCCGTCTGCACTCAAGGACGCTCTAGAGGGCGGTCGGCTAGGTGCCAATCAGCGTCAGCTTTTCTACAATATGTTCATCGTACACCGAAGGGCAAGTCTTTCACTCAGCCGCGTGGGTTGAAGATTTCAGCACTAAAGCTCAGAAGATAGAATGATTAGTCCAGGATTAACCGAAGTGCAACCCACAAAATCCTATGGCAAGATGGCTGATGAGCTCAGAGTCTTTACGCGCTGTCTAAGTTACTGCTGCGCCTTAGGAAAACGGTTGTCGATGGCTGATGAGCAACACCTGATGAAACGCTTCTGTTTGGTTATACTGGAAGCCACCCGAGAGTCACATGCCGGCTTCCTAGTCAGAAGCAATGACAAAGCCCTTCATGCTGTGTCCCTAGAAGGAAGGGAACGACACTGGTCTTATACGTGGGATTGGATAGGTTTTCCTTACGAAATGCTTGCTTACAGACATGAGCAGAATGGTCGGTTGCTCCGGTCGGTTGTTTCGGTCGGTTGTTCCGATCTCGAGATACTTCGGTTGATTGTTTCAGTCGATGGATTTAAGCGGTTGACCAGTTTGCCTATGTATATGCTATTCTTGCGCTCTCTGTGGAAGACCTCGATCCACTGGGTTGTCCATCGTGCAGGAAGGCAGGTCAGGCAGAGAGGTGATGGCGCCCTTTGAAGACGATGTGGGACGGAATGAACCTTACTGTGGCACTAAGGCCCTGGATGACTGTAATCTAGTCCCAATTACTTTATTGGACTGAATCTGGTCGTCCTCGTTTCTCTGAAGACGTAACGCCTGCCCCTGTCCATATCATGCCTATCATGAAGCCTGTCTTATCAAAGTCGTATGTGTCCCCCCTCGTTCTGTATGTCGTACTTGGCTTTCGTATTGCCTACTAGCTGGACCCAGCATCTGGTAGCTTTGGGGTATTTGCAGATGGCTCTACTATAGTTGTACTTTCCATGAAACTTGACTTTGAGCTCAGGGCGGCGCTTAACGCAATCTGCAGCTCAGTCCCTGCCAACCACCTTCTGGTGCCGGATAGTAAGCAGAGAATTGGTCATCTCTCCAGCGTCAGAAAGTCGGGGCGTGTATCCTTGCTCTGCTAGCTTTAGGGTATGCCCAACAATCGTCACCTCTCCCGAACCTCGAAGAGGCATTAAGTTAGGCGTGCAATGGCGTCGAGAGGGGTTGCCGTCGCGTCGTCGTTAAAGAGTTCTTTCACAGACACTAAAGATCGCTGCAGCATGTCACAGCGGCATTGTTAGGTCTTATTAGATAGTCTGTAAGACAATCTGTATATCTGCTTCTTTGAACTCTCTTTTTACGTTGTTATTTTGAGGCATCATAGTATAATCGAAGTTTTCAGTAGGGCCTCAGCAGAACAGGGAAACTCACTTGTGGAGTACGTTAACTGGGTTTCCCTGGGTACTTTATGTACTAGTTACATCAAGCGTAATATTATTGATAAGCTTTGTTCACTACGGTCGAATAGCTCGAGCTCGTGGGTTACACAGATATGAAATTCGGTTTTGGCTTGGCTGAATAACGTTTTGCAGCATAGGAATAGTCTCCGCATACTTCCGAGCGTCTGTAATATAAGAAGCCACGGATTAGCAGCAAACAATACTGACAGCAAATACCTGCTTCGATCCAACAAGCACCTTATCACATCCTCTTACCTTTTGTTTTCGTTCTGAAGATGTTTAAGATGTTCATCACTAACTTGTTTATTTGCGCTCTGCTTGCCATTGCTGGCGCAACCATGCCTACGGCAGAGACCGTAGAGAATGCACCTGTGCTTCACGTTCGGCAAGCTCCCACTGTCTGTGGAGTCCGATTGTAAGACAGATATGACGCCCTTGGTATATTATTCAGCCAGCTAATATCACGAAGTGTTTTCGGTACATCTTCCGGATGCGGAAGGATTAACAATCCTACCCCTGGTGGACTCGCCGACTATGCCTTTGGACAGGGCTACGGGATTGCTGCGTTTCCAAACTGTGTGGTTAGGATTCGTACTTCTACCGATTGCAACAACTGGCAGTTCGCGGCGTTTACAAACTGTGGTTCTGCGCACCAGGTTGCAATCTTCCCTAATACTCCCGCATCCTTTGTAGCAAATACATGCCAGCCTAATCCGCCCAGCCAACTCTCGCCAAACTAGTAAGTATTTCCTAGCTCCAAGAGCTCCCGAAAAGAAAATCTGCATATTGATCATAGAATTGATGGAATGGCTCCACGATGTGAAAGTGGGCGCCGAACACACAGGGTCCAGCCAGAGCTGCCAAGCCATCTAAATGTCCCTAGTACCGTGTGATAAAAAAACAATCAGCCCGTGGAGGACTGTGCTCCGGCAACTCTATCTCTAGAGGTGTTTCCACAACACCTCATCAGATTCCTTTGAGTCTTCAAACGATGGAAGCGATGTTTCAACAACGTCATATCCATAGCCCTTCTTTTAGTACTTCAAATAGTCCTGAAACTTGCCTTTTGCCTCTTCGCAACGATTTGACTAGATGTGCATTGACCTACAAAACACGTTATCAAGCACATTCTTTACAGCACGCCATACGTTCCAGGCGACTCTAACGTAGGACACGTCAGGGCCCTCACAAAGGGCTCTGCTATAATTGTACTTTCGACGAAGCCTGGCCTTGAGCTCAGGGCGACACTTAACGAACGTACTAGGCCATTTTGAGCTAACATAGTTTGAATGGTCTAGAACCCTTTGCTCCCTTAATCTTGATAACCTTGGGTCACTCCTTCTACTGGGCCCGATTGTTGCTCGAACAACAAGCAAGCTTATTTCACCGCTTTTTGCCTGGGTATATATAGACAGTTATATAGCCTAGAGCTTGGCTCTCTCAGAAGTATAAATCTGGAATTCCTGTGCCCAGATTTGTCATCAAGCAAACACGTTTGAATTGTTCGTTTGAGTTGCTTGACTATTAGCAAATTAAACAAACCAGGCGCTGGCCATACATGGGCATCTTGACGCGTTATAGTACGATGTTATAGCGTTACAAAGTTTTAAGGCCTATCTTCTCTTCAGTTGTTATAATTTTCTACGAAATCTTACAATATTATCAAAATTCAAAACACTAGAGACGTCTAGGCGCCAAGTACTCTAGCCTTGCAGATTAAAAATCTATGGATACTTTAGATGTTGCCAAAAAGCTTACTAAATACGTCGTTTATCACAAGTATTGTTAGAAGGCCTCTGACACTGGTGCTGTAACGAAATACCTAAATTAACAACACTGAATGCATTCGGTTCGACGATAGTTATGATTTTCTTCTGAATGAAGCTGCTATGAAGATACATGTAGAGCTGGTACGAGTCTGAGCGAAGTAGAATCAAGGCGGATCGCGAGGGATTAGCTGCCACAGTCACCTGCGGTCCGACACATGTGCCATTACAATGTCATTCAATCACTTGTCGGAAGATTCATCTTCAACGCCGCAACCTTTGACTTGTCCTTCGACTCCTGCATACTTTAACGCTATTATACAAACAAACGCTGTTCAGAATATTAGTAACGGTCATCCCTAGATTGTAACATACCTGGGCACTTGGTCACTAACGCGTTAAGCCTAAGCCTGTAACCTAAACCGGTTAACCCATAACGTGTTAACCCAGATAGAACACAGATAACATTGGACAGCTACACCGACCTCAAACCCAGTTCATTAGGTCTAAATCGTCATCTGAAAGCTCTGAGAAGTCTTCACCTATCTCTGCGCCTATCGGTAGGCCCATCCCATTGCGATGTAGAGGCTGGATGTGACCCCCTTGTATCCATGACCCAATGCATTCAACCTTCTCAAGATTTACACAGGACATACCAAGTCTATCCCACGACACGAACATCTAGTGCCAGAGAATATTCGTTCTGGCTCTGACGACTCGGCGGGGATAGATAGGATGGATATAGCCATGCGGCTGAGGCAAGGATGGTGATATCGCTGTTCAATACGATACCACCATGCAAGAGAAGTGCACTCAATGCGAACCATAGGTGCTTCAATGAATGCCGTAAAATCATCGTCATTTAGCACATTAGTCGGCATTACCTCGATATCCCTCACAAGTAGGTCAAGCTCAACGCAGCGCTTTTTAGCCTTGGCCGGCTTAGATGGCGGCAGACATGGTAATACTAGTATATCAGTGCCAAAATGCTTATCCTGGTATACTAGTATTACCGAAATCCTTATGCTAGTATACTAGTATATCATTTCTGATATCCTGATATCCTGATATCCTTGGCATTTTCTAGTGTCCAGCTACAAGACACAAATCGTGGTACAAATCGCGATTAAATCGATTAACCTCTACAGTACTGCTACGTCGATATCCATGTTATCAACCGCGTCCTCATGCAAAACCACACCCCCAGTCCTGATATGGCGGTTGCGCAGCCAGTTTCCGATGCATTCAATGAGCTTAATGTTGTCACAAGTCAGTCTCGATCTATCCAAACGTGTGGTTCGTCGAGCACCTGAGAATGTACGCTCTGGCTCTGCGGATTCCGGTGGGATCGAAAGTATATCCATAGCCATGCGGTGAAGTCGTGGATATCGCCGTCTTCGCTCCGGTTGACACCACCATTCTAGTGCTGTACTGCCATGAAGGTCAACTGGATCCTCTCTAATAAAAGCATTGAATGTATCTCTATCCGTGGATACGGTGGTTTTCGGCTGTGTGCGTTGCTTTAACCGCTCAAGTGGTGTCACCGCGGACTGTACAACAGCAGGAGCGGCAGAGATAGAGACCTCCTCCGGAAGGGCGAAGTCCTTGTACTCACTCTCCCATACCCGCTGTGCTCTGTCGATTGCAGCGGCATGCCACTCATTCGGCCAGTTCTCTTCGAGGTAGGCCAGTCGTCTCGAGGGATCGAGGAGAAGAGCAGCAGTATATACAGGTGCTTCGTCCGTTAAGGCATAGTATTTATCAAGAACAAACCAGCCCATGTCAATGGCATGTAGCATACAAGGGTCAGGCTCGGGGCCATCTGGTGAGTGTTTCAACTTTGTGTCTTCGTAGTGCTGCAGGATCGCATCCATTAGCTGAAGCACATCTGCAACAGATGCATGGTCCC
Organism: Alternaria longipes; assembly: GCA_019059555.1. Classification (NCBI taxonomy): domain Eukaryota; kingdom Fungi; phylum Ascomycota; class Dothideomycetes; order Pleosporales; family Pleosporaceae; genus Alternaria; species Alternaria longipes. The sequence goes on from JAHLEY010000007.1 coordinate 488,096, forward strand.
TTTCGGCATCCCGAGTGGCTTCGTCAAAGACTTGAAGGAATATCTGGGTTCTCTCCAATAACACCCAATCCGAGGTATCTAGCATATTTTCGCCAAGATCGTGGTCATATTGAGTAAAGAAGCGGTTGATCTGTGCCTTCTTCTTGATGGCGTTGTTTATGACTTTGTACCACGACGACCAGCGTGTGGTATTATCCGTGCCAAGTTCAAGACCCACGGCATCTCTCCACATATCAGAATGGAGTGAGGAGAGTTCCAGCCATACAGCAATGGTGTGAAGCTTTCTGAGCGGTGCAATACCTTCCCACCCGCTGCATTTATCGCCGCTGGCTATATTCGTGGTAGTCCGCTGTGATCTAGTGTCACCTCTTTGAGGGGGCGTCGACGGCGCTGTTAATTGTGTTGACAGTCTCTCAATATCCTTGTTATCGGCGACAGACTCGGCGGCTGCGATGGCTGCCGCAAGAGCTTCTTTTGAACGTGCGAGAAGGAAGGCTTGGAGGGACAGGTTGATAATATGCCCTATGCAGCGGACTCGGCGATGTACGGCGTCAAATGTGACACTATGTTCGTCCCTTAGCGTTGCAGATACTGCCCGTAAACAGGTGTCGTTCGAAGTAGCATTGTCCGCAGTATGGTAGCCGAGGCGATGGGTAATTCTGTACATCTCGAAGTATTTCATGATTATTGCAGCCTGCGTAGAACCACTATGAGAATGCCGGCACTCCGCGAGTCCGAGAAGAGCTTTTCGAAGGTTGTAGTCAGCATCGAGCCATTGTACGCAAATAGCGAGCATTGAATGTTTGTGTGGCGAAGTCCAGACATCAGTGCTAAAATGAATCATAGACGTTGTTGTTTGCAGGGACTCCTTCAATTGATCACTATAGAGCGAATAATTAGCTTTCAAATGCCGCATAAGCATAGAGCGATTGCTAAGCAGCATGTCTTCGATGTTCGGATTGCATGCGAGGGCAAACTCCTTAATGGCACCATATTCAATCGCCGAAAAAGGTAACCGATGGACCGTAAAGAGCGATATCAGCGCCTCGATATAGCGTTGATGATCAAACGCCCTTCTGAGAGTGGCTTCTTCGCCCCGAGGCACCATATATCCAAGAATGTTGGGTGTTGAGGCTGTGGGTGAGGCCGTGGATGCGGTTCTACGTGATGGAAGCCGTTTCGGGTTCACGATGGTAATGCCATGAAGTCTAGCATGTTTGACGCAGTTGCCCCTACTACCGCTGCTCCATTTGCAGCCTGGAGGTAGACAGACATAGAGTACGGCCCCGCTTGTTCTGCGTAGTCGGAGTTCAGCATTTGTGTATGCAGGACGAGACACGGCATGTGCGGATGGGTCTGGATATGTCCTCCTAAAAACGGTTTCGAACTTCTCGAGTCGTGCGGTCGCTGTGTTCGAAGTAGAAGGCGGGTATCCTGGCTGTGATGACGATAATTGAGATGTGCTAGACTCCGAGTCCATAATAAGGGTTATTCGATATCAATCTTGAGAGATACACGAACATCTGGAATGTTCAGGACGGAGTGTCAGATAGAATGCTGAAATGCGCTTAGCAGAAGTTGATGATCGAGATGAAGTGTCAAAAATGATGATCCTCTTGTTCGTATTCTGTCCCCCGCTTTCTCCTATATCTCTGCTTCCGGAGCTTCCGCAGATCGAGTGGTTATCGGTCCTACTATCGATAGCTCTTTCATATGCAGTGCATCTACAGAGGTGGCTTTCAAAAGTTCTTGCTAGCTTCAGACTAGCGGCTGATCAATCGGCCCGACTGGCTTGGCACCAATCTCTGTTTTTTGAAGCTCTAGATAGCCAGTATACCCACTGTTGTAGGGGTTTTAATCGTGTTTTTTGCTATACTATGGCTCCAAATACTGATATCTCAACTCGTGCTTTAGTTGTTGCTCTAAAGTCACCTTTTGGTGGCAAATCTACCACTCAGATCAGCGAGATCACAGGCATCTCACCCCGTACGATTGACGCTATCTATGGCAGAGCCTGCCAGCGAGGATTTGAGCCTAACGCCCGCCTGATCAAGCTCCTCCCAGAGTACCTCGAAGACGCTCCTCGTGCTGGTCGCCCACGTAAGCAAGAAGCTTTTACTGGAGCTACAATTGAGAAAGTACGACGTGATCGCTATGGACGAGAGAAGAGCTGTGCTGATATTGCTGGTGATCTTAGTGCTCACGGCTTCGACGTATCCTCCACAACGGTGTGGCGAGTCCTCAGAGCAGCGGGTTACAACAAGACAAAGCCAACGAGGAAGCCTGGGTTGACGAAGAAGATGAGGCAGGAGAGGCTTGACTGGTGTCTTACCCACAAAGACTGGAGTCTTAAGGATTGGAAGAACGTGATCTGGTCTGATGAGACCTCTGTTGTGCTCAACCACCGCCGTGGTGGCTATCGCGTCTGGAGAAAAGCTGATGAGCTGTTCACCAAGTCTGTAATTCGAGAGAGGTGGAAGGGATACTCTGAGTTTATGTTCTGGGGCTGCTTCTCGTATGATCGTAAGGGTCCCTGTCACATCTGGAGACCTGAAACAGCGCAGGAGAAGCGCCTGGCAGCTGAGCAGATAGCAGAGCTCAACGAGGCTCTTGAGCCTGTGATGAGAGAGGAGTGGGAGCTTACAACGGGCATGAAGAGGATGGGATTGCGGGCTAAGCCAGGCCGCTCACCTCAGTGGAGATGGACGAAGGAGACTGGCAAACTCACTCGTGATGGAGGTAGTGGGATTGATTGGTGGCGCTATCAGACTCAGATTCTAGTCCCAAAGCTTCTCCACTTCGCGAAGGAGTGTCAGAAGGAGAGACCAGGCACTCTTGTTCAAGAAGACAAAGCTCCCTCTCACTCCCGCTACGCTCAGCGTTTGGTATATGAGAGAGAGAGCGTAGAGAAGCTCCTCTGGTGTGGCAACTCACCAGACCTTAACGCTATTGAGCCATGCTGGCCATGGCTGAAGAGAAGAACTACTAAGAAAGGCGCACCAAAAATAGAGCAGAGGCATCAAGGGCATGGCTACAGGGCTGGGCAGAGCTACCTCAACACCAAATACAGGCTTGGATAGAGCGGATTCCATTTCATGTTCAAGAAATAATCAGACTTGAGGGCGGTAATGAGTACCAAGAGGGGCGGCGGGACAGGTCTGTCCAAGCTTCGGTAGTACTTCGGTAGTAATCGAGACACCCCTGTCAGCAAGAACTTTTGAAAGCCACCTCTGTAAGCTTCGCCTTGTATCTGACACAGAGACGTAGAGATTTTCGGGGCCGAAACAATGCCAAGGCTGTTATACTAGTATTAGACTAGTCTAACAATTAAGATAATTCTGATATACTAGTATAAGCAATACTAGTATATCAGGATACCAGGATTACATGGACTAGTATTACCATGTCTGCTTGTGACTAATGCGCGGATCTCTAGCGTTGTCTTCTATTCCATAGAAATGCCTCTGTCTTCGTTTCTACCGCAGCTACGATCCTTCCAACCAAATTGCGTGCTTAAGTCCTGCCTCCAAGTTTGTGTCAAAACTTGCGGCTAACACCCATGCATCTCCTTTTTCGCCAGTGATTGAATAGATCTCGACTCCACCACCTTCCTGTCCCAGAACCGCCATGTAAGCACCATCTTTATTCAGTCGCATTCCGCGGATTACTTCTAGGTTCGTGCGGATGTGTTCGATTGATTCCACCTTCCTGCCATCGCTAGAGAGTAGAATTACGGCGATCGTGTCGCCCGGTTGCCGCACTTCAGGCACATCTTTCAGGTGAAGTCCTCGCTTCGCAATGTGCGTCTCCCATCTGTTGCTAACATATAAGACGTTGGGAATGCGAGGATGAAGACAGATCTCGGACGCATCTATCATGGACGTATGTTGAGGTTTGATTGTCGGCGGGATTACATTTGCTGCAAACCCATCGATGGGCATGACGTTCCGCGCAGGCGCCTCTGTCAAGTCGAAAGCGACGACTTCATGAGACAACTCTCCAATCACGTACATGAGGGTTTCTGCTCAGGGTCAATAGAGCTTTCGATCCGGGTTCGCAATCTTTACCGTCAGGTATGATCACAGCATGCCTTGCGCCTGTCCCTGGAGGACATTGGAGCCAGCCAGCCTCAAGCAGACTCATACCATCTCGTTGGTAAATCCACACACGATCCGATCCAAGATCTGGAGCATATAGTAGGCCGCGTCTATCTTCCAGCACTTGGTGAACGTGACACTGCCGTTGTCGGCCTTTGTTGGGACCATGTGAAATTGATCGGTAAGGAAAGTCTGGAAAGATTTCGATGCGCGCAGAATTCTTCAGCGTGATTCGATCTGCTCCATCGACCGAGATTGGGTAAAGAGCTACGGAGCCTCCAAGATGCTAGGCGCTGTCAGCAACGCTCATACAGTCGTGTAGTAGACGTACAGTAACAAGAGCAATGAATGAATTGTCCCGCAGGGTAACGACTATCGTATGTCTTGTAAGCCGGAAATCCTTTTTCGGAAGGGGAGCCATACTCACAGTGACCAGGCGCTCCAAGAGTTGGCTGTGAACTCTGAATCTTGCAGGTGTGTGCCGCATGATCGATGTCAAATGTGTACAGGAGACCGGATCCTTCCTCTTCCGACAGCCCGATGAGATAGTCTGTGTTCTCTTGCGTTGAGGATGGTTCAACCCACGACGCGTTCGGAGGCGCTGCGTAATTCGCGAGTAGGGTTAATGTCTTCTCAGTGGAGTCGAATTCGATGGTAGTGAAATTGGCACGGTCGCCGGATAATAGCAGTTTGCACTTCATATTAATTGTTCACCGTCAGATGGGCGGCGACGTGTTGTAAGAAGAGGTCGATAAGTACGAGGTCTCCTTTCAAGTTCGTGTGATCAGCAGATAAGTACAAAACCAACCTGATTGAGTCCTCAGATACGACAAAAGGCGCCGCAAATTTCCTTCCGGGTCGGTATCGTCTTCGAGCGTCGATGGTGGATTTTAAGCGATCGGACATAAGGTCACGTGACCGGCCTTTCCTGTTACGGGGTTTCTGAAGCGCATCTGATTCGCACCTGTCTTCTCTGAATGCCATTCGTGTTAATAACTCCGGATTGCTGAGTGCATCGTGTCATTTCTATTCAGCTTGCACCGACACGTCGCCGCAGTGATAAATCCCAGATACATCCATTTTCTCTTTCTGCACGAAATTGATTCTCGAAATACCGGGTGTCCTAATTGGAACATCATGGCTTGTCTAACAGACCTCAAACTTAACACAGGTGCTACCATACCTTCAGTTGGACTTGGTAAGCGTGATGAGTTCTGCACTAGAATTTGTTCTCAACCAGTCATTAGGAACATGGAAGTCCGAACCTGGGGAGGTTCGGCGGGCAGTTTCGTATGCCCTCAAAAATGGATACCGCCATATAGATGCAGCCCTGTTAGTCGTGAGTCCTGACGTAATCGGTCATGCTAATCTTGGTTAGGATCTACGACAACGAGAACGAAGTTGGTCGAGGCATTAAAGACAGCGGAACTTGTCGCGAAGACATCTTTATCACAAGCAAGCTCTGGAATACTCACCAGGATAATGTGCAGAAAGGTCTACAGAGAACCCTTGACGCTCTGGGAACCGACTATCTCGATCTTTACGTGAGTAAACACTGGTACACAAATCATTTGATTAAGACTTACAACGCGTGGCAGTTGATCCACTGGCCCGTTCGACTGGTCCCGGTGAGCACATGCCCTCTACACGCAACCAGCTGTAAGGCTAACATAGATCACAGAACGAGACCAGTGAGCTTTTACCAACTAATCCAGATGGTTCCCGATCAGTCGATCGATCATGGGACCAGAGCGAGACTTGGCGCCAGATGGAAGAAGTGTACAAGCAGGGCAAGGTCAGAGCGATTGGCGTGGCCAACTGGTCGATCCCTTATTTGGAGGAGCTCCGCAAGACATGGACGGTCGTACCGGCAGTGAATCAGGTTGAGCTGCACCCTTTTCTGCCGCAGCATGCGCTCAAAGATTATTGCGAAAAGCTTGGCATCCTTCTGGAAGCTTATTCCCCGCTTGGGTCCACTGGTAAGATTGGATCCCTGCTTCGAGTGACTTCCACTGATCGTTATAGGTGCTCCCATAATGTCGGATCCAGAAGTCCAGAAAGTTGCTGAAAAGCATGGTGTATCCGCTGCTACAATTCTCATAAGCTACCATGTCAATAAGGGCGTAGTCGCGCTACCCAAGTCCGTCAGCGAGCAGCGCATCCTGAGTAACAAAGAAGTCGTTCCGCTTCCCAAAGAAGATCTGGATATGCTAGATAGTCTGGCCGCGAAGGGAAAGGCGAAGCGCATCAACACACCTCTGTTACAAAGTAACAAGGAATTGCTTCTTTATGCGGGTCGCATGAAGGAAGACCATCGGGAAGCCACGACAAAGGCTTGATGATCAAAGGCGGGGCCTGGATCACGTGACCGACATCCCGCCAAGGCTAACCATCCGGGATGGCAGAACCACTTGGGATGGCGGAGCCATCACAAACATCCCATGCACTCGGGATGGACGGGATGGCAGGAACAGATTGCAATGGGTATAAAGGATGGATGGATTTCATTATTACACTCGTTGTGGTCAACTCAAATAGTTCATCTCTCACACAGATTGTCAACTAGTTATTCTATCGTTTATAGAATTGGTATTGTTTATCCTTTGGTTACAACGATAACTCTTTTCCACCTGATCATTCCATACGATACCTCACGGACTACCGCTTTAGTCTATCTCGCCTTAGTACGGACCGAGCTTAGAGAAGTATAGCCTAACCCCGTGTAACACCAAGGCAAGCTTGACGGAAATATGGGGTAGTTCGCCCCAGAGACCATCCCCATGTTTATGTCCGTATGGGACAGAACGTTAAATAAGACAAGTCCGACACGGCATACCGGTAGCTGCAGGCGGCGATTTCGCCCAACACTAGCATCGGCGTTGAGGATTGTGGAGAGAGATCGGACATAAGCTAATGCTGTCCTAGCAGCACTTTGTCAGCAGCGCTTTGCCCCCTCAGCCTTTTCACTAAAACCGATCACTTGCAGACGCTGATTTTACCTCGAAAACAACCGATCCGGAGAAGACCTTAGGTTAGTCCGCCAAGGTGGGCCTCCGAGATCTGGAGATGAGATATATCCGCCCATGATCTAGATTGCACGTATAGATAACCTCCACGCATGAAACGAAGCCATAAATGCGACATCACATTGTTTCCCTCCCATTCCCATTATTCGACAAAGTTGCCTTACTCGAACAACTGGCGTCTAAAATGGAATCACAACGTCGTCTCAAAATCGCTCTCATCGGACTCGGCCGCCTTGGAGCGATCCGTGCTCGCATTCTATGTTTCCAGCAACCCCGCATCGAACTAGTCGCTGCCTGCGACACTAAGCCTGGCTCTGCTGAGTGGGCGGCTGCCAATCTCCCGTCTTCTGTAAAGTTCTTCGCAGATCCTGAAGACTGTATGAGTAGTGGCGTTGCAGATGCTGTTCTCATTTCGACGGCAACGGCCACACACGGCCCTTTGATTTGCAAAGGTCTTGATCTTGGGCTAGTAAGATCATATGAGTGCAAGGTGTATGCCCAGTCACTAGATACTAACGATGATAGCATGTCATGTGTGAGAAGCCGATCTCGGTGGACCTCGTTACTACTAAAGAGGTGTTGGCAAAGGCAGCATCGCAGCCACACTTGAAGTTTCTGATTCCTTTCTGTCGACGATGTGAGTGACCAAAATCGGCATTTGGGAGAGACAAAAATTAATTGTGCAAGATGACACATCATACCAAGCTGCGAAAGATCTTGCATCAAGCGGTGCTCTCGGCGATATCCACGCCGTCGAGACAACCTGCCTTGATCAGCAGGATTCTACAGGTATGCGGAGGACTCATATCAAGATGAACGCCACTGATTGTGCCCTAGGCTTTTTTGTGACATTTTCGGCGCAATCTGGAGGCATCTTTCTCGACATGGGTGTTCATGACGCACGCTACCCATTGCTTCATCATACGTGTCTCCTGCTAACTTTGCACAGATTGACATTGGACGACATTTCTTGGACGTGAAGTCAGGTCTCACCAACCCCAAAAAACAGGTAACAAGAGTTGTCGCCATGGGTCAGCAGGCTGTATACGGTGACCTGAAAAAATATGGCGATTGCGATAACGGCTGGGGACTTGTCGAGTTTGAGAACGGCAAGGTTCTCACAACGCATCTCGGCCGCACTCTTACCAACGGTTTCGAAGGAATGACCCGTGTATGCGGTACCAAAGCTCACGCGGTTGTCAACAACAATTCGGTGTTGAATCGAGTCGAGGTTCGCGATTCGCACGGCGTACGAACATCCACTACACCAGACGCCTTCGCTCTTTACGACAAATCATTCATCAACGACCTCACTGAGTTCGCCGAAGCGGTTCTGGACGGCAAGGCTCTAACATGTAATCCAGAAGATGCGTATGAAGCTGCCAAAATTTGCACAGCTTTACAATATTCCTTCCGCACAAGTATGCCAGTGTACTTCGACGATGAGGGGCAGCCTATTATGGAGGCTGCCACAAATGCTTCTTGAGAAAGGCAGTTCATGTGGGCTACGTTACTAGCCAAATAGGCAGGCTGGGATCTTGTATATTACATGCAATAATTTGTAGGGCCAGGCGGCGCTTGGAAGTGGAAAACTCCCGTGCTGCCTTTTCAATACACAGGAAGGAAGCTACCGACGTTTGTGACAAACAACTGGAAATCTACATATCGGTGCTTGAGAGAGGTCCGTGATAGCTGTCGGATCCTCCCATCAACCGAGGCCATTGTTCAGGAAGGGATGCTGAATTTATCAGTACTCTGAACGGCGTGGAGTGATACTCGGACGTACTATGGACTGGGTTTCTTGCGTTTGGAAGATGTCCTGTAAAAGCATGGAATCCCAATAATCGTGCAGCTAGTAGAAGTCAGTCATGCGCATGGTGGGCGTAGCAAGCCTTACAAAATCGTCAGTCGAATGAGGTGTTATTGTGTTGAGCTGCACGTTTGCGGACGTCATCTCTGCAATGCCCATCTGGTCTTGATGGCTTCTAGCGCCATCTATAGTTGGTGGGGAAGTCTGGGTACATCTAGATCCATTCCCTGTAGTGGCAACGTCGATTGTGCTTACAGTGGAACATGCCTGGCCTGCACGCTCGACCAGCCTAGTCCGCCAGCCTATGAGCTCTAGATCATCGGCCCCGTCATTATTTTCCCCATGTCGCCTTGGTCTGTTCGATTCAGTGCTTCGATGGACGCCAGAGCTTTGTGCATCAGATGCGGACGCCATCTTAGATGAGACTCGATTGCGGAGTTTGAGCAGCCATTCCAAGTTACGGTGGTAGCGTGGAGTACCCGCACGCTGCTGGATCAAAGAGCTGAATAGCGCAATGGCACCGTCGATTTGAGCCAGTACATATGCGGAAATGACGTTGCGTGGGTCATGGAGAAGCAACGTGCCAAGACAGAGAGCTGAGTTGAACACGTGAAACTGACATTATTGTAAGCCGTTGTTCGAAAGCGCCAGCCCATCACAAGCTTACCCATAGGTGCCACTGTCTGTTGCTAACACTAGGGAAACGACTGTAGATATCGGTAACGAGGCTGATGATTATCTGGATCTGTCAGTGTGTCGGTGTGGGGCTGGAAAGGTGCGCTTATCTTACCGCGCAGCGCTCTACAACACATAGGAATGAGGACGCATACTTTGAGTCAATACGATCCTCAATATTGTCGTAAAGGGCTATGGCGTAGTACGGCCGATGGAGGTTGATGATGGTCTCTGAGATGTTGAGCGCAAGGTTCATTTGCTGGAAGGATGTGACCATTGATCTCCGTGACAGCTCTGGAGATGCATCGATGGCTGTTTGAACATCAGGATACTGCGATGGCATTGAAAGCAGTGCAGTCCGACTGCGCAGAGACCAGGGAAGATTCGACTCAAAACTTAGAAGCCTGCTGTTGAGATTCATCACCTCGGAATATACTGGCTGCCGAACCTTCATTGACATGTTCAGGATCTCAGCAGACAGCTGCGATAGCTCGAAACAAAGAATCGAGTAGCTCTTGTCTCCGTTCGGGCTTAGCGGTATACTTGGGAAAGCTGTATCGCAGTGTTCGGGGTTGATAGCACTGGGTCTCGAGAAGCAATGCGCCTGGAAAGTATCGGCAGCATTGCATTCCCAGAACAGCTTCCGTCGTTCTTCGACCACGTTCTGGGGCAGGTTCCACCGTGTGCCATCGCGGTGCATACCCATCGCCTGTGTTATACGCATAACCAGGCCCCATAGGGGCCAGGCACTATCACCGCGACGACCCTTGTCGAGATGTAAGTGGAGATGCGCCATTAGATGCAGTGTCTGCACACCGGCGACCGTATTGTTTGACAGAAACTCCCCCTTGACCAACGCTCTTTCCGAGAGGTATAGCCATTCTTCAGCGGACGGATCATAGGGAGGTATCTCAATGTTGAACATTGTGCCCTGGGCCATGATGATGAAAACCAATGCGAGTTCTTGAGGGTTTACTTGCGTTGTAGACCCGTCGGGCATGGCCTCGTATACTCGATTGAAGGTTTGCTCGAATTGGAGTTTAGGTGCAACATCATGACTAACTTTTCTCAGTCATTGACCAAATGGATTGAGAAAATATATACTTACTGCCACGCGCAGTAGCGAAAGTATGATTTAGCCAGCATCCATGCTTCATCCTTCGGTGGAAGGCGTGAGAGGAGCTCTTGAGTGCTGATATATGCAGGGCCGCTATTGAAGGGAAATGCAACCGGAGCGCCGCCGGTTGAGATCTGGCTTACTTGGGGAGTCCCGTAATCTGGGGGTAGTGCTGGTGAGGGAGCTCGAGACGCTCCCGGAGTTGCTGGTACATTTTGCGCTTCTGACTACAAGACATGAGTGCTGGCTGTGGTGATATATGCAGATACATACGTCTCTGAGCCATTCACTTCCCGCGGTCGGACCCAGATACTTCGATCGGCCTCCCTGACTGAGCATCAATGTGCCGTGGGAGCCACCTTGTTCGCCTTCCTTATCGGGTCTTTGTACGGAGTTGCCGAAATTGGTACTGCCAAGCGGCAGTCGGTTAAGAAGTGTTGAGGGAGAACTTTGCGTGGTCTGCGGCTCGAATGAATCATCGATAAGTTCTGGTTGATGGTTGAGGTCACTTGGCGGCGTTGTAGTCAGAAACTGGTTGCTCTCGGACGCGGGAGCAGCACTTGATGCTGCTCTGTCCACTCGATATTGCTGCGAGAGCTCTTGCAGTGACTCTGGATGCCATCGTCCATCGGAGGAGGCAGTTGCAGCAGCTTCCTGACTACGCGAAGCATCTCCAGGGGTGGGGCTGGTCTGTCGAAGTCCATCGGCGGCTGGTTGTAGGTTTGACGATAACCTTGACCTTGCGTTACAAAATCATTCTGATACAGGATAAAGGTGGTGCGTAAGACGAACCGATCTTTTGCCCGACCCTCTGCGGATCCAACACAATATAGGACGCGGTTGCGGCGAATACAGTTGGAGCATGGGGCTGTACCTTGCTCTCAGTTTGGGTGCTTGTTCGGATTTTACCAGTCACTGACACTCTCTGTCACATTTCATTTTGAGTCTACGACATTCTATAACTGCGTCAGCCTGCTGACTAGGATGCCAGATACACTCAGCATACCTTCGCAGCTATACGTCGGCCGCTGCCTTCGCTGCTTCTTTTGAGGTCGCAAGCTTTCATCGGAATAGTCCTGACCGCTGTTCGGAAGCCCATAGGCTTCAGCCGATGCCACTGTCGTGTTCTGCGGAGACCTGCGCATTCTGAACTGGGAGGTAGAATCGGGGATATCTTGAAGGCACCAGTCATCGGAGATAAGTTCTCCGCTTTTTCATCACGTGATACGCCGGAATCGCCGCCGGCCCGCTTCCGCAACTGTCGAATAGGACATTATGTTCATTTCGCACCTAACGCCCCTGCCTTGCACGCATTGTCTGTTCTTTTTACTGGCGAAAACGAAGTTTTGTGCTTCGCGCATTTCATAATCGTACAGAAAGTCACAGGGAGAACATCTACGCGTTGTGGAGAATTTATATGGTAAGACCGATTATTTTTTGCTGCTCCAGACACCGGGTGGCTACGGATGTCGGACATCGGGCGCATAGACACAAAACGGTTAGCCGCAGTAGTGCGGTCGGACATATCGCTGCGGTCGGACGTACAGTAGTGTTTGGATCAGACCCGGTAAGCAAGACTCGTGGGGCTTGGTCCAGCTCCACTTGCCCGCACAAAGTTATAATCATGTTTGGTGAGGGGAATCGCGTGTCTCTTGGGCATCTGTGGATAATGCAATCTCGGAAGGACAACTGTGAATGAAGGCAACTGCCGAACAAGGTGTTCGAGAGCAGGCTATGCTTTATGTCAACTCTGACATTCCAGAAAGGTAAAAGTTCGTCTGGACAATGGCGAAGGTGGTGCTCAACAACCGGGACGGCCTGCAGCTTCCAAGATCGACGCCAAGGCGTTTTCCCCGCGGGGATTCCACCCCGGGATTTGTCTTCGCCGTTAGCTCCTACTTCAAATCGTATACATAACGTGCGGCGATCGCCAGACAAAGAGACTCAGACCATCAAGAAATCACTTGAAAAAGACTCGACGGCGTTTGCAAGCCCGGAATGGATCGTGTCAACACTACCAAGAAGCAATCTGCGATGGATGAGCACAACGAGTACGCAATGGCGGATTCTACCTCCTCTAATCTGCAAGAGATCATTGCATACGATGTCGGTGGACCGATGGGTATCATTCGCTCCCCGTATGTCTTCGGCGCAGCACTTTTGGCATCTTTTGGTGGTTTCTCATTTGGTTATGGTAGGTAGTAAACCCTTACGGCCGAGAGTTAGAGAGTGTACTGACAGCAACACAAGATCAAGGTGTCATCTCTTTGATTCTCGTCATGCCCGAGTTCCACAACTATTTTCCTAAAATCGCACCCGAGCACCCAAAATATGGCTTCAACGTTGGTTTCATGACTGGCATGCTAGAGCTTGGTGCTTTCATCGGCTGTCTGTTCTTCCCTTACCTCGCTGATCGGATATCTCGCAAGTGGGGACTCACCATTGCAACCGTCTTCTTTTGTGTCGGCGCCATCTTCCAAACGGCTGCGTGGAATTATGCAAGTCTCGTAGCGGGCCGGTTCATTGGTGGCATCGGTGTTGGCACCCTTGCGATGGGTGCGCCATTGTACATCTCAGAGATTGCACCACCCAACCTCCGAGGTTCACTCTTGGTGCTGGAAGCAATCAGCATTGTCATCGGCGCTATCATTTCATACTGGATCACATATGGAACGAGGTGCGTGGATCATCTGACTCATACTTACTCGGGTTGATTGTTTCACTAGGTTCATCAGCGGCGAATGGGCTTTCCGGCTGCCCTTCCTGCTCCAGATGGTCCCCGCCTTGACGGTTGGTGGCGGCATTCACTTGTTCCCGTTCTCGCCCCGCTGGCTAGCTATGCGCGACCGCCACGAAGACAGCCTCAACTCACTGGCAAAACTCCGTCACCTACCGACTAGTGATTTGCAGGTGCAAGCCGAGTGGAAAGGCATTTTAGCTGAGGTGCAAACCCAGCACGAGATCGTCCGCCGCGAACACCCAGACGCAGGCGCATTCAAGTCCGAGATGCTACAGTGGATTGGCCTCTTCCGGCCCAAATACTTGCGCAGAACCATGATTGCCATAGCGATACCATTTTTTCAGCAGTTTTCCGGAATTAACGCCTTCGTGTACTATGCGCCTACTTTCTTCGCTGCCTTGGGCCAGGACTACGAGATGTCGCTTATCCTGTCCGGCATGGTCAACATTTGTCAGCTGGCAGCTGGCATTCCTATCTTCTTGTATCTCGACACGATAGGTCGACGCAAGCTTGGGATCTTTGGCGCCATAGCCATGGGCATCCCGCACGTCATAATGGCTAGTGTAGTTGGCAAATTCAGTAGCGACTGGGAGGCCCACAAGGCCATGGGATGGCTTGGTGTGGCCTTGATCTGTGAGTCGAAACCTCGTTTGGATACCGACCCATAGCTAACAATCTCAAGACGTCTATGTTCTATGCTACGCCAGCTCATACGGCCCATTGGCATGGACCCTGCCAGCAGAAATATTTCCTAACTCGAAGCGCGCAAAGGGTGTTGGTCTTGCAACTGCGACCATCTGGCTCGCGAACTTCATCATCGGCGTCGTTGTTCCTGAAATGGTCATCAACCTTGGCTGGGGCACGTATCTGTTCTTCGGCTGCTTCTGTTTTGCCGCTGCGGTGTTCTCGTTCTTCTTCGTCCCCGAGACGTCAAAAAAGTCGCTCGAGCAAATCGCAGCGCTCTTCGGCGATGACCTGAATGAGGAGGCAGCGTTAGAGAGACTGGTTGTTGGAAATATGCCTATTAAGAAAGCAACAGTATAGAGAACAAGCCTACACATAGAAAAACATAACAGCAGCTAGTCAGATGACGTACCTATCCAATATGAGGCGCGGGTCGGGGCCCGAACCGCGCCAAGATAGGCTTAGTATTAGAGCTACGTGTTTTAATCGAATGATTTGCTGCGGTAGGCCAAGCGCTGTCGTAACCCTTATTAATAACGGCGTGCGATGACCTTTATATGAGCTTAGCTAGGATGCTACAATCAATACAACATACACTCTCTCCTAGTTTCTCTGTCTACAGTACCCGCATCCAACCGTGTGACAGTTGCTCTTGTCGCTCTTGTTATTTGGCTGCATCTGCGCTGGCCGTCCAAGTCCTCCACGCTAGCGCAACCACATCCACAAACACCAAACCCTAACACTATCAACCACTTTAGTTGCGGGTCTGCAAACGAGTGCAAATGTACAGCTTGGTGCGCTGATTAACATGGTTACATTTTGAAGCTATCGGCCTATAGAAACCTAACTAGTCCAGCACCCTAAAGTCTTCTGGGGTGAACCCCCCGTGACGGATTGAATGCAGGTAAATGTGTATATTGCAGCACCAGATCTTCTGAGTTCAAGGCTGATCCCAAATAGTGCCCTGAATGAGAAATCCGGAATAGCAATTAAGCTTAGTGTGCCTGTGTTAGCATCCGTACGTGCCTTTGCGTCCTCGATAAGAATTCAGCCGAGAGACATTACAGACCCACCAGATAGGCCACCTAAGATGTCGGATAATCTTTCTCATACCGTGGCCGACGGCGTAACAACTGCCCTACCCTGCTAATCACTCTGGCTGCGCCGACTTGCGCCATTTTCTTAGGGTGCACGGATAGTACTCTCAGACCGACTCACCTAGAAATCTCACCGCTGTTTAGATTAAAGGTTTCAACCTATCTAGAAGGAATCCCGCAAGCACTAAATAGTGCAGAACGCAGCGTATGTATGATTAAATGCTAAGTCGCCATTTATGTAACGCCGTCGCAGTAATTTAGCTCATAAACTGTTGTTCCTGTGAGTTTGGAGGTTTAATCGAATCGGGCGCAAAACTGATTGAACCTTACCATATTACCCCAGATCTGTAAAGCTTGTCTGAGCTTATCTATGCTTACGAGGCTTGATGTGGTTAGTGTACGTAACCACCGCAATCCGGCCGGAACACGCCGACGTCTATCGGCCTAGTTCTCTTCTTTCTTCCATCTGCCCGTGTGACTGGTAAGCACACAATACAGCTTTCTATTTGAGTGCCAATACATGTTCAAGAAACAGCGCGAGTAGAAGTTCTAGCGCAAGGGAACAACCAACTTCCAAGACTAGTCGAAGTTGACAACTACTTTTCAACTCAATAAGAATATCTACGAGCATAACGTGGTTTTTGGTAAACATGATCAACTCAGAACTCAGTCCACAGATACTGGCCTTATCTGATTTCCTCTAGCCAAAATAACAGAGCCATTATTAGCTCTTCGAATATGGTAAGCTTAGAGTGCCTCGAGCATGAAAACTGCTGAGTGCTTATTACGGCCGAACCCCGATACGACGCAAAAAATCATGTTCCGTGCGACTGCGTGGCCGCTGGTCAGACTTGTTGATGGTGAAGTCAGAATACCTTGCATTCGGACCATATTCGGTGCCTTGAGTTTACGTCAATCCGTTTATAGCAAGAATCACCGTTATTAGCTTACCCTGCGTGCAAAACAAGTAGAGCTATGCCTGTATCGTCTACTTCGTTGTGACAGGGTTTGAGGTGGAATGCAAGGTTAAGCCAGGTGCATGCTCGTTGGATACGTGTAAACTAGAGATATAAAAAGCGAAAAGGTGCGCCCTTTGGACCATCGCACTATCATATCGACTCCATCACGGTACATTTACACCAACAAAAATCACCTATAGCTTCTCTTCAATCAGAGTAAGCCTCGTGTCCACTTTCTTTTGCTCATTCAGGGTATTTCTAACACTCCAGTCTAGATGAAGTTCTTCGCCTTCATCTTTGCCACATTCCTTATGGGCCTTGTCTCTGCCGATGGCGGGAACACCGATTGCGCCCCAAATCAATGTCTATGCGAAGTAAGTCGCAATGCAGAAACATAGAGTGATAACATTTCTAACGTCAAGTGTACGGTCCAGACTGTTTTCGGTAGAAACGCTGGTGACCATGAGGGCACGGTGTTCACCTGCCAGGACAACCCGAACAACAAGAACTGCCTCAAAATCTGCGGCTAAAGGCAGGAGATGATGTGTTGCGATGCCGATTCGGAAGGCCTATTAGAGATCGCCAAGATGTTATGGGAATAGTTTAGTAATCACTAGAATTCCTGCGCGAACGCGTATCTGCCAAGAGCTCTTCAAGCTACGTCAAGTGTTTAGTCTGTGTATGGTAGACGTACTGATCACGTGTATATATCCGTCCTACTCGCCATTGTTGTGACAACATATTGTCAGTGGTACTAGATGAGACCAATTCCAAGTACAAATTATATAAGAGAACATATCAGTAGTAATGTTCAGCTGGCGGGCATTGTACAGAAATTGGCCTAGCATGATTGACAGCGCTGATGTTCTAGAGGATGACTAGAAAATTGTAGAATAAGAAAGGTATAAGGCAAAAAGGTGAAGGCGTCTTTTGTATTGAGACTCTTATATTTAATCTTGTAGGTTTGGGTCTAAGTAACTAAAGTCTCAGATGATATCTCATATGGACTTAGAAGCAGTTCAGGGCGGGAATGTAGCTCAGCGAAGTATGATTTCAAAATCGAAAGCGCAGAGCAGGTGCTATATTTCACGGGCGCTTTAGAAGATAGTAGAAAGAATGTAGTAACATGGTTGGCAAGCGAGCGGCCCACCCCACCAACTTTCTACGCCTTGTAAACTCCTCCCTATCATGGCTCCGCTACTTCAACCCCTACTGCCCTCTTCTGAGGCTAGTATACACCGTGCAATCTCGGGTATCAATAGAAGCCAAATTCAGTCTGTAAGAGATGCTGCGCAGACATTTGCAGTCCCCCGAACAATGCTCCCGCGCCGACGCACTGGAAAGCCTGCCCGACGCGGTTGCCAGCCCAACTCACAGAAGCTTACCCAGCTAGAAGAGGAGGTGATTGTGGGCTATATACTCCACCTAGACCAACGTGAATTTGCGCCTACGTACGCAGTTGTAAGTGATATGGCGGATAAGCTGCTGGCTGCGCGCGGCGCTGGTCAGGTTGGCCAGAAGTGGCCAGCTAACTTTGTCAGGCTTACTAACAGTCTCACAACGCGTTCCAATCGAGCGTACGATAGACAGCGAGCTCTGTGTGAGGATCCAATCCTAATTAGCTCATAGTTCAAGCTTGTAGAGGAGACGAGGGCCAAGTACGGCATCTGCGTTGAGGATGTCTATAACTTTGACGAGGCTGGCTTTGTAATGGGCAAGATCACAACTCAGCTCGTGGTGACAGGGTCAGAGAGAAGAGACAGACCAAACGGTATCCAGCCAGGCAATCGCGAGTGGGTAAAGTTGATCGCTGCGATCAATGCTGCTGGCGGGACAATCCCACCGTCGCTTATCTTTGCTGGCCAGTATCACCTGTCTGCCTGGTATGAGGAGAAGGATATCCCACGCGACTGGGCAATCGCAGTTAGTAACAATGGCTGGACGAATAGCGAGCTAGGAGTAGAGTGGCTAAAGCGCTTTGACGCTCACACGAAGACTCGCGTCGTTGGCGCGCGTCGCCTGCTCGTCCTTGACGGCCACGAGAGCCACCACTCGCTTGAGTTTCAAAGGCTCTCCAAGGAGGACAATATTCACACGCTCTGCATGCCGCCTCACTCATCTCACTTGCTGCAGCCGCTTGATCTTGGCTGCTTCTCACCGTTAAAGCGCGCGTACAGCTGCGAGATCGAGGCGCTAATCCGCCACCACATCAAACACATCAGACACATCACAAAGCTTGAATTTCTGCTAGCCTCCCAGGCAGCTTTTAAGCGATCGTTCACGTCAGCTGATATCTGCTCATCTTTTCAAGGCGCAGGCCTTGTTCCACTCCAGCCAGACGTTATTCTGTCAAAGCTGGATGTGCAGCTCCGTACGCCTACGCCAGCTACTCTGCCAGAGGCTCCGTGGGAAGTCATAATGCCGAGCAACGTACGTGACCTTGAGGGTCAACCAACTTCAATACGCGATCGCGCGTGGCGTCACAAGAGCTCATCACCTACCTCACTTGTTCAAGCGATCAGCCAGCTTAAAAATGGGGCAGAGCTAATAATGCTCTCGGCTGAGCTCATGGACGATCGAATCGCCAGCCTTGGGAGAGCCAACGAAGCAGCAAGCAAGCGTAGGCAACCTAAAAAGAAGCGGACACAGAATCGCGGGACCTTAACAAAGGGAGAGAGAGGGTATACTGGCTCAGAAGGAGGCTGACTAGCAGATTGAGCGTGAACAGCGTCCAGGTGGAGAGCCATCAGGCCTTAGCCGCCAGGCTCTCGCCCGCTGCAAGAGGTGCAGAGAGACTGGGCATAATTTTCGAACGTGCAAAAAAGATACTTGAGATACTAACGTCCGTCCCTGTACAACGAGAAACCCGGTGGACCGAGAACGACCAATCAAATCGCACGGACGATGGAGAAGGGCGCGATCTTCCCGATCCGATTGGTCATTCTCGGCCCACCGGGTTTCTCGTTGCACAGGGACGGACTTTACTTGGTTCATTGTATCGATATCTCTATATTACTTCTTGTCGTAGTTGAGGTGTACGCTTGAACGGAGGTGCAAAGTTGGTGGGGTGCGCGACTCGCTTGCCAGGTACGTTGTCAGTTCCGCCGAAGCAGGTCCCCAAAGCGGTAATATTTCGCCTAATTACTCAAGGATCTGAAGAGTCTCAGCACGGAACCACTATCCATTCTGGCTAAAACACAGATCGGGTCAAGTGCTTAGTCTTGCCACTGTGAAATAAGAGCAAGGGGCTTTTCTATGGTTTGACAAGCTATCCACACATAGTGTCAAGCCCGCGCCCATTCAGGGCCCTGCCGGGCCTCTCCGGGCCGTAACGCCAAGTAATCAAGGCATATAGACTGCTAGAACGCTATCGTGGCTCGTAAGCGATTCGTCTCTAGTCTAACCACGCAATATACTTGTACAGTCGTTAACGATTGCGGCTTCACCCTTGTAGGCAACGTTTCAAAAGTCCAGTCGTCAGAAGATCGAGGGTTGACCAATCACACCGATGGTTCTGCTGCTGACGTCTTCTACTAAGCTACATAAGGAAGGTGGGGCTGCTCAAATCCGTTGCGCAGCTGAGCGTAAGGGTGAAGCCGCAATCGCTAACGACTGTACCTCTACCACCTTAGTGCACTCAGTATCTTATCAGGTTATATTGCTTGACACATAGCACCTTTAGGTCATAGCGACATACTATACATGGTGAATCAACAGTCAAGGGCCTCTTTTTTGTATCCTGTATTTATATCTTTTTTGGTGACTGCGAATGAGGTAGTCTGGAAGGCCTCGGTTACGGCTCATAGCAACCAGATGGCTTGCTGCTGTAGGTGCAAATCTTGAAAACTAGGGGACCGGCCTTGCAATGGGGTCTATTGTCCCATGCCGACCGCCTGCTCATTCACTTCAGTGACGGGCGAATGTGCCGTCGCTACACAGCGTAAAAGGCGTAGCATCTCGGCGTACGATTCAAAGTGGCAAACATGTTACAAGGATTCTCAACACATTTCACGATGCGGCTGCGCACAGCTGTTAGGGTATCATGCTTAGCCCAATACACACGTAATCCGGTTATATCATTTTATTGCAAAGCGAAATTTGCCAGTTCAAGTAATACAGCCAAAATAGCCTACGGGAGTAGGCGGATGCTATCTTAGTAGCACTAATGACGCATCAAGAGCGTAGCACGACTATAGCCTTATGACACTATTGACGTCAAATACCCAGGTAGTGTCCTGAACGCAGCCGTGCGCATTCGTCATTTCGGAGCACTAAGCCTAAAGTGAGTCTTTTTAAATGACTTCGTTGTAACTGGGTACAAGATGTCAAGAGGTCGGAGCTTGACGCCTCTATATCCCAAGAGTCCACACTGTATGACACCGGCCTGCTGAAAGATCGCAAATCCATTGCTTACCCTAACCGGCTCTCCTTCGGCCCATAGTTAATTAGAGTTTTCTCTCTGGTCAGTGTTCCTCCGTCGCGGAGGGACGGATAAGATAGCTCAGCACTAAACACAATCACGGTATAACACTGCCTAGGGTCAAGGACTTAGCTTCACCAGCTACACAGTGATATCCTGATCAGTTGTCGATAACGTTTCTCAAAGATTGTCGGGATTAGCGCTTACTTTGCCACTGTCACTCTTTCTCTATAGTTCCTCCATTTGCCTCATCCTATTCATCAATCGATCATAATCACATTCATATATTCAAACTTGTTTTCTTCAAGACCAGTCACACACACTCTCTCTACGCTCAAGGACTTATCATGCATTTTTTGGGGCTTGTTACTGCATCGCTACTGTGCCTAGTCAGCACTTCCATCGCGGCATGCCATGATAACTGCAATAGCGGTAACGTCGGAGCTCCCTGTTCTATTACCTGTGATGTTAGTATCTGTGCACAAGCTGTTCAACAAGTCACTAATAGATATACAGGGTGGCAGTACTGGCTATGGAGTATGCGGGGCTAGTGGAAGCTCATTCTTTTGTATGACCGGTTAAGGCTGGGTCCTATAAGGCTGTCTCGCAGCCTTTGCAAGGCCGCAGAAACACTGACTTCTGTTGAGTCGAGGCAGAAAGTCACTGCCGCGACAATAAGTACGCAAAACCACTAAATGCTGCCTCTATAATAGCTCCTTAAACTCCAACCTCGTAAACTATTCTGGTCATACTGCGAGTTGCCGCTATACCGTCGGACACATAACAATTCATTCATCTTAAATGCGCATCTCTCTCATGTGTGTAAGCCCGTACCGTGAGACTCAGGGAAATATTGCCAAAGTAGCGTTATACCGTGATTGTGTTTAGTGCTGAGCTATCTTATCCGTCCCTCCACGACGGAGGAACACTCACCAGAGAGAAAACTCTGATTAACTATGGGCCGAAGGAGAGCCCGGTATAAGGATAGAGCCGCTATAACTTCCCTCCGTACGCAGCGAATGTTCCAGTGGGCCGAACACAGCCAATGAGAGCGCAAGAGTAGCAGATGTCCTTATTTTACGCTACCTCTTATTGGCTGTGTTCGGCCCACTGGGACATTCGCCGTGTAAGGAGGGAGGTGACCGTACTAGGCCTTAGGTAAGGTAGCAAACTTGCCAACAAGCAAGCTTTCTGCAAGCATTTGCTTGTTCGGCTTGACAACGTAAGCGTGCTTGCAAATCAAGCCGCTGTATAGTATTTTATAAGTCAATCAAGCTCTAGAGGGTTAGCTCGCTTGAACGGCTTGAACGGCTTGATATTTTTTCTTAGCTAGAGGCTATGATTTAGCCGATGTTCTAGACTATGTTTAATGAGGTTTTAGTGTTTGCCCTAGAGCTAATTCGCGATACTTCTCTGGTGTTGCAGTTAGCTTAGTCAGCCCTAACGTCGTGTTACACGGGGTTCGGTTATGCTTCTCTAGGCTCGGTCCGTACTAAGGCTAGGTAGACTAAAGCGGTAGCCCGTGAGGTTTGCCTGGCAATTCGTGCGGAAAAGAGTTATCAATATTAATCAAAAGGTAAATACAATCCTATTCTATAAACGATAGAAAAAGTATTTGACAATCTGCGTAAGAGATAAACTATTTGAGTTGACCACAACGAGTGTAATAATGAAATCCGTCCATCCCTTATATCCATTGCAATCCGTACCTGCCATCCCATCCATCCCATCTCGGCGGGAGGTTTGAGAAGGCGTTGCCATCCCTTTATACGCTGCCATCCCGGATGGTCAGCATTGGCGGGATGGCAGATAGATGCGTTGTACGGCGTATGCGACTGGAATCAAGACGACATGTAATTAGTATAAGTGGCCGGTCTATCGTACACAGATCTATCAAGCCTTTAGGTCTTCAAGTCTTCAAGTCAAGTTCCGAGCAAGCCGCCTAGAACACTAAGCGCTTGCAATCCAAGCCTACATACAAGCTTCAAGAACGAGCCTCAAGCTAAGCCGACGTCAAAAGCTTGATTGGCTTGATTGTCTTGATTGTTGGCAACTCTGGTCACCTCTCTGTACCACGTTCTTGATAACTTGGTTCGCGTCGGCCATTGGGCGCACCTGAACTCACGCACCAACATTTGCTCTGACTGCGAGCTGCAGCATCTCCCTTGCAGTTTTCTGAGACCGTATCAAGCGCTTCCTAATCTTAGCACCCTTCCAGAGAAGTGCAAATGCATTGGAAGCAGGAATAGGATCTTCTGGTGCTCGAACTTGAATCATTGTCTCATCGACATCGAGGATCGAAAGGTACTCTTCAAGCTCAAATCCTTTCCCAGAAACGGTTAGAATAATAAGGTCAAGGGTGTCGGCATTGTTATTCCACCAATTCAGTTCCTCCTCAGTAGCGATGAATTCGTCCGCACCCATACTCATTGCATCCGCCTTTTTGCTTGACGAGCGAGTGATAGCTACGTTCTTGTCGCCCTTTAGGGCTTTCGCGAAAAGGACTGGCAAATTACCTAGACCCCCGATCCCTACAATGTCAGCTCGCTCTCCATGACCATGTGCATACGCTTGTTCTGATAGACTGTTGTGTTCTGCTATGGTGCCGGTACATAGGGTGCTTTGTCTGGTGATTGTTTCCGGCTGAAGTCCAACACTCCTACTCGACATGCTTTAGATACTTTTCATGCTTTTCATGCTTTTCATGCTTTTCATGCCTCTTTCCTACCACTCATGACAAAAAGCTCAGCTCATACACAGAGATGTCAACAATCAAGCCAATCAAGCTGAGCTAGCCTTATATAGTAGGTGGCTAGCTTGGGTAGGTTAGTAGCTTACTATATGAGGCTAGCTCAGCTTGATTGGCTTGATTGTTGACATCTCTGCTCATACAAATACAAGCTCTTGTCTCTCAACACCCGTATGCGCACTGGTCTCTCTCGTTCCACTTTGTTCAGGCAACACGATCCCATACACTCCGATACCCGTACACTATCAGAATCGTGCAAGTATGCTTGTGTAAGTGAAGAGATATGTTTGGACGGAGGTAGAATAACCGATTTTATGCACGCTATCGTGTCAGTTAGTCGGCGTTGCGAGTTTGTGATATGATGGCCATTGGACCTCGTCAGAAAACAGCCTTCAAGGTCTGTGCAGGTTATATTGCTACCACAATGTTGATTAGCGCATTGAATCTCTCGGAAGTCCACCGACTTAGCTGAGATGAATGGCATTTTGAATGATGCACCTCTAGGTTCCAAGCCGTGTATGCTCAGAATGAAACGCGCTAAATTAGTTGTGTCGTCAGAGGTGGAGGTTTCATATTGCAGAATGTTAGAAGGAAACCAAACAGTCGAAGAGGTGACGTTTGTTTAGAGCAGGCGGACCGTAACTACCCACTAAATCAAGTGCATCTGCAACCTCGGGTGTCAAAGTCAGGAATTAGAAGAGCTGAAGTCAAGATCCATTTCTCAAGTCGACGCTCCTTGCATGGTGTACGACTCATTTCCAAAGCTCCAATCCACCTGATCTGCAGTCGGCATTGCAGGGACAACGCAAGCACTGCTGGCTGCTCCAAGGTCTGCTTGAGCCTCAAACCTCCTAGTCACCGGTTCGGTAAATTCAGAATGCGGCTGTATTGATCCTGATACGATCGGCGGTATGATCTGATTCGTCTGGACAGGCTCATTCGGACTCGATCCAAAGGCCCCTGAAGCTTGAGAAATTCGTACTTCGTCGCTTGGTTCTAATCTTTCCGGACCCTGCTTCGCCGAAGCTCTTCTCCTGAGACGTTCCAAGCGCTGCCATCGTCGCTCTCTGTCTTCTATACGGTCTTGCCACATCCAGAATGTATCCACGGCCTTCCATGCCCTCTCACGAAGAGTCGGTAATGAAACAGCGCTCATAACATGTAGCAGAAATGCCACGGCATCCCATTCGAGATACTTCTGAAAGAGCCATACCCATTTCGAATATGTGTCGTTCATGCGTAGTGTGTGAGCATATTCGATAATCTCGATGCTACTGGTGACCAAATCGTTCAAAGCTGCTTCGGAAAGAACTGACCTGCTGAAGGATGGGTGGCTGATCGTTAGCTTTGTCTTTGTGAGTATAGCTTTTGTCGACGTCGCAGCCAGGCTGCAGATGGGTATGGTACTATCGCAATATTTCAGATACTTTTCTTCCAGAATCATCAAGGTAGACTCAATGAGACTGTTCTTCTGCTGTAAAGACAAGGGTGGATAACCGTTGTCGACGCAGAATTTGTGCGAAAACACCAGCCTTCGTGCGGCGTAGCTGATCTCAATGTGAGCCAAGGTGAACAGCATCTCTGTACGACGGGGCGTTTCCGGGGCCAGGCGCGTCATGTTGACGTCTAGGTCTGCATCATTCACGTTTGCAGGAAGCTTTGTATCGAAAGCGTGTTCGTAGATGAGTGGCTCCATATCATTCTCTTCGGCTGTTCGAACGTCGAGAATGCATATCTGCCACCACAAGCGTCGGCGCATTTCTGATGCAAATGTCGAGAGTCCCAAGCGGGCAGGATCTTGATGGAGACCTAGCCTATTGGCCAAACGTACGAGAAGCCCGGTCATGGACCAAACATACGTCTTGTCGGCAGAGTGCCGAGCACAGATCAGATACAACGTCAAGGCCTGCAACGTAACAAGGTCAGGACTGCTCATGAAGTTTGCCTTGGCTAGCGCTTGCTCGACGCCAGAGGCATAACGACGAAGTAGGGCTTTGCGATCTTCATGTGGTAGTGTGTGTGAGGACACCGAATACTCCATACTAGTAACGGCGGCATGGTAGATGGAAAACATCAAGCTTTCGAATGTAACAGGTATGTCGTCGAGATTCTGAACAGCCCGTAATATCTGTCTTTGTGTTACAGGAACATGAACCAGTTTTAATACTGGGTCGACACTCTCGAGAAACACCTGCCAAAGAGTGAAGATGCGATCTTCCGCAGGATGTAGCTGCCGCAAATCCATGGCAACCGAGCTGAAACCGAAAAGAAAGCTCTGGCGAGGGTTCGGGTCACCGCTGTCGTTGGAAGGCATTAATTCAGAGTTCGGGAGAGGGTATTCGGGTTCGGGAGTACCATTTCTGTCGTCCTCGTCCAGGTTTGCCCAGAAACTGCTTGTGACGAATCTTGAGTCTCCATTTGCGAGCACAAGCTTTCCGTGACTTTGGTCTGCAGTCGACTCTCGAGACTGTGGGAGAGGCTCATGTGGCACATTCTCGGATGATGTGCCACTCTGAGGTTGCTGGGGCCCGTTGGCACTCGACACATTCGATTCAAGTCTTTGGAGCGACGCTTCTATGCGCCTGAGCCTGGAGACAATGTCATTTCCAGCTTGAACCTTGCCTTCGGGATCCGGTCCAGGGTAGACGCATTGCAGACGTAACCTTGCGCAATAGTTGCAAGGCTGTCCTCGATCACATCTGATCTTGCGCCTTTTGCAGGCTGCGCAGCTGCGCCCCGATATGGCCTGTGAAGCTGAAGTCGATCCATCCATGTCGATTGAACGCGGGTGAGCAGTCGCACTGTTGATCCGTTGTTATCTTACAAGTGGTAGTCGCTCAGGACGAGTTTCGTCATCGGTTGTTTTCGAAAGACTGGCCGCACCCCATGACTTGGCGTAGCTTCAATTCCTCTCATGTCGTCATGTGTTGCAGACGCAGAAAACAGAAGAGAATGTACGTTGTATTGGTTGTAGCATCCTAGCGCAACTTAATAAAAGTCATCGCTCGGCGTTATTAGTAACAAGGTTTCCCACAGTGCTTGACCGGTGACATTGTGGTTGAGGGTGGCGCAATTGCGTGACCGTGTGCACGGTGCGCACGGCACGGTAATAGCGGTAGGTAAAGTGCCAGTGCGCTTTTTGGGCCAGTTCGGCATGTAAGCCACCGAACACCAGCAGCGCTAGTAGTATCACGGCACTGGAGTTTTCTGTTCTCCAAGGAAGCTCCATGGAGCGCGCACGAAACCGTAAGACGTAGCAAAGTTAAGTGCAAACACCTAGAAAAAGAAAACTCAAAGAAAAAAAAGAGAAAAAACGACAAAGAGCTTGAAGCTGCGGCAAAATTCTATAAGAAATCGCTGAGACGCGGCGGCAGGAAATGAAAGCGAAAGCTAAGGCTCTGACTGCATCTCAAGCGCTCGAAAAGCAGCAACAAAATAATGTAATTTTCCAAACTTCCCGCGATACATCAGGCAAGACTAAGCGGAAAGACTGTCACAACGCCTATAGCAAGAATCTGAAACGTTGTGGTGCTGCAGATGCTGCAAGCGCCGCGGGTGCTGCAAATCGGGCTGGGGCAGCCCCTGACCTGCCGCCTCCCCTACACTAAATGTGCGCGTGACGAGCCACGTCGCGTAACGAGCCACCCCACCATCCCAACATTGCGCGTCGTCCCATCTTCAACGCGTCATAACTCAACAACCATGGATCCGATTCAAGAAGCGATTGAATACTTAGAATCGCGTGAAGCTGGAGATGAACTCTCGTACCGCCAAGTTGCAAAAATATTCGGAGTCAATCGAACGACGCTGTCGCGGAGGCACAAGGGCTTGCAGGTCTCCCATGAAGCCAAATGCGCAAATCAACAACAACTCAACCCACAACAAGAGCAGGAGGTTATCAAGCATATAGAGAGGGCAACAAGAGATAGTCTACCGCCTACACGGGGTATTTTGAAAAATTTCGGAAGCGCTGTTGCGCAACACGAGGTCTCTAATAGCTAGGTTAACCAGTTTCGCCATCGCTATCCCGACAAGGTAACCACCAAATAGGACACCGGTATTAATCGTGAGCGTCACCTAGCCGACAGCAAGCATAAATATAAGTTGTACTTCAACTTGCTGCACTCTAAGATGCAGGAACACGGGATTGACGAGCGCAATACGTACAATATAGATGAGAAGGGCTTCTTTGTCGGTATCGCCGACCGCAGAAAGAGGATCTTCTCCAAGGCAATTTAGGAGGCGGGAGAGCGTACCCAGGCGATGAGAGATGGCAACAGAGAATGGATTACGCTGTTAGCTTGCGTATGTGCTTCTGGAGATGCACTGCCGCCCGCTCTCATCTACCAGGGCAACTCTGGGGTTCAATCAAGCTGGGTTCACGACCTTTTAGACGCCCAACAACACCAAATATTTGTATCCCACTCAGCTTCAGGATGGTCTAACAACGAGTTAGGTCTTGCCTGGCTTCAACAGGTGTTCGAACGCCATACAGCAGCCAAAGCTCGCCGTCAATGGCGCCTTCTCATCCTTGACGGGCACGGCAGCCACGTGACGCCCGACGTTTTGGAGTTTTGTGAAGCCAAACATATCATAGTTATGATGTATCCTCCCCATTCAACCCACAGCTTACAGCCGTTGGATGTGGTACTTTTTGGACCGCTTTCGAAGCACTACACCGAGGAGCTTACTCAACACCTCCAGCGTACCCAAGGCCTCTCCCGGATCGCCAAACAGGACTTCTATCGTCAATTTTGGCCGGCGTGGAGCTCTACAATGACTCACGATCTCATCGTGAAAAGTTTTCAAGCTGTAGGCGTATGGCCGATGGACGCAAGCCGGGTACTTCAACGCTTCAACAACCACCCACAACAACAAGATGACGACCCAGGATTTGGGGAGCAAGGCGACGGCGATAGCTGGCCTCAATTGCGCAAAATGTTTGACGCTGCGGTGGCTGACAAGGCCAAAAATGAAGCCAAACGGCTATCCCAAGGCCTGCACTCGCTGCAGGTCAACAACGAGATTCTCCGCGCCCAAAACGAGGAGCTACGCGCTGAGCTCAACCTCATTCGAAAGCGCCCGATCAAGTCTACAACACTGACTACACGAGAAGGTGATGAGTGGCACGGCGGAGCTGTATTCTACAGTCCCAGAAAGCTTGCCAGCGAGCGCGCGCGCAAGGCCGCAGAACTAGACGAAGCCGCGGAGCTACAACTCCAAAAAGCTCGCGATAGAGAGATCAAAGCGGCAGAAGCAGCTGAGAAAAAGCGCTCTCAAGAAGCTGCAAAGGCGGCTCGACAGCAAGCCAAAATAGAGAAGGATGCGGAGCAGTTACGGCAGCGTGAGGAGAAAGCTGCCGCGCGGGAGCTTAAAAAGCAGCAACAACAAGCTGCAACACCAAAAAAATCTCACGATACAGCAAATAAGCGTAAGCGAGAAGCCTCACACACAGAGTTGTCAACAAGCAAATCAATCAAATGGTGAGGCCCTTATTTGCTTTGATTAGGTCGTTTTTAAAGTTGTGATTGATTTGATTGCTTAATTAGGAGCATAACCAAGTAATTACTTGGTGTTCATTTGGTTGTTTGGTTGTTTGGTTGCCTAATTAGGAAGTCGTAATCACGATTGCCGTAGTAAACAAAAAGAAGGCCTTGCAGGTTGCGATTGCTACTCTAAGGTCAAAAAAAAAAGAACTAAAATAGACTGTATAGATCGTCTTGCTCGTTCGAGGATGCGTCTAACAGCGTAATCATTTGCAATTATAACCCAGCAAGCAGTTATAGTATAGGGTATATATTGTAAAGAGCTTGTGGGCTGGGCGATTAACGTGGTGGAGGATAGTACGTTAGAGTTGCTGCTGGAGTTGCTGCTGAAGGGTCCGTTAGGGAGCCTCTACTTGAAGTTGTTAGCATGTTAGGTGTAGAATGAAATGTGGGTTAGTTGCTGCTGTTAACTTACCTAGAGCTGTACTCTCGTCGTCGTCGTTGGTTGGAGTGTCCTAGTTGTCGATATTATAGAGTCTGTTGAGATCACTGTCACTCAACAACTCCCGGGCGCTCTCGTTGGGTAACTTAAAACCGAAGCCCATCCAGGTACGGATACATTGGAGGGCAGCGAGGAATTGCGACCCGATCTTACGACGCCGGGGAGCAAGTAGATCTCAAGCTCGCTGAACATGCGCTCGCATTCACAACTGCTAGCTGGTATAGTTAAGATATCAATCGCGAGGCGCGATAGGTTGGGATACCTAGGTTGCAAGTCCTGCCAGTATTTGACGACGCTGTTAGAGCTTTCAAATTGTTGTTTACTCCACTTCAGCTCTGTTGTGCGCCACATCTCGTACTCGTCAACGTCGTCGTCGTCAGAAGAGTCTCCTATGATCGCAGTAATAGCGTCGTCAATTGCGCTGGACGTTGGCTCCCTCCGGCGGGCTACTGCAGCGCGGGGAGTCTTGTACTCTGCCCAGAGTTGCTGAAAAGCCTTCTGGTTATCAGCAATCCAGTGTTTAGTTGATTCTTTGTTCCAGGCCTTGTCGCAATAACGCTTGTAGTATGGGTGGAGGCAACAAGCCATATAGTACACCGGCGAGTTGTCGAGCTTACTGTAATACTCCTTGAGCTTCAGCCAAGCAGCTCTAGAATTAATAAGGATGTGGTCTTCTGGCGCGCCCCCTGGGGCGTAATTAACGCGCTTAAGGCCCTTTACTCGCTCTTCGAACTGCTCTAAGAGGTATTCAAAGACTGGTATAACCTCATAAATAGCTCCGAAGCGCCCGCTACGTCCGCGCCCTTCAAGTCTTGTTGTAGCCATCTTCAGCGGCTTAAGGACGTCGATGTACTCAGTTATAACAGCCCAGTCAGCAGCTGTAAGCCCATCCGTTCTCATCCACGCCGGCACGGCGATCAGCTTGTTGTTGTGAGCCCGGGCGTGCTCATCCCTGCGACGCTGCTCGTCGATGTGATAGCCAATGTAGTAATTGAAAGTCGATTGCAGTTGTACAGCGCGCTCAAAGGCAGAGCAAAAGGAGTTCCAGCGGGTAATGACTGGCTTGACGGGCTCGAGTATTCGCGCCTTGCTGTCGGCAGGCAAGTCCTTGTTAGCGATATCTTAAAAGTTGGAGAAGATGCTATATTGCTGCGGCGTCCTAATGTGATTTGTAACGTCTATAAGCGTACCAAGAGGCCCTTGTTTACGCCATGTCTGTAGATGCTGGGTCTCGTCCTGTATGACATGTTAGAGTTGCATCTTCAACCTGGGTAATAGCAGACTTACAGGTAAGTTAGCGACGTCATTGTCAAAAGCGTCTTTATCCATCCCAAACATCACTGCCTGGCCAACTAAGTTGATTGTATGAGCGCTACAACGTAGGCGTCGATGGCTAGCTATAAACCCGTATTTGCTGCCGAGCGCGGCGATCGCGGTGTCGTTATTGTACGCGTTGTCGAGTACAAAGTAACCCAGCTTTGACGAGTTAATCCCGAACTTCTCCAGCGTCTCCTCAACGCAACGAGCAATCGCGTCGCCTGTATGAGAGCCTGCAAGGTAAGGCAGGTCGATAGCAACGTCTTTGACGTGTCCGTCGGCCGCAGCGTAGTGCGCAACTACTCCAAAGAAGCCACGCTTGCCACCTTTAGTTGTCCACCCGTCAAAGCTTATATGGATCTTACTTGCCGCGTTACGAAGCTCAGCGACAACCTGAGGTTGCATATAATCGTACAGCCTCATCACGAACTGCGACACGCTGTTATGGCTCGCCCATAGGGCTCTCTCTGCCTCAGGGTTGGCAAACTGCAGCATCGCTCGAAACGTAGGGCTGATGAACTGGCGAAGGGCGACGTTGTCGTCGATTAGCCAGCTTACAGCTGCTACTCGAAAGGCCTGTATGTTGAAACTGCCCATCTCGTTGGCGGCGCGCTGGCTGACTCTGACGCCCGCGTTAGCAAGTACTTCAATCGTCCTCTGGCCACCAGTTAACGGCGGCCGTAACAGCCCTTTCTTGCCTATTCGATGAGTCTTGCTGAGGTGATAGCTAACAGAGCTTGTCGCCTGGCTTGTGTCAAGGACGCCAGTCTGTCTACCAATACCCCTACGCGTATGGCAGAGGTGGCAAACCCACCAGTACTGCTTAGTGTTGAGCCGCGAGACGAGACGCCAGCCGTGTTTATATACCCAGCTCAACTTGCGACTCGCTGTACGCAGCGGCTTCTGTAGATGTGGTATCCTCTGCCAGTCTATCCCGCTAAAGTCCTGCTCGTCCTCCTCCAAGAAAAACCCAGTATCATCGTCCTCCTCTGCTGCCTCTGTCGTCGCGATTGTAGCAACCTCTGAGGCCTCTACAGGGCAGCAATCTCGTCTTCTGGCAACCGCTCGCGCAACTGCGACTCGAAATCGACGGCCTGGCTCTCGGAACCTAGGGCTTCTAAAGGCGGCGACGACAGCGGTAACGTTGGCTGAGTTGGTTGGGTGTTATCAATAAGTACAGGCTGACTTTCAGTGCCTTTGCCAGCAGTCTTGCGACGCTTTCCCATACTAATGGGGGCGTTACCGCGCGCCAAAGCGCGTTTAGAACCTTGTAGGCGGGTCATTGCGACATAAAACGCGTCTCTAAGTACTGTATGTGGGTAAGCAACAGGCGTAGTAGTTGATAAGTACGCGAAAGTACACAACGTGGAAGGCATCCTGCCCAAAAACACGGGAAATACAGCTTACTCAGCTAACAACAACATCAGCAAAACAACGCGACAGCCCTGTCTCACCAAACACTATAGCCTCACGCGTAAATCGGCCGTAATTGCGACCACAACCAAATCAAATAACCAACTAATCAATCAAACAACAACTGGTTACTTGATTTGATTGGTAGCTATCGCGACCCTCTACTTGACTTGTTATTTGATTGCCTCAACCAATCAACCAATCAATTAATTGCAAGTTATTTGCTTGTTGACAACTATGCTCACACAAGCCAGCAAAAAAACCGACAAAGCGTCGTCGTGTTGTTGCTCCATCAAGTGGTGTGGTTGCTGGTCCGCCCGAGGCGTCTCCCTGTGAAAGTTATCCTTAGATGACCTAAGAGTT
The DNA here is from genome assembly GCA_019059555.1 of Alternaria longipes. NCBI lineage: Eukaryota > Fungi > Ascomycota > Dothideomycetes > Pleosporales > Pleosporaceae > Alternaria > Alternaria longipes. Next base: position 520,551 of record JAHLEY010000007.1, read on the forward strand.
GGTTCTCGGGGATCGAGTGAGTGCGATGGACGGGGTTGGTGTGATAGCACGATTGGTAGATCGATGTAATATCACGAGGGGTTGTATGAGAACGAAGTATAATCCTTAGATTAAATACTAGAGTCTTGTACGAAGTTGAACACACTGAGCCATAAGGGCTCAGTGCCTAATGCTATATACTGAGGTGATAGTCATGATAGCCGCGAGCGTGACTATCGGTAGTGGTGATAGTCGCGCGCAGGGCTAGCGATAGTCCTTGGCGTAACTATCGGTCACGTGACTTGGCCTTCCTTCGGGCGGCCTGGCGCCTAGCGATACAGTTCCTGTCTCGCTGTGTCCAATGATGAAGCCCGTGGCTGTTATTCGTAACACACCCCCACCCAAATTTGGCCTGCACACCCGCCGAATCAAGACGCCAGCGAGATACAAGTAGTACAAACGCTTTAGAAGCTTCAATATACTATTACACCAAAAAATCTCACGATAATAGCTTTTGTACGTGGCTCAATAACCTCATCTTTTTGATCGTCCGATCTTGGTGGGGTGGCTCGTTACGCGAACTGGCTCGTCACGCGCACATTTAGTGTACGGTACGCGCAGACACGGTAGCGGGCATCACGCGGTAGCTTACAGCAATTGCAACACCATAAAACTATCGCGAGATGAACAACTCAGGAACTCCAAAAGCCTTGAAATCATTGCTAAACTCTCAATCAAGACAATCAATCGAACTAATCTGAATTCTTTGTTGCGGAGTCTGCCAGATAGACTAATGGACCAATTTCGAGGACACTTGAGGTTAGCGCGGCGGCGGCAGCATCTTGTGGGAGAGAGGCTCAGTAGATAAACTGTGGAATGGACCGCACAACTCGTAGGTGGTGTATGGCGCCTCGTTTTGGTCGGACGTAAGCTTACTTTCTAGTTTCAACGCAGATTCGCCTCGTACTGCCCTCCACCTATTCGTGGACGCAAGAAGCTCAAAGCGGTCTCTAACCACCCACGGCCATTTTGCTGCGAACGCTTCCGTAATCTCCCAGTTATGAGGATCCTATGGGTTTCCCCAAGCAATCATGCCACTGCATGCGTCCGGAACAACCTGGAACCCTCTCAAGTCGCGACACAGTTCCCCCTTGTCGTAAGAGTTCTCGTCGTAGAGCAAAAGATTTTTTCGGATCTTGGGACATGGCAAGATATCTACCCAAGGATGATGGCCCTGCATGAGCTGCAAGGGCGTGGGGTGGAGACTCGGTGGTAGTGAGTTGAACGCTGGGCCATCGATATCCTTGCAGGTAAGGCGAGAGCGAGATCCAGGTAGCATGAACTCACTCTCAAAACCCATGACTCTGGCATTAATTACCAAAGCCCGCGTTGTGTTGAACTGGATCAAGCTGGGTAGCATATCCAGACATGGTGAACTATGAGCAAGATTTCGGTGTACGACGGCAGTGAAGTGCTGGATGAACCATTCGGTTCGCTCAGAACTGGGCTCGCAGGCTGTAAAAGAACTGAGATCAAATGGTTGTTGTGATGGCACCGGACGCCTGAAATGGGTCAGAGCAGGGGGCGTTATAGGCGCGACCGGACCGAAAGAGGTGCTTGTGGACGGCGGGATGGTCTGTATACGGAAGCCTCCCGCCACTGTATGGGACGACATGTTGACAATTGCTCTCTTGCGGTGTCCTTTACAGTGCGAAGCGAAACGTCGTAGTTAGCGTAGGATTCTCTGTTGATGGGAATGGAGGCTAGACCTACTCCTAGTCCTCTGATGTATCCGATCCTGGATTTTCTTCCGTTGCTTTGAGTCACTGATACCTGTCCAATCGCACCCAGGACCTGCGGAGGCCTGCTGAGGCATGAGCTCAAGTGAAATGAGGTGTGCCGGCAACAATTCTTGGCTGGGTGGTATAGGTGGGTAAAACACGTGTTGTGGTTGGGTCGTCATCTTCGCTTCTTATTTCACGAGTTTAGTTCTCCTCTCCTTTTATCGACATGTTACAAAGACAACGCGTAGGGTGCAGTGGGGTTTCAACAGTGAGGTTCGGAGTGGAATATGTAGAAGTTGTTCCTGATTGGAGAGATCTCCCTGAGTTGGGTCACGTGGTTCGGGCCGACACGCGTGCGCGTGCACGCATCTGGGCAATGCAATTAGTGAGCAGCCGAACGCGTTGAACATGAGGTCATGGGCGTTCTGTTCCCCACTTCACTTGCTAGATCGGCCACGCCTTGAATCACAGCGAATAGCCCTTACGCCACATACACACAACAATTTGCCATCCCGGAGTTCTTTCAACGTCAACCTGGGAAATAACTAACTCATATAGCCTCACCTGACCGTTTGACTGATTCAAACACGAGGTCATCCACTTCTTGCCGAACGCGGTCTGTGTGTCACTCTTGGGGACTACAATCTCCTTCGTGCTAGCGGCAGAACATACTGTCTGGTTGCTTCATATGAGCAGACTGAGTCATTTAGATGTGTGTATTAAATTACTTAGGCAGGTATGTGTTTTACTTAGAGAAGAAGGGAGCCCGCGTTAGTACTAATGTTGGCGCCGGTAGCATTTGTGTCCTTCATGAGGTAAAGATAGGCCTCCGCAACCTCTTCCACGGTTCCGACCTTGCCCAATGTTGTGTGCTTCCTCAACTCCTCTGATATACCGTCTGGGCCGTGGAGAGGGGTAGCAATCACTCCCGGGCTCACCAGATTCACACGAATAGGCTGGAGGTCGAGCGCTAGGTTTCGGACCAGACCTTGAAGTCCCGTGAGATAGCCTGCAACAATCGACCAGCCGGGAAATGGTTTCTCGCCGCCTGCCCCGCTTGTCAAAGTGTACGAGGACTGGTAGGTCGGGTTAAGGTATCGTGGGACATATTTAGCCAGCAGGAGCGGTACAGCGAATCGGATGTGGCCCGCCTTATGAATGGCCTCGAGGTCAACCTGATCCAGCGATCCGGTAGGGAGGGCATCGCCAGCTGTGTAGACGATATGATCGAGCGGCTTGACGGACTCCAGGATTTTCTCGAGATTCTTCTCTACTTGTGAATCTTTCAGGTCGCACGCCTGTCCCGAGATACCTGCTTCGGGGTATTTCTTCTTCAGGCTGTCGACGCTCTGCCGGATTCGGGATGGACTCGACGATACGATGTGGACTTTTGCACCTTCAGCAAGAGCTCTGTCTGCAACACCATAGCCTATCCCGGAAGAACCGCCAATGACAAGGATAGATTTGCTCTTGAGTGAAGACATTATCGAGCGTTGAATGAGACTCACAGCCCAAGGTCCGAGTGATGGAGATAAGAATACAACGAACGTCGTGGTCGTAATTAATATCTGCAGAGCAGAGCTAAGCCCTGTTGAAGCTTCTTCTATCCCACCCTCCCATTTTCGCACGTATGAATAGCGTCATCGCACATCGCTCGGTTCATGGGGGATAGCCGGCTTTCGGACATAACCGGACATTACAGTAAACTTGTCGCACGCTCGTAGTGGAGTAGGGGATTTCAGCTTTGCATGCTAAGCTAATTACGTTTATTGCATGGGTCTAAAATGCCTCAGGTTATTGATCATCCCAACTCCCACTAGTGACATCCTGTACATAAGCATGCTAAGAACTTAAGTTATCATAACCTGTAGACTGTTTATGACGAGTACCGGTTCCAACACACCGGCCCCATCTCACACGTTCCTGTGCTCTACTTTCATCCTCCGTCTGAAGAAAACTCAACGCTCTACCTTTCGTTATGGCTCACAACAACGCTGCCTGGATCGAAGCGGCTTCGGCGCGATTTACTGTCAAGGAAGCACCCAAGCCCAAGGCTGGCCCTGGTGAAGTTGTCATAAAAAACGCTGTAGTCTCTATCGTCAGTGTCATTCCTGAAGATACCGAAGTTTCGTTCTTCGCTGACTGTTTCACTAGAATCCCGTCGACTGGAAGATTCAGTACGTTCTCCAAGTGTCTAGCTTGTATCGCCAATAACTCTTGATTACTCACAACGATGCAGACTTCACGGAAGGTACCTATCGACATATCCCTTCATCTTGGGTGAGGACGCTGCGGGCTACGTCGAGGAGGTTGGATCTGGCGTGACCCGGTTTAAGAAGGGTGACAGGGTTGTTGCGTATGGTTCACCTTTGCTTTCAATAGCACATTCTCTGCAATCTTTAGCTGAATCCTAACACTAACTTAGGCATTGCCACGGTCTGATGACTACGAACCCAGCCAACTCAGCTTTCCAAACCTATCCAACTGTCCTTGACACACTAGTGTCTCCAGTCCCCGAATCGATCACGCTCGAGCAAGCTGTCGTTCTTCCTCTCGCCATTTCAACTGCGTGCTCTGGTCTGTACCCAAAGGACCGCCTTAACCTTCCATTGCCCTCGGCCACGAAGCCTGAGAAAAGCGGCAAGACAGTCCTCATCTGGGGCGGTGCATCTTCGGTCGGCGCAACTGCCATTCAGCTAGCAGCGGCCTCGGGCGTCACTATTGTAACTACAGCTTCACCCACCAACCATGAGCTCGTGAAGTCTCTGGGTGCCGACTATGTGTTCGACTACAGGTCTTCCACTGTGATTTCAGATATTGTCAAGGTTCTTAGAAATGCCGAGTTCGCTGGTATCTACGATGCTATTGGCGAGGAGTCCAGCTTCGATGCGGAGTCTGCAATCCTTGACCAGCTCAGGAAGAAGGTTCCGGTTGCCAGCGTTTTGCCCAGCAGCAAGAGCACTGACCTTTTCAACCCCGTTTATGGTGAGTACTCAACGAATGTGCATGAGAAATGTGTATGAGAAAAGCTGACTCGCTGTACAGTCGTCGCCTTTGCCATCGTGCAGGAGCCCAACAAACACATTGGAGAATGGATCTGGCAGAGGTTCCTTCCCGAGGCTTTAGCGAGTGGCTCCCTCCAGGCCAAGCCTGACCCATTGCCGACCGGTCATGGTCTCAAGGACCTTCAGAACGGTCTTGACGTGCAGCGGAAGGGTGTATCTGCGCAGAAGGTTGTTGTTCCTTTATGAGTATCTGCTGGATAACTGTTGCGTTGTACGAAATGCAATAATTAGTCCGCCTGTATAAACCATCACTTTCCATCACGCCACCATTGAGTTTGTTCTTGAATTCCTATCAGGTCGCACCGCCTCAAGCATAGATCAGGATCTACACAGGCAGGAACGTGTGCAGTTGTACTTTGCCGAGATCGATGGACCACAGCGCACCATTTTGCAGTCGGCATAGCTTTGACAACTCAAGCTTTTCTTTGAGCTCTTCAGCCAGTATGATACGCGATCAAGGCCTTTCTTGATTGCGACCATTAGGCTCGTTCGGATCCCGCCACCGAAGATTGTGATCACAGTAACGTTTTAGTGGAGACAGGTTTGATTTTCCGCATCAGGCAAAAAATGACCGGCGCTAATGCAGGTTACTGACGCGCTAAATTCCGCTTGAGGAAGCCAGGGCCAGGCGGAAACATGCTCAGTCTGGATCGCACTGTGGGGCACTGCAACAACGTAATCGTGAGTGCGAAACCCATGTGTCGGTCCCACTTAGAACAGTGTGAAGCCAGGGCCATGAGCGACTAATGGCTCCGCAATGCTGTGCACCTGGAGCAAGGCAGAGAAAGCTTTCGCTTACAAAGCCCGTCGCCGTCTACTATCTGCAATCCAGTGCATCGGATTGTACATTGGAAATGGCCATGGATCTAATTATGTTACCGAGATCACTCCGCGAGCTTAAAGCCGTTGGTCGGACCTTGGAAGACAGGAGGCAATATATTTCTGCATCAACGATTCGGAATCCGTGCATTCATCGTCTCTCACAACAGCTTGCCATCGATCAATCTATCGCGTAACTCAACTCGTTCGTTGATATGAGCTCTATTGGAACGATATGGACATATCCGCTCAATCCTCGGGCCATAAAGGTGTGGCCACTTCCCTTATTAAAACAATTCCATCTCTTCCCCTTTTACTCATATTCGCACAGATTGAGGCCGCGGCGGCAGTGAATGGCCGTACTGTTGACTATGCTCCTGATTTTACCATGGGCATTACAAACAGAAGCCCCGAGTTTCTTGCCAACTTTCCCATGGGCAGGGTACCGACTTTCAAGTCTACCAGCGGCCTCCCCCTTTTCGAGTCGGACGCAATTGCCCAGTATGCCGCCGAGAGTGGCCCAGCGAGTACTCAGCTGCTGGGTAGCACTACTGCGGAGCGCGCTGCTATCCGACAGTGGATCAGTTTTGCGGACCACGAACTCAATGAACCCCTAACGGCCTTGATACTTTGGCGGTACGGCATGGGCATCTTCAACGATGAGGCTGAGAAATCTGCGTTGCACCGTCTCCAAATTTCCCTTACAGCACTGGAAAAGCACCTCCAAGACCGCCAATGGATTGCCTCAGAGCAGCTGAGCTTGGCGGATATTTCTGTAGCTGCGGGATTGTACTGGGGCTTCGCACAGGTTATCGACAGGGAGCTAAGAGCCCAGTACAGCAGGACTACGCAATGGTATCTACAAGTAATTGGGTCTGAAGGTGTCAAGTCTGCATTTGGCGAGAAGAACTTCATTGAGGTTAGGAAGGTCAACCCCTCGCAGTAGCCTCAACATATTGCAGCTAAGCAAATTCTATTATTCGCTGTAAGACGGGGATGAAACAACAGATATGTTGCATCTTGAGGATGGTCCTGTAATGCTATGCTTCCTGCACGTGGACGGATTCTTTGCCTCGGACATAAGAACACTAAAGCTCTAGTATCTCCATTAGTAGACCCGCATTTTCAGCATATATATGTAAGCACAGTGTCATCTCTAGCAATCTGGCCTGCCTGTGGGGGTGAAAATTGATTCTTGTTAGTGAATAGTTTTTCTGTGATTCAAGCCTATGACATGACAAAGATTGCATTAGGGAAGTGACTTATAAGCAATACGCAAGAAGTTCCAGTGGCCGGTGCCCCGTTCTCTTCCAACTTTGTTCCAACACCAACTAAGCTTTTTCCTCAATCGCCTTATCGTATATTATAGCCTGCTCTGCGCATCTCACCATAATCCTCATCCATCCTACAAGATGCCTACTGTTGTCGGTATCGCAGGACTCACCAGCAAGTTTGCTCAATGCGTGGTCAAGGCACTGCAGGCATATGCAGATGTCACCATCAGAGGTTTCTGCCGGAACTCGCGAAAATTGCCAGAAGCGGCACTAGAGAAGTATCAAATTGAAGTCATCCAGGGCGAGTTCAACAACGAAGTGGCCGTTCGACAGTTCGTTCGAGGGACCGATATCGTTATCTGCTGCTACTTTGGAGAACCTACTCTCATGACTGAAGGCCAGAAGATTTTGGTTGATGCCTGCGCCAAAGAAGGTGTCCCTCGGTATCTACCAAGCGACTTTGCGGTCGACTACACCAAGATACCCGACGGTGAGCTGTTCCCGAAGGAGTCGTCGAAGATCATCAGAAGATATCTCGAGGAAAAGAAAGTGGCAGGTGTGCATGTTCTGATTGGTGGTCTGCTCGAGACCTTTTGGAGCGAATACTTCCAGATTTACGATGCAAAGGCCCAAAGAATTACATACTGGGGCACTGGAGATGAGAAGTGGGACCTAACGACATATGACACCGCTGCAGCTTACACTGCAGCGCTGATAGTTGATCACAATGCTTCTGGAGTCTTCCGCTGTAAGTGGCATCCTTACAACAAGTCTTACGAAATAGTATCAGCTAACATATGTAGTTCGTGGTGACTGTAAGAGCGTCAAGGAGATGAAGGAGATTTACGAGAAAGTCTACGCGTCAACTCTTAACCTGAATCGTCTCGGATCTCTTGACGAGCTGTACAACTCTTTTCAGGCGGCGTTCAAGCAAGACCCAAACGATGCTATGGGCTGGGCTCCCGGGTAGGTCACCTGCCCACGCACACGCACTTCACGATCGACGGCTAATGTTCGAATACAGATGTTTTAACTACTGGTGCATATGTGGTATCGCGGCCCTTGGCGACTGCCTCGACAGCGGGAAATACCCCCAAGTTATCCCGGCGAATCTGGAGAGCTTCTTGAGATCTCATAAGCAAGAGGAGCTCTCCATCGCAGACCAGACTCTTGGTTTCTAGTTTGTTGGTTGTATTTAGGTGAGAGATCTTCCAAGTGTTGGAGAATCTCAGCTAGATGGCGCCTTCTAGTCTAAGCCAGGCCTTTTGTGAACAATCCACGTCCTTTGAACAGAAGCATACAAGTAACCCCAAATTACGACAGCCGTGAAATTGCAAAGAGTCTTGTGGTACTAGAATTTTCGACTTGCGTCACTGCGCGTATTCATGTTGCAAGTAATCATTGTGCAATAATTGCTTGTCAAGTCGAAACGGCTTCGGTCCCTCTTAAACTCTGTAGCTCCTCCAACTAGTCCTTGGGCTGCGCGCCTAAGCACGCGCCTTGATTCTTCGTAGGACCTCAGTTCGTAGACCCCAAGTGGATAGCTGACTCGTTTTAGACGAAGGAATGCTTGGCGATTGACGTGGCTACGGAGGTGAAGTAGGGATCAAAGGCCGGCTCTAACCAGCCCCAAGCATCAGCGGTAGTGCTGATGCATGCAGCCACGGCTTTTCTAGGCTCTCGCGCTACTGTGACCACCTGACGCACTAAAATAGTCAGGAAGCCGACCACAGCGGGCCGATCTAGTTAGTCCAGCTTGCCACAGGAGAATCGGGTCCGTCGCGGATGGCTACAGTAAGCAAGCGCGTTACTTGAAAAGCAGTCCGGTTTCCAACAGCACTCGATCTCGCTCATAAGACGTTACAAGCCATGGCTCCAATTCGGCTCGGGATCATCGGCCTGTCTGCAAAGAGCGCCAGCAACTGGGCCGCAGCCGCTCATCTAGGCTACCTGCTTTCTCCACGCGGTAAGTCTCAGTATAGGATTGTAGCACTCTGTAATTCCAGTACAGAGGCTGCGCATGCTGCGATTGAGAAGTTTCAGCTTGGGCCCAACACTAGAGCATATGGCAATCCCAGGGATCTGGCTCAAGACACCAATATCGACCTCGTAGTGTGCAGCACTCGTGTCGATAAGCATTACGATACGATTACACCTAGCATCGCAGCTGGCAAGGCTGTTTTCGTAGAGTGGCCTCTCGCATCAAACATCTCACAGGCGCGCGAACTAGTTAGCCAGGCCAAATACCAGAACATCAGGTCAGTTATCGGTCTGCAGAGTGCTGTGACTGCGCCGATCAATGCGGTTCGCAAAATATTGGAGCAAGGTCGCATTGGCAAGGTCCTCAGCTCTGAGGTTGTCGCTAGGGGAGGGCTCGGCACTCATGAAGCAATCCCCGAATCTTTAAAGTATTTCACTCAGAAAGAGGCGGGAGGGAATGTCATGACGATCTCATTCGGTCACCGTAAGCAGGACTCTATCTGTGCGTATTTTGTACGCTTGCTGACACATCTGATAGTGTGGGAGTTCGTGCAAGCTATTCTTGGGACTGCCCATGATATCCGCAGCCGGGTCCAGCTCCAACGACCCGATCTGAAGCTTCTCTCGTCGCAGACTGGCACGGTCACTGGAACGGTTAAGTCGGACGTCCCGGATCTTGCATTCGTGACAGCTTTATTTCAAGGTAGCGAATACATTCAAGACGGTGCTTCTCTCTTCCTTAGCTTCCGCCGAGACCAGTCAGATCCCAATGAACCGAATCTCACATGGATCGTCTATGGAGAAAAGGGCGAGATTAAGTTTACAGCTGATGGCGGCACAACCCCTCGCACTATGGCTTCGCGACCTGTCAAGATCACAGTGCACGACTTTGCGACCGGCAAGAGTGTAGATGTCGACTGGAGCTGGGAACCCTGGCGCGCAGAACTTCCTCCTGCTGCGCGGGGAGTTGCTGGGGTGTACGAGGCATTTGCATGTGGAGATCAGACATCTTATCATGACTTCGAATATGCCCTCAAGCGGCATGAACAGCTTGAGGATATTCTCATGGGTCGGCGTTGAGGTGGACGCCACTACAGTATAAGAAAGCCGTCATAACCTGATCGGCCAGGGGCGATGCACAGACACAATAACAACAACATTGAGCAGTTTATTTCATGCACATATAGAATGTATTGTGGTACTACTCGTACTTGTGTCTTGGCTGAGCCGCCGTGAGCGAGACAGCTCTGAATCATCAACAACAACAAAGCAGCAGACTCTGTTCACCATGTATGCAGTCGTAGCAACTTTGATAGCAGCTGACTTGGAGCTTCAAAGCGTGGTTTAGTTGCGAATATCTACACATCTGCTGTTTTGATTCGATTGCAGAGTTTTCCGGATGAGGTGCAGCTGGTGGTCTCCCAGGCTCGGTAGGACAATGGGAAAAGGCCTCTCTTACTCATGGAGACGAGCCCTTGGCCCTGAGCCATGAGGCTTGAGATCTCGTTCGAGTAACCAGTTGATAGAGGCTTAGACAGGGAAACGTCGAGCGGCTGCAGCGCATGAGTTGGATGAGGGGGATATACGGCAACGAAGATCTTGTGCTGATCACAGTAGTCCATAAACTTCATCGCGAGGTGAAATCCGTGCCCATCCAGGATCAGTAACCGATAGCTTGATCGCGCCTTTTCCTTTGTACTCCAATCAGACACCTGTGTGAGCCACGCTAGGCCGGTCTCGTTGTTCGTTCAGCCGGGAGGGGAATGAGGGCATGTAAGCCCTATGGACATCTGGATCAAAGCCTTGAAATCAGGAGTCCTGTATCAATCCAGAGTGGCTCTGATAGATGAGGCTGGGATCAAGACGAGGTTCATCTACGCAGACGCAGGCTACAAGCGAAACCCACTCGCGAGAGCTGTCCTTTACAGTACTCTTAACCTTCTGAGCCTTATACGAAGCTTTACTAAAGATCCTTTTGGAGCGGCCAACAACTCCAAGCATAAAGCACTTCTCATCCATGTTGTATATATGACGCGTCTCAACGTGATGTTCATTTATCTTTTCGCGTAAGAGGTCGAAGCAGAAGCTATACTTCTTACCCGAATTGGCTCTGTGGCAGCTGCTGTCCATGCCGGTTGTCCATTTTGAGATGCGGCTGCCTGGATAGCACTGGATAAACCGATCAACCCGGCATTTGCCAAACTCTCATTGAGCGATCTGCGAGGCAGAACCTTGTGCTACAGCTCTTGTAGGTTGGAAAAAAGCCTGGCTGCTAATCCGATCGACACATCTTACAAGACCAGATTGTTGGTGTGGGTGAACAGCTTGTTGGTTTTGATCGCGGAGCTCGCGAGAGGTGGATAGACCTTTGTGCCGGCGTCGGAGCGTTGTAGGCTCTACGCTATAGGTTCTTGCGATCTACACGTATATAGTCCTATCGTTAGGTCCCAGAGCGTTGACAGCCCCAAGCGCAGCGTCTATACTAGCTGTAGTGGTGGAGTTACCGCGTATTAAAGGTGGTGTTGTTAGTGATCGCGATCGGGCGTTAGCCCAGGCCGGGACTGTCTGTTGAGCCTCGGTAGTGTTGGGCCAACCCAGAGACAGGCCAGTTAACCAAGGTCGCGATTCTTTCTTTTTCATTTCTTTTCCAAGCTTTACAGCACTACTTTGACGTTATTCATGTAGCTCATCGCAAAGTCGCAATGCGAAAGACATCCGAGATGTTCGTGCTAGTGTTTCTAGGAACGAGCGAGAGGCGTGTCGGGTGTGGGGTGTGCCGCGATCGACTCTACAGCACCGCCTCACAGGTCGCGCGTGCCTGACGCAATAGCTCACTCACCCCAGCCGCAACTAACCCCAGAGCAGGAGGAGTCTCCTGTTACATAGGTCCTCGGCGAGGACCTGCGCGCCCAGCCACCCACCCATTCTCGTATACGAGAGATGGCAACTCGAATCTTCCACATAAACAGCGACGACAGCCCGCTTAGCCATGACTAAGTTTCTGGCTTCCTCCGCCGCAGCCCATGCATTCAGTCAATCATGAACAGAAAAAAAAAATTAATGTCTCAAGGGCAGCGGCAGCCAATCCTCGGTTCGTCCGCGAGTTTCCTGAGTGATACGGGCCAACGCGGCGCCAGTTCAGTATACAGCTCCACGATACCTGCAATACAGGTGAAACAAGGATTGCGCTTGGAGTATGTAACAACTCTTGCGTAATTGCGTCTGCTTGTGACTACGAGGTTCGCGTTCTATACCCAAAGAATGGTGAGTGGGCCACGACTGTTGAGTGCGTCTCAGTCGATGGGCGTACACTCGGCCCCGTTGTAATCCTCACAGGGAACAGTGTTCTTACGAGCTAGTTTGAGTCGCGATCCTTGCTAGATTGGCTCTTTACAGCTTCAGAAAACGGATGGACGAACCGCAGTACGGGTTTGGGCTGGCTGCGTCGCATTTTCCTCAAGAACTTCGTCAACATCACCCCGCAATTGGCCTCCAGGTCTCGATGGGCATAGCTCCTCCGTCGATATCGAGCTCAGCTAGGATAGGCTACGTTCAATACAACATAAACCCTGTCCTAACCTCTCTTACGACACCTGCACTCACCCATGTGACAGCTCCTCTGTCAGCTCGTTGTACGCTAGAATCCCTGCGCCCACAGTGGCAGCTGTAAGCGTTGCTACAACGTGATTCAGCTCTAAAAGGCGACGATTGCCATCTCTTTGAACGGCCCACCTCTGGGCTAGCCTACGCACACGCCGCCGGGATGCTTGGGCAAGAGGATGACGACGACGATGAGCCTGTCGACACGACAGGCTGATGGCGGGAATGAGGCCGTAGTGTTTGCCTAGCGAGCTGCCGAAGCTGTATCAAGCAAAAGAGTCTGCGAGCGTGCTGCTGACGGCAGGAGTGAAGGATCACCTGATCCCGGTGTCGCTGTTGCTGCACCAGCGGCTCGATCGAGCCAGCAGCGTCTGAAGCGGTAGGGTGAAGTGGACGTTGGAAATTCGCTCACACAATCCAGAGGATGTGCTTGGTCTGCGCCATAAACGGCTGCTGGCCTTGAGCGCAACGAGCGTGTCCACCGAGTCAGCGGACGGAGTTCGATAACAAAAGTTGTGGAAATGAATCTGCAGAGACGCAAACCCAGCAAAACACTAGAGGAAGTGCGAGGGGCACGCGCAGGCCTCTAGTTTTGATCTACTTCACTCTTTTGCTCATGAAAGTCTGGATGATGGAGCCAACCGGCCCTGCTACCTAGGCTGCTCCAAGGTATTGGCAGGCGGCTAGACATCATTGACTGGGCGCGGCAAGCTGCCGAGGCCTTCGCGTACTTGCATCACATGCGACTGGCTGGCCAGAGGCAGCATGGATTTGTTCAATTCAGCAGTTGGCCGCTGTTGATATTTCGTAAGAATCGTGCCATCTTCACTTCGATCTGACTGAAATCCCACCCACTTCTTCCAGCTGCCATTTCATGCCTTAAGCACGGCCTTGACAGTCTCATCGATGGTGCCTTCTGGTACACCCAAGACAGCATTGGCCAGCGACTCGTCAACAGGAAGGCGGACCTGATGTCCGGCACCGATCCCCAAGCCGCAGCTTGTACAAGCATGAACATGCCCGTGAAATCACCCTTTGAGACCAGCTCTCGGCCGGCTGTCAACTGCTGCTCTGTGGTTACATCCTGCACCTCCCACCTCTTTCCACCGTGGGACTCCAGCGAGGCCAGAATGTCCTTTTGGGTGGTTGTGACTGTGGCAACGTAAAGGTACTGGTTAGCGGTCTCCGAAGGGTGAGTAAGCGCACCGACAACGGCTTTGCCGACGTCGCTTTGGTTTGTCAACGAGAAGGTCTTGTTACCTCCGTCCCAGATGGTGGCCTTCTTGTTTGCCAGATCGAAGCCGAGGAAACCAGAGTGAAGACCCTTTCTCGAGTTAGTTCAGAAGGTAAAAGGTACACGTTGCTCACACACTTACCCAATCAAACAAAGCTCCGACGGCGATACCAGTCCAGGTCAAGCCTGTTGACTCCTTCTCCTTCAGATAGCCCAGAATAGCCTTCTTGGGTTCGAAAACGGGCACCAGTTTGCAAACGGCGGCGCTCATTGTGTTGGACGAGAACTCTGATGGGATGAATCGCTTGACACGAGCCTTGATTGCGGCGTCGATGAGGACTCTCTGATCTTGGAACCCGGTGGCGCCAACGCACGAAACAACAGCGTCCTGTCCCTCAAGCGCCTTCGCTAACTTGGATTCCTCGAAGACAGTTCTGATGACCGTGACGCCCTCAGGAAAGGCAGATGTATTGGTTGGTCTGGTGAGGACAGTGACCTGGAACGATTTGTCGGCTACCAACGCTGGCAGAATGATGGCGCCCAGGTTTCCGCTGGCCTGACGAGAACGTTAGAGCTTCTGCTTGCGATCTGGCTTCTCTAACAATACTCACGCCAACAAGAACGACTTTTCTGATGACAGACATGTTAGGAGTTGGTAGTGGTGGAGAGGTTTGAAGACTTGTTGTTTGTCGATGTGTAGATGTGTAGATGTTGGGTTGTTGGGTTGTTGGGTTGTTTGTTCGATGGTTGGAGATATTCAGCTGAAAGAGTCCTGGTTACTCTCATCTATAAATACTTGCATTCTCGTCGACGTTGGGCCAAACGACCGCTGACCAACCTGGAGTTGGGATGTGCAGCGTGTGCTTTGCGCTCTAGCTCGCAGCGCTGGTGTATCTCCCGCACCCGCCGTTCTTCTGGAGCACAAGGATAGGCCGTCGTCGACAATCTTGACACAGCGCGTACTGCGCAGTACATGGCTCGCATGCGCCGTCTTTGTCATCGTTGTAGCACCTCAAGCTTAGCGTAGTCCTGGTGCAATCGTGTGCGCGGTGATCGCGGAGCCGCCTTCCGCGCTTCCCTGCACAGGGGCTACCCGGTCCATCCGCCTACGCAAAGCCATCGCGCCGCGCCCGCTCCGCACTGCGCACGCAGTGGCGTCGAGGCGCTACTTGCGCAGCCGCCGTGACCTTCCGAGCTGGGTCAGTAACGGCCGTAGGGCAGACCTAGTCTGCTGCAAGTCTGGAGCTTGACCGATGCTCCAGCGGCTTTGGCCCAAGCCTGATCCGTTGTCAACTGGCCATGGTCTTGAAGGCCTTCAGAATGGTCTTGGTGTGCAGCGAAAGGGTGTCTCTGCACGTAAGATTGCCGTTCCCCTCTGAGTTTCTGCAGGATGGCTACAGTATTGTGCAAGGATGTGATGGGTACCCCGCCCAAACGCGCTGTCGGATTCCATCATACCTCTTAATTTTCCCTCTATCTCTGTCGGATCACGCGACTCTGTGTACAGTAGCAGCTTTACCGCATGCCGTCTATCCCTTAAAGATCCTGGTCTGTACTTGAGGTCGCTCGACCAAGAAACATTATTTTGCGCTTGATGCGATGGTTATGAGTTCAGCTATCTTAGGCAGAGGACCTCCGTCCGTGCGGTCACATTTTCGTAGGCAAGCGATTGTGCACAGAAAGACGCTAATGCATATCACCGATACGCTAAAACGTCGCTTCGGTGATCTTGACCCCGGCGGAAAAGTACCCAGTCTGGCTTAGTCTCGCAGTGGCGCACACATCGAGACAAGGCTGCGAGCTGGCGACCCTTGTCTGACCCAGCCTAGTGTACCGTGTGCGCGGGCCAACTCGAAGGAGGCGCAATCTTCCACTGCAAGGCCCATCGTTGGCAACAGGTGCGGTGAGTGAAATGCGCTGTCTGATGGGGACGTCTTGTGCCTTTTGGTCTCAAGAGCACCACGTTGTGCTACTAGCTGGAAGGATTTCGCAACAGAGCCCTGTCGCGGAAGCTAAACACAGGGAAGCTTGAGGGGGCGGTTAGTATGACTGCTAGGCTTGGCCGACCTTACTGAACCGTGGAGCTTGATTTTAGTGCTGCGGACAGATACGCCCTAGGCGAAAAGTTGCCCCTTCGAGGGTCTGTTTCGGCGTGACTTTATCGATAGCCGGTTCGACAAACGACGCTTGAACGCTTTGTGCAAGTATGGTTGTTATCTGGGGCCCGAATAGACACTCGAGCCACGTCTAACGTACCCGCAGCACTTTCTCTTGAGCCAGGTTGGAAATGCTGCTTCACCTCCCTCCTGCGCAGCGAACAACCCGGTGGGCCCAAGTCGGCTAACGAGAGAGCGCAAGAGGACTAGGTCATCTGGCCGTACGCTATCTTTCATCGGTCAGCATCGGCCCACCGAGTTGTTCGCCGCGCAGAGGGAGAGAGAGAGAGAGGGAGAGAGGGAGAGGGAGAGAGGTTACATGGGAGCGAAAACAGAGGAATCCTGTGGTCTTGGCTTTGCCGCTCTCGCCCGCGCCCAGGTATTGATGTTCATCTTTGCTGCAGCACCGAGCGTCGCGGGTGCTGAGCGAGGTTAATACACCTTTGTGCCTGCAAGCGAACGTTGTAGGCTTAATACCATACTTTCTGGCCATTCGACCACATACAAGCTTTTCTCCTAACTTTAGCGGCTCTATCGCCGCAAGCACAGCTTGAGTTGGGTCTAAGTTAATAGAGTCATACATTGTTAAAGTAGTGATGTTGCGTAAGCGGATTGAGCGTTTCGCGGTGGCTGGCGTTCCGGGGTGAACCTAGGTATTATAGTTCTCATAAAAGTGCGACCCCCCTTTATATGGTTAGCGTTACCCGCGCGAACATCAACCCCACCCAAATTAGTACACAAGCCTTTGCAATCAAGGGACTTACGCACCCCCACCTGCGCTCAAAACCTGTAAGGCTTCTCGTATACGCCAAATCATCGATACCAACTTATTTCTTGGTGTTGCAGTTGCCCTCGCCGCTGCCCGCGCGCCTATACGATGCCTGGCTACCGCTTGCCGCCTGCTACTTTACAGTCCGTCCTAAACCATATCGCCGCTGGCGAGAGTAATCACGCGATCAATTGAGCTGTTGGAGTGAGTCGCTCGTGTATAGCAAAGCTGAAGCTCAGCCTAGAGTACTGGGGCACGCCCTACCCGCCGCGGTGTGTACGATTAGGTCGGCCGCGATTGTTACGAGAGGCTTAGCGCGCGCGTTTCGATGAGTATCCCAAAGGTCGTCCGAGCGCGTACCTGGAGGAGATGAAGGACTTCTTCTACGACGAGTTCGACCTAGAGATTAGCCTTACAACTGTATGGAGAGAGCTGGAGAGGATGAATTACTCGCGAAGGGTCGCGTCAAAGCGTGTGAGGGAGCAAAGCGAGCCTCTCCGGCGCGTCTATCTCGCTCGTATGGTGGAGCACTATACGGCTGATCAGATTGTCGCGTTGGATGAGAGCGCTTGCAACGAGCGTACAGGCGATCGCAAATATGGTTGGAGTCCTCGTAAAGAACCCGTGGAGTTGACGTACAGCTTTAAGCGCTCCGAGCGTTGGTCGTTGCTGCCAGCGTTAACAGTCAATGGGTACCTCAGCTATACCATCTTTCAAGGCGCGATTACGTCAGAGCTGATGGAGGAGTTCTTAGAGTACCAGGTGCTGCCGTTCTGTAACCCGCACCCAGCGCCCAACTCGGTAATCGTACTTGATAATGCGTCGATCCACCGCTCTGCGCGAGTACGGCAGCTTTGTGAGGCAGCTGGCGTAATACTGGAGTACTTGCCGCCATACTCGCCCGACTATAATCCCATTGAGAAGAGCTTCAAGCAACTCAAGGGCTGGATCAAGCGCCACGCTGACGACGTGGGAATATTTAAAGAGTTTGACGCCTTCCTCCACTATGCTGTACAGTCTGTATGCTGCGAGATGGACTGTAAGAGCTGGTTTCGTAGTTGCGGTTACCCGCTGTAAAGTGCGAGTTAGAGATAATAAAGCTAGTATTAGGTAATGCGCAAATAGCGGACACAGGCTACTATTGTGAGAAATGCTTAGGCTATAGAATTTCGAGCTTCTATTCATCGTCGCTGCCCACCACACTACTCGTTGGTTGCCTCTGATTTCTTGCCTGCACTTTCTTGTCTCTTTTCTTAGCACGTTCTACTCGTCGCATTTGATAATCCTGCAATCCAGTACAGTATAGCTTTTCTGCCACTTTAAAGCGTAATCTGTAATATAGAGAAGCCAACCCGGGCCTAGTGCAAGATCCCGAGTCCATGAATCACCTATGCCCTCGCGGAAAAGCATGTTAATATTCAAGTTACCTTTGTTACGACGGTCTCGTATAGATCCTCAAACTCAGCATCCCAGTGCGGATACTCGCGGCGCATAGAGCTCCAGAAGTTCTCAGTATGTTCTAAGATCTCTTTGATATGCTCGTATTCGATCGGCACCCATACTGATGCGCTAGGAGGTGCTTGCGGAGATGGGTTTGCGTTACGCGCCTGCGGTTGTATCTCCCTGAGCGGCTCTCGATTCATTTGGTTGAGTTGCCCGACAATCAGCAATTTAGTAAGGCTCTTGATATCCTCGTCGCCACTACTCCCGCTATTATTGCCTCCTCTACTACTGCGCTTGCGTCGGTTTTTCTCATGATCCGCGCGATCCTTCTGTCTTAGTATCGCAAGCTTTACATCATCTGTTGGGTCGTCGTAGGTTGCTACTCTGCTGTGTATATCCCTCGCCCAGATCGCGATAATTTCGCCGTTAATAGGTAGGTGGTTTTCGAATCGCGACGCCGTCCCTGGCCGCAGCCAACAGCTGTATGGGAAGTTACTGCAATGCTTATCTATACAGCGCCATCGATCTCGAAGTCCAATAGCATGACCGCCGCCTGCTCGTTCAGCAGCTAGAACACCAGCTATCCCATCCTCTTGTATCATCGTCGCCGTCACCGGGCGAGCGCGAGCGCTGGCACCAATGATAGCAGCTCGTGGTGCCTCGTTCAACTCCTCAGTGAGCATGAGATCGAAGTCGACATGTATGTACTCGTTGGCAGCCTCGTCGATGGCCTTGACTAACTCCTTCAGCGCGTACCAATCCTCTAAATCGCCTCTACGCAACGCTTTGATTGCAAGATCGCGCTTGAGCTGACGAGCTGGATATACTACCGCGCAAAGCGTAGGTTTCTTTACTTTACGAGGCTTCAAATCATCAACGACTCTATCCACCCAGTCCCACAGCTCAAATTCGAAGAGATCGTCAAACTTCTTATCACGCGCAACGCTGTAAGCTGTAGTTATTGCGTTCTTCTCCATATCACCAAAGCAAGCCCGCCATCTAACATGAACGAAAGGAGAAACGATAGGTATAGGCGACGATGGGATATTTGGCAGCTCCTGCTCCTCGTCAACTCCGCCGTTGCCGCCGTCCTCTTCATCCTCCTCCTCCTCCTCCTCCTCCTCCTCCTCTAGACCGTCATCTTCGCCATCAATTATATCCTCAGCTTGTATTGCAACAGCGGGCTGCGTATGCGGCGGCTCGGGCTCGAAGAGCGGGCTCTGATTACGAGGTAAGGTGGGAGGGGGCGAGGCGAGTCCTCCGGCAGAGGCTGAGCCAGTACGGCGAGCACTCTTTCTTGACGTAGCTTGTATGGGGCCAGTATACCGTGAGGACTGCTTGCGCTTCTTCGATGGACGCGGCTCGCCCGGGTTGACGCCCTGTTCGAATGGCTGTGTTGCGACGCGCACTCGTTTTGGGCCCATAATCTGAAGCCTAGGGCGTAATTTTAAGCCTATAAGAACATTAACACTAAGGAAACAAGCTATACTAATAATTTAGCATATACGAGAAGCCTTACAGGTTTTGAGCGCAGGTGGGGGTGCGTAAGTCTCTTAATTACATAGGCTTGTATACTAATTTGGGTGGGGTTGATGTTCGCGCGGGTAACGCTAACCATATACAGGGGGGTCGCACTTTATGAAAACCCCATAAGACGCCAGCGAGATACAAGTAGTGCATACACTTTAGTAGCGTCTATATATCAATACATCGAAAAATCTCATGATAGTAGCTTTTGTGGGTGGCTCAATAACCTCATCTTTTTTGTTGTCTGATCTTGTTGGGGTGGCTCACGCGAAGTGGCTCGTCACGCGCACGGTTACTGTACAGTAGTGTAGGGATCCTTGTCGCGTGAGTATCTTCCGTCATGCAAAACGCGCAAGTCAGACATGCAGATTGGTGCACAGTACTATGATCACCGTGTTACAGTCGTCAGCGATTGCGGCTCCACGTCTGCATGCAGCATTCAAAAGAAACCGGTCACTGTTGGATCGCGATTAATCAATGATGGGGTCGCTCAGAGCCGCTGGGCGCCTGCGTGATGAGGTAGCAGTAATAAGTCTGTTATGAAGCTTTTATATATATTTGGCGTTGTTGTGATTTTTTGTGATATTGTTAGTGACTACAGTTCCAGAAAAGTATCACGATATCGCTCCTACAGAAAAAACCCAAAAGCCTCACGTACGGGCCGAATCCTATCAATCTAATCAATCTAATCAATCTAATCAATCAATCCGGCAATTTTGAGCTTGGTTGACTGCTATTTTACCATATGCTGGATTGGCTTGACTTGCAGTACAAATTGTCACAGCTTGATTGATGAGGTTGATCTGGATTGATTGTTGACAAGTCTGGGAGTGATGGAGCCATTGTTAGCGGCGACATAGATACCAGGCACTGAATCATCCAAGATCCAAGACAAGCGCGTAGCGGAGCGAACGTTGCTGGTCCGCGTGTACACTGTACGAGATGGCAACGTTGTAGGTGGCAGCACATGACAAGAGACTGCCAAAAAGGATCGATATAGCAGCTGTAAGATCCAAAAGCATGTTGATATGCGTTCCAGGATAGAAATATAGCCTAGAGAATGGGTACCATGCTTTGGGAAGGTATCGTGTTGCATATTCGTATGTCATGTCAAGGCTGGTGAGTGCACTTAGATTCGTGCAGGCAAACATCGTGAGTACACCTCAGTCTTGTAGTATCTACATCTACTGCGGAAGTCCAAACGATATTGCCATCACTTTCATGCTGCCTAAAATAGACTGGAGCCTGTGTCGGCTGCGATGCAGAGTTCAGTGTGCTGCTTTGCCATGCATCGCTTTCAGCGAGCAGCTTTCGGTGGCAAGTCATTGGGAAGCGTTATATACTCCAAAGAATCTAGGAAGAGCGAGTCCTTGGCTGTATCTGCGCTTGATTCGTAGTCGGCAAGGCATTGGACGCCATGGATCGATGGCAGTTGATGGGCTCAGCGTGCGCCATTCTTCAGTAGTCCCTACCTACCTCCTAGCATCCTCGATAGTAATCCATAGCGCTGATGCATCGTGTAACGCGATCACAGTCGTGGCACGGTTGCTTGTGCTTTCAAGCTGGGGTAACGGAAACTGCTCCAAACGGCGCGTGTGAGGCAGTATGACGAAACGCAGTCGCAGCAGGCTACGTACATTCTGTTGGGCCTCGGCCTATCGCCAGATGAGCAAGCAATTAGGTGGTCGGAGTGCGATGCATACAGTCAGGTACAGGCGCGCAAGTATCCGGAGTACCGGTAGTGATAGCGCACATGGATTACAGAAACATGAAACTCGGGTGCGCATCGACCGTCGGAACATGCGACTATGACGAATCGCGGTCGCTCGCTGACACTAAGCATGCCTTGCTCAGATCGTGGAGCAGATGCCGATGTATCTCGTACTGTACCGTGGAACCAAGCAGAATTGCAGGAATTTAGATTCTTGACGTGGGGAGAAGGGAAAGGATAAGCGCCCTGATACGTTAAAATCTTACATAGCATACGGGCCGACCGACAGCTGAACAAACACCATTGACTCAGTAATCAGGCGAGATCCACGGTCCATCCAGCCGTCCACCGGCGCATGCTAACAGCCTCTGCAAATGATGTGTAAGTTACATTGTAACTCAATGATAGTTTGATTGGCTGCAATGCTCGACGCGAATTGGCTTAGTGTGGCAAGCCTGTCCTAATCCCTGCGTACTGGAGTCTAGATCCTCGCACGTTAAGCCAAAGTGCGCAGCGCTAGCGGTCTCCATGGTTGCACCACCTCAGGGGCGATGCTTTAACCAACCCCGACAACTTTAACCATGGTAATGGCGGAACAACAATTGGCACCAACCCACGCTGAACTCTGCGTCTGGCACTGCGGTTCCAAATGCTGTGTCTCTTTCCGCCATTCCAGCAGAGATATAAGGAAGCTGTCTCCGATTCACGTAAATGTTTTTTTTTTCAACCCAACCGAACCCAACCCCTCTCGACACGAGCCATTGTGATCTTAAGCTCATTGCGTAGAAAATCAAACAGTAGAACTGCTTTGAGATGCGATCACGAAACGGATGGTAGGTAGAGCATGTTCTGTAGGCTGCCACTTGCTGACTGTTGGTACGGTCTCACCTGTCGCCAGAGGAAGTTGAAGTGTGATGAGAGGAAACCTGTGTGCTGACGGTGCACCAAAGCCTCCTGAGAATGCATCCCGAGCTCAGGCATCGTCTTCCGCCACCAGCAAAATGCTTCTCTGAACAGCGGAGGCTTCGGAGATGACAGTTCTATGAAAGGCTTCTTCGTATACAGGGACACTTTCGATGTAAATGCGACATGGGTGGATGTCCCCAAGCATCGTGAGCTTCCTATTCTATCACTCCACTTGGCTCATCTAATGTGATAACAGTTACGTTCGTCTATGTGATCAACCCATATCTTGACCCAGGCACACCCAACTCGGATACCATGACGGCATCTTCAACAGAGTCGCCAGAGGCATTTGAGGCCTGTTCTCTGACTCCACGGCACACACACCGCGATCTCTGTTCTATCGCTACCGCAACGTCAAACTTGGAGTCCGAATCAGCTGATGCTGAAGCACTATCGCCACTGATACAGTCGTCTTCAGGCCCTGCCGTAGTAGAGTCCACCACTCCGCCTACATCATCATACACCAGATGCTTCTACCCGGCGATAGGTCTTATCACTCCTACAAGCTTGCCACCTGCAGACCACTCCTTCAACCCGCCGTTTGACGCGACCGATCAAATGCCTCAATCGGTCTTGACATCAAGCTTACCACAGCCACCACCTTGCTTCAGCGAGAAGTTGTCAAGCCAAAGTCAAGACGAGATGGCCTTCCTTCTAAAGTCGTTTGCAGAAGGCCCTGGACGCTGGATGGACTTGTTCGACGTTGACACGTATTTCACATCTCACGCTTCCACGCAGACACATAAGAACCCACTGCTCAAGCACGCAGCTGCAGCCTGTGCTGCGAAGGCTCTTGCGCACGTTCAAGGACGCAAGTCTGCCACGAGAGGTAGCTTGGTGTGCGAACCTGAGATGAAACCGTATCCTGACAAGCCACTAGTTGATTGGAAGCATAGAGCAGCGGTCTACTACGATATCGCCGTGTCTCTGCTGCTGCGCGCTCGATACGGAGATTGCCTTCTTTCTTGAGGAACCAACGTGTGAGTTCATGCAGCGCAACGGCAATCTGATTTCTGCTAATGATGAATCAGCACCAGCGCGGCGACGGTCTTCAAGTAAAACATCATCTATGTCTAGTACTGACGAGCTTCTTACTGTTTCTGCCATTCTTTGTTTTTACGAGCTCCTAGACACATCTATGTCGGAGTGGGAGAAGCACATGACTGGCGCAGAATCTCTCCTGGTGCTCGCAGGAGAAGGCTGTGCTGCTGCATTCGCTGGCTCCCAAATCTTCAATGCTTCCCGCCAGCTTCAGCTTTAGCTTCAGCTCTAAGGCCCACAAAGTAGCTTTCTGGAACATTGCCAGACAGGATGTGCTTGTAGCGTTTAAGTAGCCACGGCCTTACAAGCTGGATCACCACTGACATCTTCTTAGTCACTAACAAGACAAAAACGAGGTTTGATACCGACAACTTAACGCTGTGGAGGGACGCTGGTCTCTCAATCGACAAGCAGGCCTGTGTTGTGCCCTATAACAGAAAAGCATGCGGGCATATCGAAGAAAGCGATACATTGGCGAGACAAGAAATCGCTTGTAATACCCTCGTTTGCCTTCTGGCTAAGCTGGTCAACTTTATGGCTTCAAGCGTTGAGGCCTCGAACAAAAGCAGCATGGCTTGGTTGAATGCTTACCAGCCAAACGCTTTCGACCAGTGGATCAGCCTGCGAAAGCAGTTCCAAGTCTGGCATGAAAGCCTCCCGGTCTCTCTCAGACGCTGTGCCAGGGTATCTCCGTCGCACACATCCGCCCGAGCCTCACACGACGACAACGCTTCTATGTTTGATCGGTTCTGGTACTCGAATCCTATGGCGGCCTCGACCATGCAGACTTGGCACATGTCGCAGATCCTCTTGCTTATGAATAAGCCGCAGGGATTCACTCTAGGCTCGATACTACAGCCACTGGCCTGAACGAACGCCAGTCTGTTCTGACCACCTGTCAGGGCCACGGCCATGATATTGTTGGCATTTCGCTCGCACGGCCAGATGAAGCGGTCCGGATCTACTCGATCCAACCTCTGTTCACTGCGGGTCAGTGTTTCAGCGACGATCGAGAACGTCGAGTAGTTCTACGCCTTTTGCACGACATCGAATCCGAAGTTGGCTGGGCCACGGGCTATCAAATACGGCAGCTGTTGGGTCAGTGGCAGGCAGAGGAACCAGAAGGCCGAGAGCCGTGAGTACTCCACCTGAGGCTCCAGCAGCGACAAGCTTTCTCGCTCGCCAAGCTCAACGATCTGTTGCCGAACTTCTACGTTAATCTAGATACTAGCGGCGGAAGCTACAGTGCTCTGGGACTGCCACTCGCTCGACCGCTAACACTGTGTCTGCGCGTTCTGTCCTTCCCTGCCAATGCTTATCACAAGGAGACATAACAGAGACGGACTCGCCCTGCATAGGACGGCGGCCCACAGATTGCTGTACAAACTGTGAGCGGCTACGCTCGGGGAGCTATCGCACAGGTATGCTGGAGTTGCATCCGATGGAGAAGAGAACTATAGACTGCTAGAGTAGTGAAGGTCAATCGGTGCCGGCTCGGATCGACCTTCGACCGGGGTTTAAGAATTTGCCCTGAGCGTCGTTCAGACGCGTACCGTGCGCATGCGCACGTGACCGAGATATCATCGAGGAACCCACCAATTAGGCTTCAGCCTATTACATCAAGTAAGGTAACGTTCACCCCTGTGCAACGAGATACCTGGCAAGTCGAAAACAGCCAACAAGAACGTAAGGATGGCAGATTTCTCGACCTAGTATTGTGTCTCATTAGCTTTTCTCGGCCCGGCTCCGGACTCGATCTATTGGATGTTCGGCCGTGTTTGGCAGGGTCCGTCGGTGAAGGCAGAAGTGCGAGCAGCCGGATGTTTCGTCAAGCAGGAACACCCTCGCTGTCCAGCGCAGCCGACCAGACCTCACGCCGGCGTGCTGGAGAGCGACCGGGCTTGGGCACCGGACGCAGGCAAGTCGGCTGGCTGAACGAGGCAGGTCCGCCTTTCCGAAACAGGCAACCCCGCAGAACCTTGCGGCACGGAGAACACGAAGCTGCTCCGCAGCAACTGTCAGACCACACTGTCTTGCGCTGGACAAGTGCGCGGTGTGTACACTTGGATGAGGGGGCTGTCTAGCTCGCTTCTAGGCAGGCGTGTTGACTGCTTACCCCGACTTGTACACCGGCTCACGGAGAGACATCACTGCACTCCCATGAGACGCGCCACGCCTACCAGGGCCATGGGTGCTCTCTCAGGAAGAAGCCGTGCTTCTCAGCCGCTGATGAAGGGATACGAGCGCATGTATGTCGATCCAAGCGCCGGTCGAAACGCACCAGAGGCTGACGGCGCTGCACTTGAACTAGACGGGCTTCGGCGGGAGTAGGGAGGACGCGACCAGTTTCACCAGGCGAGCTCCATGCAGTGAGTGAAAGGCAACAACAAGGGCGCAGACAGGAGAGAAAGTGCAGGACTCAGCCGCAGAGCGAGGGAGAGCCAGTGGCCGCACCGGGTGTCGCACCGGGTGTCACACTTGGTGTCGTTACGACTGCTTGATGCTACAAGGAGAAGGGCAGCACGACAGGCGGGATTTCCAGCATCTCAGCAGCTGCTGACGCACACTGTTATCTGCCTTGCTCTTCCGCTGCCTCGGCAGAGTTGGTGTTAGTGCGACGCCGACACAGACATTCGCACAATGTTCTTAGGAAAATGGTAGAGGGAAAACGACGTTTCGGATCTCACGATATCTGTGTCGAATTCCGTAGCGTCAGTCGAGATCTACGATAGCAATCGCTTTTCTAATTTGCTTGTGCATCTATCATAAATCATCCTACTTCATTTTATACACCCGGGGCTTCGCCGCACTGTTCGCGTTCTACATAGAAAGGCTTGCTATTCAGATCTGCTCCCCACCGCTCTATCACGGTCCAATGCCTACTTCGACTGTGCTTTGCACTGCTTGCAACGTATAAGCTTGTTCGAGCGAGATCCAATCGCTCACCGGGCGTCGTCATGGTACGGTCTGCTTGTGGGGCAGCGGCAGGCATGGATGCTTATAGCAAACCAGCTTATTGAGGCTTCCGCACGTCTGCTTTCAAGGTCTCGTTCTGGACAGAACTGCGCCAGGCACTCCTAGGCACGTACGCAAGCTGGCATGTACGGATACGAGCACTTCTCCTCGAGGAAGGCCCCGACCTGAGCTCCAACGCCTGCGAACCGGCCTTTCTCTTAGGCTAGGCAGACAGGTCTTGTCACGCGCAGCTTGTAACATGTCAAGAAACCCTCCACTGTTCTCAAGCAGGGCTTCCGGCACCTGCCTCTCTTGCTCTGATCTCTGTAGGCGCGACTGGGTCGAAGTCTCGCACAGTGCCGTCGCTGTAGAACATACTTCCCACAAGCAACGCCTTCCTGAGCTCTTTGAGATGGACGAATACCCGAGGTGGAGGCGGTGCTCTTTGGGACCCCGTGGTCGTATCCGTCCGATATCTCCCCGCCTAGGAAAAGGTTTCTGGCTACTCGGTCGGATAGCTCTAACCACCTGGACACAAGTTGTGCTCGGCTCAACATACTGCCTTTATCTTTCAGTTTCTGAAATGAAGCATAACCTCCTCCCTGCACGGCGAACAACGCAGTGGGCCAAAATCAGCCAATGAGAGGTAGCGTAAGGTCGGACAACCTGCTACACTCGCGCTCTCATCGGTTGTTGTCGGCCCACTGCATTGTTCGTCGCGCAGGGAGGGAGGTTAGTGTGTGCACCCGAGTCTGAGAATTTCGCTGACACCTGAAGCGACTCCTCAAACACAATTGGTGTAGATTGTTCGCATGATGCCTTGTCTGTAGCCATAGATAGCGATGATAGTCTACGACATGATAGAACTCGCTGTGTTGTGCCGTGTTGACCATAGGCTGACAATGACGTAGCTGCACAGAATGTCCAGTCTGTCACACCCGAAGCGGAATGACAGATGTTGTAGATAGGGCTTGGTTTAATGTTCTGATCTTAGTCTACGAAGGCGAAAGCTATGTTGGTTCTGCAATCGATATTGGTAAGCATCCTGCGCTTGCCAGCAGCGGCATGGTAGGAGCCATTTCTTCTCGCGACTCACACAGCTGCAAGGTCTGAACACAAATCATTCGAAGCTCGGTGTACATTCGAAGCTTTCGGTCAGAGTGCGCCGAACGTTCCGAAATGAGAGCGGCAGACTCGGCCATGCTTAGCGTACGGTGAGCGATACGCTAAGGCTGGCTGCATAGCTGTGCGAAGAGGCTCGGCTCCTGCCGTGGATTGTGCGTGAAGCACATAGGGTGAGAACACTCGAGCATCGAACTAGTTGACATGCTACGTAGGGACGCTATGCATTAAGACTCGTCCACGTTGGTATTACGTAGCTGTTAGCATGCAGCTGTGCGACGTACTGGTAGTAACCAGTCAGCAGAAACATACTTTTTTAAGCTTCGGCTGTACGTGGTCGATGACAACACGCATTCAAGGCACCTCAACGACAGCGTTGATCGTGATTTTGTCTTTGTGAAAGGCTTTGGGTCGGAGAGGTTGACAAATACAGCATCGGCGTTTCGACTTACTGCATCTTGTTGAGAGTTACAAAACTTTGGTGAAGTTTTAAATTTGTAACGGCAGTCGATTATGCTATGCCATGCGGTTCGTGACCAGGAGCGGGTAATACATTATCACCAATTACACACGAGCCACGCAAGGAAAGATTTTGCACAGCCTCCTCAATACCACATCAGGACATAGAAACGCGTTGTTCACTGCTAACTAATCATGATCTCTGTGATGCGCGAGCGAAGGGCCACTTATCGTCCCGACTCAGCGATCAGCACGGTCCATTCACGCTATTAATATACCACTGCTACACTATCAAAGACCGACGCTCAAGAACCATAGGGATATGGCCATTCAATCTTGCAGGGGCACCTTGTGTGCCATTGACCTTCTCCCGTTGTCCTTCCTTTCGCACCTTCGCCTGAGCTTTGCCAGCTCTGCAACAATAGTTCTCAGCCTTTGATTTGTACAAGCGCTCCCCTTTGCGTTGTGCCGTAAATATCACCGAATTTTCTCGGCCTTTAGCCTCGAGAACACTACTCTGTCACTGGTCTACGACCACATTACTCTCGCTTCGACATCTCGCCTACTGTTACTCTTGCCGTTTGCATATACTCAAGCCCCGCCAACACCACCCCTCACCACCTCCACCACTTCAGAGCATAACCCAAAACAACGACTCCATTGTCGGAATAATCGAGCACGAAATCCCTCGAGGATACTGCACGGTCCGCATCTCACTTTCGCTCCACAGCTTCAAACCTATCAAAACCCGCCAGCCCATTCAATGGCTGGTCGAGGTGATGGCCGCTCCAGGCGCAGTCACACCAAGTCTCGAAAGGGCTGCAAGACTTGCAAGAGAAGACACATTCGCTGCGATGAAACCTTCCCGCAATGGTAGGTTTCAAGCTTGCTCAAGGCATTTTTGCTTGACGTATCTCAGGCACTGATATGTTATAGTCGCAATTGTACCAAGCACCAGGTTCGGTGTGACAACATAAACAGCCCTAGTGCATTGGAGACATACTCTCCACAGGCAGCTCAGCAGCCTAACCTTCTCTGGACCTCAGAAATCGAGGCTATCATTGGGTTGTGGAAGCAGACTGGAGAGTTCCCGTTCCCCGAGCTTCCAATCCACCCACAACCTCAATGGCGAGCATATGCAAAGACCGACCTACGTTTGATTCATCACCTTTGTTCATCACAAACGAGATGTTCAGGGACAGAGCCTCGAAGATGACGCTGTGGGTCGACGTGATGCCTAAGTAAATACTCAGTTCAACATCCATCCTTAGAACTTCGTATGACTGACCAGTGGCAGAATGGTGAGCCTTGCTGCTTCACACCCATTCGTCATGCATTCCATCCTCGCTTTCTCCGCCTCTCACCTAGCCTGGATCTCACAGTCTACTGGAACACAAAATCTCGCTTTTCACCATGCAAGCATTGCGCTCAAAGGCCTGCACGAGGGCGTTACAAGCTTAACTATGCTGAACTCAGATGCAGTGCTGGCTTCGTCTCTTCTTCTAGCTTGGCAAGCTACCGACTGGAAAAGCTGGGCTTCACTCGTCACTAGTACGAAGACTGTAATCCAAGTCATGCAATCCTGGAGACACGAGTCTGTATTTACGGAATACATCGCAAGGCACAGCCCCATACCGAACCAGCACTTCATGGATGCCGTCAGCCTACCGATATGCCAAAAAGCACATACTCAGCGACTAAACACACTCACGGATATCTACAACTCGCTGCAATGCATGCAGCCGTACCTCGACCGTGACAGTCAGGAAACGAAATGGGTCGATCAACTGAAGAGTTATCTGGATCGCCTTCAAGTATCCAGCCAAGCACAAACGCCTGAGGAGCAGTTCAACCAGCTTTACACGCTCCGCAAGTGGTTGTTCTGGGTGCCCACAAGTCTTCTCTCCGCCAAAAGCGGAGACATCAACGTTCTGTGCGTTCTAGCCTATCTCTACGCAACTGCCCTAGCATTGGAGCCTATATTCCCAGATGCTGCTCCAGCCTTCGTCTCAGATCTTTCCCTTTTCCCACTGGAACAAATTGTCACGGTGGTACAAGCTTATCAGGATCTAAAGCACGACTCGAGGATCCAAACTGTGTCGTACCTTGTCCAATATCCCGCCGACATGGTTTCTTCATGCAATATCAGGAGAGAATGGAAACAGCAACAGGCGTCTTTCATCTCTCGCGTGCAGCAATCACCTCACGCCCTGGAAACGACCAGACTGGGCTTTGGAAAACAGGTCGCACAATACAGCTACAGGCAGTCCCACAGCCTGAGCCCAGCGCTCGCTCCTGTACCTCTGAAATGTTTGCCGGCTGAAACGACTTGTAAGCCATACTTGCCGTTCCTCGACGTTCTACGAACGTCAATGGATGCGTATGGCTCAAGCACCTACATCACAAGTAGCAATCTCTTCAGCATTTACGCATCCAGCAACTACACGTCTCCGTTACGCTCACCCGCCGAAGAACAACTGCTACTATATGCAGCACCTCCATGGTCAAGCCTGGCTGAAGATATTTGCTATCCTACACCCTAATCAGCAGTTCGCTGATCGCATGTATCTTTTGGTTGTATACCCTAGTGGTGTAGGGCTGCGTTCTGACATACAGCGCACACACATGATTATGGAATGTCTGATATACCAGTGGGTTCGTAGCTTCACCGGCCTGAACGTGAATGGGATCAGACTGAGCGATACCCCAGAAACTCCAGACTTGCTTCACAGCCACTCACCAATACTGCACCCATAGTGGGACATGCGACTCGTCCAATACCAGTCACGTAAGCTTCTTCTCAGTACCGCGACAATGAGAGCTTGTCGGATAGCCTGTGTACTTCGAATGGAGACATTAGGCATAGGGTCCTCCAGTAACCGCGTCCTGCAAACTCTCGCACGTCCCATGATATTATCTGTCGATGTAGCGCGGGCTACAGTAGCATACCTTCATAGATTCGGCGTTAGTAGATCCGGCAAGAGTCCACAGTTCGCAGGGGTAGTCTCTCGAGGACGATATCCTTTTATACCTGGCTAAGCCCAGAAGAATTGGGAACCTTTTCGAACAGCATAGCCCTATGGGGCAACAACGGCTTATTCACGCATGCACGCGCGTTAGACAAGCTTTCAAGATTCACGATTACATCATCATGGGCGCCGGTCTTCCTAATCTTCTCACAATTCGTGCGTTTATTCAAATTCAAGAGACGGGATCTAGATGGCCTCTGCTCCGAAAGGAGTGGCTGTCTACCCAGTAGCCCACAGGCCGAAGATGGCTCAGCCGCCAAAGTAGAAGCCTATGGCTCTGATGCAACGGTTCTGTGTGCGCAAGAGACATGCGATAGCTTCCACCTCAGGTTGGCGGATAGGTTTGGAATTTCGCTTCATAAAGATTGGAGGGTCGAGTTCGGACCATTCGGTGGGTTCCCGGAGAACGGACGGGTCGGGAATCTCGTTCTCAAGATTGTAGGAGAATCAGAATTGGGTTTGGAGTTAATCTAGCACTGTCTTCGACGACAAATACATCGTTGGAGCCGATCTTACAAGACGAATCTCTGAAATCTCCACACTTGCTCGGTACCATGACCAGACATCTCCAATCTAGACACTTCTCTTTCTGCTTACATGTGTAAGGTGTCGTAGTGATCTTATCGATAGTTCTCACGCTTCTTAGGTCTTGCACCGGCTCCCAATGTAGAGGTTGTGCGTTTGGTCTCCCATCTGCGCTCTCTAGGTGCAAGGTTACAGATCACGATTGAAGCCGGCCTTATTCTTTGGTCAATTACCTTTACTCGCACGTCAGCAGCAAGAAGTTCGCAGCGTTGTGAAAAATCATCGACTATCTGAGTTCTCTTATGATCGGCCGCGATCAGTTCCACAGGTTCTGAATGCTTCGCGGATCAGAACGCGATAGGCAGGAGGCAGCCAGATGCCGGGCGCGAGCTCAGGGGCGGATCGCGAATGGTCGGAAACTGCACGGACTGCCAAGCGAGACCGAGACCATGGTTTTAAGCGTAAGCGATGCAAGTTTGTGAGGCACATGAGGGTATATCCACCACGCTCGCAACATGGGAAAAAGTAAAGTTTTGCAAAATGTTCGACAAGAATGTCACATCTTCCGTGATCGTGTCCAGTATTGACGTGAGCTCCATGGCGATACTGCACGGAATGTGTAATCTTCTGAACCTTTGGAGTGATCTGTTTACAGCGATTGTGCATAAGCATTGTACAATAAACTAGGCTTTCGTGTACTGAAGACATGCGTTATACCTCCCTATCTAGGCTTCTCGAAAGAGGATTATGCTAAATGGTTCCAAGGCTGTTATCATGTCGATGGATAGCCAAAGCTGGGATGTGACCAGCCGTTGGTAAGCAATAAATCTCTATCGCCATATTTCAACCCTGTGTTTGCGATTTTGGTATTCGTTATTCCGTATGAGACTCGAACCAAGGTGCTAACCCAGTAGCCTTCTCCTAGGTAGATGGCAGCTTGTTGCAGAAACCTAGGAATTCTAAAGTACTACGTTACTGTGAACTGGTACTGCACAAAATGTAGCGGTACACGCCGACACTATTCCTTTCATCCCAACACCTTGATACGAAAACAGGAAGAATACAGTTCTATTCCACGTCTCTTATCAGTATTAGGACTGGGACTGGGAACATACGCTACCTGTATCTGTGAGCATATGCACCGTCCGAACCTTCGAAGTATATCATGACACGTGACGAGTTGAGGACGAGCCAGGCGCTTCCTCATGGAGATACGCTACGTGTTGTAAATCCTACACACAGGCATATCTAATGAGACCGATTCGTCATTCAACTAAGGTCGCGCATATGTTGTTCGCTTACTACTCTCTGGTCTAGTAGATCCATTGACACCGTCGCTGGATAGATAGCAGACAGTACATCAGTCATGGGAGAAAGACTGAATGGTATCGAAGTATATCTTCACGCAATTCATCAACCATGACATGCCGACAAGCATTAGCAGTGCTTTGCATCGTATTGTGCGGACAGCGCGTGGAAGCAAGCCCAACCCGGCCCAATCCTTACATCGTTCCCAAAGACCGAAGCTCTGTGTTTCTAGGAATGAACCTCCGTAGGACTAGTATATGAGGAGACATGAAAACAAGTCGCATGTATTGATCGGAGAGATAACTTTCCTCCAGACGATGGCATGAAGAAGTCTTGTCGTGTCGCATTGACCAGCCTGGGGAGCGGTCAAAGGCAGCACGGACACGGCCGAGTGGTTTGCGCATTTTTCCGCTTTGTTCTGACTGTCAGGCCGCCGGCCCGATATGATTCATGTGTACCTCGCTACGCAAACGTTTCTGCCTCGGCAATTCCTCCTGAGTACCGATAAGCTAGACTCGGCATTACCCACGCTCTCAGAGATGACTACACCGTTGCTTGACCACCTCCATCAGACCAGGGCTTCTGCGCTACAATATGCACCGAGCTACCGTGAAGTCTTGATACTATTGCTTGATACCCACTTTTTGAAGGAGCACGCCGTTGCAGACTACCAGGCATTGAGAAGGAGATAGATCAGAATTGATACGCCATTGAGGCTAAGGTCTAGAGAGGCAGGTCAGCTGTCCAGTTGGACGCGCGTCCTCTATTTTATCAGGCGCTAATTCTCGATGTTCCATTTGGAGTCCTTTCGATGGATGCGATTGTAGTGATGAAGTCCATGATTACATGTATGGTCCATAAAACGAAGTCCAATGACTGTTGACTGTAATTGGAAATCTCGGAATCACTCATTTTACGGTCTCTTTAGCTATGTAAACAAGATACCATGCGTTTCCGCCTCTGTCGCTTGCACATACTAGCTACATTTATCGTCACGTCACAAGTGCCTGTGCGCTTTCGCAAGACCTGGTTTCGAATCCCACGTGTATCCACTCGGCCTCTCGCACGCGCCATTGGTTCGTTCGCCTTTACAGTCAAACATGATGTCCATATTTGGTTCGAACAGTCTGCTATGTTCGTAATGACTGGGGCTGATAATGTCTCTGGAGTCGCAATCCAATAATGCGCATAACATTACTTACAGTCGTGTTCGCTAGGATCGTGTGAATTTTATCGAAATCAAATAGAATGCCATGGCTTGATCCAATCCACTATCTTCCCCATACCTCTGCGGTTCCAAGATCGGCCAGTTTTTGTCACCATCAGTATAGCTGTATATGCAGATATGCATAGCATCCAGGGTGGAACCTAACGCTTACTGTTCTGATTACCAATACCCGATTGCTTGATATGGCTTATCTGTTGCGACCTCATGTGCCCAGAGGGGAGGAGGACAATGAACAATCATCTAATTTGTAACGGGCCATTAGAAATTCGACAACCTGATCGCTTCCCAGTGGCACCACCGACTGTACTATTTGTGAGGGCCAGCACGGCCATCTGTTCATCTGACGGCCAGCGCTTCATTGAGACCTTTCATCATTCACGATCAGACTTTTGGTCACAAGGAATCTTCAACCTGTCTCACAAAACTGTCTTCCAAAGAAAATGACCGACCCTTGAGCATTGATTGCTACGCTTTGACGTACAGTGATATTAGCGTAGCGAGGCCTAAAGTGGAAGGTTGTATCAAAACGTTGGTCACCCAACCACAGATACGAAGGCACCTGCCACGATGGGAGTGGGTTTTCAATACACTACGAAGGTTAGTGGATCCATGTGACATTATCGTATCGTGCTTCGTGTAGATGAGATTCGTGAGCGTTATGGAGTCACCATTATTCTCTGCCACATCTACGACTAAGCTAGTTATAAAACCAAGTCGTGTCCTACGACTTTGAACTCATCCTTCAGCGAGCTATATTGGCATTACTTCGGCTACCCTTATCTTCATACTCCATCTTCGCGCCGTTTCATCAACCAGTTCTCTCGAATGCCTTCCATCACTTATCTCACAGCGACTCTTGCGCTGGCCGGCGCGATTGTCGCAACTCCCGTCTACAAGCGCGACTCGTTCACCATCGAGCAGGTCAAGCACAACCTTTATCTGAAGAACGGTCCTGGTCAGGTCGCAAAACCCTGCGCAAGTACGGCAAGGCCGTTCCTGAGCACATCCAGGCTGCTGCTGATGCTCGTGCCAACGTATATAAATCACTGTTCAGAAACGATAATCAACTAATATCGATAGAACGCCGAAGCTGCCTCTATCAACAGCGGCTCTGAACCTGCCAACCCTCCAACGACTACGACATTTCTTACCTTAGTCCAGTCACTATCGGTACCACCACTCTCAATCTGGACTTCGACACTGGTTCCGCTGATCTGTAAGCGAACGCGGACATCTCAGCCTGAGTAGAGGCTAACAACAATACAGCTGGGTATTCTCCTCCCTCCAAGCCTCTTCCCAGACGTTTGGCCACGACTACTACAAAGTCGATCCTCCAAGCTCAAGAACGGCTACTCATGGTCGATTCACTATGCTGACCAGCAAGTAAAGTGTCGTCTGGAACGCGAACCACTGTGCTGAAACTATGCAGGTCTGGAGCGTCGGGTAAGGTCTACGCTGATAAAGTTACTGTTGGCGGTGTCACCGCCACCTCCCAGGCCGTCGAGGCTGCGACCTCCGTCTCTTCCCAATTCAGCAAGGACCAGGACACTGACGGTCTTCTTGGTCTTGCTTTTAGCTCGATCAACACCGTCTCGCCTATTGCTCAGAATACCTTCTTCGACACCATCAAATCTTCGCTTTCCAAGCAACTCTTCTGTGTGAACCTCAAGTACCACGCTGCCGGTAGCTTCGACTTTGGCTTCATTGACACCGCCAAGTACACCGGTGCAATTACCTACGTCGACGCTGACAACAGCCAAGGTTTCTGGGGCTTCACCGCAACTGGCTACTCTGTCGGCAAAGCCCCTGCAGTGAGGACTAACATTGATGGTATCGTCGATACAGGTACGACTCTCATCTACGTCGATGATTTCATCGCTAGTGACTACTACGCAAATGTCGCTGGCGCCAGGATCGATAACACACAGGGCGGCTACGTGTTCCCTTGCTCAGCTACTCTCCCCAGCTTCTCCATCACCGCTTGGCGGCGTTGCCCAGACTGTTCCCGGAAAGTATATCAACTTCTCTCCCACTGAGACCGGGTCCAACACTTGCTTCGGTGGTATCCAGACCAACGACGACATTGGCTCGACTATCTTCGGCGACATATTTCTCAAGAGCAAGTATGTTATTCATGACGTCACGACTGACTCTCCTCGTCTGGGTTTCGCGCAGCAAGTTGGTGTGTCAGCATAAAACGTTGCTTGGCATTTTTCAGAACGCAGCCCTGCACCAATACGATATACAGCCAAAACGGTACGTATGATCAGTGAACTACAGATCGTGGTACAGGATAGAATATAACGTCAGCCAGGCCTGGCAGTGTTGAAGGCGGGTGTGTTTGGGGGATCCACGTTGATCATAATGATGATGGCTGCACTAAGAATGGGCTGAGTGTGAGGCGCTTCAACGCATGTGATATAGTTTCTACTCCTATGTACGCTCAGGACGACGTCACGTGGCTGCTTTACATCATGATTAATGCATCTGGATATTCTCGAGCTCAGACGCACATGTGTACATGGACACAGCAGTAGACTCATACATGAGTTCTAGTAGTACTATTGCCACTTACTTACGTTGTATGTTCGACAAAATATAGTTCATTCTTGCGATTGTCCACTCTACTGCTTCTCTCACCGTTGCTATGTCTAGAGCACAAATTGGTATGTCTGCTAAGAAGTCTTTCACAAGCCCTTGTCAGATCAAGACAGTCTAGCTTGCTTTGCAGGTGGTCTAAAGTAAGAGCTTGATGCACTTGGTCGTTGCATGTCTACCAACTGCGTTTACGCAGATGGTATCGACCCTCGAGACCCTGCCGCTGAGTCTAAGCGTGCAGCCTTCGAAACTGTCCATTCTATCCTAAGGCGATGCCATGATTGCTATGTGAGCAGCTCCTGCTTTGCGGTAACAGAAAGCGACCCCATCAATGATTACGGCGCCACCCCAGTCCAGTACTGTTTCGCTTGCTACTTCAGTATCAGCAGAGGAGGCTGTGGAGGCGCTTTTGAGGCTCAGAATGTTACCCAAGAGGCTCGAGCTAAGTCAAAGCGGTGTTTGTCTTGCTATTTCGGCATCAGCTCAGGAGGCGGCGGTGATGCCTTTGATCCCGAAGCCCCGGAGGAACAGGGCATTCAGCGAAGAGATTTCCAGGAAGACTGAGCTATCCTTGATAAATGCTGTTTCTGTTGCTACTTCGACAGCGGATGACCAGGTGGCGGCGGCGCTTCTTGACCCTTGGAAGTCCTCGGAAGACACGCAGTAAGGAAAGAAGTTCTGATATAGAAGAGATAGACACGATGCGTGGATATCTAAATTAGTCGTTTTGACAAACTGCGCACTATGTCTAGACAACCATTACGTGGTCATCACTAATTTGCTCTCGGAGACAAATTGAACTTGAGCAACATCATAGTTCCTGCAACTTGCTGGTATAAGAGATATGGCTGATGATTTGCTCGCTGAGCAGCATTGCAACCCAGTTGGCGAGGGCTGGGCTAGGTATTCTACAAGCGCCAGCCTAAGCTCAAATTGGAATTGACCTGGAAGTACGACTACAACAGCGCTCATTGCAAAGACCTCGAGGTTATTGGAGACAGCTTCCGTATAGTATGGAATACGAAAATCAAGCACAGAGTTCCAGACAAAGACACGTACAACTTCGATAAGATTGGCTTCATGATGGGCGTGGTGTTGACTGTCGCGGTAGTCGCAGCAGTAGACCATCGAGGGCAGCCAAAGACGATACAGCGGGACACCTAGAAGTGAGTTACAGGAAAACACTTGATCAAGCAAAAAGAGGGCAGAGTCGTTGGACCGCGTCGGCTGCCTAGCCTAGATGGCTACAAGAACCAGTACTATTTTGAGTTCCAAAAGATCTGCACGAAGATTGATATGTACACTCTCCGTACCACTCAGTCATTTCATTTGCTACAGCATCTTAGCGTTGGGTGCTTTCCGCCGTTGAAGTGCACGTGCAACTGCAAGATTGAGGCTCCGATGCGCCACCATGTCAAACACGTCCCTACCTTCGAGTTGCTGCCGAACTTTAGTGAAGGGTCTGATCCATCGTTCACGTCAGCCAACATCTGCTCAGCTTTTCGAGACACAGGTATTGTACCTTTCCAGGCAGACGCTGTCCTATCGAAGCTAGACACGCAGCCACGTGCATCTACTCTAGCTGCTCTCGCAGTGGCTGTCTATGAGACTCGATCCACTTGAATATATGATCGCATGCGACGACACAAGAGCTCACCGGCTGCCTCGATTCTCAAAGCAATCAAACAGGGTGTTGAGCATTGTTTCTAGGATCTTCTTGTGAATCTAGCCTTTACCCAGAATAGTTCTCATCTAGTACTATTAATTACATATTATCACGGCAATTGCAAGCAAGGCGGGTATGTGCACGTAATCCGTATGTCTATTTCTAAGCCTACTCGACAGTTGGGTGTTCCTTTGCGGCGGGACTTCTACTCGCGCTCTCTCAACCCTGTCTTAACACCAGGATAGAAAGCTAGATAGCTTGCTTACTAGTTATATAGGCAGATGAGAAGATGAAGAGAATCCGACCGATAGACGTCAGCGTGTCCTAGCCGGACTGCGGTGGTCGCACACACGAAGCGTATCAAGCCTCGTAAGCTCAGACAAGCTCAGACAAGCTCAGACAAGCTTTGTAGGTTCAGGGCACTGCGATGAGGCTCAATCGCTTCTGCGCGACGCGACTCAGCTCTCTACATTACAGGAACCATAATTTACGTGATGAAACAACGCAGCAACATCGTATTAGTGTGAAATCGACGTCTCAGGATGAATATCCACAATGAGTTCTGCGCTGTTGGTGCTTACGAAGCTCCTTTTAGATGGTTTGACGTTTTCAATCTAAACAACGGTGAGACTCCCAACTGAGACGGTTCAAGAGAGGCACACTCGGCACAATTGCTATTCCGGGTCTCTTGCGATTCGTGACACGTTAAGTGGTTGAGTCGAGTGGTTGAGCTGCGAACTCTAAATCGCGGAGAATTTCTGGCAAGTATTCTCTGTTAGTGCTTTTAGTCCGAGAAGACCTGGGACCCTGGCTTACTACAGTACTAGGTCAAAAGTTTTGCAACGCCAAGCTGCCGAAGCGCCGAACCACCATTTTGGTAATGCTGTTTTGGGTGGATAACTCACCCAAAACAACATCTTTTTCAATGTTTCAAAGCAAGATTTCATTGTCGATAGCTAGTACCTTGTATGCCACCCTTTGGCTTTGATACAAGCTTTAAGGCGGCGTGGCATAGACAATATGAGGGACTTGATCAGAGCGCTGGGAATACTCCGCCAGCACAATTTCAGCGCGTTACAGAATCTATCCCACTCATCTTCAGCCCTTGAGAGGTTGTTGTATTGCGGGTATCGAAGATGGAGAAGCTTTTTGAGATGCCACCAAAGGTGTTCAATTGGGTTAAGATCCGGTGAGTACGGTGGCCATTCAATAGGTTGGATCTCGTGATTTGCCATGAAGTTTGCAACCACCTGCGCCGTGTGTATCCTCGCGTTATCGTGCATGAAGCGTTGTGAAGGCCTCCCGTGAGGCAGAAGACCTTGTTGCAGCGCTTGTATGTAAGATTGGGCGGAATAACCACCATGGGGAGCATCAGGATCTCGCTGCATTATGATGAGATCGCTCCGCCGAGGATACCCACGTTCATCGAGCCATATTGCCGCCCACACCATCTGGGCAGGTTTGCCACCAGTTGTAACCTCTGTAAGCATCCTTGGCTTCCATTTCTCGTCGTTGTAGCGAAAGCACCACTCAGTATTGTGGCTAGAACCCTTCTGAATAGAGCACTCGTCAGTGAACTTGAGCGTGCGTCGACGCCACGCGAAATGGAGATACTCCTTGCAGAAGCGTAAGCGCTTACGAGCGCGCTGAAGGGTCAGCTTTGGACGCTTTTTGCAGCGGACGTGTAACAAACCAGTCTTACGGAGGACTCTGTACAGCGTGGAGCGGCTAGGTGGCTCGGATGGGGTCCCATTGGGTGGATGTACTTGGGCGACCTTTTGGAGCTCCGCATACGTTATCTTTGGATTTTTTCGGACAGCTCGATACACCAGCTTACGCGCGTGCCTCGACAGTATTTGGGGACGTCCGCTGCGTGGTTTGTCTTCTGTTGTGCCCGTTGTGGTGGCCTTCTTGATAAGGCGCGATATAGTGGATTTCGAGCGCCCGCACGCGTCCGCCACCTCTACCATCGTACAGCCAGCTTTCCACATTCCGATGGCTATATTGCGCTCGGAAAGACTCATATTTGGCTTACTCCGTACATTTTGCGATATCTCACGTCCAAAAACACGCGGTGTTGACATAGTTATAGTGGGTTGTTGTTGTGGTGGTGGTGATGGTGGGGGAGAGATTTG
Source organism: Alternaria longipes (assembly GCA_019059555.1). Classification (NCBI taxonomy): domain Eukaryota; kingdom Fungi; phylum Ascomycota; class Dothideomycetes; order Pleosporales; family Pleosporaceae; genus Alternaria; species Alternaria longipes. The sequence continues at coordinate 560,924 of JAHLEY010000007.1, forward strand.
GCGCTAGCGTTGCAAAACTTTTGACGCGTAATTGTAGATTATGGCAAAATCAGCCTTACTCCGCCACAAACGGGCAGTGCGTCTGCCTAGATCCGTTGCGCTGGAACAACAGTAGCAGCTTTAGAAAGCAGTTTTGCCTAATCGTCTTTTGTATAAGTTGCTGTGTCTTGTAACATTGTGCATTTACAAGAATTTCTTTATGTTCAATCACCTTTATCAGCCCTAATTGACTCCATGGCATCACCGCTAGTAGACCTTCCATCACGACCGGAAAGAGCCCACGTCAAACACTTGGAAAATAGCGCTGTGGGAGCGACCGGGTTCCAACCTGTTCTACAGAACGGCCTGAAGGAATCTAAGGAAAGGAGACGGCGACAGGCTATGCACGAGGTTTTACGGAAGCCGTCTTTATCAAAGCCGTCTAACTTGCCCAAAGACTCCATCTTCACTTACTTCCAGGAGGAAACTGAGAAGAAAGACGACGCGAGCTGTGTATTCTTGCTATGGGGTTCTAAGAACTCTGAAAGCTTCAGAACCTGGGCTGTGGACGTTCCAATTACCGACGTTGAAAATGAGTATGAAATCTTCGATTCATTGAAAAAGAAGTATGATGAAGAACTCGGCCTATCAAGAAGGTGCCTTTCCTTCCGAAAATTCAGTAAAATCAAGCCCGTCACTGTATGTTCTCACCGTCTCCTAGTGTGCTTATCTATACTAAAGTTTGAATATAGTTCCGATTAATCTGCCGTGACTCTGACTCAAAAAGATTCTTAGCCTTCGCTGAGCCTTTGACCTGGACAAATCCCACAAGAGCTATTCTGAGCAACAGGAAGAAGCGGCGAAAGCTATTGATATGATAACAGACTTCCATTCGACCGATTTTCCGGATGTCTGCTATCGCGACAGCTCTGGGGGTATAATCATTGCAATAGTGATTGCCCAACCTACTCTCCGGAACTCTTTGGTACTTCAACCTGTCCCTTTCAAGAGTGGAACAGGTGCAACGATGAGATACGTTGGATTGAAACCGCGTCTTTCCTTTCTTGCTACTTCCGCGATCCATCCGGTGCAAGCTCTCAAAATATACTCAATGGCTTGAGTAACCATCACTTCATCCATCACTATAGGTAAGTCTTAGATACATAAGCTATGAGATCCGACTGACATCAAAATCACCAGAAACATCAGTTTCCCAGTTAACGAGTTCAGACCGCAGAACAGATATCTAGAACTAGACGGCTTGTACGTTGAGACTGCGTGGTGTCCTAGAAAATGCCTCTGTGTGTTTCTGGGCATCTTCTTCTCTGTAGTAATCGGAGGAAAACTTGTCGGGGTTAGCTGGGAGGTAATGTTCGGCGCTGGAAGCTTTATCGTCGCTTTACTGATGCTCATATTGACGGTACTTAGTTGGTATGATGTCTGACAGATAGAAAAAGTGACCAACGCATTAGTGTAAAACTTTTGCTATCTAGCTTTTCCTATGTCAACTTGTGTAGAGAAAGCTATTTCGATCTTTTTATGAGCACGCAGATAGAATGGATTGATAGATATCTGAGATCTAGACCTTAGCCTTAACTTTAGTAAACGCATGAAGTGTAACAGGAATAGCATCACATCTGTAAGAGAGTACGAATAGTAATTTGCTAGGAACGGTTTGCATAGCTTATGAACACAGCTTCCACATGGCACATAGGAAGAAGAAGAAGAAGAAGAAGAAGAAGAAGAAGAAGAAGAAGAAGAAGAAGAAGAAGAAGAAGAAGAAGAAGAAGAAGAAGAAGAAGAAGAAGAAGAAGAAGGCAATTATGCATGTTGATTACTGCAGCCCATCTTGCTGCGCTCGCTCTCCACATGAGTGAATCTTCTTGTAGCCACGCTAATGTTTGTCTCTGCCTCCCGCAAGGTCCGCGAATCTGCATCTGCTCCCCCAGTGTTTGGAACTATCGCATAAGGGGTGTTGCGTTATCACCGAAGCTGATAGTCATGACGCAGCCCTCGTCTTGGTACTTTAGATGACGCATCGACTCATGTGGATGTACGGTAGGCATATCAGGTAGCGCAAACGTCATTGGCGAGCAAATGTGTACTTGTCAAGCTAGAATACCTTTTAGATCTCGGGGATCTATTCTTTGTAAACTCTGCTGAGATGATTGAGAGCAAGGGCAACATCACGAGAACTCCTGCTCGGGGTAAATGCCCCAGGAAAGAACCAGCTATAGAATATTAACACGCCAACTATAGGTCGATCCCCATACGGATTAGAGAAAGCGAGGCTCTAAAGCGAAAACTGTCCTGTTACACCGTGCGTCTCGGCACGTAGGGATGGACGCTAAGGATCTCTACAGGCAGGAAACGATATGCTGACTTCCACTGGAGTAGTTGCGGCAAAGGCTGTGTTAGGCGACACAGAGGTGAACATCGGGTGACAGGTAAGCGACACACGGAAGGCGGAAGCTGCAATGAGTGTATGAATCAAGCTTCATTGTCTAGTCTGCTTGAGACGCCGAGCAAGAAGCGTAAGCTGCTTACTGCCAACCAGACGCGCTACCGTGGCACAGTTCCTATCACGGCAGCCTTACGCTGAGCCGAAATATGCTGCAAAGTGCTTACTGTCGTCATTGATTCAGGTCGCGGTCAGCCTCGCTTGTAGCGTGTGTTTGATTCTGGCTCCTTCGGACGGACTTTCCATAGCTTGTCCTGCCAAGCTTGTGTCACTTGTAGTGCAGAAGGCGTGTCTGGTGCAAATCGGTCGCCATTGCGTTGCGATAGCGATAGTATCCTCAAACCACATTTGCTGCTACTGACTGGCCTCCGCGAGGTGGTTGCAGCGTCCTATCGTGGATGGCGGCTGTAGCAGCTAGTGGAAACCGGCGGTGGCTGGTGAGGCGCTTGGCTGTTTATGAACACTTGCATCGCCAGCTCTGCCCAGACGACACAAGCACCAATATCGACCTCATCAAAGGCCAAGTCATCAAAGGCCAAGTCATCGCAGCATTCACGCGACATGCAGTGGCCCTGCATTTGCATGCTCACAATATCGCACGTGCTGGCAGGGTCACTGTGGCGGCTCGACATGCCCGCAGTCGTCTTGCTTGATCAGCCATACACCCTCCTCCCCTGGCGGCCCTTGGGCGTCGGAAACTCCTACACGCTCAACGACAAGACGGCCATGCCGTACGCTCCTCCTCCAGCCCCGCTGCCTTCGCTACCCAAAGTACCGCGGCGACGTCACATCCTCTTCCGCCACCCTGGCTACGATGACAGCAACAACGTGCTGTTCAAACTCTGTGCGATCGACGCGGCGACGGTTGGCAGTGGCGACGGTTGGCAGTCACGACGGCTGGCAGTCACGACGGCGAGGAAGAGGCTTCACAGCGGCCCGTAACTTCGAGTCTTCACGCGCAATTGCACTGGACGCCTGCGCGGTACTCGCAGGCAATCGGTCCAACGGTTGGCTTTCAACATCACGCAACCCCAACGAAGCGTGCGACAACCGAATCGATGCCGGTAGCACATTGGTCGCACGCAGCTATCGCTATCACCTCGACGGTAAAGATGGTATCGATGTACCTGACGGACCGTATCGCATCGTCCTCAGTTTTCGCGAATGGTGTATTCCGCACGAACGCATCCCCGTACATTGTGAGCAGCTTTCAGCAAACGCGCCATCCTAAGATTCGACCTTTCTACGCTCCAACCTCATAATGGCTTCGCAAATGCGCGATGGAAGTTGTCGTATAAGCGATTATCGAGAAGAACTACAGGTTGCGCATACTGTACCGCAGGCTGAACTGGATTGGCGGACGGCCAACAACATGTCTCAATACAATCCGTAGTGTGACCAGCAGCATGGACGATACGGGCAATGCGATGCTCTTGCGAGGTAGCCTCCACGTTGCCTTTGACAGGCCGCGATTCGTCTTTGTGCCGAAGCCTTCAGGTAACGATGGCGGGATGCGGTTGGTTTTCCATCTGCTCGAGCCTTCACCACAACCGTGAGCTGCACCAGTCAGATGTCGGCGTTGAGATGCTGTTCGCGCGCTTCACATGGACGTTGTTCCTGTCAGGACGCAGCTCTGCACCACTACGCCATGCAACCAAAAGATACGCATGATCAGTGAACTACTGATTATGGTGCAGCATAGTATATATCGTCAGCCAGGTCTGACAACTGGATACCAATGAGTGTCGTGCTGCTCAGGGTTGCTCAGTTGTGCTGAGAGTACGGCAGGCAAAGAGGTGAAGTTTCACGTGCAAAAGTTCTCTTCCGATCGGTCGTAACATAGACGTGGTGTCAAGCGCGTTGTACTAGCAACGCAATACAGAGAGCGCAGGCGAGGCTAAAAAACAGGGCCGTAGGGGAGGCGAGAACGGGGGTGGGGAACCTGCGCTCTCGCGGAAAAAAACAGAAAGCGGAATCCGCGCTAAATGTAGAATCCAGTGGAACTCAGCGCAGTTGGTTGGAGGTAGGTAGAGATGAGTGTCTCTAAAACGAGCTGTCAAGTCCCTCCATGACCGTCAGCTTAGTGTTAGAACGGCATTTTCTATCTCTCTTGCCTGGATCAAGCACGGCGCCGGGACTTGCCCTAGAATTGCACTCTGAAGGCTGCTGCTCTGGGGGCTCCTGCCGTATGGGATCGAATCGCCAACTACCCCAAGGAGTTACGCCCACCTTCCATTCTCCACTACCTGTAGACCTCGCCGTAGGTCCCTTGGTTACATCAGCTCTCCTAGGAGCCTTGGAACGGTGTCTCGATCGTTTAGAGGGTTTGAAGAGCTTGTTTGAGTCGTTTACAGTCCTGCAAGCAGCTGCTCCGGAGGCTTGTTCAGTGGCTGTCTAAGCTTTCTCCTTCTCTCTCATCAATCCGTCTACGGCCCTCGCCTGAAGCGTCCACGAAACACATGAAATAATCAGAGTCAGGAGAAATCGAGTGAGGGTCAAGTGAACTCATCTATGTGTCTCCAAGAAACCAGCACCTGATCGGCGTTGCACAAACGCGTCTTGGGGGCAGAATACACGATTACCTGACTGGAAAGAATCATGGGTTGATGCTACAGGGCATCGAAAAGTAAGTTAGATTAGATCAAGGCTAGAGCTGAACGTCGCTAGGGCCCTGGGTCAGGCCATCTAGCTTTACTGCTACATTGTTGCTACTCTTCTTCGCTGTATCGGCGTCAGACCCCAGTTCGAACTTTACGATAGAATATTAGAGACACCTGCTCCTCGTCGTGCGTGCGTTGAGCTGCCTCCCAGGTGGAACTTGTGATGTCTTCGTCGCTACACTTCCACCACCCGTGTTGGCCTGAGCGGACAAATGCTACAGCATGTTGATGGGCGTTGCCTTCAAGCTTAACGACGGCTTGCAGTTCGTACCTCGTAGCGTACTTGCCGTTGACGTTCGGTACATAGATCCTCCTGTTAAGAACAATATCGGAGAAGAGAAATGTGTATCTCGTCTGCTTCTCAGCTGATAGTTCCCGCTCATAGGTCTTGACCTCGATAGGCAGTATCTCAGGCGCCGTGGTAAGTCCTTTCCAGATGCAGTCCTTCTCAGTATGTTTTCTGCACTTGGTGCATCGCTCTCTTTTCGTCTCTGTGTACTTTCTGTGAGCATCCAAAAGCTCTTGCACAGTCACTGGCGGCTGATTCGGAGGAGAGTGAGGTGTTCCGTTAGGATCCAGACGCAGTCCCCAGTCTGAAACATCCGCTTGCAGCTCCCTGTGGAGGCATGCATTGCACACGTAAGTGAATGCACTATGGACCTTGAACATTTCATCTATGACTGGATGCGATGCTACTCCAGACTGGCCACTGAACCTTGCGCCTTCGCAGAGGGAATTGAGGGTGAACCGGAACCAACAGTAAGGGTATGCACCCTCGCCAGAAGCAAATTGCTCGCCGTTCTCCTCCTTTAGCAGCTAGAATAGCTTGAAGTAATATGGATGCACAACGTTTGCCCGTTCCTTATGCATTAGTTCCACGATGCGGACAAAGTCTGCAGCTAAGTTGACGTGTGTCACGTCCGTCTCTTGTATGCACTTGTCCACTTCAAGAGTGCTTGTAGTGTCTAGCCGCGTACACAAGATCCCGTGGTTTTGAAGGTGGGTTGCCCCAAGCTTGACTCCTAGACAAGACGGGTCTATGAGCTTTGCAAAGCATTGAAGCACGGCGTTGGAGTAACGTCCGTCTGCGAAATGGGGACACTGCGTGCCGGGACCAGCCAATCAGCTTGCAGATTCTGGGCAGAAATCTGTAATTCAAGTGAGCTGATTGGCCGGTCCCGGCACATAGGGTGTCCCATCACGCAGGGATGGACGTTAGCAGACGTCCTTCTGGTTCGCTAACCTGCAGGGAACGTGATTTCCGTCGTTGCAACGATTGAGATCCACAGCAATCATGTCAGCCATCTTGCGTTGCGAAGAATTGGATTCCTCCTGCAAGATATGTATAACATAAGGTTACTGTCTAGAAAACAATAGGGTCATGCTCATGCACATGGTCATCCTGACAATGTAAGCATAAGGGGCACTCTTTGCACTAACGATGCGCTTAATGTTACCAAATGGTTGCTCTTCTTGACTCGAATAATCCCTATTACATCCTCTTCATTATGCTTGAAAGAGCCGAAGTCAAGGTGGTTCTTGCATGAGCATGAAAACTCGTGACACACTCTCATGCACTTGCAGCTTTCGGTGTCTGTGAGCAGGCGACTTTTGGTATGACGCTAAGCCTTTCTCGCCCGGTGGTGATCTTATTTAGATAGTGCTAGCAAAAGCTAGCACCTTTATGAGTCAATCTTCTACTCTGCGTTCAGACCAGCGATGCTGAGATATCTACAGAGTCCCAGCCTTTCGGGAGCAAGCGAACACCGGACGAGTTGATGTCCAATGCGCGATGACAAGTGAGCCGCGTGTGCAAAGCGGAAGCTGCAAGTGCGTGAGAGTGTAGTAGACTGGAGTGTACTGTCAGTACTGTGAGACTGTCGGCGATGTGATCTGAGGATGCCTGCTCGCATTCCGGAAAACAAAACTGTAGAACCGTGTCGTAGACGTAAGTCTGATCACCGGTAAGCAGCTTACGCTCCGCCAATCTGCTGATTCTCTTGTGCAAAGCGTTTGTGCTACATCCAATCGAACCTCCCATTGATTACGAGGCTGTGAAGATGCGTAGGTGTGATGATGACCATGTGTTTTGGTCGTTGTTGACAGCCGAAAACAATGGCTCCAGATTTCTTGGCGATGACGGCTGAGTCAACATCGAGGCGTAGGGCAGGGCCAGATTTCTGGCTAGACAGTATAGTGCTTAGCAAATGCGATGGCAAGCGTGGTTCGCTTACTGTAGACGCCAAGAACTCTGTCGCTTAGTCTCACGCATAAGCCCATCTGGGAAGCGTAAGCTGCTCACTTGTAAACTGCTTACCCGCCACTGCGGTACCTTTCCCGTCGTGATCACCTTGCGCGGAGCCGGCGGATCCTGCAGAGTGCTTACGGTCGTCATGGAGTCATGTCGTAGTCAGCCTCGCTTGCAGTGCGGGAGAGTCGCAGCAGCCTTGCTGCCCCAGGTGGGCTGCCTCTGCATCGGGAACAATGCAATCGCTGACGTTGCCCACTGGTCATCGCAAATCCCAGTCGCCGAAGCGCCAGTCGGCCTCCATTGGGTTGAACGCATTGTCGACCATGCCTATCGTGCGTGTCCGGAAGAGCCAAATTTACGAGCACAATCGCATTGCGAAGAGACGTGTCGCACAATTGAGTGCGGATGTTACAGACAGCATAGTCGATCGGAAGAGAGTGCAAGTTGTATGTTGTATTGTTTGTAGCCTGGCTCAGCTTATATATAAGTCATCGCACAGCGTCTTTAACGTTGTGCAGTTCTCCAATACCGAATACTATGAGCCTAGGGCTACATCACATGACTGCAAAGCAGTCACGACCAATGCGTCGGACTATCCCAGAGCTTAGACTCGTGCGTACCCACAACAATACATTCATACATAACACCCCATGCTACTGTCACCCCTTGCTTACACCTACGTGAACGACGAGTTTTTGAAACGGTTCTGCCCGTTGCGCCTAAGTCTCTAACTAGTTACTTATAATAGAAGCCGTATTATAGGTCAGGACGAAGTGTGGGTGAGGAGCCTGGAAGTGTTGACGTTTTTGATCGCTTTGTCGTAAAGTAATGGCGTGCACGAACTACCGACGCTTGCCTGTACCCGCCAAGGCACGGCAGTCAGAACGACTTCGTACCATGTTGCGGCCTACGATACAGGGAACAACGAGTGGTTTCCAGCCTAACACCATGACGATACCTAAAGGCATAGAGACTTTGCTCGATGGGCTGTTTCGCGAACGAGTATAATCGAGAGACATGCCTGCCTCTTGGCAACACGACCTCCTTTGTTGGCAGGGCAACGGCGCGCAGGCGGCGCTCGTGCACTAGGAGTGTAGGCGGCCGAAACACAGCGGCGCTCCCACACAACTCTCGCAACTCTCTTTACCACGGCTGTCAAAGCAACTCTCCATTGCGCCAAACATCTGGTGCAAGTATCGTTACATATGCTCATGCAATAGGAATATTCAGTTGTTCGTGTTCTGCCGACGGAGAACGCGACAGACGGACCCACTGCAGCAAGCTGGCGGTCGGAAAGATCTTATCGCCACGACATGGCCGAGGGGTCACCAGACTATAAGGTTCTGTATCTACAGGAACAACGGAAGCGCGAGGAGGAACAACGCAGGCGCGAGGAGGAACAACGCAGGCGCGAGGAGGAACAACGCAGGCGTGAAGCAGCAGAGAATGCTCAAATAGAAGCGGAGGCAGCACGGGACGAAGAACAACGCAGGCGCAAGGAGGCGGAGCAAGCTCAGGAAAGAGCTACAGAGAAGACGCGCAAGACAGCCCTTCCCGAGTTCCTCGATGCCTGCCACACCCATCTCCACTCCGGCCTCACCGTCCAGACCGACCCGACCCTATCCACGCAAGGCAATCCTGCCAATGCAAACAACAAGCTTCGCCCGGAAAAGGTGGTCCTATGGACCGACTTCCCAGCACGACAGACCACCATCTGGAACGATCTGATGGAGTCCGGCTTCGCGTCCGAACGGCATTTCACATCGCTGCACACACTCGAGGAGACGGGCGAGGCTGTGCGGCGGCGGATGATGAGCTCGGAGCTGGACCTGAACCTTTCCAGCGGCACACTGTCGAAGACCAGGTATCCCTGATCATCCAGGGCATGCACAGCGACCGACGACTGCGGCGCAAATTTGGACTGCAGGGCTCGGTGAACTTTGAGAACCACGCCAACACGCTCAGCCCGGAGTCGCAACTGGAAGAAGACATGGAGCAGCTGACGGTGTCGGGGACCGGGCGACGGCGGTCACCACGCCTGCAGGCTAAAGCGAAAAAGACACGACCGTCAGGCTCGACAGATGCGGCAGAAGCGGAGGACGCTGGTCGCAAGAGCACAGCGAGCTCGTCGCGTCCTCGGGCCGACCAGTTCTGCGTATACAACACAGGCACGACTCGAAGCGCTCAGGACCACATTGCGGCCTTCATCCTGGAGTACAAGGCGCCGCACAAGCTCCCGCTCGGCTACATCTACGAAGGGCTGGGCGAGATGGAACTCGACGAGGTAGTGCAGTGCCGTGACGACGAGACGCTGAGAGACCGCTTTCGCCGGCTGGTCGCCGCGGTCATCACGCAAGCCTTCTCCTACATGGTCCGGATCGGGGTGGAGTATGGGTGCGTGTGCACAGGCGAAGCGTACATCTTCCTGCGGGTGGGAGACGACCCCAGGACGGTGCACTACTTCCTCTCGGTGCCAAAGGGCGACGTGGGAGAGACGACGGGGTGGACAGCCGGCTCGGAGGGTGCGAACCGGTTGCACCTAACCGCGGTGGGCCAGATGCTGGCCTTTACCCTCCAGGCGCTGAAGACACCGCCGCGGTCGCAGCGATGGCGGACTAAGGCGGCGGCGCAACTGCACAGCTGGGAGGTGGTGTACGACGAGCTGCTGGATGCGATCCCCGAAGGCACGACGCAGTCGTCGGAGTACCAGCCTCCAGGGGACAACAGCTTTCTTCGCATGTCGCCCGTGCAGCTGCGCGGCGGAAGAGCGAAGCACAGCTCGCCCAGCTGCCGACAAGCGGAGCAGCGGCACGAGGCCAGCGACGACGAGCCAGAGTCAGAGCCTGATCCGGACACGCCGAGCCGACAGGTGTCGTTGTCGCAGCATTTCTCGCGCACGCAGAAGACACGCGCTAGCTCATCAGGCGGTCGCAAGCGCGAGCGCAGGCGTGGCCAGGGAGCAGAAGACGGTCAATACTGCACGCAGCAATGCTTGCGTGGGCTCGCGGAAGGCGGTGTGCTCGACAGATGTTGTCCCAACATGCGAGACCACGGAGACAAATACCATCAGATCGACCAGTCAGGCTTCCTTGACCTCATGCGTCGACAGCTTGCGGATGACCTGGACACGGATTGCAGTCCCGTGAGCATGCCCGGGGCGTGTGGCGTGCTCTTTCGCGTCCGCCTGCGATCGCACGGATACGTTGTGGCAGCGAAGTGCACACCGCCTACTTCGTCCATCGCCTGCGATGGGAGGCGTCTATCTACGAGCGGCTTCGATCCATCCAGGGCATCCACGTGCCGGTGCACCTGGGGAACATCGACCTGGAGACGCCGTACTTCTACGAAGGCATCGTCGACCTTGTGCACATGATGTTCCTCAGCTTCGGAGGCCATCTTATCAGCCAACATCTCACGACGGAGAACAAGGAATCGGTCAGCGAGCAAGTAAGGCTGTCGGCCGACGCGATTCACAGGCTGGGGGTGCTGCACAGGGACCTGATGCTACGCAACATACTGTGGAACGAGGAGACTGGGCACGTGATGGTGATCGACTTCGAGCGAGCAGAGATGGAGCAGCGGACTGTACTAGGTGCCATCTCGGTCAACCGCAAAAGGAAGAAGCCGGCAGAAAGCTTGGGCAAGCCAGGGCAAAGAAAGCCTCCTGCATGCACACAGGAGATACGGGGGGCGATGTTTGAGCTGAACGGCATGGCGCAGTCGATTCGATGCGGGTGATGCCAAGGATACGACTTGTCTGCACCTTATAATCGATGGCGTTCACCACAAGCGGGTATCTAATGTCGCTCATGACGAGCTGCTTTAGCGAAGGGGGCACAGGTGCCGTGGAGCATGTCAGTTGTGGGGGATTGTGGCAGAAATGGCCTACCCGGCGCCTTGGATGTTTGCCTGAGTTACGGACTCAAGTACTGTCTCTGAGGAGACTTGGTCGAGCTTCGTGCAGACTGCTTTGGGCAGCTGCACGAGGCTGGGTCATCGCGACTTCCAAGCTTGATGTGCCGCCCTCCACTGTGCGGCATCTGCACGAGCACCAACAAGAGTTCTCGGCTGGAACCGGCCATGCGTGTGAGTCCATCGCGGCGCGATTGCTCAAGGCGGGATCGTGACGCTGAGTCTTGTGGCAGGCTGCTGTGGAGCGGACTAGCAGCTGCGACTGAGCGATCGAGCTCCAAAAGACAGTAGATTGAGCCGTCTTCTCCGTCCTGACCACCAGCTTGGAGGAACTAGTCTTTCCACTCTATGGTCGTGAGGCCACGTCGACGACTTTACTTTACGCCATGACTGTTGAAGAGGTGGATGGACAGGTAGTTGGGCAGGAGGCGGTTGAGTAGTTCGCTGATGGTAGTTCTGAACCCGCCATGCTTGCATGTAGAGTCGGCGTGCAAGAGCAATTCGTCTGATCGCAGGCGCAACTCTCTCAGCAGGACCTCTGAGGCCGAGTCAACGGCGTACATTCTGAACGGCGAGCAAGTGTTGCCTCCTTCTGTGTGACGGAAAGTTTACCGTGTCGAAAAGATGAGGTTCTATGCGCGCATTGAGCTTTGCAACATCTCTCTGTGCGCCGTGTATTATAGCTAATTCTGAACATGTGGGATATCTTCCACTCGCAAATCGTATTTGCATCGTTGTCTCCGTGCTTGATTCGTGAAGAGCCTCTTTCTGAGACTTGCTGACAGTCGAGCAGATCAGTGCGGAGCATCTGGTCATCTCCGCCTAGTCAACTCGTCGAGGTGAGACTGGCCAGGCTGGTTTGTTCAGACCGCTGTTTTCAGACCGCTGTAGTCCAGTGTCGATGTGGGCGAGCTGGTGTTCCCATCTACGCGCCTTCGGCTATGGCTAGAGCTGCCATCTTGTTAGCAAAGCTTCCAACGACTTCGTATTCTGGTGTCTCCGAAGTCTGCTCAGCCGATCTCAGCTTTGCAACGTCTCACCGAGCGTGGTAAAGCCGACTGTCCGCCGCCGTCGACCTCTGACGCACCCACTGCTGTCGATGCCGACGGCGGCATTCGTATCGCAGTGCCTGCGAACGCTATCGCGGTGGCGCCGGCGGACTTGGTGGACGATAGAAACTTCGAAGGGTTTGACGGGAATCGCGTGCCGCAGCGTGAGCCAACTGCTCGCGGCGGTCTCCGTGGCTGGGTTCGTCGTCACGGCCGATTGCTTTGGCATATAGAACACAGGCCAAATGACTGGCTTTGCCGTTGTTATCACCAGCACTGCAGTCCTGGCGCTGCATACAACGTCCAAAGCTAGCCCTCAAGTGCCGCCGCCCATCTCCAGAAGCCTGCACAAGGTCACTCTGTCTAGCCCCACGATGCTGCACCTATTCAAGGCTGCGAGGACAATGTATCAGGTGCTATTGCGCGATCAGCAGTGTTTAAGATGAGGTCTAAAGGGATTTGGGTAACGCAAGAGCTCGCTGTACTATGGCATCATCGCCAAAGCCTCTACAGCATCGTCGCCCAGTACCATGCGCACGTACCTGCCGTTGCCGCGTACTTGTGCAAAACGCAGTCGCCTATACATGTTTCCCATGGCGACTGGACTTCGGCCGGCGGGCAGCTTGCGCTGACGGATCTCCGCGTATGATGTCTTGACAGCAATGGCAAATGGATTGTTTGCATGCTGGGCTCGCCTGCGCTTCTCGACGCACAGACTGGCATTCACATGACGTTAGTAGCAGCGACGTGTTTGCGTGTTTCGCACCCGCTACGCTTACGACAACCACACTGCAGTACCTTGCTGGCTGGTGAGTTTGACTTCGATACAGCTCAGCGGCAACCACGTTGCTGCTGTTACATGCTCAGCCTAGGTGCTCAGGTAGTGACTTTGGAAGAATATGGTGAGGCTTATGAAATCGAAAACGTCAACCTTGACAGCCAGGTGCAGTTCGTCGACGGTTGGTGGAAGGCTGGGCCATTTGATGCCCCTTTGGACGTGATCGCGTCAACATCTGGGCCACAAACCCGCCGATCTTTAGAGCGAGTCCGGCACAACGAAGCTGACACGGTCGACGTGCATAAAGCTCAACGGTAGAGGCCAAGAGCAGGATGTGCATGACCAATGCTGTGGGTGCGTGGTGTTTGAGAAACCTGTGTTGCTCCGTTAATGCGGTACCGATGGACCCGAAGACAAACACACGCTTCGAGTGCACATGAGACGTGAATCTCGTATCATTCTAAGAGATTTCTCTGCACAGATGTCAAGTACTTACATGCGGACCAGAGAGATGGAAGCACGACATACCGAGACTCGGAAGGCTCATCGCCTTTCCATCGGCAAATCGTGTTGTGGATCAAGTGAGGGCCGAATCTAGGGCTCTGGTAACGACTCTGTATCTGATTAGCGGGGCGGCCTAAATCGATCTGATGCTCCATTCAGCTTCCTCACAAATACTATAGTCGAATCGGCCTTTCCGTGTATGCCATAGACAGGTGTCGTGAGCCGCGCATCGGTAGAAGCATTGACCGTGTGCTGCTGCGGGACTTCCATGTCGGAGATGCAATCCTTGTACGTTCCGACTCCTTTCACGGTCATTTCTCTTTGGCATTCTTGTCTCCCGTCGCAAAGTTCTAACTGTTTGTTTCGTGTAGGAGGGATGGCTTTTTACCATCTGTATAGTCGTAGTTCGATGGAGATAGCCGTGGAATGAGACTGTAACGTTAGCGACGTTGCAAACGCACCTGTCGTATCAGTCCCTACGCATCAAAAAAGAAGACACTACCTCTTCTTGCTGGCTCAGGGATGGCCTCGCACTATGCACCAGTAGGCTCATTGCTCATGGCAACGCAATCCGATGTCCGAGCCTATATCCGACAACCTTGTCGCACACGTGTGTCCTGGGGCATGTACGACATTCTTTCGTTCTGATCTGCTTTCGTGGCAATTAACGTCCCTCTCCGTGTAGCGGAAAACCCGGTTGGCCGGAACAAGCCCATGAGAGCGCAAAGCCAGCAAGCAGTCCGATGAAATACTGTATCTTATCGGCTCATTCCAGCCCATCGGGTTTTCCGTTATACAGGTAGGAATGTTAGCAGACCAAATGCACACTACGTGCCGCGTGTACGAAGTAAAATTGTTGTTTACAGGAGGACGGCACGACGACGTATCATCGGTCGCTGTAAGCCGTGCAGCCGTGGCTTTGTGGGCTGATGGGATCGTACTAGAGGAGCTGCTCTTGTCGCCTTATTTGGCTGCGGCATTACACGCATCCAGCCATGTGCGCTGAGTCGTCTTGTGAGGGCTGCTCGATGCGCAGAGGATCTACTGCCACCTAGATCCGGAGCAATCGGCGACATGTCTCAAAAGCTCTTTATCGCACGCTACGAGGATGTAGAGGCACAAAAGCTGATTGGCATTAGCGATATCCACATGTCTACACTCCAACGGGACTCGACAGATTGTAGATACATGCCTCAATGCCAGCCGAACGAGGTCTAGGGGCTCGTCGGTCAGCCTTCAGGTTTGTTCTCACAGCCTTGATACATCTTGAAGGACCATCGAGCATCTAAATAGGACTTACTGTCTTTTACAAGCTTCGGGGGTTTGGGGTCATGTCGACAGAGGTAGGGTTGTAGGGCGAAGGTTGCCTTTCGACAGCATCAGATGTGTCTATTGCCTTAGTGGATGCTCTGACTTCCCCACTACCCCAGCCTTGAACGCGTCGAACGACGGTCTCTAGTCGGGTCGTGGCAGCTTATCGATGCTGCGAAGAGTGTGGATGAACGACACACATTTGGACGGTGATTGGTCTAGATCAGAGGATGTCAGCGTAGCAACAAGGGGCTACTCTGGTAAGTTCCAGAATGAACCTACGACGCGATCGGTCCTTGAACGCCGCTACACCCACATGCAACGAGCGGGGTGATCACTCACTTGGCTGCTACCAGTTGCGAAAGTCTCGTCGGGTTCATCTGTGGAACAGAATAGAACTGATTTCTAGAGAGCTCGGATTAGCAGAAGCCAAGTTGCAGAAACGGGATCAACGCCTCCATGTTCTGCTGAAGCACAGCCCCGTGAAGAGGTTTACAGCCTTGTGGATCGCTCACCTAGCCCGATAACAAGAAGCGCTCTCGGTCTGTGTTCCAGGTACGTTGCAGTACTACCAGTTTGGCCACCTGCATATCAACAACAGAAACAAGACTATCGTCCAGGGTACGACACGGCAGTGCATGGTGATGCCGTTGTGGCCAGTATTCTGTCAACACAATGGGATCAACTAAAGCCAATTTCATGTCTAGTACAGTTGGTGGTGACAAACGTACTCGCTCTTACCTCGTAGGGTGGCCGCTGTGTAGATAGGCCCAGCGGAAGGAGCAAGCATGAGTGGCGTATTAGCACGACTAGAAGTCGTAGCGCTAACCTACTCCAGTAGTCAGTCGTCGGACATACATGCTGTGAAACTTGCCTAGCATTCGATCATAGATCATTTTCCCATACCGCCATGTGAGCTGACCCAGTGGACAGTCTTCTTCTCAAGCACGGTCTTCTCTTCCGCGACGGTCTCTAAAGCCTGGATGTGGAGCTGGCAGAAGCGAACGCGCCGTTCGCTTTTTGGCATCGTGGCTTGCGTAGAGAAGAAGATTATAGAGAGCACCGCAAAGGTACGGACAAGCTACCAACCACTCGTGCGACTCGTGCGATATGTGTAGTCTAGTCTTCTGGGTATTGTCAGTGACTTCTTGTGGACATCTTGATTCAAATGCACCACCGAGGGTGTGACTGGTTAGCTTTGTTGGCAACAAGCAGTTGCGGTGTGTAGATCAGCTACACGGTCGTCGCAGAGGAGGTTTGGGTGCTAATTGAGAAGACCGGGTGAATATACTCTATTGGACTTCTGCTCCATGACTTGTATATGCACATAAGGTCGCCCTACGAGAGAGGTCAGCGAGGATCATCCAAATATAAGGGACAGCAGGTAATAGAGATTGTACAAACCAGTACCTGAGAACGATACCTTCTGGTTCAGCCATAAAAGCCCGCGCTCGCAGCCGACACGATCGTGTGAACACCACGACGATCAGGTGCACAAAGTGAGCGAGGTAGCTATAGGAGAAGATGGGCTCCCTAGAAGTTATGCGTCCGCTCGAGAAGGCCTCCATGAAGCTCGCGCACCTCGTAAAGCAGTTTGGAAAACACTACATCTGGCTCAACAGAAGAACGCGGAGTCGGCAGTGGTAGCCCTCCAGCATGCTGCTGAGCTTGGTCGCCTGTCACATCGCGCATCTCCGTCTGAAGCGAACCTTGAGTGTGGCCATGTACGACCACAGGCGAGGTTCGCGATCATATCGTACCGACGCCTTTATAGTAGCCCGCTTGCAGTATGCTTATGCTGACAGAAGGTCATCCGTAGAGCAGGTGCCAGACATTACACAGCAGCGTCACTCTACACTACAGTGCTTACTGTCTGTCATGTGCTTTCTCAGGTGATCAAGTTCAGGTGTACGATGTATGTTCTTGGTAGTAAGCTATAACAGCATAATGCCAGCTGCTAGCATGACGAAAATAGAAGCTGACATCGACACGTTTCTTGTCATCGCTACCACGGCCGCGTACGAGGGTCAGACATAAGGCACGACAGTACACGGTTTTGCATATTCGGTTTCTGGTTCCGTAAGACTCGAACATGTTTCTTACAGGGGCTCTGCTGACTCGGCCAAGGGCTTGCCGGAAAGAAAATAACACAAGCGAGCAGATCACTCCGAACGCGCACACACACAAAAGCTCGCTAGTAGTCAGCATCACCTTGCCTGATTACGTGCGCAAGGAGAGTGCTGACTTCTAGCTATCCTTTGCTAGTCTGAGGAATAAGATAACTCATGTGATGCTAATTGCTCTTCTAGGTAAGTCTTCGCTTACCGTACTATAGTAGGGACCCTTGTCGCATGAGCATCTTCCGTCATGTAAAACGCGCAAGTCAGACATACAAATCGGTGTACAGTACTGTGATCACCGTATTACAGTAGTCAGCGATTGCGGCTCTACCTCTGCATGCAGCATTCAGAAGAAACTGGTCACTGTTGGATCGCGATTAACCAATGATGGAGTCGCTCAAAGCCGCTGGGCGCCTGCGTGATGAGGTGAAGCCGCAATCGCTAGTGACGGTAACGGATGGATGTAAGCGATTTGTATCGCAACTATGGCTGTGGCAGCGCTGCTCGCTCCAATCGCTAGCCCCGAAATGCCGAAACCCCGCACCCAGCCGAAAGGATCGCGCAACGCTGGGTGTCTAGACATCAGCTCGGAGGATGACAGCGAGCAGCAACACCACCGTGCCAGATAGAGATGAGAACTGCCAGGGCCGTGAGACTACTGTAATTGCATACCAGCCGCGGAATGCATCACGGAGCATGGAGCTTGGAGTCCACCACTCGCTGCCAATCACGCATAACGTTACCTGCGTTGGCAGGTCAGCCATGTAGACAAAACGCTGACGTCCACCGACGTAGTGTTGAGAGAATGATGATCGAATGTGCTATTGACAGGTCATGTAATCGCTATGATGACTCACCTGCGATCTGTCAGCACTAGGTGCGGAGCGTGCCATAGTAAGCACGTTCTGACCATGTAGATTGACTAGATAAGCATCATCACCCTCGTGCTGCCTGTCCCTGCATGATCGGAACGATGCAAGTCAGGCATGGAAGCAATCGACGACCTACGCTCACAGTACACTCTCATGCACTTGTTGCTTACGGTTCCTGTAAGCAGGCGACTTTTGTTCCCATGCTATGCCTTTCTCGTTCAGTAGTGGCCTTACCAAATAGTGCTAGCTTTCATCAACATTGCCATGAGTCCATCTTCGGCTTGATACTCGGACTAACCAGATTGGGATGTCTACGTGGTCTAAGCCTTTTCAGAGGAGGTGTATACTAGACAATTCATGCTCCGAGTGGGACGACGAGTGAACCGCGTGTGCAAAGCGGAAGCTGCAAGTGCATGAGAGTGTATTCAAAGTCCTGGAATCTCGAATACCCGGCGCGCTGTACGTTGGTGTCCCACTACTCAGACTACTCACTACGGCGGACAGCATCATATAGGGGCCGGTTGATAGCTCTCAAACGATCCACCAGATCTTTGAACGGAAGAGGCATGTAAGTGCTACCCAACAGACCTTCGAAAAAAAGCGCAAGGGAAATGGTCCATCTTTCGAAAGGAAAGTCTACGTGCGATCTCGGACCCAACTTTTGAAGCATAGCTACGCGATCCTCGAATGTCTTTTTGGCGGCTAGCGCTTCGAGGTGATCCTTGACTGGCGTACGACACTAGGGGAAGCTATGCGCGTTCTGATAAGCGTTTCCCAATGGTCCAATGCTCGGATGAAGTTTCTAAACTCAACCTCCATGTCACTGTACGGTTTGCGATGGGGACTGATGGCGTAAAGTTTTCTTGTGGGCGGTATGACGTCGTGTAATATACCGGAGAAATCTGGCTTGTTGCTCAGGAGCCGACTAAGGTCAAGTTGCAGCTTCCGCTTCATTTGGTTGGTCCTGGATAGGCTGTCTTCATGGGTATTCATGTTGTTTTCGCTGCCACCGATCCTATCCGGCGTTGTGATAATGGTGATGTCGGTCGGCGGATTGTCACCCGCGGTAGACGTGGCTTCAAGACTCTGTTGGCGAGATGGAGAGCGTGATCGATGCTGCGAGGTGTCTATCCGTGGGCGTTTGTATCCGTCACTTCTTGCCTGGGGTGAGTCTGCTTCCGGACCTGTGCATATGAAGCTCGTGAAGGAAAAGGTGTCGACTGGATCGCTTGAGTCGTCTGAGCGTGCTCTGCTCCTGGATCGGCTGCTGGCTGCTTTGGTTTCTGCTTCTACCGTCGCTGCAGAACTATTCCTTCGACGTTTCAAGCGAGACGGCTCGAGACTGGATGCATCTGGAGTGTCACCGCGCTGCGTGAGCTCAGACGATTGCGGAAGCGATGGTG
Source organism: Alternaria longipes (assembly GCA_019059555.1). Classification (NCBI taxonomy): domain Eukaryota; kingdom Fungi; phylum Ascomycota; class Dothideomycetes; order Pleosporales; family Pleosporaceae; genus Alternaria; species Alternaria longipes. The sequence continues at coordinate 580,224 of JAHLEY010000007.1, forward strand.
ATGCAGGCACTGATGCAGGCGCCGCAGGTAGCTGTTCCATGCGTTCCGCTGTTACTGAAGGAACGCTCTTCTTCTCTTTGCAAGGTGCATTGATCCTAGCCTGTATCCGAGCAGCCATCCAGTACCGCAGGTTATCTCGAATACTGCCGACATTAGTATCTTGTTTGCGGATGCCTGGGCCAACAGCTTTACCTGTCTTCGTCGTTGCGCTGGTATCCGGAATCTGTGCGGACACCCCACCGAGGGCGCGACCCTGGCAGGTTGCTCCCGAGTCGTATCTCAGCCCCAGAACCGTCGCCCCAGATGCGCGGCCCGAAGCCCAACTCGTCGAGTATATGTGCAGCGTCCTTTTCGAGAAACGTGCCGCCACACAGCTCTTCATGCCGCATGTCCTCGTCCTTCACGAACGTGTTGACCACCTCGTTTACCTGCGTTGCAAGCTCCTGAACTTGCGGGTCCAAGAACACGGGGAATGGTTTGCGGTCGTTCTCTGCGACGAGCCACAGCCTCCGGATGTAACACTTGGGGTGTTCCGCCTCAACGTCGGTGAACCCAAGCAGATCACGTTTCTCTGGCTCGGTTGGCATTTTATCTGTATTCTTTTTCTGTTTGTACTGCTTCATCCAAGCATGAAGAGTGCGGTTCGAGTCGAGCGGCATCCCTCGCCAAAGATCGAAAGTATTCAGCTCAAGACCCTGTCGACGGTCTGAACGCCACGCTGTTGCTGCGTGACGTTCAGGGTGAATCGGTGGCACGTAGAGACAACGCGCTTGCAAGAGGATATGTTTGCGAGATATAGTTGCTTAGGATGGAGTGTTTTCCACGATTGCCGTCGTTGGTGCGCGCGCGTTGTAAGAGATAAACAGTCCGAAGCCCAGAAGCCCGCTCAGCTTGGCCCACGGCCGAGCGTTTGCCGCTGCGGCCTATGTCCGTGCACATGATGCACAGATCCACACTGCATACTTTCTCAACCTAGTCCCTGCCAGCCCATGGAGCTATACGTTATAGCGGTTGGCGTAGTACGGTGATAGTGGCGACTTGATCGTGCTACACGCGCCCGCTTAGTGTTGAAGTGCTGCTCCTCGCCATGTTGTTCGATCTGGCGCAGTTGGGGTACCTAGGCACATTTCTAAAAATACAGAACACCGCGTTTCACAGCGGCGCGTGCGCGTCAACGTTGAGCGAACAACACCGTGGTAATCAGCTGTTCTCTACCACAAGACCTTGTCGCCAGGGAGTATTGAGTCGCACTCTGCAAGCGCTTCTTCCATAGTAGTCATTTCGTGTGGTATTGAGAACAAGTGGCGCGTACCTGGTTTCCGCGCAACTGGTGCACGGACATGGTAATCTTGGCAACCGCGCCGCTGCTGAGTCGAAGCTGACCAGCTACAGAGCATGACAACGATAGTTCTTCGACTTCACAATGTCACGCGACGTGTTACCCTGTCTTCGCTGCCGGACGCTCTTGTGCAACAACACCAAGTCGCACCGCTTTCTAGTTGCACGTACCGTTCCCCGACGCCGACCAGGAGGCCTGTTGTGCTTGCGCCCTGGCCTGTTACGCTTCCGAAGTCCATCCAAACGTTAAGAACGTGCGCAACGAAAGCAGAGACGGCATCAGAAAAATTGTGAAGCGGACACACATACATATACGCACACATATACGCACACATATACGCACACATATACTCACACATATACACACACGGATATTTGTATTGTATGGTCTCCGAGCAGCAAAGCCGGTGTCAAGAAGTCTGTCCAGTTTACATCACCACCTAGTGTCATATCGCGATATGGTTTTGAAGCAAACAGCGAACAAGCGAAAACGGACCTCGAACATCTCCGCTCGAAGCAAGCGACGTCGAACAACACGGCTCGCCCTCACCGACGCATCTGAGCCCTATCGAGCACATGGGTCTGCTAGCGAAGTGTTCTGGGCGGCGACAAGGATCTTGGAGGACAATGGAACGCGTTATCTGGTTGAGTGGGAGGGCATCGACCCAGGAACGGGACGTCCGTATGAGCCGACATGGGAACCGCACAACTTTGTCACTCTGGCTCTAGAAGCAGACTGGAAGAAGACTATCGCCGTTCGGAGCACCGCTACAAGACGTATCCACAATCAAGCCCAATCATTTGAAGAAGCCGGCAATCGAGTGCAGTCCTCAAGCGAGTCGCCGGAAACAGTGACGTCTGGGCAATCCCCAATCGAGGAGATAACTCAATGTCTGAGCATTTCGACAGCTTCTCCGCAGCAGATGCGTCAACCACAGCGCAGTCCCAATTCACTCTTCCAAGACCCAGAGCCAACTTCGTGTGTCTCGAAAAGTGGAACCTCGTACACATGCGGTGCTACATCCCCTAGGCAGAACAACGCTGGTTTCACAATCAGTACAATGACTACACGAGAAGAAACACCGGGCTCGAACGAACGAGATCCAGCCATTGCGGACAACTCTGGCCATACAGATGAGGTGATCTGATCTCCTTCCAAAAACGCTAGCATATCTTGCTGACCATGTGTCTATAGCATCTGAGCGCTACTGAACCGGCCGCGCTACGTTCGCGACACAGTTTACATGCTCAGCCCTCACCTCGCATCGAGGAGGTTGGCAGTGTCGGCCACATGCAGCTATCGTCGCACCCTGATGTTGTAGCGAAGCTCCAGGACGCAGGATGCGAGGAAGATGAGACTCCGGAAAACTCACGTCAGAAAGGGCCAGAGCCGTGGGAGCTGGCTAGCCAAATATCACAAATAGCCCATGCTTGTACGCTTGAGGAGAAGGATTCACCGCTGTCTGCGTTGCTCACAACTAGGAAAGCCTTGGAGACGCAAGAGCAGCAAGAGATGCCGGGCAAGCTGGAGATTCCGGAGGCCACGCCTTCCGCACCCGCTAATGAGGCAGTTCACAGAGAGCCCGAGCTGCAAGCAGCAAGCAAAGCGATATCTTCTGCGAAGAGGTCGGGCGATCACACCCTCGAAAAAGCCACACCTCTTTCCCTCCCGGGTGGCTCAGTCGAGGAACTACATCTGGCATTGGTGAGTTCAGAACGAACACCGGGGCGACTCTCCAAAGATGGCCGGATTCATGAAAAGACCGCAATATAACATGCCACAGCTGAACCCGACGTGAGTGATGAGCTCTCGGGATTTTTAGCACGATCCGAGCGGTCGATGTCACTATCTGCAAAACAGAGCGAATCCATCGTGCAGCATCGTAGAACGCGTGCATGTACTGTGCCTATTGCAGCAACACATCGTGCACCGATTGCACCCTCAGGGTTACCCACCCAGCTAGTGTTGAGATCAGACACAAAAACCACAGCTGGGCAGGCATTTGTCAAGCAGGATGCGAATGTTCTAGCTGGGAGCAGAAACGCCAAAACGTGCCCACTGCCTGCAGCGGTTCTGACAGTCTGCGCGCGCCATACTTCTGAGCATAATAAGCCCTTGGAGGCTGACATTGGAGTTCTTCGGGACCCGACGACTTTGAACTGGAGCGTCAGAGAACCTGAAGTAGTACGTGAATGGGAAGAGCAGGTCCGTGTGGCAAACAGCATGGGCGCTACTGGTAGAGAGCAGACTGATCTTGTCGCCCGTGTTTCGTTAAGTCCAAAGCCACGGAGTTGTGAGGAGGTTGACCAGAACTCTGCGCCCAGGCGATATGAGGACGGCTGCCGCACTATCAGCCGCTTCACCTCACCCGTAGTCGAGAGCGTAGGCACATATCCAACAAGCCCCAGTGAGGAACTGCGATCAACCCTTGAAATAGTAGACCAGTTTTCGGATGAACTAGCTGTGGTTCCACGGCCATTGCGAGAGCCTTCTGTAACTGCGAGCTGTAGTAGTCCACCGATCAACCAGAAGAGGTTGCATGACATGAAGCTTGCACCACAGCACATACAGCCCCTGGTAGATGATGGCAGGTATGCTCAGCGATCGACTACCCCGTCCCACGAACTATCTCAGTGCGACATCCAGTCATCACAGCACCGCGATGCTTGCCCAGTGAAGCCAACTTACAGTAACGCAACACTCGCTTCTGAGCCACACACCCCTATGTGTAGGACAGATCGGAGCAGCGTAGATCGAGCAGTAGCAACAAAGCTGATGGATGGTGTTGCCCACGTCGGACCAAGGAAGAACAAACCATTCATGAAGCGTGTCAAGACTGGGTGTGGAATGTGCAGAAGGCGCAAGAAGAAGTGTGACGAAGCAAAGCCTGAATGTGACAACTGCACGCGTATCGGCATCATCTGCCAAGGCTACATGGACAAGATGACACTGAAAAAGAACGGAAGCTCAACATCTCTGCCTTCGTTACCAGACCAAGCCCCAAAGCCCATAGATACACATCAGCCCCAAAGTAAACCACGCCGCTGCAACCTGGCAGACATACTCAACAACGAACCTAGCCTTGGTAGTGACCACAGCATCTACCAAGAACCCCACGCTCCCGTTCAACGTGCAGACACTAACGGCGGTGTTACTGTCGAAGAACGCGAGTATCGACTGCCTGCACCAGGCAGGGAAACGGACAGGCATGATCTTTCTCGCGCATCGCGACCAAGAGAGCAGTCATATCCTTATCGTCCTCCATATCCGCCTTTGCCTGTGCATGTCCACGAGAGAGACGTGTCTAACGAAGACCGTCGAGCGATACACCCCATCCAAATTCCACCTCTGGTGTATCACAAGGCACGCGGATATGACCAACCACCGCACAATATGGGTCTTAGCACAGCCATTCCTTCTGCGCCAGCGTCTGATGCAAACCACCAGAGAACACAGTCGTCGCGGTTTTCTTTACCAACTATCACGGATATTGCACTGTCGAAGCCATCGCTATGTTACCATAAGCAAGCAGTGAGTCTTCCTAAGACTGAGAAGTAGAAGATGTTAGATGGAGAGCCTTTCATGCCCTACGATACTCAGTTAGTTGATGATCGAAGGCAATGCGCAGCTATGCTATATCACTTTAACAAGACCCTCAACGCGATACCTGAGCTTGTGCAGGATATGCGCGAGCGCTATTTCAGGGCAACGATAGATGCAGCTTGCACCCAGCCCCATTGCGGAGACAGTCCGGGCAGCGGTCGGCTCGGCAGCAATGCACACGTTGTCACACCGTTTCACTGCGACTACGGCTACAACGTATCCATTGGCGACAATGTTATCATCGGGCCTAGTTCTCGATTACTCGATTCAGCCAAGATAAGCATTGGAAGAAACACCAGGATTGGCGCGTGTGTTATCATCACGACTTTGGAGGTGCCAACTGACATAAAAGCATCGAAAACAAGCTGCAGTCTTGAAGTTGCTAGAGATGTCTACATTGGCGAGAACGTCTATATGGGTGATTGCTGCGTCGTAGGAGCCGGGGTGCGAGTTGGTAACGGTGCCATAATTCGCTCCGGGTCACTCGTCGTCTGTGACATACCACCGAATTCCATCGTCTGTGGCAACCCAGCCGATGCGTACGAGGCCGGCTGAGTGCGTTATCATTGATAAAGTAATTTCAATTAGTATTCGATATATCAAGCCTGCTACTGCGTCAGTTGTCTTCTGTCTCAAGACCCAGAGGATGACGGCTATGAGTGAGTCACGCTTCCGACCTGCGTGATCGTGGACAGCCAGGTTTTTCCTCTAGACATCATGTATGCGGCAGATAAGCGAGCTGTACAGGACATTTCCACGCGTTGGAAATACAGTGCAGCAATATGAGCGCCAGAGAATTCCATCTGTGAAAAGGTAGAAGCTTTGGAAGTTATTGAACACGAATTATCGAAAACAAAAAAGCCAGAACACCAGTATTGAGTGAAAAAGTGAGAAGTAGTAGGGAGAAGGCTTCACGAAAGCTCTGGAGGAGCTTCAAAGAGGCCGGCGAAAGCATCTGGAAACCCGCGGAAAGGTCTACGAAGAAGCGGTGTGATGATATGGATGTCCGCAGTGGTGCTCGTCCTGCAACGTCGCTGCGGAAAGCTCCTAACAAAACCGCCTTTTCTAGCCGCATCGTCACTCTGCTACGCAATTGTATCAAGAATGGTGTCGTATGAACCTACAGAGCGTTGAATTGAGATTTCCTGCAAGGACTAGGAGAGTGCATGTGTTGTTATTGTTTGTCGCATCGTAGTTGGGTTTCCACAAAAGCCATCGCGCGGCGTCATTTGTGACTAGGTTCCCAACAGTGCTCAGCCTGCGACACTCGGGCGTTTGGCGTTGCTGCGTGCTGCCGCAAAGGCCCAGAAACATCAGGGTAGACGAGCTGCATTCACGAGAATACCTCACAATGGAATATTTACACATATGCAAAAAGATACGCAGTCGATTCTAACAAGTGTCACAAGGCGTGATCGTATTGTGGGTAGTGGCAGTCGAGTCAACGCTGCACTCGCGCCGTCGTCTCTTCGATGCAAAACCATCACGCGCGGCCGCCAGATCAAGACGCCAACTAGATGCAAGTAGCACGAACGACGCGACAGGCTATATACAGCAATAGGAGGGAATCGACAACAGCGAGTTGTGATGGCTGTACAGCTTATCTTTTTGGTCGTCCGATGTTGGTGGGGTGGCGCACGGGCGCGGTATCGACGGGGAATGCGCACGAGAGCGGTTGTCTCCCTGTCGCTAAGACAGCAGCGCAGCGAGCCGTGTCTCCCGAGGTCAGACCCTGCCACAGACGTCAAGACCGCCTGCCCGTGCTAGCCCATCACATCGAAGGATGGCATATGCGAATGCTGTAGCTGGAAAGGACCAGAGAAAAACTGACGTTGTACAAAGACAACAAGTCGAGTTTTTGATCAAACCGCGGAAGGTTCAGCGGACGACGAATGGCAAGAAAGAATGCTGTTGTGGCTTTGTCATGTTGGCGCCAGCCATGTGCGGCGCGCCCAAGACTTTTACGCGACAACAGCGCTTGCTTTCGTTCACAAAGCTCATGCTACCGTCAACATCTTTCGGAGCAAGATGAACTGCCAGACACAAATCGATCGTCAGCGCTTATTCTTGGAATATCGCGAACTTTTCGTTGGCCGGAACGCGTGCGTGCGAAAAAGGAGGGTGGTTCGTAAACTCGTTTCAGATCAACGGCCTGTCCCAGGTGACTCTGTTGGCGATGGTCATATCGACCAAATCGTCCCTTCTCTCATATCTCTTCTCAAGTGTCGTGTCTTCGAGTCTGAGGAGGAGGCAAGGAAGCACTTTCCGGACCTGTTTTCGGAACCGCCCCAGGAACCATCGGCTAAGAACATCTCGAAGAAGCGTAAGGCATCATCAGGGAGAGCCATTGAAGGGAAATGTATGTTGCAAGCCGAGTGTATCGAAGAGCCGACTGGAGGAACTGCAGCTGGTAAGATCGTTGCGTCATTGCTGTTCGATACAAAACGTCTCACATAACGCAGACGCGGGAGTTCACATCGCCAGTAGTAGAAAGACTGGATCCGCTTGCTTAGTCTTACATCATCCTAGGATTCCCTTCCACATCCAACATCGTGTATTGTCTGTGGCCCAGCAGATCCTTGAAGAATCATGCTTCAACTTTATCAGAGCATGGCTTCCCTCTTTGCTCGAGGAGCGTGGCTGGCGTTGCGCAGCTGCAGTCGAGCTTACAAAGTGGCTCTGTGTCATCAAGAAGCATATGAAGTCTCTGCCTGAAAGCTGTATGAGCATCGCTGAACGAGCGTCTTTCAACAGGTTGGTCCCAATCGTCGCTCAACTGCGCCACGCTGCAGTCCATCGCTTGCACCTTCCGTCCGACCGGCTGCTATCACAGATGTACTCTGCCAGTATGCTACTCGAAGCTTTACGGGAAGAGACGGGCAAAGCGAGTTTGCAAACTATGTATGCACAGGTGGACACCCACGTCAAAAAGATGAATCAGGATGTGGAGGAAATGAATCAAGAGGGTAGAAAAAGGATCATCCAGATACAAGCGGAAAGAGAAAAGCTCCGCCAGGAGGAGCTACTACTCCACCAAGCCATGGCGCAGCAGCTGATCAACATTTCTGTGGTAGCTGGTCAATCGCTCACCCAATTCATGGCCACGGCTTTCCCTCTGAGTATGCCGGGTGCTGTAGGATCGTCGGAGAACATGGCCACGGAAGACGAGCGTGCGACGAATGATGACTTCCACATCACTATCAACGATACAGATATCGAAAGTGACGAAGGTCGGCTGCAAGCGGAACTGTAGCAGTTGGGAAAGAATATTTTTGGGGCTTCTACAGATACCATAGCCTTCACAGCAGCGCTGCCAACAGCACTGTGAGCGCTACTTCTTCTCCACCCACGGTGAGCCTGTCTCTAGTAAGGCAGAGATGGGTGTGATGATAACTGAGTGTCGTACACAACGCGGAAAACCAGGTACACAAGAGTGTACGTGCCATAGCCACAGGCGTGTTTGACCACACTGCGACAGCCTCTCATATATTAAGAGGAGCTAGAGCTTAGTGTGCTGCGGGATTGTTTTGATACTTTTGCTGTTTGCACGGAGAAACTGCCGAGATACATGTGCTTCACGTAAGCTTAACCTCCAACCCAAATCTTGACACCTCTATTTATCCATCCTCGAAGCAATCGCCAAAGTCTGCTTGGTGAACTTTCTCTTTACCTGTTTCCTCTTCTCTACCAGCTCCCTACGTTGCGTGTGCAACACCTCAATCTGCTTGTCGATGTCGCCGATTTGACTTGTAAGATTCTGATCCGTAGCAAGCACTTCCAAGACTATCCCAGCAAGGTCTTCGAACTCTGCATCATCAGCGGTGCGCTTCGTGAGTCGCGATATCGAAGTGTCGACTGCGTTCACCTCATCATTCAGTTGCTCCGCATAGGCAGTTGACCGGCGCGGAGAAGCGATTGTAGATGTGCTGGGCGGCGATAAAAGATCGGTTGTAATCTCGGCGGTAGTGGGTTGGACAGGAATTTCGTCGATGGCTGGGCTTGCCTCTTCCGGTGTAGTCCTAGGCTCACTTTGTCGTTCGCAGTCGATTGAGGGTGGTCTGGCAGAAGCAGCTCCCATCCGCTCGGCAATGTATTCAAGCGCACTCCGCAAGCGCTCAGGAAGAGCCTTTGTCTCTCTGAGCACGCAATTCTTAGCTACGCCGGCTGCTATGAAGTACCACTTTACCATGAGTGTGAGTCGTGCCTTCTCGTCTTGACCGATTCTGTGGGCACTTTCCAGATAAGTCTTGTTGAAGGGATGCAGGATGCGCTGTTTGGCAACATCTTCAGAGCGGATGACCGTCCTCGAGAGTGCGTGCGTATCTTCGATGTAGAACTCGATCCTGTGGTATTCGCGTGGCTTTCGCATATATGCATAGATATCGTTGCCGTGTTCTTTGTGATAGCCGACAAAGAGCTTTCTTGGCTGGGCATCGAGGAAGAAGTCCTGGTGTACGAACCGAACCTCGTCTGCACCAGGTAGATTTTCCAGCAAGTAAAGCACGCCGTGTGAACCCAAGTAATCGTGCAGTGTGTCCAGATCAGTATGCTCATCGCCGCCCATGCTAATTAATGGGCATTCTCCTGGGCTTTTGTCTGGGGTAACAAGCTGCTTGGTCCCATTTGCTTCTGGGCTGGGACGACCGTGGTGACTTGAACGTTGGTCTTGCGCGCTCCTAGGCGCTTCGGGTTCCGGTGTTCCAGATTCTCCTTCGGCACGTTTCTTCGCATCGATGTCCTGCAGTGCCTTATAAAATTGCGGACAATACTCGACATAGTCAACATCGGGCTCAATGGTGTTCATGAAGTACCATTGAACAACGATGTCGAGGTTCCTCTTCCCCAGCTCAGAGGTGTCAGCGCTGTACCTAAACGGCGCATCGAGTGACAATTTCACCACCTCGTCTGGCGCAAGAGATGGTGCTGTGGTTGTATTGAGCAGACGATCGGCTGGCTTGAAGCAATACTGCACCCTGCGTGGGCTGCCACCAACGCTTCTCATGAAGGCAAGGATGTCGCGTCCATCGCAGGTGCCTATCACAAGCGCTTCCGGCGGTGTTGCTACAGAGTGGGATACCCACTTCATCGAGTCGTGGGCCGGCAATGCAGCGATCAGATCGCCTGCGCCATAGTAGGCGATGCGCTGCTTGATTATGCTGAGCGCCATGACTGTATGTCGTGCGCGAAACAATGACAATGCAGCAGAGAAGGCACGGGAAGCGCGGCGCTAAGGAGCTGACGGAGAGAGTCGATGCGTTGCTGATAGCAGTGCTGTTTCCATAGGCGCACAGCGATAGTTGCAGAGTGTTATGGCAATGACGAATGATGGAGAGTGAGATTGTCAACAGTCTTCGCGACTGAGCCGAACACCTGGATGCCTAGGCGTTCTACAACCCCTGTGCGCGGGTCGAGCCACCCCACCAAGACCAGACGATCGAAAAGAAGAGGTTATTGAACCACACACAAAAGCTATGATTGCGAGAATAGCTGGTGTACTGCTATACGGAGGTTTCTAGAGCGTTTGCACTACTTGCATCTCGCTGGTGTCTTAGTTCGGCGCTACTGTAGCTTGCGCTTCGTTTGGGTGGGGGAGACGCTGCAGCCGGACCACCGTCAACCCGACTTGATGCAGCAGCAACAATACAACGACGCTTTGTCGGATTCTTTGCTGCATTGTGTGATGATTCTCGCTTACGATTGTTCGCTGCATCTTGACTTTTTGCTGCGGTCGCAGCGTCGCGTTGCTGCTTTTTGAGCGCTCGCGAAGCAGCGCGTTCCTCAGCGTGCTGTTTTAGCCCCCGATCACGTTCAATTTTGGTTTGTTGTCGAGCCACCTTTGCAGCTTCTTGAGCCTGCTTCTTGTGGGGTGTTTTCGCCGCTCTTGCCTCTCTGTCGCGGGTTCTCTTTTTTTTTTTTTGAAGTCGTAGTTGCACGGCTTCATCAAGTTCTGCGGCTGCGCGCGCGCTCTCTAGCAAGCTTCCTAGAACTATAGGATACAGCTCCGCCATGCCCGTCATCGCCGCCTTGTGTGATTAGTATTGTACTCTTGATCGAGCGCTTTTTGACGAGGTTGAGCTCGTTGCGTAGCTCCTCGTTGTCGACCCGTAGAAGCTTGTTGTTGACTTGCAGCGAGTGCAGGCCTTGCGACAGCCGCTTGGCTTCAATTTTGGCCTTGTCAGCCACCGCAGCGTCAACAGTCTTGCGCAGCTGAGACCAGATATCGCCGTCGCCTTGCTCCCCGACTCCTGGCTCGTCACCTTGTTGTTGTGGGTTGTTGATGAAGCGTTGAAGTACCCAGCTTGCGTCCATCGGCCATGCGCCTATAGCTCGAGAACTCTTCGATATGAGATCGTGAGTCATTGTAGAGCTCCAAGCGGGGCAAGAGTTGCTGAAGGAGTCGTGTCTGGTGATCCTCGAGAGGTCTTGGGTTCGCTAGAGATAGCGGGTAAGCTACTTGGTGAAGTGTTTCGAAAGCGGCGAAAGGAGGATGGCATCTAGCAGCTGCAAGCTGTGGTACGAATGGGGAGGATACACCGTAACCATGATACGTTCGGCTCTACAATACCCCCGAAAATCGGGCGTGAGGTGGCTGGCGTGGCCGTCAAGTATCAGAAGGCGCCATTGCCGGCGAGCTTTGGCTGTATGGCGATCGAACACCTGTCGAAACTAAGCAAGCCATAGGGCATCATTTGGCTATTTCAGCGCCGAGGTACGTTCTTTTGGCTCCCAAACTGCCTTGGAGAAGATCCTTTCGGTGCGGTGGGCGATGCCGACGTAGAAGCCTTTCTCATCTATATGGTACATGTTGTGCTTGTCAATGCTGTGCTCTCGCGTCTTAAGATGAAGTGGGTCGAAGTACAAGCCATGCCTGAGCTTTCTGTCAGCCAATTGACGCTCACGGTCGATCCCAGAGGTCCATTTGGTGGCGACCCTGTCGGAATGTCGATGTTAAAACTGAGTAACTAATCCAGCTTCGGAGACCTCTGACTGCGCGAAGGCGCTGCCGAAATTCCTCAGGATACTCTCGTACGTGGTTTATCTACAATCTTCAGGGCTACTAATTATCAAAGGGTTTGAAGAAATGCCTAACCTCCGTAGCTTTTTCAGGATAGAAAGAGTATTTTTGACACGTTGGACTGAGCCCGATGGGTTATCCGGTAGACCATTCACCAAGAACAACAGATTTGTAGTCGTGAGACCCGCCTCCACATTTTTCGTCTGCTTGCGCATCAGTACCTATTCTGACCATGCGACTACACAGCCCAGCGTGGTTGCACGTGAGCACGCAGCGGTGATACCCAGCACGGACAAGTCGTCCTGCATGAGAAGGGCGAGCATCTTTCCAAGTAGCCTATTGAGGTCAAATTTGAGAATCCGGATATCGATATTGAGCCAACATCACGCATCAATTTTGCGAAGCCATCCACGGTAGAGCACAACGTGAAGATACAAAACGTCAGCAGAATTGTTGGAGCGTCTGTGAGACTAATAAAGAGATGCTTCGCCGGGAGCCTGGGCTTTACGAAACCTGGTTCTGGCAACATCCAGATTTCGGTTCGGCACGGGAGCAAACAGTGAAGCATCCTGTAGCCAACAGGCTGTTCTTTTGTCATCGACCAGTTCTTCACATGAATATAGTGTATGTCAGATGTGTCACCTACACCTACATTGTTGCCCGATCCTCATAGGTGCTTGGCTATCACCTTGAATTTCTGCTTGTACAGCCATAGCCTTTTAACGAGCTCTCGATAGCACGATGGCCGAAATACTGATCGCCATTGGGTATGTGACTGCAGTCGCCCAGTTGGCTCATCAAAGTGTTACATCGATTGACGCTGCTTCGAAATTATCGCATAGCATTCGTCGAACATTGGAGAAGATCGAGGCCTAGGTGGCCGAATTCGCAATGATGGCAAACCCCCTTGACGACATCGAACAAGTGGTCATCAGCTGTACGCCAAATTCAACATTATTGCCTCGCACATTACCAGGTAAGTTCAATACGGTCATGAGCTCAGAGGCAACTAATCGACCCTTCACTAGGGTCGCTGTTGGTCACAGTTAGTTGCAAGATGCAAACGGCGAAGCGCAGCTTTCCGTCTGGGCAATGGCATACTCCAACCTCATGCACCTGCTCGTTCAGGATTCCGTGGCCGTACCACTCCCTCTATTCTAGGCTACTGACGCTCGCTGGAAGTTGCACTCTACCCGTGACTCGATTCACGAAATTCAGCATATTGGCGCTGTCGATATCGGTACTATGGCTGACGCCATTGGATGTTATACTATCTTGAAGGTGTCTAGGGTGGTTCTCGAGCGCGTGGTGGAACAAATCGACAGCAGATTTTTGCACAATGCTAAATGGACTCACTGAAAATAATTTGCGCCCCTTCGACGTTTGTACTGGCCCAATAGGCATACAATCTGTTCTGACACCTTTTTGTCGTGTCGTACGGTACGCAGAGAAAACTGTAGCTTGATTTTGCGTGCAAGTCCCCGTGGAGAGATAATATGCTTACCAATAGATTAATCAAATGGAAATGTATCAAATGAAACTCAGGAAGATACAGGAGAGAAAGTGAGGCGTTCGACACGTTCGCAAAAAGGAAACATTGCACCCGCGTGCAAAACCAGCCATTAGACTTGGCAGCCGGAGGCGGTGAACCATCTACGGTTTAACGCTGCGCAACATACGGTTTCAGTTAGCGCCAACACGCGGCCTGGAGAGGTTGGCACATCATTGCAGTTGTAATTGGTGCATATCGATGCACGGGCGTTGTGATTGTGAAGATGAGCGACTCGGCAGGGGGAAGGGTCGATATATAAGAGTGTGAGGACGCGGAACTGAGCTGCAGTGAATGACATACAGTGGGTCGTTAAGATCAAAGATGGCGACTGAATCGTCGGAGTGTGCTCTCCACGAGAAAGACACAAAGATCTCCGCGTCCTTAATCTTCATATATGGGTGCGCTTTACTGAAAATTGGGCGAAAGGAAGCGTTGTGGGAACTGCAGAGCGGTGTGGATCGATCTGAGGTAAGTGCGAATGGAATAGTTATGGTGACAGAGCTGACGCTGGCGAAGCGAGAAGTGACAATGCTTTTTGGCGTCGCGACTGGGTTAGGATGTTGGGTGGCCGGCCGGTGTCAAGAAAGATCTATTGATAACCATGTAGCAAGTGATGCTCAACACTGTGTGGACCCGGAGTGCCAGGGAGTGGAACAACGCCGTGTCCTGCGGGCCATAGGGTGCGCTATGGTGTGGTCCGTAGCACTGTTGGAATTGTGGGGGGCAGGAAGATCATCCCATCATAGAAGCCTTGCGGAAATGCCATCAATCATCATATCTGTACTTGTATCTACTGTAGATACTCTTGGGTGGGGAGTCCGGGACGAGGGCTATGTGACCTCGATGCGTTGGTTCTGGTGGAATACACTGAGAGCCTTTTGTGTTTTACTTATGACGTGGGCTGAAATTAAAGGTTGGGTGCAAGAGAAGGACCTCTCTGCCTAGATACATAGTCGATACGGAATGATTGAAGATAGTGGATGGCTTCCGCTACATGCAGGGACTGGAGGAGATGACAAAGGGCTGAAGAAGCAGGATTGGCGAAACGAGAGATATGTATAGATGGATAAGATGGATAGAATGGTACTGTAAGGCCTATGAGCAACGGTGTGTTGTGACAACTGTAGGACATGATGAGAAGTGAAGAACCGTGATCATGCCGTTGGGAATGTAGGAAAGAGTTGGATGTTAGTCACACTGTGGATCAGAACATGATAGTTATGTGCGCTCGAGCCTAGACCGTTTCTAGTGGTGTGCAACGTAAAGAGGGCGGGTAGGTCGTAGACGCGAGATACAATCCAAGGTGCAGGGAGGTACAGTCGTTAGCAATTGCAGCTTCACCCCTGCAGGCAGCATTCTAGAAACCGGTCATCTTTAGAATAACGGTTGACCAATCACATCGTCTGTTTTGCAGCCAACATCTAGCATAAGCCAGGCACGGAAGGTGGGGCTGTTCAGAAACATTGCGCAGCTGCGTCTAGGGGTGAAGCCGCAATCGCTAGTGACAGTATACTCACATGCACTTGCAGCTTCCATTTTGCGCACACAGCTTGTTTGTCATCGCGCGCGGGGCACCAACTCGTCCAGTATGCACTTGCTCTGAACAAGCTTACACTCTGTAGAAGTCTCAATCCCATTGGCTTGGGTACAGGACAGAAGATTAAGTCGTAGCAATGCTAGCCAACGCTAGCATTACCTAGGCAACGCCACCACTAAACGCGAAGAGCTGAGCATGAGGACCAAAAGTCGCCTGCTCACACAAATCGGAAGCTGCAAGTGTACAGTACAAGTGTGTGTCTGAGCTGTTAAACAATCGAACGCATTAGTCATGACTGCTCTGCAGTCATGTGATGTAATCCTACAGTGCCCGTGCGCCAGATGATCACCAACGCCAAATGATCACCCCCACCACCACAACAACACAACTTCAACGCGTCACAACTCAACCAATATGGATCCGATTCAAGAGGCGATTAAAGAAATCGAATCGCGCGAACCAGGAGAACATTTCTCGTACCAACAGCTCGCCAAAAAGTATGGCGTCAACCGCTGTACGCTCGCCCGAAGGCACAAGGGTCTAACAGAGGCATATGGCGTAAAGCACCTCTCCTCCATCCACAACACGAAACCGAGCTTGTACGATACATCGATACGCTTACCGAACGACGTTTGCCACCTACAAGGGAGATGATACAACGCTTTGCTTCAGATTTGGCTGGTAAAGCGGTTTCGAAACCTGGGTTTCCCGGTTCCTCCAACGTCATCCGAACCATCTCATCTCTGGCTACAGCAAGGGGATGAGCAAACTTCGTTGCAACGCCGATTCAGGAGCCAAGTACAGTTTGTATTTCAAGCTTCTGGTTGAAAAGATGGAGGAGTATAACGTCCAACCCTCCCATATATTCAATATGGACGAAAAGGGGTTTCAACTTGGAAGGATTGGCAGAACAAAGCGTATCTTCTCTAAGGCACGTTATGTGAAAAGGGGGTACGCCAACCGCTTGAGGATGGCTCAAGTGAGTGGATTACCGTTGTGGCTTGTATCTGTTCGGATGGGAGCGCTTTGAGTCCTTCTCTCATCTTCAAGGCAGCCAACGGAGCTATACAAACCAGCTGGGTTGATGCTGTACAAGCAGGAAACTACTCAGTCTTTACTACGTCATCACCCTCCGGCTGGAGCAACAACGATATTGGGTTACATTGGCTCAAGGAGGTGTTTGAAAGACAAACTAGGCGGCATGCTTCAACTGGGTATCGATTACTACTCCTTGACGGCCATGGATCTCATGTTACAATGGACTTTATCAATTATTGTCACGATCACAAGATCCTGTTGGCTGTATACCCGCCTCACGCCACCCATACGCTTCAACCACTTGATGTGGTAATGTTCAAACCTCTAGCAAACGCTTACTCAGCTGAGTTGACTCAATACCTTCAAGACGGCCAAGGGTTACTCAATACAACCAAAGGAGACTTCTTCCCGCTCTTCTGGAGGTCCTGGAACAAGGTTTTTAAACCTCCTCATCAAGAGAGCGTTTGAAGCAACTGGGATACACCCACCCAACCCAGCAGTTGTACTTAATAAGTTTGATAAGGAGGGGTCAGATTCAGAAGCCAGTTCAACCTCTGTACTCTCCGGGAGGATTGGCTCAAGTTGAAGTCAATTGTACGTCAGGAGGTGAGGGATCAAAGCAGTAAAGGGGTCAGGAAGCTTCAACGAAGTTTACACCACCTTGCAGCTCAAAATACACTCCTCCACGGCGAACTCAACGGCCTCAGGCAATCCCTAGCCATCAAGAAGAGGCGGAAAACCAAGTCCTATACCCTACAGCTTGAGGATCATCCTGAGTATCATGGTGGAGCTGTTTGGTGGTCACCAACAAGCGTCAAACGAGCTCGCGATCACAAGATACAACAACAACAACAAGCTGAGCTTGAAAAGCTTCAAAAAGCCAAACAAGCCGAGATCAAGAAGGCAGCTCGCGATTGTGATGCTCAACTCAAAGCCGCGAAGCGTGTAGAGCGTGAGAAACGGGCGGATGAGAAGAGGGAAGAGGAGGCTGAAAAGATGGCCAAGAAACAACACCAACAGCTCATCAACAACACCAAGAAGCTTATAAAACTTTCCCAAAAGGGTAAGCGCAAGGCTTCACAACCTCATACGCCAGCTGCAAAGCGTCAAAAGCGTGGTGGTGTTGCTCCAGCTGTGGTGGGAGCCGCAAGGGTTCCACAAGCTGCTCCACCGCGTAGTCGACGGCAACGACCGATAACGCCCTCCAAAAGATTATCTGAATAAGCCAAAACTTTCGTAGACCTGTATATAGTATAGTCCTAGCTTTGCGCAATTATACTACGATTTGTGGTGGCTCTACAACCTCATCTTTTTGACTATATTGAGTTGTTGGGGGTGATCATTTGGCGTTGGTGATCATCTGGCGCACGGGCACTGTAGGCTTACAACTATCAAACGTGAAATCTAATTACTCTCGCAGCGACAACGATTCGTCACAAATATGTGCATATTGTGCTTACTAGACTATATCTTACCACAGTCGTCACATCTCAGATCAGCGCACTCTGACACCGCCATGCTGATGAGCGATCGCGCTGACTGAATGCATCGTACGCACATCTTTGCCAAGATGACCCGAGACATGGCATAAATGAGCGTCTCCGACGGAGACTGCCATCAGCTTTCTGCAATAGCCTTCGAAGATGCGATACCAAACACGTGTTACACTCTTGATGTTGACCGCGAATTGGGCCAATGCCCACTCGTGGGTGGAACAGCTCGCCAACATCGCCTCGAATGGATCGTATGTGTCCAGCTTTGGCTATCCGCGAGGTTTTGCAGACAAGACTGTCGGCAGCAGCTTCGACCAAGAGGCCAATAAATGGCTCCTACCACGCGATGCAGACTTCATCAACGAGACTGATCTTCTTTGCCACCCATCTCAACGCGTTCCCAACCAAGCAGGCGGCTTTTCCCGTCTGCAGACCAGCCCAGGCAGCGTGATTGCAATGCGTTATGCTGAGAATGGCCACGTTACCCTACCCGGCGGTGGAAAGGGTCTCGTGGGGAAGCCAGAGAAGGGTGGTACGGTGTTCGTGTTTGGCACAGAGCAACCGCGCCCCGATGAGACTCTACAAAACGTGATACATTGGACAAGAGACGGAAAGGGAGGCGATCGAGGTGGTAGACTACTGACTGCCCAGAACTTTGACGATGACAGATGCTACCAGCTTAGGACTGATGTCACAGCGTTGGGTGAAGCCCGTCGGTCAAAGACACCGAACCCAAAGCCCGGACAGCCCGGCTCTGAACATGAACTTCTCTGCGAGACAGACGTGAAAATACCAGAAGATGTTGCCCCCAGGCAGCCCTACACGCTCTATTGGGTGTGGCAGTGGCCCACAGCACCGCAGGCAAAGCCCGGGCCTCTACAAGGGAAGGATGAGTACTACACATCGTGTATCGATGTGGACATTGTCTCTGACTTGCCGCCGGAGCAGAGTGGCACTGTACTCAAGGACCAGGACCCGATGACTAGGGCTGTGTCCAATTTTGAATCTCGCACTGCGTTGACCATCGATCCGCTGGCATTGTCATCACAGGCAGGCTTTGGGCGGCCCACTGAGACCAGCAGCCACCCTCCTTCTGTCAATCCGACCGTTAGCCCCTTGTATCCACCCTCGTCCTCCGCATAGCTTTTGCGTTATTGTCCATGCGCTAGCCGTCATCTCACTCCAAGGCGAGCATGAATTGCAACCGGATCATGTTTAGTGATAGCAAGAAGTAAAAATCCCATAGTCACAGGCTTTCATGGGCCGATGTGAATGCAAACCTCACGTTCATTCCCTCTTAGCTACTTCCAATGCCGTGAATCAAGCGGAATGAAACTTGCAGGTACTGATACTAATCAATGAGCACACAACCAAAACTGAGGTCCAGCATCTAGTGTCCGTACCTTGGGCCAGCAAAAACTCCCGTACCAGAGAATGACCAGAGTACCTCGACTTAGAGCGCGCAGAAGATCTTGCGCACATGTAATATCTCTGCAGCCTTCGCAGACAACACGAGGTGAATCCCTAGATCGCAAGAGGCTGTGATTGGTTGACGAGACATTTTTTACCCGGACGTTCGCTGTCGCGCCGTAGGGTGTATCTGAGCTTAAGCCCAATACGCTAAAGATCTACAGCCGGAGTCCTTCTAACTCAGCATAGTTGACACCGATCGGAGAGAACGTAGTATTGAATGCGCCGCCAGTCGTTCTACCAACCACGTTCATCACCCTTCCGCTAGTACCCCCTAGTCCATCCGCGGCGGTGCGTCTTTGTAGAGCTTTCGTAGCGCTAGATAGGAAGTACAGTTACTAAGGATGGAGACTGCAGGCTCTGCATATCGACTTATTGTAAACGACATACACTTCGGCCGTTTCTCTACGTGAAAGGCGAGATTGTCCAACCTTGACCCGCAGGGCACGGAGCTTTAGATCCTCTTAGCAAGCAATAGTCTCCAGTAGGGTGCTCAGATCCATCCACAACCGCATCGTGAAGTATCTGCTTTCTAGAAGCTTTCATCACAGCCGTGCGTGTGAGTGTGTTGGATCCATCCTCTGATCACAGCTGCCTGACGGCTATGTAAGCACAAAACTGACACCAGCCACCTAGCTGCCAGGCTTCGCCAATACCCCGCTGCGCTCTAATTGCTTCCGATCAGACATCATGCGCACAGCATCTGGTCAAGAACCTCGGCTAGCTCATG